>CM032454.1:141627119-141664619 GCA_019049505.1 Pachyrhynchus sulphureomaculatus | reverse complement strand
GATTATGCAATAGGCACCAAAAAGCCCGGATCTGAATTAGGTAGAACATATATGGGATCACCTTAAGAAAAAATGTGAAACGTCATATACCTGCACCTAGAAACCTGAGGGAACTTGAAAATGCAGTTATCACAGAATGGGAGCAAATTCCTCAAGGTTTTATCCAAAATTTAATTAGAAGCATGCCTAGGCGCATAAACGCTGTCATCCGAAGTAGAGGAGGCAACACACGCTACTAGTGTCCCAGTTACACCATTAATTTTGCTACTAGTGTCCCAGTTTATTTTTTTCATTATTACATAATTTCAACGATTTTGTTATTTGGTCTTAAGAATAATTTTAATTCGAATCTTATAGAGAAATTTGGTAGCTAATTCACTTTTAAAGTATCCGAATAAGTTTTTTCTAACTTTTAGTGTGACTAATGTTCATAAAAAATTATTAAAATTAATTCATTATAGAGATTTGTATGATTTAATATATTGTTGCGTTAATTTTGTCCAGGAGTGTATATATATATATATATATATATATATATATATATTATATATATATATATATATATATAATATTTAACTAAACTTGAAGAATTGATGATGTAATTACACTTGGCTCCATTCTTCGCCTGTCAGAAAGTATCTTACTAGTATAAATTATCACCTTCTTAGTCATCTGGTTTAAATTCAGGATGCATATGTTTCTTAACAACAAAGCAGTTGTTTGAGTAACCACCATCTGTTATATGTTTAACAGATCCAGGGTAGAGTACATTTACATTTAAATGCAATTCTGCTTGGCTAGTCACGGCTTAATCAATTATATCACTCCTTAGGCATTTACATTTCAAGTTTCATTACCATATAACTTTTCTATGTTTGTTGATCGGTTTTCTGATTCTTATGTATATTGATCCTTTCTTTATTATTTCAAAAATTATTAATACTTTATGCTTATTGATGATTCAAGAATATAGAAATTTGTTGGTCCACGTTGTTTTCATTAGTGAATAATTTGTTTTAAAACACTGAACCTTAAACGTACGCTGATTGGGCCATCAATTCCTATATTTGTGCCAAATTTCAACTTTCTGTGCAAAATAATACAGTTTCGGAGAAAATCGGGTGTGACAAACGGACACTGACGGAATCTCCTAAGTGTTCGGTATGGAACATTAAAAACACATATGACATTAGCTTCTTTAACCAGACTCAGACTTCATACCTATCCCTGAATATTTTTTTTATTTGCCTCTTAAGATCTTGGGACAATAACCCAATCTGTCTGACGATAAGTTGCGTGCGTTTAATCGAAACCAGTAGTATCATTTTTCTGATTGTTATGTACTCGTATATTGAACCTTTCTTTATTATTTCAACAATTATTAATACTTTATGCTGATTAATGATTCGAGAATACAGAAAATTGTTGATCCACGTTGTTTCCGTTAGTGAATAACCTGTTTTAAAACACTGAACCTTGATATCAGTTACGTTGCTGTTTCTAAACTTAAGAAGGAAGATTTCTTTTTTCATTAGTTTATTCCATCCATAGTCGTATGTAAGCCTCTCCAAGTTCTGTCCAATGGATTGCATCCAATCGTGTCCTGCTAATCTTTTTATGTCGTCCATCCACCTTGTCTAAGGTCTACTTCTGCACCTTTTATGTTCTCTAGGTCTCCATTTCCAATTTAAATCTAGATTTTAACCTTCCGAGCACAGACCAAACTAACGAGATTCTTCTATTCAAGTCAATCTTTAAATTATTTTTTGATATTTCGATTTTTTTGTCGTAAATATATGAATTCCTATTCTTTCAACTTTTATTAATAATTCCTGGCTGTTATCTGCACTTTCATTGTTCAAATATTTGATTCTGGTGAAGTTTATTTTTAGACGTATTTCTCAAGACTTGTTATTTAATGCCATCAGCATTTCTTGTAATTCTTGTTTTATGTTGGCGATCAGAGTGACATCATCTGCGAACTCTAAGTGATTTAATCGTTCACCGTCTATTAGTATTCCTCTATTGTCCCACTTTAACGAATTGAACATGTCTTCTATCGTCAAGGTGAACAGCTTTGGGAATATTGAGTCGCCTTGTCTAATTCCTCTTTTAATTTTAATTTTTTTTTGTTTTTTCTTCATTCATTTTTATATATGTATTCAATAAGAGTTGTGTATCTTTCGTCGACTCTGTTGTTACTTAAGGCGTTAAGGACTGCCCATATCTCTACCGAACCAAATGGTTTTTCGTAGTCAACCATTGCTATCCACAAGGTGACGTTATATTCATTTGCTTTTTCCACTAGTAATCTAATTGTTTGAAGATGGTCCAAAGTGCTGTATCCCCGTTTAAATCCTGCTTGTTCACGTGATTGATCACTGTCTAATTTGTCCGTTAATCGATATGTTATGATTCTAGTGATGGTTTTGATGATTATTTATTGAATTTCTCATTATTTATATCAACGCAAAATCTTTGATTGAGTGATGAATATGTAACTAATTATATAAGTAACCATTTGTTTAAGCGTTTAAAAGAACTTTACCAAAAGATACTCTCCTTTATTAAAACTTTAGTAATTAAGGTAATGAAGATGAAAGGTAATAATTGGCTATTTTACTCAATTTATTTTCATCTCCAATAATGTTCTCTTCAAGGAAGATTCAGGAAGAATTATAAATAATGCTTGAACTGGAAGTTATTCCTTAACGTAAAGGATCGAAGTAGATAGCCCTCCCTTGAATAGGACGCAGGTCAGAAGTCGAGCTGGAACAATTGAATGCCATCGCCGCTGATCACACTTAGCTGTAACGCAACGGAGACGTTCATAGAAATATCCTCAGCCCGTCGAGGTTCGCTGCCAGTGGGGAGTAAGAAGAGCAAGACAGCTGGCTGATAAAGTAATATTTGGCAATCATGTGGGTCAGCTTTCACGTTAAAACTGTAGATCCCGTGTGGTTAATATTAGCCAGGTATTAATTGGAGTGGGCAAAGAAATCTCTCTGGTCTATTTACGTGACTGTAAATAGACCAGAGAGATTGTCCTGCGGATTGTCTTATATATATTTTCACGTTTTTTCTTATTGAATAATTAATAATAGTTCTAGCATCTACTTAATAGCCAATAAATCAACCTAGCTCAATCTAGAATCTAGTAATAAACGCGAAAAATAATATTTACTACCTAAATATTTGATTAATTATCTTCTTCTTCTTCTTTATATTAGGCATTCCTGCCTGTTTTTTCTCTAATGTATCGTCGCTACAGGTCGTCGTCCCATCTTTTTCGTGGGCGTTCTATACTCCTTCGGCCCACCGGTGATTTATCTCGAGCTATCTTTACTAACCGTCGTTCGGACATTCTATTTATGTGTTCGTTCCATTCTAATTTTCTGTTTCTTATCCACGTGTTAATGTTCTCTACTTCACATATGCGCCTTATATTGTCATTTGATTCTCTACCCCAAAGTGGTCTTCCTGCAATTCTTCTTAATGTTTTCATTTCACTTGTTTGTAAGTATATCTGAGTTTTGCGTGTTTCTGGTCTTCTCTCTGCTGTGCAGGTCATAACTGGTCGAATTACAGATTTATATATATGAGATTTTACTTCTGTTTTCAAGTATTTGTTTTTCCAAATAGTGTCATTCAAGCATCCTGTTATTATTTTGGCTTTTACTATTTGTTCTTTTATTTCTTCTTCTATGTTGTTGTTATATGATAATTTAATTTCTAAATATTTAATTGTCATCATCTGCTCTATAATCTGATTATCGATTTCCAGCTTGCACTTAATTGGTTCTTTGGAGATAACTACTGATTTGACATTTTCAGCCTATATTTTCATATCAAATTTCTTTGCTCTTGTATTAAACTGATGTAATAATCTCTGGAAGTCATCTTCATTCTCAGCGACTAGGACAGTATCTTCGACGTAACATAATATTTGTATCTCTTTATTGCCCATTTTTATAGCCTTTTTTTGTTTTTACCTGTTTAATTATTTTATCTAATACAACATTAAACAGTAGGGGACTCAGTGAGTCTCCTCGTCTAATACAAGTTGTTACCTCTATGGGTTCAGTTAACTTCAAATTTACTCTCGTTTCTATTTTATTTATTTTCTAAATGTTCTCAGTTAGTTTTATTATATTCAATGAAATATTCCTGTCATAAAGTGTGTGCACTACGTCTTGCAACTGCACTCTATCAAATGCTTTTACCACATCTATAAAGCATAAGAACGCTGGTCTGTTATTACTCAATTGATTTTTCAGTAATTTGTCTGATTACAAATACTGCGACGTTACAGTATCTTCCGCTCCTGAATCCTTGTTGTTCTTCGGAAAGCTGTATAAGTGAAGTTATTTTATTGCTAACAATTTTTATCGTCAGTTTTAAAGTTGTGCACAAGAGATTGTGCACAACTTTAAACAACTCGCTAATTATTCGAATCCGTTTTTTTCTCCTTTTTTAAATAGTGGTATCATTATGCTTGTTCTCCATTCTTCTGGTATTCGCGTTCCCTGTATTATTTTGTTTATGAGCTTTGTCAATTCTTTAGTCAGTTTGACTCCTCCGTACTTTAATAGTTCATTTTGTATTTCGTCCTTAACAGCTGATTTTCAGTTTTTTAATTTTTCTTCTTCCACCTGTTTATCATCTATTTCTGATGTTTCGTTGATTACTATTTTTGGTGTTTCAGGTGCCAAATTTTTTGTCGTATTATACAATTGCTTTATATCATTTATCCATGTATCTTTTTCGATGTATCTTACTTCTATTAATTCTTTTATTTCCTTTCGCTGTCCACGTATCATCCTCCAAATCTCCTTTTGCATACCATAAGAGTCATGTTCCATTTCTTTAGAGAATTTTTCCCAGTGTTCCATTTTCTTTTTTCTCACTAGTGCGTTTGTTTCATTGCGGATTGTCTTATATTTTTCTGTTGTTTCTCTGATTTTTCTTGAGCTATGTTTAAGATAGGTTTTTGCTTTTCCTTGGCATTATAATTTCACTTCCTCGCAGAACCAAAGTGTAATATTCGGTCTTCTTGATGTTCTATTTATTTTACGTTCCCCGAGTGCTTACTTTGTTGCGTTTATAATGTTATCCTTGATCTTTCTCCAACTGTCTGCTAAGTGTTTTTCCTCTACCACAGGGTTTTTATTTATCTCGTTCTCCAGTCTTGTCTGGTAGATATTTTTTATTGATTCGTCTTGTAGGCTTTCTACCTTTGTCTTTGTTTCTTTATGCTTATTTTTAAGGTCTTTTTATTGTCATTCTGATTTTTTTCCAATACAAGACTGTGATCACTTGCTACATCTCCTCTCGTATTTTGAAATGTAGTTTATCAAAAATTCGCCATGCTCATTGGTCACATTTTCATTGAACCTCTGTTTCACTTCCGGTACTATCATGTTCCCTATTCGTGCATTAAAGTTCCTCATTATGATAATTACTTCTCTTTTTGGAACTGCATCAATTGTCTCTTGTAGTTTTTTCATAGAATTTTGTCCTCTCGTTTTCCGGTTTGCAGTTTTTTGGACTGTATATTCCAATGATGTTAGTTTTTTGATTCTCTGATTAAGTTTTGTTATTCTTTCTGATATGTATTTACATTCTTGGATGCTCTGAGTTAGCTTTCTGTGGAACATCAGTGCTACACCCTCTTTTGCTCTGTTATTCATTGCGACCCCACTATATATTAAAAGGTATTAGCCAAGCCACACTTGCCCTTTGCCCTTCTTCTTTTTTCCTGTAATGCGCATATTTCTATCTTTTTATCTTTTAATTCCTTTTCAATTTGCTGATCTTTATTATTTAATGTTTTTTTATGTTCGACGTTGCTATTCGTATTATATTCCTTTTTTTATTGTTATTCAGTCTCCTTTTTCTCGCCGTCTTCGTCAACTCGTCCGTCCTGTTTCGAGACTGTGAGCCATGTTTTAATTATAAACAGATAAAATAAAATTGTGACTAGGTGCAGGAACGAAGCACGACTTCTTGAAGTCCCATATCCGATACGGATGTAGGCGACCCTCTCGCCTTTGCATATGGTTGATGTCTTTTTTAAAGACCTTCACCATATGTGACATAGTCTTCATAGATTTTTTTTATACCAGATAAATTATCAAACATAATGCCCTCGTGATAATTTTCGCTCAATCGTCACTTTATAGAGAATATTCCAGTATTTTTTCAATATTTTTTGATCAGTACTTTTCGAAATAAGGAAGAACAGCGATTTTTAGGGATTTTTAACAGTAATATGTAAAAAAGTTTGTCCGAGTATTACATGACATATTTTTGAACTATTTATGACCTTAGACTTTTTTTTCTCACTTCACCCTTCAAGCTAACCCCTTAAGTCAAAATTTAATTTTCAAAACTACAGGGCTCTGATTGGGCCAATTCCTATAGTTGTGCCAAGTTTCAAATTTCTATGTCAAATAATTTCGGAGAAAATCGAGTGTGGACAGACACTGAAATGATCTCATAAGCGTTCCGTATGGAACACTAAAAATGAGTATGTATACTGTCAGAATATCGATTTATTTGTAATATGTCCTTTAACGACATTGATGTTAGAATAAACCGTAAATTCAGGTTAGTTTATTAATTTTTCATTTTTGTTTATGTGTGTATTCTTTGTATTACTTTTTAGTTTTCCAATTGTCATTATGCATGTTATCCACAGAGAAAATAACATAGTAATAATTGTAATCATTCACCTTTGCTATAACGATTAGAATGTTAGCGAAGAGTAGATACAGTAGTTTTATATGTAAAGATAGGTGCTAAGAGAGAAAATGCCTTTCATTTCTCTATTTAAAAGTCGTAAAATCGTAGTTTTATGACAGAAGACGGAAATAGAGTAAAGATTTTATGACTGAAACAAAAATGGTCTGTAAATTCGTGACGCTGTTAAAAATTTGTTGTTGTTTCAGATAGGTCAAATCTCTATTTACGGCGTTTTAAAATTATACGACCATACTTTATTTTATGTTTAGTAAGGCGTTTCAGCTCAGTCTATTCAAAACAGAAATGCTGTTGAATAATTTTGATGGGCTTGGGCCATTTTCATTAGCATTATGACTGCTATTAAGAGTGTGTTCGTAACTGTTTAATGTTGTGTACTACCTGGGTATTTTGTCGTGCGTCCTAAGCAGAAGGAATCCGCGACAACGGTTTTAAAATCGTCTACACCTACCCTTTTAACGTTATCGCGCGACTCTCGTCAACTCCGAATTAGTTTTGGCAAAAGTTACAACCTACATATTAATCAAAATAGTAGAAAATTAGAGAATTGCGAGAAAAACAAGTAAGATTTTCAATTATTATAAATTTTTCCAAGCTAATATTACCTGTATGCCTACCTCAAACTTTTATCACACCCATATTTGTGATCATAACATACTTCTATAGTATCTACACTAAAAAATTCGACAATAACTTTTTAGTGTTCCGTACGGAATACTTATGGGATCACTTTGGTGTCCGTCTGTCCGTCGCACAGTGGGGAAAAACGAAAAATCGTGTTTCAAAATTGTCTAGAGCCTTCAATTTTGGTTCGATTTGGACGATTTTTTTTTAAATTGAAGCTTTTTAAATTCCGAACAAAGTTGTCGGAGCCGATTTTGCAATTAAACTTTTGTTTCAAAATGGCGGACGTTGGTTTCTGATTATATAGCGACTGAGACACAGAAAACGCTTACAGTTTCAAACCAAGTTGTGCCACTGTTTAGCACTTGATTCACTATTATCGTCACTGCTTATTTCTTATATTACCTAACGTAATAAAATATATCCTATAACCTGGCCAGAGAACATATGTATAAATTTAAAAAAAAAAACAAATAAATCGAATAAGTGGTTCTCGAGTGATAAGCCCACTAACGGTCAGACAGACAGAAAGAGACGGTGCATTTTACATATATTATAGATTATAGATTATTATTATTATTATTTAAACTGGAAAGAGAACATATGTATGAATAAAAAAAAAACAGGTAAATCGGATAAGTGGTTTTCGAGTGATAAGCTCACTAACGAGCAGACAGACAGACAGAGAGTCGTTGTATTTTATATATATTATATTCTTTACTACGTGATATTGTTCCATATTTAATGGTTTAGGCAGTGTATTGCAAGACAACGCGCTAGCGGCAAACTTTTTTTCCGACTTGATTCACTATTATCGTCACTGCTTATTCCTTATATTACCTAACGTAATAAAATATATCCTATAACCTGGCCAGGGAACATATGTATGTTTTAAAAAGAGCACGCAAATCGGATAAGTGGTTCTCGAGTGATAAACAGACAGACTTACAGAGATACATTGCATTTTATATATATTATAAAAGATTATAGATAACCTGGCCAGAGAACCAATATATGAATTTAAAAAAAAAAAAAACACATAATTCTGGAGTGATAAGTGCACTAACGGACAGACAGACAGACAGAAGTTGCATTTATATATATATATATATATATATATATATATATATATATATATATATATATATATATATATTATAGAAGATTATAGGTAACCTGGCCAGAGAACAAATGTGTGAATTAAAAAAAAAAAAACAGGTAAATCTGATAAGTGGTTCTGGAGAGATAGCGCACTAACGGACAAACAAACGGACAGAGAGAGACGTTGCATTTTATATATATTATAGAAGATTATAGATAACCTGGCCAGAGCACAAATGTACGAATTAAAAAAGAAAACACGTAAATCGGATAAGTGGTTCTCAAGTCATAAGCGCACTAACGGACAGACAGACAGAGAGACGTTCCATTTTATATATATTATATTCTTTGCTACATGATATTCCATACTTAATGGTTTAGACAGTGTATTGCAAGAGAACGCGCTAGCCGCAAACTTTTTTTCCGACTTAATTCACTATTATCGTCACTGCTTATTTCTTATATTACCTAACGTAATAAAATATATTCTATAACCTGGTCAGAGAACATATGTATGTTTAAAAAAAAAGCACTTAAATCGAATAAGCGGCTCTCGAGTGATAAGCGCACTAACGGACAGACAGACAGACGTTGCATTTTATATATATTACACTGGTCAACACAAGTCTTGTTTCCTTTATTTTTTTTTTTCTGTTATTGGGTATTTCTATGGCCCTGACTATGAAAAAAATTCTGGGAGATTGCTAACAGCTGAAATATACAGTTTTATTATTTTGCCAAAAAAATAGTACATTATGTTAACAAAATTTCTATTGAACACTAGCAAATGATCTTTTATAAGATTTCCTTGAATGAACGACTTTAGGTAGATCTCGTTGCAAACTCCAGCAGTAGTCTGCCATCATCTGTGAGTCCCACCGCCTCTGATAACGCTCTTCCATTGTCCGAAGATCCTGATGAAATCTTTCACACCCTGCTCCTCACTAAAATCACCCAGATTTTGTGGAAATCGCGAGTGCAGGAAGTGGATTTTTATGCTCATGTTGCACCCTAGCTCTTGCAAGTTCGATAGCATGCACTCAACAAGCTCGACATGGTCGTCAGATTTCTTTTTGCCTAGGAAGCTACTCATAACCAAAACAAATGAATTCCAAGCTTTGGATTCGACTTCAGTCATTGATTTGACAAAGTTGGATCTTTCAGGAGTTGCCTAATCTGTGGCCCATCAAAAATACCAGCTTTCAATTTTTCTGAACTTAATCCTGGAAACTTGCGTGAAAGAAAATTAAAACATTCGCCACTTTTGTCAAGCGCCTTCACAAACTGTTTCATTATGCCGAGTTTAATATGAAATGGTGGAAGTATGATGCGGTCTCGGCTAACTAAAGGCACATTTATAACATTTTTTGTACCAATTTTTAGCTCTTCCCGCACTGGCCAAACTTTTTGTGACCAATGGTGTTGTTTGTCACGACTATCCCAGAGACACATGAAACAAGGGAACTTTGTGTACCCCCCTTGTTGACCTAAAAGAAAGTTAACCATTTTCAGATCAACACAAATGACCCATTTGTGGTCTTGATACTTATTTTTTTCCATAACCTTAGAAACATTTACGTATTCTTCTTTTAAAGTCGTCGGATGTGCAATAGGTATAGATCCGTACTTGTTACCGTTATGAAGCAAAACACACTTTAAACTTCTTTTGCTGCTGTCTATGAAAAGACGCCAATCACTAGGTTGGTACTGTTTTAATCCCATCTGCTGCAAAATACCACCAACATCGTTACAAAAAACTAAAACCTTCTCTTGAGAAAAATACGGTAACAGATTTTTTCTCGGGTACGATAAAATGTAATGTTGGTTTCCGGAGTAAGCAAATTTTTTTCTTTTAAACGAGATGGTAAAACTTCAGAAGCTTCTTTTGGTAAGTTCAGATCTCTTACTAAGTCATTTAGTTCTTTCTGATTAAATGGTTGAGGTTCTGAAAGGCTACATTTGTAGTCTGAATCAGAGTCTTCACTTGATGTATTTCGTTCGGGTTCACAAAGATTTGGATCATCGGAAGATTTAGATGTGCTGGGTTATACCTCTTGTGATTTTAATTGAGGTAGTTGAGCAGAAGATAAGTTAGGATATGACCACTTACTTCGATTTCCAGGGTTAATTCCGTTTATTTACACAACGCAGAAGTAGCAATCGTCATGATGGTTTCGAGGTTCTCGCCAAATCATGAGTGTTACGAACATTATTGCATCTCTTTTTCCACTGGACCATAACCGTAGACATACCACACATTTCTGGCATACAATATGAGGAACCCATGGCTTGTCCTGATTACACAATTTTATTTTAAAGTATTGATGATACGCAGTTTTCACAAAGTCCGATATAGGTTTTTGACATTTTGCAAATATATATTCACCACAAATATAGCAAAAACAATCGGGATTAAGCACACAACATCTTCTTGACGAAGCCATATCTAAAACAACAACAAAAAAATATATTTTAGTATCCAATAAAAAACGAAAATCTAAGTAAAAATATAAATGAGGGTAGTTAGCTATAACTCAAAAACAAAAGCTGTTAGAGAAAAATTGTTGCCATATTTAAATAACCGGTCAAGTGCAAGTTAAACTTGCGCAATTAGTGTTCCGTACGTTGATTGCTTTTAAAATAAAAAAATTTTGTTACAAAGGTATAAAATGATCAATGACTTCACAAAATACACCCCAAATGAGTTTTCAACAAAGTTTGTTTCCAATCTTTACTGAAATCTGATGACCTTGAAATTTTTGTTTTTTTTTATATACCATATAAATTATTAAAGGTAATGCACTCGTGATAATTTTTCGTTCAATCTACACCCCGTGGAGAATATTCCAGAATTTTTTCGAAATTTTTTGATAAGTACTTTTTCGAGATAAGGCCCGGGACAGCGATTTTTCGCGAATTTTTAAAAATAATACAAAGAAAAGTGCGCGCAAGTATAATATTATATATATATATTTTTTACTCGTGTTTTCACAAGCTTTCATTTGACACCACACTCGATGACCTAGTAAAAAATTTTTTTTTTTTCACTTCCGACTTCACCCCCCAAAACTAACCCCTTAAGTCAAAATTTAGTTCTCAAAACTACATGGCTCTGATGAGGCCATCAATTCCTATATTATTACCAAATTTCACCTTTCTATGTCAAATAGTTTCGGAGAAAATCGGGTGTGTGACAGACAGACAGACAGACACCGAAGTGATCTTATAAGTGTTCCGTACGGAACACTAAAAATACGCTTCAATTTGAGATAGAAACAAAAAAAAATCACAGGAAACATGCAATTTTCTTTTTTTTTTGACCAATGTTATAGAAGTACCATACGGAACACTAATTGTGCAAATCCCACGTGCACTTGGTCGTTTTTTTTTTTTTTTTTAGATTCAATTTACAATCCCCTGAAATATATTTATTTTCATGTACACATATTACAACTCTTAAAAACTTCTGTATTGTTTGTACATCTTTTTTAAGAACACAATCAACAAAAAAAAAGTATAAATTTTAAAAGTCTGTTTACCAAATTCACACAACAATATTTCTTCCGGCAAAGTAGTTTTAATCATGATGTTGGGTCGTTAAACTATTTTTAGTGTTCCGTACAGAACACTTATAAGATCACTTCGGTGTCTGTCCGTCTGACACACCTGATTTTCTCCGAAACTATTTGTCATAGAAAGTTGAAATTTGGTAATAATATAGGAATTGATGGCCTCATCAGAGCCATGTAGTTTTGAAAGTTAAATTTGGACTTAAGGGGTTAGTTTTGGGGGGTGAAATCGGAAGTGAAAAAAAATTTTTTTTACTAGGTAATCGAGTGTGGTGTCAAATGAAAGCTTGTGAAAACACGAGTAAAATATATATATATATATATATATATATATATATATATATATATATATATATATATATATATATATATATATACATATATATATATATATACATATATATATATATATATATATATATATATATATATATATATATATATATATATATACATATATATATATATATATATATATATATATATATATATATATATATATATACATACATATATATATATATATATATATATATATATATATATATATATATATATATATATATATATATATATATATATATATATATATATATATATATATATATATACATATATATATATATATATATATATATATATATATATATATATATATATATATATATAATGTAATACTTGCGCGCACTTTTCTTTGTATTATTTTTAAAAAATCGCGAAAAATCGCTATCCACCCCGCCTTATCTCGAAAAGTACTTATCAAAAAATTTTGAAAAAATTCTGGAATATTCTCCATGGGGTGTAGATTGAACGAAAATTATCACGAGTGCATTACCTGTAATAATTTATCTGGTATATAAAAAAACAGAAATTTCAAGGTCATCATTTTTCAGTAAAGATTAGAAATAAACTTTGTTGAAAACTCATTTGGGGTGTGTTTTGTGAAGTCACTGATCATTTTATACTTTCGTTACAAGATTTTTTATTTTAAAAGCAATCAACGTACGGAACACTAATGGCGCAAGTTCAACTTGCACTTGACCGGTTATTTAATAAATAATATATACAGAATTCCGAAAATATGTATGTAGAGGTTTGTCAATATGTTCGTTCTAATAAAAATATTGTACATTTTACGACTTCTTGTTAAAGCGAAAATAGGACGTAAATGATTAAGCCTATAGCAGCTCGCAAAAGTCTTTTTTGCCTCGTTGCTTTATATCCCTTACACTCACTGACACTCAAATCACATTACTTGCTCCGTCCGCATCGCTATATAATTAGTTTTTCACGTTAGACACCATTTTAGGTCGTTTTGTGTCAATCATTATGAGGTAGTCTTATGAACAACTATTTTTTTTAGAAATCTAGTTAATAGTTATATTTTAGAAAAATATAGTGACATACCAAATAGTTATTACCAACATGAAGGAAGCGAGAACTCAACGTTTTAACATTTTATACAAGAGGGAAATTGAATCTCACTGCTTTGTTTATTATCCACTACAACGGAATATTTTAACACCCTCGTAGTAGCTTTTGCCCGTCTCTACTATATAGTGTTAATATTCACGATTCGAACTGAACATTGATTTTGGACTCTGGACACTTACAAATAACCCATTCTAGGATTGTGCAGATGCGACACGTCTAGAGTTAATTTGACCGATTAAATCCTTTTTTCTCTCTGCAATTTAAAAAGGGAAACTACTTTATTCTAAAGTTAATTAGATGTGTAATTTTGAGTGTGATGTGTTATATTTTTAAAATATGAATAACTTTCGAACGATAAGATCTCATTTCCTAAAAAGGCTGATCCAATATGGCGGCTACAAGTGAGTGAAGTGTTAACTCTTTTTCAGGTTGAAGATTTTGAGTAATTCTGATATGAAATCGTTTGTAGTTCAAAGGTTACCGATGGTTACTGATCACGAATCTAATGTCAGATTTTAAAAATTCAAGCTGTCGGATCCAGTATGGCAGACGACGATCTAAAAAATTAAGAATTTTGAAATAAAAAGAAGATTGTCGTATTCTACATGAAATTTATATATAGTGCTACTCGATACTGTGATCTTGCTGCTACTGCCGCTCAAAGCTTACTGAGAAACCTCAGTGCAATCGCCGTCTTTTATAGGTCGGCGTCTACGCAGATTGTAGGTCGGGGGATCGGGAAAATTTGTCCGTGCATCGCTGTTTACCGTCTGGGTGCCCGTATCAGTGGTAATTACGGGTTCTGGAGCTATGCTGTTGCTTTCTCGATGTTGTGGTTATTCCTTGGTTTAGTTAGTAGACTCTTCTATATAGTGGAGACATTAAGTACATCATCCCGCTTATTTGGCTGTCAATTCTTTTCGATTTCCAAGGCTTCTCTGACTATGCGTGTTTTATAATGTGAAATCGAGGCTATTTGTTTAGATCCCTTCAAAATTGACGTTGTGACCATTATGAAAAAGAGTTGAAGTTGTTTGTTTGTTTTTGATACTTATTCTATGTTCTTGGATCCGGGTGTAGATTTTTTTGTTTGTTCGCCATACGTACAATTTGTGGCAATCTCCGTGTGGGATGATGCAAACTCCATGGTTTTCCAGTTTCCTTTTGTCCTTGGGATTACCCAGAATGTCTGCCAGAATATTTTGTGGTTTATATGGTGTGCCTACGTCATGTCACAGTGGCTCTAACGTCCTCCAAATTGTCGTATTGTTGACACTTTATGTGGAGCTCGATTTTTAGGAATAAAAAAAAATCAGTAGGGACTAAATCAGGCGAATAAGAAGTGTGGTAAAGTACAGAGATTTGTTTTCACGCCAAAAATGCACCACAATCCCAGCCGTATGAGAGGACATGTTATTATAAAGCAAGAAAAAAATCCTTTCCGTTCCATCGTTTCGGTCGAACCCGCCGAATCCTCTTGCCAAATCGCTCCGTGACACCCACGTACTACTTGGCGTTCACTGTAATGCCCTCGGGAACAAATTATTTGTAGATATTTCCTTGAGCGTCAAAAACTGACGAGCATTGTCTTTGTTCTTGATTTTGTCAGTCGCACTTTCTTCGGTCTCCGTGAAAAATTACCAAGCCATTTTGCACTTTGCCGTTTTGTGGTAGGCTCGTATTAGTAACCCTACGTCTCATCGCCCGTAATTATTTTGTAGAGAGAAAAATCGTCCGCAATCGATAAAGTTTCGGCTGGCATCCCCGTTACTGTTTTTGTCGATTTGCAGAAGATAACGAATTTTCACAACGTTTGTATCGACCGAACTTGTGCTGGGGCGTTCTGACCTTGCATCATCCTCTAGCGACTCCCGCCCTTCCTTAAAGCATTTAAGCTACTCAGACACTTCTGAATGTGATAAATAATCATCACCGTAAGCTTTTTTCAAAGATTCAAATATCTCCGTAGCTGTGTTTTACCCAGTTTTACTCGAAATTTAATCACTGCTCTATCCCACTTCTCTGACACGACTACGACTCATACACTTCGCATGTCTAATACTCAGCACTGACTAATCATAACTGGCTGGTTGGCACATGTGTTATTTATAGATATAAGGGATGTGTCAAGCTTTTACTATTATTTACGAGATGGCACTGCTTAAAAGCAAGGGAAAAAATCAGCCCGGCAACTTTCTGGATACAATACCAGTATTTTTATAATTATATTATTATATTTATATAATTTTTTTATAAGACTCTGCGAACTTTTTAACCAATGCTTAGAAAAGGGGAAGATACCAAACGGTTGGAACAACTCAATTATTGTGCTTTTATATAAAAAAGGAGATAGTGCTGATTTGGAGAACTATCGACCAATCAGTCTTCTTTCCCAGATCTACAAGTTATTTATAAAAATACTCACGAATAGAATAACAAGTATATATGACCAATAGAACAAGCTGCTTTTAGAAGAGATTATAGTACATGTGAGCATCTCCTAACAATGAGAATCTTGATAGAGAAGCCTGCAGAGTATAACTTTGAGATTTGTTTAGCTTTTGTCGACTTTCGAAAGACATTCGACACAGTAGAACATTGGGCTTTTTTCAGAGCACTGGAAAATGCGAGAGTGGACTCCAGATATGTGGAACTCTTAAAGTATATATATAATAACGCCACATCAACTGTTTATATCAATGAAAAAACCAGACCGATTAGAATAAAACGAGGCATAAGACAGGGAGATGTATTGTCACCAAAGATGTTTACGTTGGCTCTTGAAGATGCATTCTAAAGGTTAGATTGGCATGAGGTATTCTGATAGATGGAAAACGGCTGAATCATCTGAGATATGCCGATAATATCGTTATCATAGCTGAAAATACTGAAGACACCCAACAGATGCTGGTAGAACTAGACATCGAATGTTCGAAAATAGGCCTCAACATGAACAACTCCAAGACCAAAGTCATGTGCAGCACGGATCCGTTGATCGAAATAAACAACGAAATACGTGAAAATGTGGAAAGTTATGTGTATCTAGGGCACACAATTGCATTAGGCAAAGGGAACCAAACAATTGAAATCGACAGACGAAGGAGACTCGCCTGGGGTGCATTTGGTAAACTGGGAGACACACTCAGGAATAAAAATATACCAATGAGTATACAGTCAAAAATCTTCGATCAATGTGTTCTGCCTATTTTGACATATGGTGCTCAAACATTGAATCTAACGAAAAAATGTATACACAAGGTTAGAGTTACACAAAGAGCAATGGAGAGGCAGATGCTGGGAATATCTGTGAGGGACCGAAAGAGAAATGACTGGATCCGAGGGGTGACAAAATGCAGAGATGTAGCAGACGCCGTGGCGGAACTGAAATGGAATTAGCAGGACATATAGCTCGTGATCAAGAGAGAAGATGGCCACACACTATTTTAAAATGGAGGCCATATCTCGGAAGAAGATCCAGGGGACGACCACTCACCCGATGGACAGACGATATCAAGAGGTCAGTGGGATTAATGTGGTATAGAATTGCCCAATGCCGAGAGAGATGGCGATCAGTGAGGGAAGCCTATGTTCAGGAATGGACTTCGGAAGGCTTATGAGAGAGATTTATATAATTTTTTTTGACATATTTACGTTCATTATAATTCTAAAAGTACGAGGCTGGTTTGAAAAGTCCGTGCAAAAAGAAAAACTACTTATGTGTTTTGGGTAAACCCGATAAAATCTTTGTCCCGCCAGCCATTTCTTCAAATTGGGGAACAAATAGTAGTCCGAGGGAGCCAAGTCTGGAGAATAGGGAGGTTGTGAAACGAGTTGGAATCCTATTTCCATTAATTTTGCGACCAGAACTGCTGAGGTGTGTGCTGGTGCGTTGTCGTGATGGAAAAGGACTTTCTTGTGGGCCAGTCGCGGGCGTTTTTCTTGCAGCTCGGTTTTCAAACGGTCCAATAACGATGAGTAATATTCACCTGTAATAGTTTTACCCTTTTCCAGATAGTCGATGAGGATTATCCCTTGCGAATCCCAAAAGACAGTCGCCATATACTTTCCGGCCGAAGGAACGGTTTTCGCCTTTTTTGGTGCAGATTCCCCCTTGGTAACCCATTGTTTAGATTGTTGTTTGGTCTCAGGAGTATAGTAATGTATTCATGTTTCACCCACAGTGACGAAACGACGCTTAAAGTCCTCCGGATTCTTCTGGAACAGCTACAAACCATCCTTGCAAGACTTCACACGATTCCGTTTTTGGTCAAGCGTGAGCAATCGCGGCACCCATCTTGCGGATAGCTTTCTCATGTCCAAATGTTTATGCAAAATATTTTGTACCCGTTCAGTCGAGATGCCCACAGCACTAGCAATCTCACGCACCTTAACTCTTCTGTCATCCATCACCATATCATGGATTTGATCAATGATTTCTGGAGTCGTAACCTCCACAGGCCGTCCAGAACGTTCAGCGTCACTTGTGCCCATATGGCCAGTCCGAAAATTTTGAAACCACTTATAAACTATTCTAATCGAAGGTACAGAGTCACCATAATGTTTATCAAGCTTCTCTTTAGTCTCCTGAGGCGTTTTGCCTTTCATAAAGTAATGTTTAATCACCACACGAAATTCTTTTTCCTCCATTTCTTGAAAATCACTCGACTTCCTTGATTCACACGAATGCCAAACACAAAGAAATAGACCAATATGGCTGAAACTTGATGTGCGTTCATTCAAGAGATGCTACTAACTAAACATGACCTCGATACGCGCCGGTGGTGCCATCTCTCGGACTTTGCACGGACTTTTCAAACCAGCCACGTATAATATATAACAAATAGCTGGTTGAAAATACGAAGAATCCTCATTTAATAACATTATAAAACAAAGAAGGGCAGAAAAGATGTTTATAGCAACCAGAATTTTGTCTGTTTTACCGTTCATACAATTCCTGCTCCTTAGACCTAATTTTCAAAAAATATATCGTCAGTTTCCTTTTGGAAATAATGGATTACAGGATAAGTAACAACAGCGTTCTCATGCGCATGAACAAGGACTTGGAAATGGTCACGACCCTTAAGCGACGTAACTTAGAATATTTTTTCCACATTATGAGACATCCAGCAAAATACCAAATCTTGCATCTGATTATAGAGAGGCAGATTCCAGGCAGACGTGGTCCAGGAAGAATAAGAACATCGTGGTTGAAAAATTTAAGGCACTGGTACGGGAAGTCTACGGTCCTACTGTTCCGAGCGGCTGTCAATAAGACGATCATCATGAACATGGTAGCCAACATGACAAATAAGGGTAATGGTACTCGAAGAAGAAGAATTATAGATTTATCTGAAAAAAAAGATGTTTGCATTGCCAAAAACCCAAAATTTATAAAAATATAACATACAATTTTAAAGAAGCAAAATAATGTATACAGGACTAAGTTTGGCAATTATTTTGCAAAATAAAGCGAATATAAACACTGAAATTAATACTCGATACTGGTGGTGGTTTTTAATGACCATTAAGTATTATATTTCTTGTTATTGTTTCTCTTTTGTGTTTCAGATTGCCGAAAGCTCCCAGTGATGCTTTGGATATCATATTTCCGCCAGGCAGAGTATACGAAAGTTTCTCCTATTAATTTAATAAAAAAGTGTGACACTAGTCCGGAAGTATTCCATAACAAACGTATTATCTGACTTTGTTATTTTATGGTAATATGGAAACTAACAATTTTGAGTAGTTTTGCTATATTTTGTACAGGGTGAGTCAACGATAGAGTAAAGTTCATTATCTCATTTGTTTCGGGAATGAAGAAAAAATGTTAAATACAATTGATTTGGGGAATTTTCAAGTGCACAGTTTAAAATTATTTTTGAGTATACAGGGTATTTCAAAAAAGTCTGGTCGATAACATATGTTTTTTTTAAATGGAACATCCCATTTTCTAATTTATTTTCTAAATTCTGCGTAGAATTTTATAACTTTTTTTATTACGAGGCTGGTTTGACAAGTCCGTGCAAAGTCCGAGAGATGGCACCACCGGCGCGTATCGAGATCATGTTTAGTTAGTAGCATCTCTTGAATGAACGCACACCAAGTTTCAGCCATATAGGTCTATTTCTTTGTGTTTGGCATTCGTGTGAATTAAGGAAGTCGAGTGATTTTCAAGAAATGGACGAAAAAGAAATTTCATGTGGTGATTAAACATTACTTTATGAAAGGCAAAACGCCTCAGAAGACTAAAGAGAAGCTTGATAAACATTATGGTGACTCTGCACCTTCGATTAGAACAGTTTATAAGTGGTTTCAAAATTTTCGGACTGGTCATATGGGCACAAGTGACGCTGAACGTTCTGGACGGCCTGTGGAGGTTACGACTCCAGAAATCATTGATCAAATCCATGATATGGTGATAGATGACAGAAGAGTTAAGGTGCGTGAGATTGCTAGTACTGTGGGCATCTCGACTGAACGGGTACATAATATTTTGCATAAACATTTGGACATGAGAAAGCTATCCGCAAGATGGGTGCCGCGATTGCTCACGCTTGACCAAAAACAGAATCGTGTGAAGTGTTGCAAGGATGGTTTGCAGCTGTTCCAGAAGAATCCGGAGGACTTTAAGCATCGCTTCGTCACTGTGGATAAAACATGGATACATTACTATACTCCTGAGACCAAACAACAATCTAAACAATGGGTTACCAAGGGGGAATCTGCACCAAAAAAGGCGAAGACCGTTCCTTCGGTAGGAAAGGTTATGGCAACTCTCTTTTGGGATTCGCAAGGGATAATCCTCATCGACTATCTAGAAAAGGGTAAAACTATTACAGGTGAGTATTATTCATCGTTATTGGACCGTTTGAAAACCGAGCTGCAAGAAAAACGTCCGCGATTGGCCCACAAGAAAGTCCTTTTCCATCACGACAACGCACCAGCACACACCTCAGCAGTTTGTGGTCGCAAAATTAATGGAAATAGGATTCCAACTCGTTTCACATCCCCCCTATTCTCCAGACTTGGCTCCCTCGGACTACTATTTGTTCCCCAATTTGAAGAAATGGCTGGCGGGACAAAGATTTTATTCAAACGAGAAGGTGATTGCAGACACTAATGGAAATTTTGCAGACTTGGACAAATCCTATTATTCGGAAGGGATCAACAAACTAGAACATCGTTGGACGAAGTGTATAAGCCTAAAAGGAGACTATGTCAAAAAACAAAAAAGGTTTACCCCAAACACATAAGTAGTTTTTATTTTTGCACGGACTTTTCAAACCAGTAGTTTTTCTAATGTTTCAATTTAAAAAAAAAAATACTAGTTTTTTCAGTTTTTTAAAAAATTGCGAGTAGCGCCATTGTTTCTGAAGGTGGAATACTCCTAATTGGTTGAAAATTTGAGTTAGATGCTACAGGTTGTTCAAAATAAATTTTTTAAATGGCAAACCCTCCAACTTTTATTAAGTATGTCATATATCTATTTCTAATAGTTTTCGATTTATTTTGAATTTTTCAATTTTTTACCCTTGTTTTTAATACACTTACGCTATAACATCATAGTTGCCAAGACAAAACAAAAATGTAGGCATTGTCAAATTTTGACATGTCTATTAAGCAAGTAAAAATAGTTTAATTTGTTACAGTAAGTGACGTATAAAGGTAATAGTTATGGATTTTCCTAAAAATGAATTAATTGATATGGTTTATACACTGGGCGAGGCAGGAAAAAATTGTCTTTTGGCAGTAAGGCTTTACGGAGCGAAGTACCCTATAGACGTATATCATCTAGAAAATCTTTTGAGTGCTTACTGGAACGGTTTGATGATAGTGTAGCGTTGAGTATACGAAACGGAAAGTAGTAAACCAGAATGATACCAATGGGGAAAAAGAAATTGAGATTTTACTTTATGTTGAAGATAATCCCCAGGACAGCAATCGTCAACTAGCTGTCTTATCTGACACATCCCAATCTACGGCTAATCACACCACGAGAAAATACAAGTATTATACCTTTCATATGGAACTACACCAAAAACTTCAAGAGTGATTTTGAACGACGAGTAAACTTTTGTACTGCCATGATTGGAGTAGTAGAGACCGATCCAAATTTTTTTTATCCAAAATAATGTTTTCTGATGAAGCTACTTTTCGCAGTAATGGAGCAGTTAACAGCCATAACATGCATTATTATTCAACAGTTAATCCATTTTGGATCCGGGAATTTCAAAACCAAAACCATTGGTCGCTTAATGTATGGTGTGGAATATTAGATTTTCGAATTATTCGTCCATATTATTACCGCGAACCACTTAACGGGTCTAGATATCTAAATTTTTTACAAAACGAATTACCCCAGCTTCTTAAAGGGGTTGATAACTTTGAAAGGGAACAAATGTGGATTCAACAAGATGGAGCTCCTGCTCATTAGCACCGAAAAGT
This sequence comes from Pachyrhynchus sulphureomaculatus, assembly GCA_019049505.1. NCBI lineage: Eukaryota > Metazoa > Arthropoda > Insecta > Coleoptera > Curculionidae > Pachyrhynchus > Pachyrhynchus sulphureomaculatus. Next base: position 141,642,684 of record CM032454.1, on the reverse strand, counting down.
TCGGGAATTTTTAAACGATGGTTACCCACAAAAATGGATCGATGGATTCATTGAGTGGCCCTCTCGATCATGTGACTTAACACCTTTAGACTTCTTTTTGTGGGGCTACATTAAAGATCGTGTTTATGTGAATCCCCCTACAACACCAGTAGATATGGAAAATAGGATACGGGATGCGTGCAGGACAATAACTCCCTTTATGCTAAGGAAAGTGAAGGAAAATATAGTAAAACGTCTAAACATGTGTCTTCAAGTAGACGGCCAAATTTTTGAACATTTATTACGTCATAATAATTAATCATTAGATAAGTTAAACTATATTAAAATTATTATTAACTATTTGTTTATGTTTTCACAATAACGTAAGTATAATAAAAACATGGGTAAAAATTGAAAAATTCAAAATAAATCGAAAACTATTAGAAATAGATATATGATATACTTAATAAAACTTGGAGGGTTTAGTAAAATCAATCAAAAAAAATAATAATATACAGGGTGTGCCATTTAAAAAAATTTGAGATTTTTCAATTTAAATTAGTCGAAATGCATAAATTTATGTTAAACACCCTGTAGCATCTAACTTAAATTTCTTTAGACATATATTTTTTTTCATCTCTATAGAACGCTCGTACCAATTATGAGTATTCCACCTTCAGAAACTATGGCGCTACTAGCAATTTTTTACAAAACTGAAAAACTAGTATTTTTTTTTTTTAAATTGAAATATTAAAAAAACTACTAGGTTTAGGTATATAACATTATTAATAAAAAAGTTATAAAATTTTCCGCAGAATTTAAAAATAAATTAGGAAAATAAATTAGGAAATAGGATGTTCAATTTAAAAAAACATGTTATATCAGCCATACTTTTTTGAAGTACCCTGTATACTCAAAAATAATTTTCACCTGTGCACCTTAACATTTCCTAAAACTATTGTATTTAACATTTTTTCGTCATTCCCGAAAAAAATGAGATAATGAACTTTACTTTATCTTTGCTTCACCCTGCACAATCAATACAAAAGTTTCCTTGAAAATTATACATTACCCACATTACATACCCATTGCTGTGAAGACATATTTAATAATTACATAGACTGGACTAAATGTACGGTTGGTTGTAAGTGAAACATTTTAAGAATAGTATCAAATGAAAATACTTTGGACGTTTAAATGTTTCAAATTTATTAGAAGATTACAATATAATATAATAAACCGTTTTCAACTGGCATTTTAAAAGTAATAAAAAAGGTTAAATTAGTGAAAAATAAAAAAAAAAAACCTTTTCACAGAGACATCATTAAGTTGTTTTTATGATTGTATTTACTAACTACACCAGTAAATACTATTAACCAAAGATTTTAAAAATAAAAAATGCTGTAAAACCCATGTTAACGACCATCCGTATAAAACAACCACCTGACGACCGATTTTAAATTCCTTGGATTTACAAATGGAAATTCCTGTTCTTTTCTACCCTCTTATACCGAGCCTTCTCTTAAACGACCGCCGGCATCTATCATCGGAATTTCCTAGTACACATCAATGCCAAAAACACACTCAATAAAGGGCAATAAAATACCATAATGACTAGGTTTTTTCAAAAAAGCATAAAGTAACATTGCCCCAATTCGTAAGAAATGTAGATCAGGTACAAAATACCTAATGGGTGTGGGTACATAAAATTTGTTTCTTAAGCTCATGAAATTTGGTTTTAATATTAGTTTTATTCTGAACTTTTATCGGTTAACTTAAATATTCGGGTATGGCAGGAAAAAGGAACCATCTTTCCTTCAAAGAAAAAATTGAAATAATCCACGAAAGTGAAAAACATGGTTTGGGTACCAGCACTTGGCTAAAAAATTTAAAGTAATCGAGACTCATATCGAGAACTCTACTGCTACGAAATAAAGAATAAGTTAGAAATTTGAACAAGAAAGAAAATTTCCTAAAACCGAAGGACTTGCTGTGGACTAAGTCGTTTTCAGTTCTTTTTGTCAGTCTCGAAACAAGCATTTACCAATATCTAGAATGAAGCTAGACACCAAAAAGGCTGGCGCTGACGGAATACCTGCCATAGTTCTCAAGAACTATGCAAGGGAACTAACACCAGTTTTCTGGAGACTTTTCAACCTATCCTACAGAAAGGGAATATTTCCTTCCTGCTGTAAATGTGCCACAGTTCAGCCGATACCTAAAAAAGGCAAGAAGACCTTGCCAAATAACTACCGACCAATCGCACTACTCTCAATAATATCGAAAGTCATGGAAAAGGCTATCAATCAGCATCTTCTAAAATATCTTGAAGGATTCAACATTATTAGTGATCACCAATATGGCTTTCGTAAAAATAGATCAACAGGAGATCTTCTCACTTATGTAACACATGTTTGGAACAACGCAATTGAACACTTTGGAGAATCTCGAGCGGTTGCTCTTGACATATCCAAGGCATTTGACCGTGTTTGGCACGATGGGCTGTTGGCTAAGTTACGTTCTTATGGTATGTCTGAAAAGTTCTGTTTGTGGCTCTTATGTTTCCTCAGAGAGCGTTCTTTACGAGTGGCAGTCGACGGATTTCTTTCTAACACCTTCACTATCAACGCCGGTGTGCCCCAAGGTTCCATACTATCTCCTACTCTCTTCCTTATTTATATTAACGATCTGCTGGAAAAGACCGAGAATCTAATCTACAGCTTTGCAGATGACAGTACACTTATCTCTTCATTCACTTTGAATGCTCGGACATCGACTACTCAGACGGATATCCGCAGACAGCAGGAAGTCATTCAACTTAACAAAGACCTGGAAGAAATTCTATCTTGGGGTGACAGTAACCAAGTGGAATTTAACGCTACGAAAACCCAGACGGCAGTTTTTTCTAAAAAAGTTAACGTTGCAGAACCCGACATAGTTATGTCGGGGCACTCCATCCCTCTAACATCGTCACTCAATCTGTTAGGCGTTAATTTGGGAGCAAATATGTCCTGGCATGAACATGTTGCAGGCATAGCAAGGAGAGCTTCTCAAAAGTTGGGAATATTGTTTCGAACCAGAAAGCTTTACACTCCACAACTGTTAATTCTTTACAAAGCTCAAATTCGACCAACTATGGAATACTGCTCCCATGTTTGGAGCTCCGCTCCCAAACATACACTGCATTTGTTGGATTCTATCCAGAGAAGAACTGTTCGTCTGATTGGACACCCGGAACTGACCGACGGCCTTGATTCGCTGGAACATCGAAGAACGGTTGGCGACTTGAGCCTATTCTACAAGTACTTTCATGGAAAGTGTTCGAAGGATGTGGCCTGCTTAATTCCTCCCAGAGCGGTGCATGTTAGGAGTACACGTCGCGCTAATACTTCACATTCGTATGAGGTTCAGCTTGTTACTCCTCGTACAACGCTTTTCAAGCAGTCATTTATATGGAGAACATCATACCTTTGGAATAGTTTGCCCAGGACTGTGTTTCCCATCGAGTACAATCTACAGCGATTCAAGAACAACGTGAATCGCTTTCTCCGCATACGTGTCGCTCCTGTAGCGCTTTAGGGATTTCCCTGTAGCACGTGTGTTAGACCCATAAAAAAAAACAAAAAAACTAGGTGCCTTCAATTCATCAAAGGGATGGTTAGAAAGATTATCTCGTCGGCATCATGTTGCCTTCAAGACAATATATGGCAAACCTGCGGGTGTTAATATTGAAGATGTCAAAACTTAAAAAAGAAAAGGCCACTTTAAAGAATTTTACCCCAATGCAGACGAGACGGGCAACTGTCCCGGAAGAAAAACTGCAAAACAACGAATTACAATTTTGTTCTATGCCAATATGGTAGGTGAAAAGGAGGAAGCACTTATCATACGCAGGAGCAAAAATCGTAATGTTTTAAAGGGGTACACATTGACAAGTTGGCTCTCCAATGGAGCTTCAGTAAAGAAGCATGAATGACAGCAAACATCATGACGATATTCCTGCACAAAAATGAAGAAGCAGAATTGGAAACTAGTATTGTTTCTCGAGAATTCAACATCTCACTCCAAAATTTGACTGAATAATGTCAAAGTTATCTTTCCTACACCGAATACTACCTCACATTGCCAACCCTTGAACCAAGGCATTATCTTGAATTTTAAAATGCTCTATAGAAATTACTTTATAATGTATATCCTATTTGGATTAGTGATATATTGTAGATTTTTTGTTTTATTAGCCACGAGGTTGTATGTATATTATTTTTGATTTAAAATTTGAGACATCACAACCAACCTCTAGCATCGGATTCGAACCAGCGATCAGCGGGTAACTTGACAGTTTCTATACACACCTCGCTATAGGAGCTGGCGTTTGTAGGTTTTAAAAAACGATTTATTAAACATTATTTTATCGCATCTGTAACCAGTTTTTGAAATTTCTATTTTAGTTACGTAATCGCCATTACGAGTTTTACGAAAATTATTGTTTCATTGAATTTATTTCACACAATTTCGTTTTATCACTCTGATTTTCCATGGATGTTGAATTTTCGAGTAAGCTAACACCATACGTCCAGATTCAGAGTAATAACGACCATTAAATTCATTAATCAAAACTTTGGCTATATAATGAATGGTAATATAAACTGCTGCACATAATTAAGGAATATTGATTTTTGTATCTTTGGTTTCAACCATATGTTAACAAACAATTAATCGTTTTTACAATAATTGTTTAAAGTTAAAACGCAGTTCATCAATCAAAAATAATTGAGAGTAGAGCATAAGAACTTTTTTACGGAATATTTAATTATTTCAAATTTTTTTATGTGTTAGAGAACTAAGTTTATAATATTCTTTGGATTATGGTTTTATCATTCCTAGCTCAAGAGGAGCGAAACTATTTTGTGCTAGATTATGAAGAAGTCAGTTCTCGGAACAAAGTCTGAAGAAGCAGGCAGGATGACCGGCAAAACGTCAGCATGACTTTTTTTTTCAATCGACACACAAAAACCACATATGTTCTGCAATTGCTAGATTCTAAACAAAAGAGAACTTTCGCCTGATTGGGGACCTGGAACTCACCGGATTCTTTAAGACATGGAACAAAAGTTGTCAACTTAATCCTATTCTACAAATACTTTCATGGGAAGCGTTTGATTGATATAACGAGCTTGATTCCTCCCATAGCAGTCCATGGTAGGAATACACAGCGCGCTAATACATTACATGCGTAAAAAGTCAGCTTATTACTATATACCACCTTCTGCAACAACTCGTTTATAAGAAGAGCCTCTCCCTTTCAGATTGAACTGCCCTGAACTATGTTTTCATCTGAGTACAACCTGCAGCGATTTGCTACATCCGTGCACGTTCCATTTTTATGGCAATTTAGGGATTACCCGGGAGCGCATTTATCGTTCTCATAAAGAAATGAATTTTGACGTCGAGGAGTTATTTGAGTTAATTTTCCTTCCAGAAAATCATTTATGGATTATATTACAATAAGGCAGCAATATTTTTTATTGACCCATGTGGGATACAAAGTACTGAAATTGAAACTCTCTCTCTTGCTGCTGAGTATAAACGGTTAGACTGAAATTTTCTAGACTTTACCGACACACCCTTAGTATGGTATGGAAACACCAAGTATCCCAGCTAAGAATCTTCTGTCATTGTGCTTACTCTTTATGTTGAGCCTTCCCCCACAAGAACCATAAAACTAACCAAAACTAACACGATTATATATGAAAGTTCTATCTGAATCTGAATATTTATGAATTTACAGAGATTTTAGTAAAACAATTCAGCATTCAGTCCTTCGCCCAGATAGCTTCTATCGAGCAGCGCTTACTTATAAAACACCAGAAGTCTCGAGTGCCTGTAGTCCTATATTCTGCTAGGTCATCTCAGGGTAGATTCGTTCTTTTTATTTCCCACCTTATCTTGTCTTTACTTTGTCACTATTAAAAATTTGTTAGAATTAAATAAACACCACCAAATTTTATTTTATTATGAGCTGACCCTGCAGGCTATTATAGGGGATAAAAAAATACTGAAAAAAAGAATTATCAAAATTTAGTTAAATTCAGGTCAAAAGGTAAAAAAGATTCTCAAAAGTTATCTCGGCACTTCAGATAACCGTTTCTCTCCAACACAAATGAGATAAATGGCGCTAACAGAGAATTATTACAAACTCAGTGGTCACCTAGGCAAAAAATATAAACACTGAGTTTCCAAAAATCGATGTTGCCTCGATAATAATTCAGAAGAAAACTTAGCCAAACGAAATGCAATGTTAAAATTTTAATTATAGTAAGAATTACTCTGCACAGGGGGATTTAGGGAGAAACTCTATTTAGTATATTATTATACATTATTTACACTACTTAAAAAGATTAACCTTATACGCTAATTACAACAAAAATAACTGGACAAGTGCAAGTTGAACTTGCGCAATAAGTGTTCCGTACGTGGATTGCTTTCAAAATAAAAAATTTTGTTACGGAGGTATAAAATGATCAGTGACTTCACAAAACCCATCCCAAATGAGTTTTCAACAAAGTTTTCAATCTCTAGTGAAAACTGACGACCTTGAATTTTTTTTTTATACACCAGATAAATTATTAAAGGTAATGCACTCGTGATAATTTTCGTTCAATCTACACCTCGTGGAGAATATTCCAGAATTTTTTCAAATTTTTTGATCAGTGCTTTTCGAGATAAGGGGGGACAACGATTTTTCGCGATTTTTTAAAAATAATACAAAGAAAAGTGTGCGCAACTATTACATTATATATATTTTTTTACTTGTATTTTCACAAGCTTTCATTTGACACCACACTCGATGACCTTGTAAAAAAAAAACATATTTTTACTTCCAATTTTACCCCCCAGAACTAACCCCTTAAGCCAAAATTTAACTTTTAAAACTATACGGCTCTGATTATGCCATACATTGGTATATTTGTATCAAATTTCAACTTACTGTGTCAAATAGTTTCGGAGAAAATCGGGTGTGACAGACGGATACATGAAATAAATGCGTGAAAATTCGTTTCTGTAACTTTTGGTTCTAACTGTAATAATGATTTATTACAGTTATGTAACCTAACAATTTCTAAATGTAATAAACAAAAGAGAAGTTAAATCAAGCCAAAAAAAACGACGTTTTCCTCAATATCCACTTTTCCAATATCCGCGTGCTTTGTATTTGTTAGCAGTCAGTTCAAATTTCCTGTCTGCCGTAATAACAGATATTCTGCATTCTTGTGTTCAAATCATAAACACTGCATGTACAGAAGTACATGCAGTGTCTATGTTCTTCCTGTAGCTTCGCATATTACACAACTTTGCCTATTTAAAATTGAACGAAGTTGGTTGTATGTTTCTAATTTTGTTGTCAATTCAACAGATGCTATTGACTAAAACGAACCAACTTAGACAAATAAGAGAAATGTTAAAATTAACAAAAATTATACAAGATATCAGGGTTGGAGAAAATAATGTAAAAACTGGGCAAATACACATTAATTATTTATTATTAAGGTGTTTCTATCTTTGTTTATAACTCGTAGAGCTAATGAATAGTTTTCAATGGAATATTGTCCTACTTTTGCAAAAATATCTCTGCCAATTGCGACAGCGATATGGGACGCGGAAATTTGATTATCACTCTTAGACGGCTATCGTGCCTTTTGGGGACTGTCCAGGCCCATCCGCAGAACAAGGAGATTCCCAAATGTTTGGGCCCATATACTGCGATGTCATAAGACTGCTCAAGCAAGCAGTCACCCACATTGCTTCGGATTTTATCTATAGGTACTAGAATGGTAAGTTGCAGATAGTTGCTGTTCGTATAACATCCATAATAACAAGTAGGCTCAAGCATTGGACTCTGTCTAGCTTGAACTTAATCAATTTTCTCTCGGTTATAATCCACCACACCTGCACTCTCACATCACAGTTTAGTAGAGGTTCCAAGACATTTTCCAAACATAAGTGATCATGAAATTATTGGTGTCAGAATAAAACTCGCTTATAGCCACCCAGCCCCCAGGAAGGTGTATATGAAGGATTTCTCTTCAGGCAGAAATTTGAAAAGATTACAGAAGCGCTGATTGGTAAGAACTGGAATTACACATCCACAGATGTTGATGTTATATATACTGACTTTTCAAGAATAATACACGAAATATTTGACCATTTAACTCCCCTGAAGAAGAAGAAAAATCAAATACATAAATATCCGTGGATTACGCAGCAAGTAAGAGAGGCACAACGCACTAGAAATGAGGCTTACCGAAGATTTCAGTTCACCAAAGCTGAAAACGACTGGAATGCTTACAAGCTAAAAAGGAATAGAGTAACTTCAGTGATAAGAAGTGGAAAAAAAACTAAATATTATGGCCGAAACATAGACGGATGTAAAGGGAATGGTAAGAAGATGTGGAAAACCCTAAAAGAATTGGTGGGCAACCAAAAGCAATGTGCTGATTTGACTTTGGGCAGTATGACGGAAGGGTGAGAGTTGTAGTCTTATCGCGACAGTGTATACTTTGTGTGTGTTTCCGGCCATAGTCCTCAAGAGCAACCTGAAACTTGCCTTCATCTTCTTCTTAGTATGCCTTATCTTCTAAGGACGTTGGCGATCACATTTACCCATCTGATTTTATCTATTGCCGCTCTAATCATTTCAGTAGATGTCATGTTTGTCAACTGTCGTAAGTTTTTAAGCCAGGAGATGCCGCGCCTTCCAGGTCCTCGCCTACCGATTATTTTTCCGTCAAGTATAAGTTGCAGAAGCTCATACTTTTAGCTTCTCATAATATGGCCAAAGTAAGTGCTTTTTCTTTCTTTAATAGCTGGAATCAACTCTCGTTTCTTTCCTGTCTGATCAAGTGTTTCCACGTTTGTGGTATGCTCTGTCCAAGGAACACGCAGCATTCGGCGATAGAACCACATCTCGAATGACTCCATTCTTTGTTGTGTTATCTCTGTGATTGTTCTGTACCGTATATAACATGACCGAGAATACGTAGCATTTTAGCAGTCTTGTTCTGGTTTTTAAGTTTAGTTGGCAGTTACAGAGTATGCTGCGCATTTTATTAAAGAAGCTTCGTGCTTTTTCAATTCTTGAGCGTATTTCAATAGAGTGGTCCCAATCTTCATTAATTACGCTTCCTAAGTACGTTATTTTTGTTACCCTTTCAAGTGTTTGTGGATGTACTTTAATATTTATGTTTGTATTAGGATTCTTACTGACCACCATTGTTTTTGTTTTGTTCGTATTCAGTTTCATTCCATATTCCTCACATGCATTTACAATTTCATTCATGAGTCTTTGTAGGCCTTCTTCACTGTCCGCTAGAATGACAGTATCATCAGCGTAGCGGAGGTTATTTACACACACACACCATTAATTGTAATTCCATTACATATTAGAAAGTGCTTTATTGAAGATTTCTTCCGAATAGACATTGAATAACAGGGGTGACAAAATACAACCCTGATGTACGCGCTTTCTTTATTTTTATTTCTTCGGACATACGATTCTCAACTTTTATTTTGGCAGTCTGGTTCCAGTATGAACTTGATATTATTTGTAAGTCTTTGTCATCAATGTTACACGATTTTAGTATTTCCATCATTTTCTCAGGATTTACCATATCAAAGGCTTTGTGGAAATCTATGAAGCATAAATAAACATTAGAATTGACATCCCTATATCTTTCAATCAGAACGCGGATAGAGAATAGTGCATCCCTCGTTCCTAGTCCGTTCTGTAACTGAACTCTGTTTGTCCAGTACGTTCATCTAGTTTTTTGTATACTCTTTGGTGGATTCTTTTAAGGAAGAGTTTCAAGATGTGGTTCATTAGACTTATACTCTGGTATTCCTCGCACTTTCTAGAGTTATTCTTTTTTGACAATGGTATAAAAATTGATGTCAACCAATCATGAGGTACATCACCTGTGTAGTATACGCTGTTGAAAAGGTCCTGTATAATGTCCATGTTTTTCAAAAAAGATTTTAATGATTTCTGTAGGTATATTATCTTCTCCTACTGCCTTTTCGTTTTTAAGCTGATTTACTGCTGCTAATATTTCGTCTTTATTTATGGGGGGCCCGTTGTATTAAGCTTATTTGTATTATATTGTCTAGTTGTGTCACTATACATTTCCCATATATATTCTTCCCATCTATCTATTCTTTCTTGTATGCTCAGTAGTAGTTTACCTTCTTTATCCTCTATTACTTGTGGTTGCCTTTGTAACCTTGGTCCAGCAACTTCTTTGATTTTCTTATGTAAACTAAATGTGTCATATTTCTTCTCTAATGCTTCTATTTCCTTGCATTGGTCATTTAGCCACATGTCTTTAGCCTCCTTTATCTTTCCTTTTATTAGGTTGTACGTTTCTTTGTATTTTATATTATTGTTGTTCTTATACTTTCATCTTACTTCCATCATATCCAATATTTCCTCCGTCATCCATGATTGTTTCTTTTTGGTTGTATTTTGTTTCAGATGCTTTTCCATTACCTCTAATGTCTAATGAGTTCCCAGCTTGTCTGTATCCAGACTTCTACGAATCTTCTCATGAATCCTCTTTTTTTTTACTTCTTCTTACAGTTTGTCGATGTTAATATTGCCTTGCCTTCATACCAACAGGATATTCGCCAACATGTTTATTTTACGGTTTTCGTGTTTTTTCCGTGATTATTCCTAAACATTTAACTGAGTCTTTATTCTGCAGCATATTACATAGAAGTGTAAGTCTCGGCAGTGTGTTCAGCTTCTTTTTGTTTATTAAAAAGTCCCGTACAGTTTAACTCGGTTTTAAGTCGAATCCCTCATTTTGACCCGATCTACTCATAACATTTAGGGTCCTCTGCATTGGGCCCCACGTTGCCACTTATACATATTGGTTTGAGGTACACACCCATTTACATTATTTATCAGTATTTCGAAAAAGAAAAGTTACATGATCTTCATTTTTTACTTAGCGGTTGAGTTGCTAAATTAGCTAAAATCATACGCCGTGAACCAGAGTGATAACGGTTATATCACAAACTGATAAATTTAAAAGTAAAAGACCTATAATAAACACCAATATTACTACTTGCGAGTTCATATTTTCTATAAAAATTTATTTTTTACAATAAAAGAAAATATTCCTTAGATATTTTTGATATGTTAATATTGAATTCTCAATTTGCTTGCTTGTGCAATCTTATTTCTAACACCCGTACTATCAACGTCAATGTAGCCCAGGATTTCATTCTATCTTATACTCTCTCTTCTTTGCTTTAACAATCAACTATAAAAGACTAAAAATACATTATAAAGCATTACTTCTGACAGCTGTTCTTGTTACTTCAGTCACTCGAATACCAAGTGTCCTTATAAAGATCAATAGATGACAGGACAAAGATTTGAAAGCAACTCTGTGTTATGGTGACAGTAACTATGTAGAATTTAACTTCACAAAAATTAAGACAGGTTAACGTTACAGAATCCGAGTTAAGTATGTCGAGACATTCTGTTCTATTAGCGTCATCACTCAACTTGCTGAGCATTGACTTCAGAGCAAATATGCATTTTATGTATAGAAACGAAAGTTTAGTAGTAGCACAATATTATTAAGTTCTACATACTCTCAAAGTCGACTATCGATAGAATACTGCTTCCATGTTGACGGCTCTGCAGTTTCTTATCCATGATTATTCCTGAATATTTGACTGACTCTTTATACTGCAGTATATTACCTAGAAGTGTAAATCTCGGCAATGTATTCAGCGTCTTTTTCTTTATTAAAAAGTCCCGGTCAATTTTACTGGGTTTAAGCCAAGTCCCTCATTTTGACCTGATCTCTTAATGTTTAGGGTCATTTGCATTGGGCCCGATGTTGCTACTTATAGATATTTATTTGGGGTATACATCCATTTACATTACTTATGATTATTTCGAAAAAGAAAAGATGCCTGATCTTCATTTTTTGCTTAGCAGTTGAGTTGCCAAATTAGCTAAAATCATGCGCTGTGAACTAAAGTGACAACGGTCATAATACAAACTGATAAATTTAAAAGTAAAAGAACACCAATATTACTACATGCGAGTTTATATATTCTATAAAAATTTATTTTTTACAGTAAAAGCAACATTCCTTAGAAATTTCTGATATTCTCATATTAAAAAAATTTGATATTTTTAATGAATTCTCTTCCAGCTAGCTATCAATCTTTACGTTACACTTGCTTGTGCAATCTTATTTCTAACATCTGTACCATCAGCGCCGATGTAGCCCAGGATTTCATTTAAACATACAAAAGACCAAAAATACATTATAAAGCATTACTTCTGACAGCCGTTCTTGCTACTTCAGCCACTCTGAATGCTCGAATACCAAGTGTCCGCAAATAGCGATAGATGACGGGACAAAGCCTATAAAATCGAAAATAAAATGAAAAATTAGATTTTTCGCAAATATCTTTAAAAACAAAAAAAGATACTGAAAAACTACACCACGTGAAAGAACGGGAAATTTTACAAAAAAAATAAATAAATAAATATAATATAATATATATATATATATATATATATATATATATATATATATATATATATATATATATATATATATATTATATATATAAATATATATATATATATATATATATATATATATATATATATATATATATAATATATATAAAATATATATATATATATATATATATATATATATATATATATATATATATATATATAATCTTTTTTTTTAGTTTTACCATAATTTAAAAAAGTTATTAAAAATCAAATGGCCTTCAGTTGTAGTGGGAATCCTGCTTTGCAACCTAATTTATGATTAAATTAATGTTTCTGTATACCGTTAAATATTTTGAAATTGACTGTTAAGGGTAAGTTGGGAATGTGAAATCTTTGGCACAATGACACTACTCAGTATATATCACCATTACACCAAACACTTTATTTTTGCACTCGACGCGCGTTTCGCTAACCATGTTAGCTTCATCAGGAGCGATGATTGACCAATCAATCATCGCTCCTGATGATTAACTGGTCAATCTTCGCTCCTGATGAAGCTAACGTGGGTAGCGAAATGTGCGTAGAGTGCAAAAATAAAGTGTTTAGTGTAGTAGTGATATATACTGAGTAGGAGTATTAAGGGGTTTCTTGGAGTACTGATTTGTCGAGAATCCGATGACAGAGAGTACGTAATTCATTTAATTTCTTTGAGCAATTTAGAATTCGTGTGTTTTCAATAACTGTGATGTTTAAATGAAATATAAATACTTTGTACTTAAAGCTTAAACTTTTACATTACATTTCCCGCGTTTAAATATATATTTTTTTTATATTAACCCTTCAGCTGGCGCGCTATAAAGTTTTACACGAAAAGGCGCGCGGCGCATTTTATGCTCCACGGAATTATTATTGAAATTAATAAAATATTTAAAGAATTTTTTGTTATATTTTCGAAATTTACTGATTTTAATAACACAAAATTATTTAAACAGAATTTTTAGATACAAATACAGTGCAAAATTTTGACTAATGTCTGCATTTTCATTGCAATTTTTACATACTATTTGCTTAACAGAGTGATTTTTACAAACAAAATTGTTGCATGTACTACATTGCACGGTTGTGTTAATATTTTTTGAACGTCCACATAATAAGCAGCGTCCCACTTTTTTTCTTTGAGGTTTCTCCTGGTTGGAATTTTGAACTTTTCTATATTTCGCTAAAAATACCCGTATGTCTTGTTTTAGGGATTTTATATTAGCTCTTCCTTCCAGAAACGGTCTCATAAGCGCAACTGCCAAATTTTTCAGAAATATTCTTCTGGCCGAATATGATCCACACATTTGATCAACGCTGTCTACTCCACCTTTGGTGGCATTATAATCCATAATTAATTCAGGCTTTTGTGAATCTTGATCAATATCGCCAGTGTTATGCATAGTACTCAAAAGAATTACTGACTTGTTTTTCTTTGGTACATATGAAAGTAATATTTTTTTGATATCCAAATACAGACGTTTTGTTTTCACGAGATTTATTTGGCAAAAATTCCAACGGAATTTCTTTTTTTATTTTTTTTTAATATTCCTATTAGTGTAATTTTAACACTAAGTAGGGTCTTTGCTAAAGGATAACTAGTGTACCAATTATCTGTCGTTAAATTTCGATTTGAACCTTATATTTCTTCCACAAGTCTGAGTACAATATTTGTTGGCGAATTTGGAACTCTGTACGAACCTTCAGGTTGTTGTCCACAATAAATTTCTATGTTGCTAACGAAGTGAGTTTTTGCATCGCATAAAACAAACATTTTGTAAGTAAAGCCATAATTTCACTTTTTGAACATATTTTAACATCTCTTTCCCGTGAATATTCAGTAGTGGATTTTTAAATTTCTATATACGCATTTGTATATTTAACAATAGTTTCTATCATGGTAGAATCGATGATTTTTTGAAATGCTGAAATTTCTGTTGAAAGTTTTCGTGCTGTTGGCTTTGGACCGGGAAAAATTCTTGTAATGTTTTTACTTTTTGTTTTCGATTTTGTCTCCAAATAAATTTGTACCACTTACATGTTTTGTCTTTGCCGAAAAAATAATCACTAGACGTAATCTCAGGATCATTACTAGAACCACGATCGTCATCGTTGGGACTATACTCTAGCTCGGAATCTGTGTCGTGGTCACTAGTTATAATAACTTCTTCATCTTCCTCTGAAACATCCTCATCCACTTGCAAATATTGTTCCTCATCTGAACATTCGTCATGAAGTATTCTGAACAGCTCTTCATCAGAAAGATATTTTTTGGCCCTGAAATCAATTTTGAATTATCAAGATAAAATATTAAAGATTAAAAAAGCTTATCATTTCTCATGTGTGCACAAAACTATGTGTTATATACATATTCATATTATTTGCAAAATATATTATTAAAATGAGCCCTTTACAATTTCATGTAAAAAAAAAAGAAATAATAAAAACGATACTTACATGACAAGGCGCGTGGCGCACGTTATGCGCCAGAAGCCACGGGTCTCAAAACAAAGCAAAATAAAAAAATATATATAAAACTAAAATAGGACACCAAGCACTGAAAGAATACCTAGACTTAGACGTTAATAAACGGGGAAACACCGACAATGTTGCCATCTTTCGAAATTTGGCGCATAAAATGCGCCAGCGCGCTCGCTGCAGGGTTAGGTTCAAGTTGTATGATTAATAATAAACAAAAAATACTTTGATAATGAACACTTTTTAAGAGCAAAATTACAAAAAAAAAAGAAAGTTTTTTTAAAGTTTTTAATGATTTTCTAATATCAAGTATATTTTTAAGTATAACTAAAAAAGTAAATTGTCTGACTTTTTTTTTGACCATTTCATTCTGTTTCCAACGGTAAAATTGCCAGCGGCACACTAAAGTAGGTAAATTTTCGTATTTTAAAAGTCAATTTTTAAATAACACAGACAATGTGGTTGTTTCTAATTATTCTTATACTGAAATTTAAGGTATAATAATGATATATGCACAAGGAT
>CM032454.1:141613105-141627019 GCA_019049505.1 Pachyrhynchus sulphureomaculatus | reverse complement strand
AACTCCTAACCAACATTATAACAAACAGAAACATAAACAAGTTAGATACTTACCAACCTCCAGAGCAGGCTGGATTCCGGAAACATTATACAGACAATTTGTACACTAATAGAAAAATGCAATGAATATAATGAAACATTACATCTCGCATTCGTTGGATTACAATAAGGCTTACGATTCAGTGGAACTGAGGGCTGTTTTTAAAGCCATGAACAATGCAAGAATCGACTTTCTGTATAAAAAGCTTGTTAAAAATATATATGATAAAGCGACAATAACAGTTAACATTGCAGAGGACATTAAAACAAACAAAATTGCAATCAAAAAAGGAGTCAGACAGAGAGATACCATTTCCCCAAAGCTATTTACTCTCGCATTGAAGGATGTTTTTAAAAAACTGAATTGGGATGAAAAGAGCATCAAGATAGATGGTAGGTACCTAAGCCATCTGCACTTTGCAGACGGCATTGTACTTATTAGCCAAAACATAACGGAGCTACAGACTATGTTAAAAGAACTTCAAGAAGAATCCGTAAAAATTGGACTAACAATAAACATGAATAAAACTAAAAATCATGACAAAGGATGAGGTAGATGCACATATAGGAGAACAAGTTATTGAAAATGTCGAGGAATATATATACCTAGATTGATTGATTGATTATTTTAGTTTGGCGCGTCGATATCGAGGGTATCATTTGGCGCCATAAGTGAGATGTTTAAATCTTAGAAAGTAATTGTGTTTCTTTGAAGAATTTGATCAAACTGGAGATATTTGTAACATTTGGAATCAATATTTGATCGAGAGGTTTTAATAGATCTAACCTTGTCTTAATGTCTAAATATTCATTTGAAGTTAAAATATGGTTAATAGTTAGAGTATTGTCGCAGTTTGGACATCTGGGTGGCGGATCACCTTTCAACAAATAAGAATGAGTGAGGAAGGTGTGTCCGATAGCTACCCTTCTCCATATTGTATTCTCTCTACGTGACAGAGCATCGAGCTGAAGGGGCGGGACAAACTAGAGGTTTAACCCCCCACAACTTGCACGAATCCTCCCGCAGGTCCCACTCCAGCTGAAATAAATTATCAAAAGTCTGTTGAAAAAGTTTTTTAGATCTTTTGGAGTGAGGATTGTGTTAATTGGAGTGCCCGAGGTGATGGAAACTCTAGCTTGTAAATCAGCACTTTCATTACCTTTTATGTTAATGTGGCTGGGCACCCATAAGAAAGATATAGTGATACCCCTATTGGATGCCATTTGTATAAGATCAGATATGGATGTAGTGATAGGGTGAAAATGCGTGGAAGAGCTGATTGATTGTAATGAACTCAAGGAGTCTGTTATGATTAAAACTTTAGTATCTAGTTTGGTGGATATTAACCATCTTAACGCTTCTTTGATAGCAAATAATTCCGCTGAAAAAACAGAGGTGTAATTGTTTAATTTGAATTTAATGGTAGTGTTATTGTATACGAAAGCGGCTCCCGTTCCCTGGGCAGTCTTAGAGCCGTCTGTATAAATATGAGAAGAGTCTTTGTATTTCTCGTTGATAAGTAATAGGAAGACTGATCTGATTATGTGGCTTGGATTTAATTTCTTGTTATATTTTCGGAGCGTATAGTCAATGAAGGGTCTTATTGATGTCCAAGGCGGGTATATAGAAACTTTAGGATAGTCGTTAGTTTGAATGGAGAGGTTGTGACGATTTAGGATGTTTTTTACTCTAGATGCTATGGAGTCTGGTGGAATAATTGTGTTAGGTGGCGGTTTAAATGTAATGCTCTTTTCATGATGGGTTTAAATGAGGCAGTTGAAAAGTATAGCATGAAGGATCTTTGTCTTGAAAGGTTGAGAGATGGAATAGCAGAGACGCACTGTAAACTTGGGATGGGCGACGTACGAAAGGCCCCTCTAGCCAATCTAAGAGCTTGATTCTGGATTGTATCTAATTTTTTCTTGTAAGAGGTCTTGATGCATCGTATATAAAGTCACCATAATTTAATTTGGATAGTATGAGAGAATTATAAATCCTGATTAAGGTTGTGAAACTTCCTCCCCATTGCGAATTTGCTAGCAACCTCATCAAATTGATATCCTTTGAAGTAGTCATTCTGAGATGGTTGATGTGCTCCTTCCAACTTAAGGTTGGATCAAAGATCATGCATATATACCTAGGTCACAATATCAAATTAGGCAAAGAAAATCAAACTGCCGAGATAAGTAGACGTGTTCGGTGTACATGGGCAGCCATAGGTAAACTGACACATATTTTAAAAAATGAGAAAATTCCGACAAATTTAAAAAGAAAAGTGTTTAACACCTGCATATTACCAGTAATGACATACGGGATGGAAACCATAACGCTCACCATTAGATCAGCCTATTGAACGAATGATGTTTAGAATAAGTCTCAGAGATCATACCACAAATGAGAATATTAGGAATAGAACAAAAGTTGAAGATATTATAGAACGCATTGCTCAATTGAAGTGGAACTGGGTGGGCCATGTTGCAGGACAGGACGATTCAAGATGGACAAGGCATATTGTACAGTGGAGACCTCGCCTTCATAAGCGCAGTGTTGGGAGACCTCAATTACGCTGGCTAGATGACATCAAAAACAGTGTAGGGAATAAATGGCATCAGATAGCATAGAACTAGACTATGGAAGAGTATGGGGGAGGCCTATGTCCAGGAGTGGACTGTGAAGGGCTGTTAGAAGAAGAAGAACAAACAACAACAACGATGCAATGTCCATACACTGGCAACAAGTGCTTGTTTCATGTTGATTCATATGTATACTTGAGACAAGAAGTTACAATCGGCTAAGAGAATCAAGAACTGAAGTTCAATCGAAGGATAGGCCTGGGATGGGCGACTTACAGTAAAAAGAAGCAAGTCTTTCAGTGCAAACTGTCCTTAAAACTTAAAAATAAAGTCTGTAAGAAATGCATTCTGCCAGTAACAAGATATAGTATTAGAGAGTTACAAGTCGACCAATTGAAAGGAAAATGCTAGGCATATCAATCAGAGACTGCAACCAAACGATGGATAAGGAATAACATAAGGGTCCAAGACATAATTAGAAAAATATCTTCCCTCAAATGGAATTGGGCCGTAATGTGTATCACCATCATCATCATCAGCTATGCAGTCCATCGTCGGACATAAGCCTCCCTAAGTAGGTCCATCTTCTTCACTTTTGGGCCTTGTTTATCCAGTTGTATTCCACTAGTCTTTGGATGTCGTCAGACCATCGGGTTTGCGAGCGTCCTCTCCTTCTTTTCTCATTTCAGAGCCTCCAGTTGATTACTTTATAGGTCCATCGATTATCAGAGAATCTTGCGCTATTACCTAACCAGGTCCACTTCAACCTGCTTACCCTCTCGGCTACATTAGTTCTCTTGGACCTTACTAGAATTTCTTCATTAGTCATCCTATCCCTCAACGATATTCCCAATATCCTCCTTTCCATCGCTCGTTGAGCTACTTGTAGGCATTTATAATTTCTTGATCCAAAACCCACGTTTCCGTGCCGTATGTCAATACAGGCAACACGCATTAATCAAATGTGTTCACTTTTAGTGTATTTGGGACATTGAAAAGGAAGATATTCCGCAATCTGCCAAAGGCCGACCAAGCCAAAGATATTCTCCTTGTTAAACCCGCTTTTAAGTTTTCTTTAGATATTACAATTTTTTGTCCAAGATATACGTATGAATCCGTTCTTGTGATTTTCGCATTTTCAATGTTCAGCACCGCATCTTTGTCACAGTCGTCATTTGTCATGAACATGGTTTTGGCGATGTTTACCTTCAGACCAATCTCTCTGGACTTGTTAAGTTCGTTCAGCATTTCTTCCAATTTTTCTTTGTTGTTAGATATAAACACAATATCATCCGCGAATCGTAAATGGTGGAGTTGCTCTCCTCCTACATTTACACCCTTACTTGTCCATGGAAGTTGTTTGAAAAGATGGGTATGACAAATGTTAATTACTATGTTAAAATCAGATTAAGATAGATTAGATGTAATTTTTAGGCGGCTCATTATTAACACCCAGGAAAGATAAGGGAAGTAAACTTAGTTACTCTAATCGATTTAATTGGATATGGTTCAATACCAAGAATGATGATCTCTTATCTAGTCAAAACCGTGAAAGATGCTGTTCTAACATAATCCAATTATAGAAACAATGGTTGAATTATTCTATATGAACTGAGAATTTATTTTCAGTCTGACAAAAATAAAACTTAGTTGACTGCGACAATATAGAGTTAACTGACTTAAACTTAATTTCAAAAGGTACGGCAAATAAATTCTAATAAAACAAATCGCATTTCTATACAGACTTTAGCTTCATTTCCGTTAAATTACTACAATCGTTTGTGCCAGCTGACTTAGCTCGTCATAACTCTCACACTGATCAATAAATATATTGCAACTATGCAGTTTATTTTTGTACAGGTGCAGACTTCCCAGGAGAGTACACACAGATACGAGGGCTACCTTTTAAGTTCTTACAAAAACAAAGAAAAAAATTTTTCATTTTATTGTTTTTTTTTTCAAATATTCGCCTTTAAGATTTATACACTTTTACATGCGCTCTAACCAGTTCTCGCAACATTTTTTCCACTCTAAGGTTGGTACCCCAAAAACATGGTTTTGTGAGGATTCAGCAGCTTCTTAAAGTGATGAAAACCGCTCTCCACGAATTTTTTTTGACATTGGGAAACAAAAAGGTAAATATGGGCCATAAGGCTCATGATGTTTTTCGCCTTTAAATAGTTCATTGTTTGACGTGCGATCATTTTCTTGCGAACGAACCACTTTTGTTCGATTTGGTTCATCTTGGAACACCCAAACAGTTGTTTGTTGCATAATTTCTGTCTCGTACGAATATATCCATGTTTCGTCTTCTTTTACGATGTTGTATACGGATTTTGCATGTCCTCAGTCGAATTTTTTGTGCATTCTTACACCAATTGACACGTTTTTGAGTTTCGGTTAAATTATGCGGAATCCATCGGGAACAGATCTTTTTCACAGCTAAATGTTCATGCAAAATCGAATGTACTGCAGTCTTCGATATACCTAATGATGCCTCTATCTCACAGTAAATCACATGCCGATCCTCTTCAGTCATGTTGCTCACAACATAGGGGTTTTTTGGAACAACAACAATTCCTTCACGAAATTCATCGCTGACGGAAGCACGACCATGATGAAATTCTGCAAACCAATTGTAAACAGTGTTTTCTGATGGTGATTCATTACCAAAAGTTGAACGAATCAATTCGAGGCATTGTTGTTGCCTTTACTAAAATCGTAAAAAAATTATCCAACGAAAACCTTTATGTGAAATCTTCATTTGTTCACACAACTGTTTTTTTAAACGCTCACTAAGCAAACTACTCGACCAATTTCTAAGGTGTCACTGTTTTAACAATAATAAATGTCAAATTTTACAGAAATGGTAATGTCATATCTCAGTAGCGTCATCTAGTGGTTGTTTGTAAAAACTTAAAAGGCAGCTCTCATATATAGTAGTAAAAAACCGGTCAAGTGCAAGTTGAACTTGCACAATTAGTATTCCGTACGTTTATTGCTTTTAAAATAAAAAAAATTATTTTGGAGGTATAAAAATGATCAGTGACTTCACAAAACACACCCCAAATGAGTTTTTAACAAAGTTTGTTTACAGTTATACCAGATAAATTATTAAAGGTTATGCATACGTGATAATTTTCATTCAATCTACACCTCGTGAAGAATATTCCAGAATTTTTTCAAAATTTTTTGATCGGTACTTTTCGAGATAAGGGGGAGCAGCGATTTTTTAAAAAATAATACAAAACAAGTGTGCGCAAGTATTACATTATGTATGTATTTTTTACTCCTGTTTCCACAAGCTTTCATTTTTTTTTCACTTCCGATTTCACCTCCCAAAAACTAACCCCTTAAGTCAAAATTTAACTTTGAAAACTACATGGCTCTGTGAGGCCATCAGTTCCTATATTAGTACCAAATTTCAACTTTCTCTGACAAATAGTTTCGGATAAAATCGGGTGTGACAGACAGACAAACTGGCGGACAGACAGACAGACACCTAAGTCATCTTATAAGTGTTCCGTACGGAACACTAAAAATATTAATAAATTAATTTACATCTATTCATCGACTAGTTCTGTTATTGCGCTGTAAACAAATCATAATATTTGTAAATACAAGTACATGAAACAACTTTTTTGTCTTTTTTCCGTTTTTATCAAAACTGCCTTTATAAATTTCGATTGGGGTCCAGATTCCGAACAGTCTGATAGTGTCGTGACGATACTCACACTCCGATCACAGTTCAAGGGAGTTTCAATCCTTACGAGCAGTGAAAATATTGATTGGGGAATCTCCAATTTACCTTCAATGAATCCCAACGACTATGTCTGGTATACTTTAATGAAATCACGTACTTTTAAAATTTTAACTTCGCTCATTCTAGTTTTTAAACGGCCTGAAATCTGGTCGTTCTAAAGGGTCTCACGATCACTGGTGTAATTTCTTTGAACTGACATTTCAATACATTTTATTGTCAATGTTTACATGTGCACCGTATAACATCCTATAACTTTTATTTAAACATTTTTTTGATACACTGATTAATAAACTCTGTGGAATCATTATTCCATACATATGTATATATGTATATTCTTTTTTGCCTTCCTCTAGCCATTCTCTATCCTTTGGATATAGCCTCTCTCATGTGCTTCCCATATGTCTCAGTTTTGAACAATTTGATACCAATTGAGCTCCGCTGATTTCTTAATATCATCATACCAACGTTGTTGAGGTCTGCTAGTACTTCTTTTTCCCCCCATGATCTCCATCTAGTCATTTTTGTGCTCCAGTTATCAGTATTTCTGGCCACATGCCCGGGCCAGTTCCATATATGTTGTGGACCCCTATTTTTTTCCTAATTCAATCGTTTGGTTTGCAGTCTCTAAGTGATATATATATATATATATATATATATATATATATATATATATATATTATATATATATATATATATATTCCTAGGATTTTCCTTTGAATTGCTCTATGATAAACTTGCAGTTTTCTAATAACTTTCCGTGTCAAAACCCAAGTTTCGCTACCATATGAGGCTATGAGCGCAATAGTGGCCTAACCCACTTCCTTATTATTCTATTGAAAATTTAATGTTTAAGTAGTCCAAAATTACAACAATAGCAATTATTTATGACAGAAAAACAAAATTGTTGATTATCAGAACTTATTACTGAGAAAAATTTGCAAAAAATATTACCAAAAAAGAAGTTGCATTTATCTCCAATAGGGATGCTTGGGGGTTAGGCCACTATTGCGCTCATAGCCTCATATGTTGTTACTGGTAGAATGCATTCGTTATATACTTTACATTTAAGTTTTAACAGCAGTTTGGACGGAAAGACTTGCTTCATTTACCGTAAGCCGCCCATCCCAAGTGTATCCCTCGATTGACTCTCAGTTCTTGATTTACTTTTCCGATTGTAGCTTCCTGTCCAAAATATACATATAAATCCACCCTTTCCACCTATTGCCCGTGTATGGATATTGCGTGATTAATGTTTGTTTGTTCTTTCGTCATGAATTTGATTTTTCTGGTGTTCATCTTTAAAACGACCCTTTCAATTCGATTTCATTTTCAGCAAAAAGTGCGATATCATCAGCCAATCTTAAGCCGTTAAATCTTTCTCCGGATATGTTAAGTCCCCTGTTTCCCAGCGAACTGTTATCAAACTGGTTATATGATATCAAACTGGTTATATGATATCAAACTCTCTAGGTGTTTATTTTTATATCCTTGGTATCCTCGTCTAATCTCACATTTAGTTTTGATTGTTTATTAATTTTTGTTAGTATGTTAATATACCTTTGATCGACTCTTTCGTTTTTCATCGCTTTCTCAATTGCCCAGTATGCCATAGTGTCAAAAGCTTGTCGTTACCTGACCGTGTGTAGCTATTTCGATATATACATATATATATATATATATATATATATATATATATATATATATATATATATATATATATATATATATAATATATATATATATATATATATATATATATATATATATATATATATATATATATATATATATATATATACATATATATATATATATATATATATATATATATATATATATATATATATATATATATATATATTTATATATATATATATATATATATATATATATATATATATATATATATATATATATATATATATATATATATATACAGTCGACACTCTATATAGTGAAAGATTAAAATGTTGATCGAAATTTCACTATAAAAAGTTTTTCACAATATAAAGAAAAAATCCGTATATATTGCTGTGTATGTATTTTATATTGGTAATCATTTACTTGTATTTTATACGGTACAAGCAACAAAAAAAATTGCAAAATTGAATTATTAGAAATGATTTTATTAAACATTTGAAAGTTTAAATAGTACATAGCATGTACAGGGCTAAATACATACATAAAGTCCGTACGTTATATCTTTACCCGTGCGTCATAGGCCATATAACAGACGACTATTATATTATTTGTCTCTTTTCACCAATAAATCGTAGGTATTGGTAAAAAGAGACAAAAAATATAATAGTCCCCCCCCCCCCCCCCGTCTGGGATATTGCCTGAAAACTATGACGCACGTGTAAAGATATAACGTACGGACTTTATGTATGTATGTACTACATACGAAATAAAAAGAATAATACAAAATCTGTTAATACATATGTACATACTACTTCCATACGTACTAGGAAAAATAATCAGTTATTTTCTTTTGAACATTACTTTTGAAAAAATTGTTTCTCAACAAAATTCTCGCATTTATTCAAATGCATAAAGATTTGGTCAGGTACACTTTCCTGGCCCCTCAGAGTAGTAGTTCGCACAATGTCAAATGCATTTCTTATTTCATTTTTACTAAATTTAGCAGGACATTCCCCGGTTTCAATTTCTTCTTCATGATCTTCTATACTTTTTATATCATCAATTGTGTCTTGGTCAGTTGGGGGATTCTTCGTGCCAACATCATTGTCGATTTCTAAGAAATCTTCAAGTAAAAAATCTGAGTCGACAGTAGCAGTTTTTTGTAGAATACCCTATTGCCTTTTTAAGGTAGCGAGATCCACTTCGTCTTTTTCTTCCCAGTCGTCAATTTTTTTCAGTAAAACCTGCTTTAGAAAGGCAGTTTTTGATAGTTTTCTGAGAAAACATTTTCACTCCATACTTTAGCGACTTCGGTTATACACTCTTTAAGGGTAATCAATTTTTGAACTGGAAGGTTGTTATCAATCGCATTAACAATTTTGTGAACAATTTTGTTTCGGTAATGATGTTTTATGTTTTTTATAATACCCTGGTTCATAGGTTGCAATTTGGAGGTCATGTTTGGTGGAAAAAAGATCAATTCAATATTCCTTAATTTTTTACTTACAGTAACTGGATGTGCAGGACAATTGTCTATAAACATCACAATCTTTCGCTTTTGGCTTTTCATTTTCGTGTCCAGTTCTTTGATCCATCTTTCGAAAATCTCAGAAGTCATCCATGCCTTTTTATTATTGGCGTAATCTAACGCCAGAGATTTAACTCCTTTTAAACAACGGGGATTTTTGCTTTTACCTATGAGCAGTAATTTCAGTTTTTCTTAGCCATCCATGTTTGCTCCAACCATAAGTGTCACCCTTTCTTTACTTGTTTTAACACCAAAACATTTATCACTTTTAAAAGCAAAAGTTTTATTTGGCAAACATTTAAAAAACAAACCGGTTTCATCACAATTGAAAACGTTTTTTGGCTCGTACTTTTTCAATGCACTTTTTAAAACAGTTTTAGTCCAAATGTCACAGTCCTCCTGACTAACGCTTGCACTCTCGCCAAACACCGTCTTGAAAACAATTGAATTGCGAGTCTTCCAGGCACTCAACTACCCTTCACTAGCTTGAAAATTAACGCAGTTAAATTCTTTAGCAAATTGTAGAGCCTTTTGCTTTATTAAATTTCCCGATATTGGTACGTTTTGATGCGTACAGGCCACTTGAAACCATCGTAAAACTGCTTCATTTACATCCTCGTAAGTACTCACCCGTACTCGTTTTCTACTGCTTGGAACACTAAGTTTCTTGATGATACTGTCGCGACTTTTTATTATCAGAGAGACGCAACTTGGAGAAACACCAAATTTTGCAGCAACATCAATTTTTTTGCAGCCTTTATCAACTTCCTCCAAAACTTTAATTTCCTCAGCTAAACTTAAACACACTCGCTTGGACATCTTACTTGATTCTTAAACAAAAAGAAACTGAACGTGAATTTGCGAATTACTAGGCCTCGACTATAAAATGGGTTTTTTCACCGGGTTTCTATATAATGGGTTATTCCCCGGGTTTCTCACAGAAATCTACCTGATTTATTGCCAACCATTAGGCCTTATAAACGCGTTAAGAACCTTTTCAAAAGAATGCGTCATAAAAATGGAATTCGTGCTAATGTTAGATAAAAATGGGAAACCCGAAATGGCCAAGATCTCAATAAATGCATAAAAATTTATACATAAAATTCCGGTAAAAAATTTTATTATATAGAGTGTTACTATTTTACAGATTCACTATATGCGGGGCTTTTTACATGAAATTTCATTAAAATATTCTAGGTCTTGAACAAATTTCACTATAAAGAGTTTTTCACTATATAGAGTTTCACTATAAACAGTGTCGATATATATATATATATATATATATATATATATATATATATATATATATATATATATATATATATATATATATATATATATATATATAATATATATATATAAATATATATATATATATATATATATATATATATATATATATATATATATATATATATATATATATATATATATATATATATATATATATATATATATATATATATATATATATATATATATATATATATATATATATATATATATGTATATATATATATATATATATATATTTATATATATATATATATATATATATATATATATATATATATATATATATATATATATATATATATATCTATATATATATATATATATATATATATATATATATATATATATATATATATCTATATATATATATATATATATATATATATATATATATATATATATATATATATATATATATCTATCTATATATATATATATATATATATATATATGTATATATATATATATATATGTATATATATATATATATATATATATATATATATATATATATATACATATATATATATATATATATATATATATATATATATATATATATATACATATATATATATATATATATATATACATATATATATATATATATATATATATATATATATATATATATATTACTCTAATTTATGAAAATTATAAAAAACCACCAAAAGAGATCAAGCATCCCGAAAATAGATTTCAAGAATGAAATTTTATGAAAACCCGAGTATAGGAACAACAGGACAGATAAAGAATATTTAAATAAATATTCTAAATTTATTATTAATAGCAGTCCAATTAAAAAATATTTCAAGATTCATAATCGGTCTTAAATACTCGTAATTTTAATCCACCTACACATACATTAAAAAGTGGGAAATTCACATTACCAGTGTTATTTATACATGGATGATATTTTAAAAGCTCGTCATTTTACTTGGTAAAAATATCATTTTTTACAAACACTAACAATAGAACAAAAACTCTTTTGAATTTAATTTAAACACAAACAATTTTGCAAAATACATTGTCCAAATTAAATTATATATATAAATGATTCACAACGACATAAAATGTTTTGGAAGAAAATGTTATTAATTTTGTTGTCACTTTGTAATTAAAAATAAATCTAGATAATAAAAGTGCACGAAGTTGATGAAGCATGTTTTTATTTAACGTTTAATCTAATAGTAAAATTTATCTATTGAATTATGTATTAATATAGTGCCTTTTCATTATTTATTTATTTATTTCTGTTGAACAAATATAGTTTAAAAATAAATTAGTTTACTAAACGAATTTCCGGCTATTTCATCGCCATTAAACTTAGCTCAGAACAGCATGTATTCAAGTTTTTATGAGTTTCTGGTTAAAACTCACCAAAATAACACTAGATATAAGTATTTTTAGTTAACTAAAGATTATAAAACCAGCTTATAACGTTTCTGATGATTCCTATTTTAAAGTAACTTGAGTTGAAACTTGATAGCTTTTGGGAATAGGCAGATCTACACCAACAATAGCATTATATTATTTAGGCCAAAGCTTTTTTTTTTTAATTGTTATTGGAACACTACAAATAACATAAGTTATGGATGGTGTTATCCTTTTTATAAACCCTGTTCATTATTTCTAAAAAAAAACAGAAATTTTTCGGCATTACAAAAAAATCTGTAATGGATATCCAAAATAGATATTTATAGTTTTGCCCTTTTTTACTTCCTTGTCAAAAGGAAGTACTGTATTGATGTAAAAATCACCCTGTGAGCATTTTATTTTGTTTGCCCTTGGGTCTTTGAGCACGAGTGCTCTCGAACGAAATAAGATATCAATTTCCTATTTGGTATACATATAATACTTGAAGTAAGAATGAAACCTATAGGTTTTGAGAAACATCGCTTCAAGTGGTGAAAGGGGTGGGTGTCTATAAGTTTTGTACTGTTTGAATTCTTTTCCTGGATAGTAAACATTATGCATAATTATTATAGAAAATCATTAAGGTCTTAAAGGGGTAAAGGTGGCTAGAGAGTTTGCTTCATATAAATGGTGTTACATGTCCTTTTCAGGGTTCTTGGGGCCGAAAAATCTAAAAATTAAGTTATTTTTTCGTTACTTTCAATGCTAAATATTGTGTATATGTATTTCTGTTTGTTTGTTAACCTCTTTGTTAGTAATTTAGTAAATAACATATATTTGAGACAATAGCGATATTGGGTGATAATTCCCCAAGTTTTCTGTATATATATATATATATATATATATATATATATATATATATATATATATATATATATATATATATATATGTATATACAGAAAACTTGGGGAATTATCACCCCAATATCGCTATTGTCTCAAATATATGTTATTTACTAAATTACTAACAAAGAGGTTAACAAACTATATATATATATATATATATATATATATATATATATATATATATATATATATATATATATATATATACAATGTGTCCCAAAAAGTTTTATACAAATGGAGAAAAAGTTTATCTTACCTAATACAAAAAAAAAAAAAATATTCTCGATAAAAGGTTCTGCATCACATGGAAATCCATAATCAAGCATCAAGAGTTTAAAAATATTTAATAGTATACAGGGAAAATAAAAAATAATGATTTATAATTTTTCAAAGTATAATGATACTAGCACAAATTTATTATGGATATAATTGTTGCAGCAGATAAGAAGGTTATCTAATTTTTAACAAAAATATGATACAATCAAAATCACTGCACCAGTTTTTGATTAATTTGATTTTCCTTTATTCAATAAATACTTCGACAATTACTAACGCGTTTTTTCATTTTGAACTAGGAGGGACACAAATCTAAACGTGATTTTTTTGCTCCTATTAACATTTCCGATTAATATTTTGCTATATATATATATAAATATATATATATATATATATATATATATATATATATATATATATATATATATATATATATATTTATTTATATTTATATATTTATATATACACATGCATGCATATATATATATATATATATATATATATATATATATATATATATATATATATATATATAT
>CM032454.1:141445605-141610605 GCA_019049505.1 Pachyrhynchus sulphureomaculatus | reverse complement strand
AACAAACCGGTCACCTTCTAATTTCAGATGTCCATCAAGCGGAGTTAAAGTGAACTAAAAAAAGAAAATAACTTATGTCTTTAGACTTTGACCAATGATGAAACCAAGCTGAAAACTTGTTCAGGTGTGCCTGGAATAATTCGCTGATTATCCTAGATAGTACGTTGGCAATTTAGTCAACATGCAATGCCGACATTAAACAATAATAGCGACTACAGATAGTCTTGTGGGACTCATTTGTGTTTTTCTGTAAAGTTAGTCATTTCGTAGACTTATTGTTTATTTGCATGGAGCATTCATATTATAAAAAATTAATTAAAGAAAATTTCATGTTCACTTGTCACTACAACAGTTATTATTCTTATAATTTAATAGTAATGAACCCCCAATCCAGAGACCAAAATCACTGCTAAGAAATTTATCTGAATTTAGCATTAAGGTTACCCTCGTCACTGCCAATATTGCCTCAGTAATTCAACCATATCTGAATGCAAACATTATGATACGTAAAGTTATATTCAAAACATAAAGCACATTTTCAAGTTCTATTAAACTTTACTTTTGGCGCAACGTCATATTACCGTTCTTTGAAGAGATCATAGGAAATGAGTGCTAAGTAAGAGATCTGTTGCGAAAGCACGATTCCTTATTATTGGATTTATACCTTTACAGTCTGTCAATTAAGAACGTGTCCGCGATAATTCATTTTTGGTAGATGCGATTTTAGCGATTCAACAAAAAATCGGCAGAGGGAACCTTTGTTTAAGAAACATTTTAGTAAAAATATCAGTTGATTTCAAACTTTTCTCGAAATCACCTAAAATCCAAAATGAGTCACTTATTTGCGCGTCGGTTCGAGGCGGTCTTTTTTTATTCCCACCTAATGGGGCCTAAAATTACATGCCTCGTCCGCTAAATATATTAAAAAGTCAGTATCGTTTGTGAAAAAAGTGAATAAATCATTTTAACGAGATGAAAAAATATCGAGGATATGCCATAACGTGGCTCGGTCACTCCGAAAGTCGAAAAACGAATCGTTTCTTTGTTTTCACGGGACCCGAAATTAACGCTGCGTCAAGGAGCAGCAAAATTAAAGAAAACTGGGTTTGAATGTGTCCCATAAAACCATTCGACAACATTTTCGTGCTCATGATGTCAAATTTCGAAGCACGTTGAAGAAACCTTTGCTGGGCGAAGATTACGTCACGAGGCAGCTCACTTGGGCCCACGATAAGATACTAGAGTGACCCTCACAATCGCTGGACGCCAACCCTATTGAAAACATTTAGTCCCTTGTAAAGAGAAAGCTCAGAGGAAAGACATTGAGGACTTTGAGTCAGTTGTCTCGCGAGATTTGAAAAATTTGTAGAGCATGCAGAATATCTCGTCGACAGCATGCCTCGAATATGCTAGTCGATTATTGATGCAGTAGGCGATTGGACAACTTACTAAGGTAATTGCGCCGTTGTTAGCACCCCAAAGAATATATTGATGGCAAAAAATGTTCTCGAAATACATTTTTTTAAGAATACAAGCTGTCAGGTCTTATTTGACAAACTGTTTGTTCTCATATTCCTAACTGTTTTCATTTATTAATAGGTGAGTTAGATCAATAATATCAGCCGGATTATGTAAAAAAATGTTTACACCCCTAATTATATTTTTAAAATAACATTTTAACAACAGGTTGTCCATTTTGTTATAACGTAACATTAAATTAGTGACTAAATTAATTCGTTACTGATTAATATAAACTTTTCCCTTTGTAATTACACATTTCTAAACTTTTGGTTGATTTATCACCCACCTTTGTTACATGATTCGTTAATTTAATTAATTCGTTGATGATTGACCTAAAGTTTTGATTATTAATTAAACCTTTCTACAGTTTTACCACAGTAAATTCAATACAGTAGCAACAGTAGGCTCCAAGTTGGTGACGAGATTTTGACGGCGCGTGCATCGACGGGACCCCCTTTCACAATGGCCACTCAATGTTTACGTCTAATCTCCGTCTATTGGAGCGTATTGTCGATCACTTCTTGATGTGACTGCAGTTTATATGGATTTAAAGACAGAAGGAAGAGAGAGGTTGTATAAAAAGAGAATTAAAAACATTTATAAATGAAGAGAATCTAAAAGGTTGACGAACAATTTATCGTCAATCATGGGGGAAAGAGGTTATTGCTGTGCCGTTGACAATTATAAAAATAACTCAAAAAGTATACCGGGGGTGAGTTTCTTCTTCTTCCCCAAAGATAAAGCTAAGTGATTTAATTAAAGAATATCAATTGAAGCTACTTCTCTTACGACATTTTCTGGTTTTAGAGCAAAGATATTTCTTGCTGCAAGCAAACGCATCATCGTTTGTCCAATTGAAAATTTGTACAAAAATTATAACATATGTACCTCATATATTTCTCAGAAAATGTTAAAAAATGATTTGAAAAATCGTTTATTCGACCATGCATATCCAGACGTTAATATAGGATCAGATAAAGAATACTCCGTGTGTCAAAGGCTAACAACACAGGATAAGGATATTTATTAGCGTCGGATCCTAGTTACAGTGAGGCCCAATAAGGCCCAGAAACGTTCAATTTGTATTCGGACATAAAATTCCTTGCTGAATTCAAATATGTATTTAGAAATTTGAGTTCCAGTTTAAGTTTCCACTTTTGGGTCTTACAGAGGCCCAACAAAGTGTTGGGCCCAAAATCTGATATGTTTATTAAATTCCCTGGAGAAATTGCCAAAACTTTTGTCTGCAACATTTTTTCTCAAAATGCCTTCCTGTCAAGTTTTTCACTTGTATTCATCTCTTTTCTAACAAAGCACTCCATTATGTTTGTTTGTTTTTTTATATTACTCAAGCTGCATCAACTTGACATTTTATTAAATCAAAAACTTTTTATGATAATATCTATGATTTTGAATGATTAAACTTTGCACAGTAACTCTTGCAAATCTCCCGCTGGCCCCCTTTTTAACATTACGGACTGCCACGTAACTCCTTGAAAACTGAGACCTGAATTTCCTATTCGGTTACCCCTAAGTTTACCTTCTGTATTGGGTTTACTATGGTTTTACGAACTCATCGTTTTTACCTTATCGAGATTTTGGTGCGATATACTGCGTTGTCGACTTATGCGGAGCACCTGATCGACTTGTACAAAGCTAATGAAATGGCGAATATTTGAATTTTAGGTATTTGAGCAGTAAGTTATATGTAGAAATATGGATTTAATGCCTACTGTAAGAAGATTGTTGAAGGTCTTTTGGTGACATACAACCAAAACTTTCACGATTTTAGTTTGATTAGAAATCGTGCTTCTTTGGATTATACCACGTTAACTTGGAGTTATTTTCCGTAGTTTTGCCTGCGATTGCACGGAGTATCTTCAGGAGTCTTTACTCTTCGCGATTAGAACACCTTATTGTTTCTGAAAATACCTCACTGCGAAACGTCGAAAAATTACTTCAAACTGACAAGATTTAATATCCGGAACCACGATTTCACGCCTTTTGAGAACTTCTCTAGATCGTGGTAAGTTCTGTTGGTGGATCCGGGAACAACGGCATTAACCAGATTTATCTCACGTATGCAGACTTGAAGTTTTGAGAGTTGCCATTTAGAACAAAAACCCAGCCTTATACAGTTTTCTTTTCCCCGATCATTTTTTCTACTAAGAAAGCGTCCTTGTACTGCCTAGAAGTAGTTAAATAGCGCCGAATAGCATGACTTCAATTTGGAGATTATGATTGAGAGCGGAGTTGGCAGTAAAAACAATCAAATTCTATCATTATTATGAGAAAAAAATAAATAGATAAATGCATCTTTTAAATAACCCGTATTTACTACAACATATAAAATTACCGTTAATTCAGAGAAATAGTTGCCACTACTGTCATAAAATCACTGCAAGTTATTTTTTCTATATTTTTCATTCAGGTTAATTAATTATTACTGCCATTATACTACTCACTATATATCACCACTACACCAAATACTTTAATTTTGCAGTCGACGCACGTTTCGCTAACCATGTTAGCTTCATCAGGAGCGGTGACTGACTAAAGTTAAACTACAAATCTACCCTATTTATACTTAGAATTACTGAATTACTCAGGCGGGACTAATGTTCCGGTCAAGTAACCAGTAGAGGGGACTATAAGGAATAGGCCCTCTGTCTTTATTTAAACTACTGTTATATTTTATAATTTCCATACTTTCGTATGCATTCAACAATCTCCTATCATATACATTTTTAATTAATTTTGGATTATATATATATATATATATATATATATATATATATATATATATATATATATATATATATATATATATATATAAGTATTTTCTACAGCTAACGCTGTCTTCCTTCTCTCAGCCTTTGTTTCCATCCGTTTCAATCTTCCCAGTCTCCATCTGTTAGACCCCTGTCCTCCATAGCCTCGTCTACATCGTCTTTCCACGTTCGTCTGGGTCTTCATCTTTTTCTTCTCCCTATAGGGCTCCACTCCGTTATTTTCTTTATCCACCTATTATCTTCGCTCCGTCTTATGTGACCATACCATTTTAATCGTTTTTCTTCAATGGTGTTTATTGCGTTCTCTTTGATGTTCATTCTGCTTCTTATTTCTTCATTAGTTATTCTCTCAATACGTGTCACTCTACAACATCTTCTCCAATACTCTATCTCTACCGTGTTAATTTTAGATTTATTTCTTTTGTTGATCGTCCATGTTTCTGACCCGTATGTCATTATGTATGCTTTGTATTATTGATTTGTATATGCGTGTTTTGTTTCTCTTTGTAATGTGCTTGTCCCACAGGATCGAATTTAATTGTCTTATGCACGTCCGCGTTTGTCCTAATCTAGCTTTAATGTCTTCTGATGTTGCGTTTTTTGAAATGATGGTTCCTAAATATTTAAATCTATCGGTTCCTTTGATTATTGTTTCGTTATCGACTTCTAGATTCTCCACGTTTCCCTCCTTTGTTGTTAGATATTCCGTTTTATCAAAGTTTATTGCTAATCCTGCTTTAGTGTATTCTTCTTTCAGTTTTCTTACCATATAATGGAGGTCTTCCTCATCTTGCGCTGTGATTACTTGGTCGTCTGCGTATATAAGTAATCTTCTCGTATTGGGACTCCCATTCCACTACATTTTTGCTTCTATTTTTTTAATGTTTGTTCGAGGTATATTTTGAATAGTGTGGGGGATGTAGAGCATCCTTGTAATAGGCCTTTTAATGTTTGGAGTCTCTTCCCTATTTTATGTCCTATTTTTATGTTCACAGTGTTGTTTTCGTAGAGAACTTTTACTGCGTATATTAGTTCTTCGTCTATGCCTATTTCTTTCATTGCGTTCCATAATCTTTGTCATGGTATTGAGTCACAGGCCTTTCTTATGTCTATGAAGGCTAAATGAACTTCTCTATTCTTTGCCAGTTTTTTTTTCCATTCCATTGTTTGTTTTATAGTGTATATGTGGTCTATACATGATTTTCCGGCCGTAAAGCTTGCTTGGTCTTCTTCAATTTTTCCCTTTATATTTTCCTCTATGATATTTTTAATAATTTTTCCATACAAACGTCCCATACTCGATATTATGCTTAGGCCTCTCTAGTTTGTGCGGCGGTGTCTGCGGCCTATATAGATACTATATAGGCTTTTGACCATTCCTCTGGTATTTTTTCTCCATTTATCGCTCTGTGGAACATGTTTCTCAGCATTCGATGTAATTTATTAGACCCGTGCTTAATCATTTCATTTGCCACACCCCCAGGCCCTGCAGATTTATTATTTTCTTCTTCATAGCTTAGTTCTATCTCTTTTTTTTCCTTATTCTGTTCTTCTTCAGGATTATATTCTACCCACTCGCTTTCTGGGATATACTCTATATACATCTTCTCTCTATTGTTGGTCCTTAATGCTTTAATTATTCTCCATGACTCTGTGCTTGTAGTTCCTCCTATATACTGTTCTACATGTTCGCACGATTTTTCCCATCTCTCGTTCTTTTCTTTGTTTATTATCCTCCTCGTTTCTGCATTTTTCTCTTTATATTTCTGTAGATCTTCTTCTGATTTTGTATTTAGCCATTTTTCGAATAGTATATAGGTATGGAGACATACTTGGTCTAATTTTCTTCACGTGTAAAAAAGGTGGAATAAAAAAGAAGTTAATTAATAGACATAATAGATTAAATATTCAGAATTCCTAGCATATTCGAAGCATACTATCGACGAGTTTTTCTGCATATTTTGCAAAATTTTTCGAGTCTCCCGAGACAAGTGAGTCAAAGTCTTCAAAGTCTTTTCTCTGAGCTTTCTATTTACAAGGGACCAAACGTTTTTAATAGGGTTGGCGTTCGGCGATTGTGAGGGCCACTCTAGTATGTTATCGTGGGCCCAAACGAGCCGCGTCGCGACGTCATTGCCGCCTAGCAAGAGTTTCGAAATTTGACATCACGAGCACGAAAAGGTTGTCGATTGGTTTCACGGAACACATACAAACCCGATTTTCTTAATTTAGCTGCTCCTTGACGCAATGTTAACGCAAAGTCCCGTCAAAACAAAGACACGATTCGTTTTTTCGACTTTCGGAGTGACTTTGCCTACCGAGCCACGTTTTGGCATGTTGTCGACATTTATCATCTCGTTTCCTAATTTGTCATTATTTTACTTTATGTTAGGCTAGATTAGGTTACGTTCGGTTAAAATAGGTTAGGTTTTTTTTACAATCGTGCTCCGAAGATCTCTTCGAAATTTGATCAGGATTATTTAAAAAAAATTTATTGAAAATGGTTCAACCCTGAGACCTATAGGTATTTTTGGAACAACACCACTCGAATAACCACACTGCGCGTCGCCTTGAAAAACAAACTTATGACTACTGAAACTGTAGTAACATATGGTATAAAAACTAGAGCAAGTAACAACAAATCAAAAAACAGTCTGAAATAAACGGAAATGAAAACACTAAGAGCAATAAGACACTACGAGACCGGATAAAAAACGAAGATATACGACAGTGATGTGGTGAGATGGGGAGACGATGATCCTGGCTTGCACATGTCAGGAGAATGAATCCAAACAAAATAGTAAGAATAGCTCTATAAGAAAAATCACCGGGACAACGCGCAACAGGAAGACCTCCCAAAAGGTGGATAGATAGCTGGCCCTCTAGCTCCTGAGAGAGCCCATAAGGCTCTGGAAGTTAATCAGACCAATAGCCTATAATAAAGATGAAGAAGAAGAAATATAATGTGGGAGTGGACTGATAATGTACCAACACAAAAGAGAAAAACTACATGAAAAGGTATACCCGGACATACATATACACCCATAGACACACATGCAGACGTACGTTGAGTTTAATATATACAGAAATGAAATTTTATGGCAGAATCAAAGCGGAGCTATATTTATATATATATTTTTTAAAATTTAGTAAAAACAATTTAACAAGACACATTATTTAAATTATATTTCATATAAATATATGGAACCGATATAGCATATTGATAAGTTAATGTTACTAATTAAATTTTATGCATACATAACACCATTTTGCTGTCACTTCCATTTGTAATTAAAAATGAAACTAGATAATACTAAAGTACACATTAATGAAGCATATTTTATTTAATATTAAATAATAAATTTAAATTTATTTATTAAGTTATATATTTGTGTTACATATTTGCAATTTATTTATTTATTTAATTTCAACAAAATGCAGTCAGAATATGGACTCGTTTCCCTACAACAGTTTATTATAATGGTAATGATGTTTAAATTTAATCCGTTCATATATATTCCAGGACTTCATACTGTATCCTGAGTTCTTCTTTATATTGAAAATATACTGGAAAAAACCAAAACTCAACCTACAGCTTCTGCGTTTGTTTTTTTATTTACCTTGAACACTTGAACACCAGCTACCGCCGCCAAATATTGGCAAATAGCATAAAGTTATACAACTTAACAATAACCTGAGAGAAATTCTGTTGATGACAGTAAAATAGAATTTAACGATAGAAAAGCTGAGGCAGGTATTTTTTTCTAACATCATCACTTAATTTAAAGAATCCATGGAGTTGTCCGTTGTTTAGTAACAATACATATTATCAACAATACAGGTTACAGAATATACTTTTATTTTGTTAACTGACACTATAAAAAAAAGTTGCATTAGGCGTGACTGCAGTTTCTTAGTACTACTACATTCTCATACGCAATGAATAAATTATAATCAAGTGAAGTATATAAGAGGCTGGTTTGAAAAGTTCCTTGCAAAGTCCGAGAGATGGCACCACCGGCGCGTATCGAGGTCATGTTTAGTTAGTAGCATCTCTTGAATGGACGCACACCAAGTTTCAGCCATATTGGTCTATTTCTTTGTGTTTGGCATTCGTGTGAATCAAGGAAGTCGAGTGATTTTCAAGAAATGGACGAAAAAGAATTTCGTGTGGTGATTAAACATTACTTCATGAAAGGCAAAACGCCTCAGGAGACTAAAGAGAAGCTTGATAAACATTATGATCACTCTGCACCTTCGATTCGAACAGTTTATAAGTGGTTTCAAAATTTTCGGACTGGCCATATGGGCACAAGTGACGCTGAACGTTCTGGACGGCCTGTGGAGGTTAGGACTCCAGAAATCATTGATCGAATCCATGATATGGTGATGGATGACAGAAGAGTTAAGGTGCGTGAGATTGCTAGTGCTGTGGGCATCTCGACTGAACGGGTACATAATATTTTGCATAAACATCTGGACATGAGAAAGCTATCCGCAAGATGGGTGCCGCGATTGCTCACGCTTGACCAAAAACGGAATCGTGTGAAGTGTTGCAAGGATGGTTTGCAGCTTCTAGAAGAATCCGGAGGACTTTAAACGTCGTGTCGTCACTGTGGATGAAACATGGATACATTACTATACTCCTGAGACCAAACAGCAATCTAAACAATGGGTTACCAAGGGGGAATCTGCACCAAAAAAAGGCGAAGACCGTTCCTTCGGCCGGAAAGGTTATGGCGACTGTCTTTTGGGATTCGCAAGGGATAATCCTCATCGACTATCTGGAAAAGGGTAAAACTATTACAGGTGAATATTATTCATCGTTATTGGACCGTTTGAAAACCGAGCTGCAAGAAAAAACGCCCACGATTGGCCCACAAGAAAGTCCTTTTCCATCACGACAACGCACCAGCACACACCTCAGCAGTTGTGGTCGCAAAATTAATGGAAATAGAATTCCAACTCGTTTCACATCCCCCCTATTCTCCAAACTTGGCTCCCTCGGACTACTATTTGCTCCCCAATTTGAAGAAATGGCTGGCGGGACAAAGATTTTATTCAAACGAGGAAGTGATTGCAGACACTAATGGATATTTTGCAGACTTGGACAAATCCTATTATTCGGAAGGGATCAACAAACTAGAACATCGTTGGACGAAGTGTATAAGCCTAAAAGGAGACTATGTCGAAAAATAAAAAAGGTTTACCCCAAACACATAAGTAGTTTTTATTTTTGCACGGACTTTTCAAACCAGCCTCGTATTTTATTTTTGTTGACCATTAAAGATTAGGAGTTTCTCTTTATTTTAATTATGGTCAAACAGGCTTAAAAGTGTGGAATTTTTAATATCAGTCTGTAAATTTAATAGATTTATATTGGAATCTTTATGGTTTTTGTAAATTTCGATTGCTTTTGGACAATCTAGTTTCTTGCCCTATTCTCCATAATGTAAAATATTTAAACTATTTATTTCTGGAAAAAAAAAAATTCTAGGAAATTGTTGGCAAAATTGGAATTTAGTTTTTTAAGTCTGTATGAAGCATAATGTCTAGTGTTAAAATTTCTTCCTGTTTGTCCTATAACCTTTAATGCTCAATAAAAATAATATACCGGCAATCCAAAAAGTCTCCATACACCACCTGCTTTCTATACTATTTTTCTGTTATGTTTAACTAATTAATTGGAACTATGAGAAGACATAACTAAGTTAGGAATGTGGAATCTTTGGCACAATGATACTACTCAGTATATATCACTACTACACCAAACACTTTATTTTTGCACTCGACGCGCGTTTCGCTAACCATGTTAGCTTCATCAGGAGCGATGATTGACTAAAGGTTTAATTCCGTTGACCGTGAAGCCATCTCAGCTAAGTTGGGAATGTGGAATCTTTGGCACAATTATACTACTCAGTATATATCACCACTACACCAAACACTTTATTTTTGCACTCGACGCGCGTTTCGCTAACCATGTTAGCTTCATCAGGAGCAGGTTAGCGAAACGCGCGCCGAGTGCAAAAATAAAATGTTTGGTGTAGTGGTGATATATACTGAGTAGTATGAGAAGACATGTTTAAATTAATATTTGAAACTTAACCAACGAGGATTAGTATTAAAAACAACTACGGAACATTTTATTTAGAAGTTACGTCATTGTTATAAAAATGTAATCAAAATTAAGTCTCCACACACTCAACAATTACTAATAATAGTTTGACGGAGTTTAACGGAAAATAACAACTTCGTTTAAACTAATTATTAGTGGGCTCGCCGTTGGCCTTGATAATCTCCTGTAACCTTTTTGTCATACTTGCAACCAATTTTCTAATAACTTCTGCTGACATGTTCTCCTATTCATTCAATATTCTGTTTTTTAATTCTTTTCTATTTGAAAGATTATGTTTGCGAACGCGCTGTTTAAGTTCCTCCTATAAATGCTGGATGAGGTTAACATCGGGTGTTTGCAGAGGTGTATGAAGCTGCTGTCGCACATTATGGATCATCCATTCTCACACCAAGTTTGCGGTATGTTTCGGATTATTGTCCTGTTGGAAAATGTATTTTTTTCCAGTGCTAACTTTTGGACACTTTCTCTTAAATCGTCTCTCAAAATTTTAAGATAAACATGCTGATCTATGGTACCATTAATAAAATATAAATTTCCAACCCCTCCAGCGGACATGCATCCCCAAAGCAGAACACTGCCACTCCCGTGTCTCACCGTGGAACAAATGTTTTTAATATCGAATGCGGTATTCTTCTTTCCCCAAACTTTAGTTTTGCCATCAGATCCAAAAAGGTTAATTTTAGTTTCATCACTAAAGATTACGGATTCCCAAAATTTTGGAGGTTTAGTAAGATATTCCCTAGCAAGAGCTAACCACTTTTTGCGATTAGTTTCCAAAATTAACGGCTTCTTCCTGGCTGCACACCCCTTATAGCCCGTCCTGTGTAAACAATTTCTCACTGTTGTGAACAAACAGTTTTCGAAAATAGTTTCCGTACTTCTTCTTTTAATTTTGGTGCAGTTTTCATGGGATCTATAATTATTTGTCTAACAATACTGGCCTCTTCACGTGGAATCAGTTTCTGGGGGCGACTGGAGCGTGGTCGAATTTTATAGGAACCCGTTATTCTGGTTTACAATGTACTGAACAGTCGCATGCGACTTTTTAACAATTTTTCCTATATTTCTGTACGATTTTCCATCTTTCCACAAGTCAGTTATGATCTTTCGATCTTGAAATGAAATTTCACAATTTCTCTCACTGATTTTTAATACTACTTTGAAAACCCACTGCAGAATTACTAGCAACAAGTGACAGATTATAAAGTATGGCCAAAAATTATTCATTTGTTTTCAGTTTAGCGAGCAATAGATAGCTTGGTAGCTTGATATAATGCGGCTAATTATACAGTTCTTGAGTATATGAAAACTTTTTTGACATTAATTTCGTTTGCATTTTTATAACAATGGTGTAACTTCTAAATAAAATGTTCCGTAGTTGTTTTTAATACTAATCCTCGTTGGTTAAATTTCAAATATCATTTTAAACAAGTTTTTTCATAGTTCCAATTAATTAGTTAAACAT
This sequence comes from Pachyrhynchus sulphureomaculatus, assembly GCA_019049505.1. Classification (NCBI taxonomy): domain Eukaryota; kingdom Metazoa; phylum Arthropoda; class Insecta; order Coleoptera; family Curculionidae; genus Pachyrhynchus; species Pachyrhynchus sulphureomaculatus. The sequence goes on along the minus strand of CM032454.1, from coordinate 141,598,691 downwards.
AACAGAAAAATAGTATAGAAATCAGGTGGTGAATGGGGACTTTTTGACTAACTGTACATATATTACTTAATTTCTTTAATCCTGTATCAAGCTCAAATTGGATTATGGATAAAGTACTGCGCGTACATGCTCTGCTCCCAAAAATACTTCGTATTTGTTGAATTCTGAGCTGTTGACCTGATTGAGGACCAGCAACTTACCAGAAACTTTTTTGGAACCTCGAAAGTTTGTTGGTGACCTGAGTCTGTTCTATAAATAGTTGCATGGGAAGTATTTTAGGATTGATTCCTCCCAGAGCGGTTCATGCTAGGAATACACGTCACGCTGATACATTACTTCCGTTTAAGGTATAGCTTATCATTCATCTTTCTCCTCTCTTAACTAACTAATTATAACTTTTTCAACCGACCCCGTCTTATTATTTCAGAGTCACCAATAATGGAGAGTGAATTGTTAGTATCTCTATGGGAACTCAACATATGGAAATTCATAATATTTTAACTTAACTGGACCACCAATTCTTCTTTTTAAAGTTTTCATCTTTCGGTCTCTCCAAATTATAGTTACGTTAGACCGATGACTAAGGTTCTCTTTTCGCAAAACAAAACCTAAAAATAATAATTTCTCCATATTATCGTAATATGTTTTTATAGAATTGTTTGAACTTGAAGGCGTCTATGGTATTTTAGAAATAAAAACATCTGTTTGTTTTTTATCACGTCCATATATTGGTTTATTTTCAATATTGTGTTGTTTGTGTAAATAATTTTAAATAATAATATGTCTCTAAAAGAGAAATCCTGGCAGGAATTCTATAACGAAAAAAAAAAAAGGAAAAGGAATGAGAATTTCATCTATAATATATATAAAATGCAACGTCTCTCTGTCTGTCTGTCCGTTAGTGCGCCTATCACTGAAAAAACCACTTATCCGATTTACGTACTTTTTTTTAAAAAACATACATATGTTCTCTGGCCAGGTTATAGGCTATATTTTATTACGATAGGTAGCATAAGGAATGAGCAGTGACGTAAAATAGTGAATGATGTCGGAAATAGGTTTGCCGCTAGCGCGTGCCTTTGCAATACACAGCCTAAACCATTAAATATGGAACAATATTATGTAGCAAAGAATATCTGTAATGTATAATCTATAATATATATAAAATGCAATGTCTCTCTGTCTGTCTGTCTGTCTGCCCATTAGTGCGTTTATCACGCGGGAATCACTTATCCGATTTACCTGTCTTTTTTTAAATTCATGCATATATTCTTTGGCCAGTTTATATAATAATAATAATAATCTATATCTATAATATATATAAAATGCAATGTTTGTCTGTCTGTCTGTCTGTCTGTCCGTTAGTGCGCTTATCACTGGAAAACCACTTATCCGATTTACTTACTTTTTTTTTCATACATATGTTCTCTGGCCAGGTTATAGGCTATATTTTGTTACGATAGGTCGCATAAGGAATGAGCAGTGACGATAATAGTGAATGAAGTCGGAAAAAAGTTTGCCACTAGCGCGTTCCCTTGCAAAACACAGTCTAAACCATTAAATATAGAACAATATTATGTAGCAGAGAATATCTACAATCTATAATCTATAATATATATAAAATGCAATGTCTCTCTGTCTGTCTGTCTGTCCATTAGTGCGTTTACAAGGCGAGAACAACTTATCCGATTTACGTGTCTTTTTTAAATTCATACATATATTCTTTGGCCAGGTTATATAATAATAATAATCTATATCTACAATAAATATATATATATATATATATATATATATATATATATATATATATATATATATATATATACATATATATATATATATATATATATATATATATATATATATATATATATATATATATATATATATATATATGTATATATATATATATATATATATATATATATATATATATATATATATATATATATATTAAATGCAACGTCTCTCTGTCTGTCTGTCTGTCCGTTAGTGCGCTTATCCCTCGAGAACTACTTATCCGATTTACGTGATTTTTTAAATTCATACATATGTTCTCTGACCAGGTTATAGATATATATTTTATTACATCTATAATATATATAAAATGCAACGTATCTCTGTCTGTCTGTCCGTGAGTGCGCTTATCACTCGAGAACCACTTATCCGATTTACGTGTTTTTTTTTTTAATTCATACATTTGTTCTCTGGCGAGGTTATCTATAATCTTCTATCTATAATATATATAAAATGCAACGTCTCTCTGCCTGTCTGTCTGCCTGTCTGTCTGTCCGTCCGTTAGTGCGCTTATCACTGGAGAACCACTTATCCGATTTACGTGCTTTTTTTTAAAATATAAATATTTTCTCTGGTCAGGTTATAGGATATATTTTATTGCGTTAGGTAACATAAAGAGTAAGCAGTGACGATAATAGTGAATCAAGTCGGAAAAAGGTTACCGTTAGCGCGTTGCAATACACTGCCGTAACCTTTAAATATGAAACAATATCATGTTGCAAAGAATATAATATATATAAAATGCAACGTCTCTCTGTCTGTCTGTCTGTCTGTCCGTTAGTGCGCTTATCACTTGAGAACCACTTATCCGATTTAAGTGTTTTTATAAATTTATATACATATGTTTTATATAATTCGATATAAGTCTAGATAATGGGAGATAAGGTGAGATAATGGGAGATAAGTATAAATAATGGGAGATAAGGAAAACTAATGGGAGATAAGCAGAGATAAGATAATCGGAGTTATGGTGAGATAATGGGAGATAAGGAGAAATAATGGGAGATAAGGAGAAATATTGCGAGATACGTCGAGATAATGGGAGATAAGGTAAGATAATGGGAGATAAGGAGAAATAATGGGAGATGAGCAGAGATAAGCCTAGATAATGGAAATTATGTAGACATAATAATATATATAGAATGCAACGTCTCTCTGTCTGTCTGTCCGTTAGTGCGCTTATCACTTGAGAACCGCTTATCCGATTTACGTGTTGTTACAAATTTATACATAAGTTTTATATAATTCGATATAAGCCTAGATAATGGGAGATAAGGTGAGATAACAGGAGATAAGTATAAATAATGGGAGATAATGAGAACTAATGGGAGATAAGCAGAGATAAGATATTGGTAGTTATGGTGAGATAATGGGAGATAAAGAGAAATAATGGGAGATAAGTAGAAAATATTGCGAGATAAGTCGAGATAAACCTAGATAATGGGAGATAAGCAGAAATAATGGGAGATAAGGAGAAATAATTGGAGATAAGGATAAATAATGGGAGATGAGCAGAAATAAGCCTAGATAATGGAAATTATGTAGAGATAATGGGAGATAAGAAGAAATAATGGAAGATAAGGGGAAATAATGGCAGATATTTTATTACGTTAGGTAACATAAGGATTAAGCAGTGACGATATTAGTGAATCAAGTCCACGCGAGCTGAGCCGCGGGCACGGCTAGTATTCTATAAAACTCTCGTTTCCGAATCGTTTTAATTCGACTAGGTTCGAATCCTTACGCAAATTAGAAACATTTTATATTGTTGATTTTAAGAATATCTGCTCGCTTTTTATTTTCCGAAACATCACAATATTTAAGCCCTTTTCCATCTACAGATTTTCTATTTCATCTAGTATGTTCCAATTTATTCATTTTCCTTTTCAATTACATTATTTTCTTGAACTAAAAACGTCGCCAGAGAAAATAAAAAAAATTTCATGGGGATTGAAGCAAAGTCTCTCCTTCCTACGCACCAATTTTAGCGACGCTATCAAGTTATCTTTAAATTTAGGCAAAAAATTGTAAATTGAGACGGGTTCAAAACAATTAACGAGCGTGTTTTCTTAGGTTATCTACTTAGACATGAAAATGACGTCATACAAAAAAAATTGCTTCATTGTCAAATTACTGCCGCTTCTCTAATTACTGTAAGGAAATTTTATACCAGTTCATTGCGTTTTACAGTTTTACGATTTTTTTTCTTCTAGAAGCAAAATTTTTGTTTACATAGGTTCAATGAGGCCGAGACTCAATTCCGAATGAGCCCAGATCAGGAAGACCTGTTGAGATAAGAACTGCGAAAACGATCAGACTTGTTAAGTATTTACTGCTGTTAGATACCAATGCTTCCTCAAGAAGCTGGATATTCGAAATTGCGGTTTTCAATCTTATTAGGATCGTCCCATGACCAGAGGTCGATGCAAAAGATTCATAAGAGCTCTTCACCTCTAGAGCAGGCGGAAACTCAGTTCTTTTCTAGAAAGTTGAGGGCAACCGTTTTTTTGAAATTTCAAAGAAATTTTTTCCTATTATTTATCAATATGCTAAGGAAAATTTTTTATTTGAATAAAGCTTTGCATTATATACGAGAACATGGGAATTTTACAATAACTAAAAAATTCAAATACGAACTATGCTATCCAATTCTCTGTCATTGCACATGGTAAAGAATGTTTTCTTTCATAACCTACATAAAATTTGATTTCATTATCTGCTAAGGAAAATTCTTTATTTGAATATAACCTTCGCATTTTACCCGAGAACATCGATATTTTACAATAACTAAAAAATTTATACAATACTATTCAAAAACGAACTATGCTATCCAATTCTCTATCACTACACATGGTAAAGAATGTTCTCTTTAATAACCTTCATAAAATTTGATTTCACTATCTGCTAAGGAACATTTTTTATATGAATAAAACCTTCGTATTATATCCGAGAACATCGAAATTTTACAATAGCTAAAAAATGTATACATTACTATTCAAAAACGAACTATGCTATCCTATTGTCTGTCACTACACATGATAAAGAATGTTCTCTTTTATAACCTTCATAAAATTTGATTTAGTATTTGCTAAGGAAAATTTTTTATTTGAATAAAACCTTCGCATTATATTCGAGAACATAGAAATTTTACAATAACTAAAAAATTTTTACAATACTATTCAAAAACGAACTATGCTATCCGATTCTCTGTAACTACACATGGTAAAGAATGTTCTCTTTTATAACCTACATAAAATTTAATTTCACTATCTGCTAAGGAAATTTTTTTATTTGAGTAAAAACTTCGCATTATATCCGAGAACATCGAAATTTTACAATATCTAAAAAATTTATACATTACTATTCAAAAACGAACTATGCTATACTATTCTCTGTGACTAAAGATGATAAAGAATATTTTCTTTTATACCCTTCATAAAATTTGATTTCACTATCTGCTAAGGAAAATTTTTTATTTGAATAAAACCTTCGCATTATATCCGGGAACACCAATATATTAAAATAAAAAAAAAATTTAAACAATACTAATCAAAAACGAACTATGCTATCCGATTCTCTGTCACTTCACATGGTAAAGAATGTTCTCTTTTATAACTTTCATAAAGTTTGATTTCACTATCTGCTAAGGAAATTTTTTTATTTTAATAAAACCTTCGCATTATATCCGAGAACACCAATATATTAAAATAAAAAAAAATTTAAACAATACTAATCAAAAACGAACTATGCTATCCGATTCTCTGTCACTTCACATGATAAAGAATGTTCTCTTTTATAACCTTCATAAAATTTGATTTCACTATCTGCTAAGAGATTTTACAATAACTAAAAAATTTATACAATACTATTCAAAAGCGAGCTATGCTATCCGATTCTCTGTCACTATACATGATAAAGAATATTCTATTTTCCTACATAAAATTTGATTTCACTATCTGCTAAGGAAATTTTTTTATTTGAATAAAACCTTCACATTATATCCGAGAACATCGAAATTTTAGAATAACTAAAAAATTTAAACAATACTATTAAAAAACGAACTATCCGCTATCCGATTCTTTGTCACTGTTAATGTTTATGGAAGGATATTCAAAATCTGAAGCAAACCATTCGATAAAAACTTCCGGATTCATGAAAAATCATTTACCTTAAACCCATGGCGACCCTACGACTATGGGGTCTTCAAAGCTCGCATAGTTCAGGCCATTTACTGAGTTACAACATTTACTCTATCCTGTTTTAGCGACCTGCGAGTGCCCTTTGGTCACACATCTGAAAAACAAAATAACCGGCTAAGTGCAAGTCGGACTTGCGCAATTAGTCTTCCGTACGTTGATTGCTTTTGAGATAAAAATTTTTGGTACGGAGGTATAGAATAATGAATGACTTCACAAAACACACCCTAAATAAGTTTCCAACAAAGTTTGTTTCCGATCTTTGTTGAAAACTGATGACCATGAAACTTTTGTTTTTTTTTTATATACCAGATAAATTATTAAAGGTAATACACTCGTGATAATTTTCGGTCAATGTACACCCTGTGGAAAATATTCCAGAATTTTTTCAAAATTTTTTGATCAGTACTTTTCGAGATAAGGGGGAGACAGCGATTTTTGGACATTTTTAAAAAATAATACAAAGAAAACTGTGCGGAAGAATTGCAATATATATATATATATATATATATATATATATATATATATATATATATATATATATATATATATATATTTAAATTCGTGTTTTCACAGGGTTTCATTTGATACACCACTCGATGGCCTGGTAAAAAAAAATCACTTCCGATTTCACTCCCCAAAACAAACCCTTTAAATCAAAATTTCACTTTCAAAACTATATGACTCTGAGGGGGCCATCAATTTCTATATTAGAGTCAAATTTCAACTTTCTATGTCAAATAGTTTCAGAGAAAATTGGGTGTGACATTTCTACTAGTAGAGCCATCTTATATTAAAAGTTTCCCTTATTATTAAGTCTTACCTAGTTAAGTTAAAGGAGTATAGATAGATCTGATGGCTGCTAAAGACAAGAATATAAATTTTACTACACCATTATTGACTTTAAGATTACAGGACTCTCACAGACTACAGCCCATTCTTGTTGATGAAAATAAGACTACTGAGTGTGAAATTGCAGAACTATCAAGAACGAAAGCATTTTTTATATAACTCGTTGGCTGGTTGTTTTGTCTGTGGTGTTTACTATACCTATTCTTAACGTGAATAATATAACATTTCTATTTCCTGTAAAAAGTAATAGAAATCTCTGTTTTATGGCTGAAGATGCAATTTGCGCTAATGCCTTTACTTTAAAAGTAAGATATGCATCTCAGAATAACAATATTTACTGCAATTCTAATACTTTATAATATCAATTTCAAACATACTGTACAAGTTTGTGTTATCCACATTACCATGTTTTCTCCACTACGCTCCAAAGGATTTATAGCTGATAGACGAGTAAAAACAACCCGGGATCATGGACGTAACTCAGCTTTCTATTTCGTTTACGACCTGTTTTACAAAAGATGCGGCGGATACGAATGGTAGATTTCCGGTTAAGACCCTGCGCAGTTTTATGAGGCAACTGTCATTAAGAAAAGAGACAGAGAGAAATATTAGATTTGGCAAAATACTTTTGAATAAAATTAAGTTTAAAATTTAATTCAGCGTATAACATTCTTTTAAATTTAGAGAGAAATTTTGTCAAAAGTAATGTAATTTCTTGAATGTTTATAAAAGGGGTTGCGTTATTGAATAAACCTCATTTTCATTTACTCTAACTTTCAGTTCTATCAAATCTCTAAAAAATGTGGAAGAGATTTAAGATAATGTACGTCCCTGTGCGAGTCAGGAGATGACAAAGAATAAAATGATTATCTTACGACATATCTTATAGCTATCGGCTAACGGTATCTTTATGAAGTCATATGAGTTTTTGCAAGCAGCAAATAAGTCCTTCAGCTATAGAAATAAACATTCCCTCAAGAATGTGAAAATTTGTCTTTATGGTTATTGGATACTCAGATTATTATGTACTTAATAGGTATTTACAGTTTATCAAATAAGAACGTGGCCGCTCGTATTTTTGAAAAAAATGTGTTTCGAGAACATTTTTTGTCATCAATGTATTCTTTGATGTGCTAACAACGGTACAATTACCTTAGTAAGTTGTCGAATCGCTTCTTGCATCAATAATCGCCTGGCATTTTTGAGGCATGCTGTCGATAAGATTTTCTGCTTACTCTGCAAATGTTTCGAATCTCACGAGACAACTTAGTCAAAGTCTTCAGAGTCTTTCCTCTGAGGGGATAAGGGACTAAACGTTTTCAATAGAGTTGGCGATTATGAGGTCCACTCTAATATCTTTGTGTGTGTCCAAGCAAGCTGCTACGCGACGTGATTTTCGCCCAGCAAAGTTTTCTTCAACGTGCTTCGGAATTTAACATCATGAACATGAAAATGTCGAATGGTCTAATGCAGAGGTTCCCAATCTTTTTTTTCTCGTAGACAACTTTTAAAATTTTACTGGTTTCGGTAGACCCCCTGCTGCTACATTTCTACCATATTCCCAAAAACTCGTCAAAAAATGTGAAGATTAGATCTAACGATGGAAATTTGCATCGTGGCTGAGTTCCAACCCTAAATTCTTAGTGGTAAAAAAAGAGAAAAATAATATATTTTCTTGTGTTCTGTTTATTAAAATAATATGATTACAGACTTAATAGAATTAAAATTAAACATTAATAACGTACCATAACTTCAACAATGCTAATCAACAATTAAAAAAAAAAAATAGTCATAATTTTAATGGGAGGGATGTACTTGATGGATTGACAGCAAATTATCAATATTTGGCTTCAGTTTTGTAAGGAATAACGGCAAATCTCCCCGTTCTGTGATATTCAATCAGCTCCTTTTTTTTGTTAATAGGTTTGTAACGACACTAAAACTTTTTTCGACAAGGTATGACGAGGGAAACGTTATCAAAAGTTTTCTCGCAATTTCCCATCACCCAGGATATTTTTTCGGGTATGTATGCCTGCAGCCAAAATGTTTGATAGCCTTTTTTAAATTTCACCTGCAGCTCCTCATTGGTGCTAAGCTCGAATAGCTCCTCTTGTAATACCACATTCGCCACTTCCGTTTCATCAAATGGATTTATGATCCATGGTGGTATTTCCATCGTCAGAATATCTTCAAATTTATTTTTAAAGTCATCATGGAGGGCATTTAAATGTTGAACGTATGTCTCAATATCCTCAGTAAGACATTCTGCCTGTGACAAGTTTGGAAACTGGGAGAATTCGCGCCGACTACTATTTTGCTTCATAAATGTCAATTTTCCAAGAAAAGCCGAGGTTACACCCTTTGTTTTTATTAAATTTAGGCTGTCCCCTTGTAACTGCAAGTTAATGTCATTAAATGTTTTAAACAAATCTGTCAAATACGCGATGTGTGCTTTCAATTTGATCAGGTTTTCTTTTAAATCTGGATCTTTACTTTCCAGAAACTAAAACTGATTCAAAAAGTGAGTAAAATCTTGTTAAACATGCACCTCTCGACAACCAGCGTACTTCAGTATGTAAGAGCAATCGTTGGAAGTCTTCATTATTTTCGTCCCACAATTGTGCAAATAAACGGGTATTCAACGCATTGCTTCTTATTGTGTTAACTGCTTTAATCAAAAATTGAAGCGATTGGTGCAATCTATCACTCAAATTTTTCGCTACCAGATGTTGTTGGTGGATGACACAGTGAATTGCAGTTACTCCTGGTATAATTCTTTTAAGATGGCTTATAAACCCACGATATCGCCCGAAAATGGCAGGAGCTCCATCTGCTGCCACCGAAATAATGTTTGTAAATGGAATCGATTTTTTCCTTAAAAAAATCACTCAGGACAATAAATATTGATTCGCCTTTAGTGTCCGTCTCCAAAGTTTTCGCGAATAGCAGCTCTTCATGGATTTCTTCGTCCATAAAAAATCGAAAACATATGCCAATAATAATGCTTCATTACCAGGTAAAGTTGACTCGTCCAGTTGAATAGAAAAATGAGTTGTTTGCAGATAATTACACAAGAAGCTTTCAATATCAGAGCTCATTTCATCAATATGTCTTTGTACAGTGTTGTTACTCAAAGGAATTCTTTTGAGTACGTCAAATGGAGGTTTGTGCAGAACAGTTTTTAAAACCTCTTCAACAGCGGGTAAAATTAACTGTTCTCCGTTGGTGTGCGGTTTTCCAGATTTCGCTATAAGCAATGAGATATTATAAGATGCCCGCAAGCCATCATTGTTAGTTTGAGATGTTGAAGCGAACATACTGTGCACGCTGGGTCTCTTTTCATATTTTTCCTTCAATGTTTAAAAATATTTTAAATCTTTACCTATTTTATCAGGATGACACCTTCTTAGATGATCATCGAGCTTCGATGGTTTCATAGAGTCATTGCTCAAAACTTTGTTGCACAAAAGGCATATGGGCAATCGTTTGTCTGCCTTTGATGGAAGAAAACCAAATTTCAAATAATCAACACTGTACTGTCGACATTTCTTCTTAGATTCAGCCATGTTTCGTATCAGTTACCTACCTGTAAAGAATAAAATGTCTGTTTTAGTAATCATAAGGCGACTTTAACAGGATATGGCTATTTTAACAGAATAAAATAGGATTAATTAATTATTGCAATGAAAAAACCAAAATGCCGGCGGCAAAACTGATTTTAATTATAAAAAGCAATAAACTGCTAAGACCCATATAGAGGTTTTCACAAAACGGCTGAACCTATTTTAATGTACTATAAAATATTTTTTGATTAATTATATTTTGATACATTTCTGTAAATTCGAGAGAAAATACTTTTAAAGAATATTTTGAATCAAAACTCTGCGATTTTAATGATTTATTTATTACTTTGATGTACGTTACGGGTGGTACATAAAGACACATACAATTTATGAAAATATTTTTAGTCATTTAGCATTAGGAACTACGAGGGCACTGAAATATGTACAAACATACAGGTCAATCATATATCTCTCCTTTAGTGAATCACCACAGTCGGGTAAATAAATAATTTTATAATAAAAAGTACTAAAAGTTCAATCTTTCTCGGTTTTCCTTTCTTTTATAGAAGTATCGAATAATGGCCCTGTTCAGTATTTAATTTTTATTACGTACCTACTACACGCAAACATAACAAATATAATATTATTACAATATAAAATAAAAGTATGAATAACAAATAGGCAGGTACTTACTTTTTCCACTGACATCGATTCACTTATACTTTTCTTTTCAAAATTCTCGAAACAAATGAGTAACGTTTGTCCTTAGGATTCCTATTTATATTGGTGAAGAATCAAACAAGTTCATGCAAGATTGCAAGCACAGCACAAGTCGTATTTCGTCCCTTTGCACGTCTGAACGGGTTGCGTTGCGGGCGGGCGGGCGGGCGGCTCTTTGCAAGTCTCGACGCCTGTCAAAAATCACCGAAAAATTTGGAATTTTTTTTTGCTCCCTTAATTTTTTTGATTAGTGTATTGTATTATCTGCCTACATTGATAGGTAAAGCCAAGCCAACATTTTTTGTTCTTTACTATCAAAACCAAATAAATTTTCGTGAACCCCCACTTACAACTTGTGAACCCCCATTTTTTTTTCACGCCAACGTAGACCCCCATCGAGTCCACCTGAACCACTTTGGGAATCACTGGTCTAATGGGACACAGTCAAACCTGATTTTCTTAATTTTACCGCTTCTTGACGCAGCGTCAATTTCGGGTCCCGTGAAAAGAATGACACGATTCGTTTTTCGACTTTCAGAGTGGCTTGGCCTAACGAGCCACGTTTTGGCAAGTCGTTGACATTTTTCGTCTCGATGAAACGATTTATTCACTTTTCACAAACGATACCGACTTTTTAATATATTTAGCGGCCGTGGAATGTGTCATTTTAGGCCCCTTTGGATAGAAGTAAAGAAAGACTGCCGCGAATTGTCGCTCAAACAAGTGACTCATTGAGAATTTTACGTGATTTCGACGAAACTTCGGAATCGACTGATACTTTTACTAAAATGCGTCGTAGACAAAGGCTCCCTCTACCAATTTTTTATTGAATCTCTAGAATCACGTCTACCAAAAACGAATTATTGCAGACACATTCGTACTTGACAGACTGTAATTTCGGTTCTGAAATTTAATTATGTTTATAAGATTCTTCTAGATTTTGTACACACACCTCACACTCTCCAAAAAAATCCCGAAATCACCGCAAAGGAAATATGTATGCAGAAGTGACGCCTCACATTTCACCTTGCTGCTGATTGTACTTAGTGGGACCGACAGTTTGGTGCAGTTTATTCCAAAGTGGTGAGGTTTCCTATAAAAGTTATTTTTTGAAATTGGTAGCATTAGAAGTGATAAGCTGAACCTCTTACGGATTTGGTGTCATAACGCGACATGTACTCCACAGGAAACACAGTCCTGAGCAAACCATTCCAAAGGAATGAAGTTCTCTATATATAACGACTGCTTGAAAAAGGTTGTACAAAGAGTGACAAGCTGAACCTCATAAGGATGTGAAGTATTAGATCGACGTGTATTTCTGGCATGCACCGCTCTGGAAGGAATTTAACGGGAAACATCCCTCGAAAACTTTCCATGCAAAATAGACTAAAGTCGCCAACCATTCTTCGTTGTTCCAAGGATTGGTGAATTCTGGGTCTTCAATCAGGCGAACAGCTCTCTTCTGAGTGTAAAGCTTTTGAGTTCCAAATAATATTCCCCGCTTTTGAGAAGCTCGATCGACGTATTTGCTCCCAAATTAACGCCCAGCGAATTAAATGACGATGCTAGAGGAATGTAGTGTCCCGACATAACTATGTCATGTTCAGCAACGTTCACTTTTTTTAATAAAATTTCCGCCGAACTTTTTGTAGCGTTAAATTCTTCTTAGTTACTGTCATCCCAAAATAAAACTTCTTCCAGGTCTTTGTTAAGTTGGACGACTTCCTGATGTCTGCAGATATTTTCGTGAGTAGCCGATGTTCGAGCCTTGAAAACGAATGGAAAAATAAGGGTTCTGTCATCTGTAAGGCTGTAAATTAGATTCCTAGTTTTTTCGTTAACGTAAATGAAAACGAGAGTAGGAAACAGTATAGAGCCTGTGGGCACACCGGCGTTGATAGTGAAGGTATTAGAAAGAAATCTGTCGACTGCCACTCGTAAAGAGCGCTATCTCAGGAAACACGAGAACCACAAACAAAACTTTTCAGACACACCATAAGAGCATAGCTTAGCCAATAATCAGTCATGCCCAACTCGGTCGAATGATATATCAAATGCAACCACTCAAGATTCTCCAGAGTGTTCAATTTCGTTGTTCTAAACATGTATTACATAAGTTAGAAGGTCTCCTGTTAATTTTTGTTTGCGAAAGTTATATTGTTGATCGCTAATAATAGTGAGTCATTCTAGATATTTTAAAAGATGCTGATTGATATCCTTTTCAATAATTTTCAATATTATTGAAGGCAGTGGGATGGACGGTAGTGGTTTGGTACAGTCTTCTTGTTTTTTTAGATTTCTGTAGGGTAGATTGAAAAGACTACAGAAAACCGGTGTTAGTTCCACCGCGCATTTTTTGAGTGCAAAGGCAGATATTCCAGCCGCATCAGAAGCTTTCTTGGTATCTAGCTTCATTAAAATACATGTTATTATAAGCTGTAATACGGGACATCCTTGACTGCACTATGGCATTAGTTGGTAGTGTTTTTCCTTGGAAATCGACAGTCGAATGTGAAGCAAAGGTTCAGCTAACAAGTTAGCTTTCTCAATTAAATCATCATATTTACAAAGACAAAATATAAACAAATCAAAGATATAAAGAAATAAACTAAAATATTTTCGCGTTATCGCGTTATAGGCCTAAGGGATTACCTCATCACATTTTTAGTCTCAAGAAAGCATCTATTACACTCATGATGTAAGCATGCCCGTTATTTATTAGGTGTGACGTAGTAAGAAGAGAACTACGCGAACCATTATCTCGGGTTTTGTTTACGTCTGACCCTGGGGCTTTTGGTTGATATTTATTTTTTACCCTGAAGCCATGATTTGTGTCCCTTTTTTTAAACATATAATGAATTGAAAAAACGTTACATTACATTTTAGGATCTGAAATGTCAAGCGCCCGCCTTTGAGCTCTATAAAATTAAATTCTGACTAGAAAATTTACTTATCCCTTGGCGCAATTGAAGACTCATGATCCACATCCATGCTCATTCCAGGGTGATGAGGTGTGGTTAATTTCCTCCTAATAAAAAAACGCTCAAATAAAAAATGATCCTGTCGTAGTATTTAACTTCACCAACGACATCCAGCCAGCAGATTTATTCTAATGACAATCCTTACCCGACTTCGCTTAAAATTTCTCTAGTAGGATTAAGACTGCGCGGGCAATCCTACGATATTCTTGGCGAACATTAAACAAAAATACTCCATGTTTAGCAGCTTAGTGTAATAATAATAAATAACTTTGTGCCATCGACAATGACAAGTAATATAAGTTAATATACAAAACAGTAAAATTAATTTTATTAACAATTAAAACTTATTATTGACAACAGAAATGGTAGTAATATACTACTCGACACAAATGTGTGCAATTTTGAATAATAATTAATTATTCTTCCAATCAGAGGCGGCTATAGCGTAGTGGTTAAGGTACCAGCAGTCCGAGTTCGTATCGCTCGAGGAATAATAATAATAAAAAAGATAAATAAATAATAAGATAAGAATAAAAATAAAACTTACGACATGATGGTCGCTTCTCTCGGGAAGGCAATGGCAAATCACCCGTAGTATCATACCTAGTAAAGCCCTCTCACTTTGACCGTTCGGAGCCGGCATTAAGCTGTAAATCCCCTTTGTCTGTGGAAATACTTAAAAAGGCAAAGGTGAGAGGTGCAGCCTAATATTACATTGGTCGCTCCAGTCCGCATTGGATATGGGACTTCAAGAAGAAGATTATTCCAATCTGACCCCGCGTAGTTATTTTAATTTACTACAAGGATGAATTGAAAAGTTCGGGGCCTCAGCAACAAATAATTATAATATTTTTATTATAGTACCCTCAATAAGTTTAATTTCTTTGGTTGTCACAGTGTAAAATTTTGTTAATGTAGAATTTGTGGTTTTTAGGTTAGAACTAGTTTAGTGAGACCAAGTGCAGCATTTTTGGAAAAATGGAAAAAATTGAACAACGTGCGGTCATCAAGTACCTTTTTAAAAAAAGGTTAACACCAAAGGAGATCCACGATAATATGAAAACAACATTAGGGGAATCTGCTCCGCCATATACCACTGTGAAAATTGGGTTACAGAATTTAAACGTGGACGAGAGAGCATCGAACATGACCCTCGCTCCGCCCGGCCCACATTAAAATACCGTAGATTCAGTATCAGGAAGATTGCAGACACTATAGGCATCTCGTATGAACGAACACAAAACATCATTGCCAACGAACTCGGATTTTCTAAGGTTTCCGCCAGGTGGGTCCCCAGATTGCTTTCAGTTGAACAAAAACGAATTCGACTCACAATTTCTCGCGACTCTTTGGAGATGTTTAAGGCTGATCCGCAAGATTTTTTTAATAGGTTTGTGACAGTGGACGAAACCTGGGTTCACCAGTATACTCCAGAGTTAAAACAATAATCCAAGCAGTGGAAAAAATCTGGTGAACCGACCCCAAAGAAAGCGAAAGCAATTCTGTCGGCTTCAAAACTGATAGCGTCAGTTTTTTGGGATGATAAAGGTATTATTATGATGGACTACCTTCCGAAAGGCGAAACAATAAACTCGTCTTACTATTGCACCCTTTTGCGTTGTTTACGTCAAGAAATTAAAGAGAAACGCCCAGGATTACTGAGAAGGAACGTCTATTGAGTCTATGGCTCAAATTCGTGAAACCTAAAAAAACACCTCGATGGCCAGAAATTTCATCAAATGAAGAAGTCGAAGCTGCCGTTAACCAGTATTTTGAAGACCTTGAGGAATATTTTTTTTCAAACAGGTGTGGAAGCTTTGAAAAGCAGGTGGAAGAAGTGCATAGAGCTAGGTGGAGATTACGTCGAAAAATGAAAATATTTTTCCATCCTCGTATTAACAGTCATAGTCCTCTTAAAATAGTCGAATCTACAATTTTAACTTTTGATACAATAGTGAAACAATATTGAAAATTATACGAAATTCTTGATTTAAAATAAACGTTTTTTACTATATATTTTATGTATTCGCCAAAATTTAAATGACAATATTAAAAACAATTGACCTGAACCCGGACATTTCCTATGCTATCATGCTTAAAATAATCTCGTGTATATATTTTGTTATAATAAATTAAAACAATTTTTGCTTTTTCAGTTATTAAAAGTACCGGATGCTGCAGAAGCAATCCACTACTACCGCTGTTGAGTAATTTAAGAGAAATTAACATGCACAAGCAATTTTCTACTCAAATTTAAAATTTTGCTTTGACCACATTTTATTACAGTTTCATTAACAACATAGTGCGCAAAGATCTAAAATATAATTTTTGTCACTAACTGTTAAACAAAGTTTGAAAATATTAAAAAAATACTCGGCAGAACCCACAAACAAAACATTACTTAAGCCATAAAAAGTTTAAACGTTTAGTCACAAAAACTTGAAAAACTATTAACGTACATAAATTAAACTCTCATGAGGCCAACAGTGGCTACAGTTACAAACGATCTGTCATTTCTACCTTTTGTTACGAATTTTCGGCTGAATGTTATTGTTACATGTGACATTACCTATTATTTATTATTATTTCATGATAACAGTAGTTTTTATGTTTTTCCCTCAAAATTTCGTTGCTTTAAAAAACTTTTTTTCTCGACTATACCAAATCCAAATCAGCAGCAAAAACATATTCTTAACGTTGGCTCGGAAGAAATTCCTGAGATAAGCCAAAGTAAATTGGAAACTGCTTTAAAACAGATGAAGAATAAAAAAATCTCCCGGTGAAGATAAAATAACATCTGAAATATTGAAAATAGGAGAAAATAAACTTTTTGAAGCAATATTACTCAACAAATGTATTAAGAAACAAAGGATACCTCTACATTTTCAAAACAGTGAAGTCATACTTTTATTTAAAAAAGGCGATCACGAAAACCTTGAGAACTATCGCCCCATCAGCTTGTTATCGCATTAGTAGAAGCTTCGTATTATAATTGTCACAAACCGTCTAATAAGTTCGATGACTACCAACTAGTCGAACAGGTGGGCTTTCGCATGAAATTTAGAACAACAGATCATATCCGCTCCGCCTTTTAATAGAAAAAAGCGACCGAATGTAATATTCAACTGCACCTAGCTTTCATCTAGTTTAAGAAGGCTTTCGACACCCTGGAACATTGGGCAATTATGCAGTCCTTAGCTCATACCAGAATAGACTCAAGATATATTTTTTTATGGGTCTAGCACATGTGCTACAGGGAAGTCTCTAAAGCGCTCTAGGAACGGCATATGTGCGGAAAAAAGCGATTCGCGCTGTTCTTGAATCGCTGCAAATTGTACTCGGTGAGAAACACAGCCCTGGGCAAATTATTCCAAAGGGATGATGTTCTCCATATAAAAGACTGGTTGAAAAGCGTTGTACGAGGAGTAACAAGCTGAACCTCATACGGATGTGAAGTATTAGCGCGACGTGTATTTCTAACATACACCGCTCTGGGAAGAATTAAAGGGGCTACATCCTTCGCACACTTTCCATGAAAATACTTGTAGAACAGACTCAACTCGCCAACCGTTCTTCCGAACGAATCAAGGCCGCCAATTAGTTCCGGGTCTCCAATCAGACGAACAGCTCTTCTCTGAACAGAATCCAAGATATACCAAACTCCTAAAATGTCCAATATGAAAATGGGACCTTAACGATTAAATTAGATGAAGATCGATCAAGAAACTTGTTAAGCAGGACGACACAATTTCACCAAAATTGTTTACCCTGGCCTTGGAAGATGTGTTTAAGAGTCTTGAGTGGGAATAAAAGGGAATTAAAATCGATGACATGTATTAACATCACTTGCGATTTGCAGATGATGTAGTACTGATTAGCGAAGGTTTAGAAGAACTCAAAATCATGATAGAACAACTTAATCAAGCTTCACAGAAAATTAAGCTCGAAATGAACATCAAGACAACAAAACTCCTGGGCCCACAAAACACAAAAATTAAGATCGGCACGGAAGAGACCGAGAGAGTGGAAGAGTATATATACTTGGGACATAAGATTGGATTGGATAAGGACAATCAAACAGCGGAAATACCAAGGCGAATTGATCTCAGCTGGACTGAATTTCAAAAACGGGGGTTCATTCTAAAAAACAGACATATCCCCATGACCTTAAAAAGAAAAGTGTGCGAGAGCTGCCTACTTCTATTAAGTACGTATGGGCCGGTAACCATGACCCTTACAAAAAATTGTCTTTGTAGACTCCAACGTACTCAACCGCCATGGAAAGATAGATGTTAGGTGTTAGTTTACAAGAACACATTAAAAGCGAGGATATCAGATGAACAACAAGAATTACAGATATCAGTAAACGAGAGGCAAAATTCAAGTGGCAATGGGCGGGGCATGTAGCTAGAACGAATAATGGTAGATGGGCAACAGAATTACTTAAATAGAGACTTTGGGCGAGCAGACGAAGTGTCGGAAGACCAATGAATAGATGGACTGATGATATCAGGTTGATAACAGGCAGTAGATGACTCCATCTTGCACAAGATAGAGACAATTAGAAGAAACTTGAAGAGGCTTATCTCCTGCAGTGGAGAAGCAGTGGCATATAAAGAAGAAGAAGATAATATTTATTATTCAAATATCATGTAATGAAATAACTAAATTAGAGGCTGATAAATGGATTTTTTCGAAAATATTTGAATTGAAAAAGAGAAAGTAGTAAATCTCACACAAGTTGGCCCAAGGTTATTCGTGTGGAAGTGTAGCTATGGATAGTATAGACTCCTATAAAAGTACAAACAAATATGGATTAGTCTAGATACAAAACGGTGTCAAAAATCAAAGTCTATTGAAGTTTTTAGATTTTATAGCAACTGAATTAAAGTTTTAAACTTTCTTCGTGAATTTAGCTATATGAAATTTAAATTAAATACGACTCACTAAAAACGGTTTAACTTTAGAACTGATCTAATAAGAAGATAAGGAGTTTATTTTGACAAACACAACAGTAAACTAATTAAAATATTGGGGCTTACGGGCTTACATACACCTGGGCTCTGCAAAAAGTATGTAAATATATTTGAAAAATTATTTTAAAAGTTATTAAGTGAATAATACAAAATAATAGCGATTATATATTTTTATTGTACTTTAAATTATAAGAATTTTTTTTTTTAAATATGTTGAAACGTCTTGGCTGAAGCCGTTATTTGCCCCTTATGTATACCTTAATTTTTGAGAATGAATTGAGTGGATATTAACACTGATAGCGCAAAAACTAGATATAAGCTAGCTCGTTTTTTTACTGGTAGAGTACATGGAGATCGAGGTAATGTTTGTACGCCTTTTGAAAATAGTCTCTATAGTTGTTTAAAATTTGGTTGTACTATTTGGGCACCATTCATTTTAGAATAAAAAGAATCTAAGATCAGCTCAAAAACTGAAAAAATACTGAGGAGTTATTTAGTTGTTGAAATAAAATTAATTTACGTACAACCGTTGCATCCTGAAAGAAAGAGCAAGAGTTTAGTGAAACATTAAATTTAAATATAGAAGGATATATGGTCAACAAAATAAAAATTCCTAACTTTATTACAGTCTTAAAAATTACTTCTACTAAATAAAAACCCCTTAAGCTAGAAGAGTGTACACTATGGCATAGAGTCTTTAAATAAAGATTATTAAGTTTTTAATAAAAGGCTTGCTAAAACTCGATTTTAAAAGTTTTTGAAATTAATTCTGCGAATTACACGTGTAGAGTATTCGATAAAAACGCACTTGTTGACAGGAAGTGAGATTTTTAGACTGGTGTGCTTATGACTTACGATTGGTTTCTCCTCGTAGGTTTTCCATAAGATAGCTGGCCTCTCTTAGTGAGACTCTCATAAAAACATTGTCTCAGCCATCACCATCCTAGTTTCATTTGGGCTGCTAAACACTTTTTGACCCGAAATGGCTGAGGATGAGCAGGATATTTCAAGAAAGGATAAAGCCTTAAACTTGAGAGCTAGAAACCGTTAGTGCACTACTACACCACAGAGAAAAAAACATTCTCTGGAGTGCTGCCGAAGAAAGCCACTACGGCTTCATAGTCGAAAAAGCCACTGCTGCTTCATGGTGGAAAAAAGCCCTTAATAATTGCATCTGGCCGCTTGAATATCTTCGTCCCTTCTCATTCAAAGTGACGTCTTTAAAATGGCTCGCTTCCGGGCGAAAAAAATTAATGCAAATTGAATGAACCAAGTCGGCAACACGCGTAACACACTCTACCGGTTTAAATTAAACTGCTCAAAAATTTAAAACGCTGTTTTAAGCTACACTGCTCAAGAATTGAAATCACTGCAATAAATATAAAAAACGTAATAAAATATAAATTATAGGGAAAAATTCAGTGTCGTAACATGATCTTAAAATCTAGGAAAAAATGAATGTTACAATGTTTTAAATGTTAACAATAGTAACAAAATAATCCAATTTGCAAAAATTAATCTTATAAAATAATGTAATAGTTAAAAACTGCCGAAGGGGTTTTTTTCAAAAATAAAAAATTTACAGTGTTTCAAACTTCAGTATGCAATTTTCGACCAAAAAATGTATGTTTAAAATCCCTCGACATTTTGAAAATAATTATTAAGATTTAAAAAAAAAAATTAAAAAATATTTAAAATTGACTGAGTAATATTGCAGACAGTGTCTGAAAACAGGTAGCCGTTTCAATCCAACGCCAGGTCACATTTAATGCTATAACTTTGTAATAGCATGGAATTTTCTTAAACCTTTTTTTTTGGAATAATTCTTAGAAGTATAGAGAATATAAATCCGTAAAAAAATTTTTGGAAATTCGAGGTGTGTGTAACCCCTCGAAAGGGTAAAACCGTTTTAATTTATTACTAAGAAGATAAAAGTTGTTGTTGAACTGTAGAAACATAGTAACTTCCTTATCCTATTCCAAGGCCTTAACTGTAGGTTTTGATTTTAAATAATTTATTTACTTGATGACATTTGTAATGTAACATGTAGGCTGAAAAGTTTTTGGTCTGACACATAGATGTCGCCCTTTCCAAAAAACCACGTGATTTTTAGGAAGTACCAACCTTCAAACGATACGTGTCAAAATTTCATGCCATTTCCAGTATTAGTTTACTAGCTACAGTGGTTTTAGTGACGCTACTTTTGATATTTTCAAAACAATGGAAAAAATCGAATTTCGTGTGTTGATTAAACACTGTTTTTTGATGGGAAAAATTACCAAGCAAAGCAATGGCTTGATAAGTGTTACTTGAAAATCACTCATCATTTACTCAAATGAGGGGTTACAACGGAAAACATAAAAAAATCCACAAAATTGTTTTGGATGACCTTAAAGTGAAATTGGGTGAGATAGCTGACGTTAAAGATATCAAAAGAACGCATTAGTCATATTTTGCATGAACATTTGGGCATAAGAAAGCTTTGTTCGAAATGGGTACCGCATTAGCTCACAGTGGACCAAAAGCAACAACGTGCAACGCCAACCTGTTGATGACTCTGAGCGCTGTTTGGACCTGTTTAAGCTCAATAAATAGGATTTTTTCATGCGATATGTAACAATGTAACAACATGGATCCACCACTACACACCAGAATCAAATCGGCAGTCAGCTGAGTGGACAGCAACCGGTGAAAGCCGCCACAAAGCGACCAAAGACACAACAGTCGGCTGGGAAGGTTTTGGCCTCGGTATTTTGGGATGCGCAAGGAATAATTTTCATCGACTATGCTGAGAAGACAAAAACCATCAATGGCGAATATTATATAAAGTTATTGGTGCGTTTGAAGGCAGAAATCTCAAAGAAACGGCCCCAAATGAACAAGAAAAAAGTGCTCTTTCATCAAGACAGTGCACCGTGTCACAAGTCAATGGTTACTATGGCAAAATTGATGAATTGAAGTTCGAATTGCTTTCTCATTCACCGTATTCTCCAGATTTGGCCCCCAGCGACTATTATCTATTCGCAGACCTCAAAAAAAATGATCGTAGGAAAGAGATTTGGCTCCAATAAAGCAGTTATCGCCGAAACAAAAGGTATAGAAATGTTAAAAAAAGCATTGGACTGATTGTATCGCCCTTGAAGGAGACCATATTGATGAATAAAGTCGAATTTTGCAAATAAAATGTGTTTTAAGTAGCTAAACCAAAAACTTTTCAGCCTACTTGTTATAATGGAATAACGTTGTCAACTAAACACATCTAGTCGTCTAGAAGTTCTAAATTCCGTGACAAGTGGATTAGCTTTACTTCCATACTACTTTAATGAATCTGACTGAAAATGTTTTGAGAGGGGGTTATTCTGAAATAGACATATTTTGATATTTTTGAAAATAAGTATCCGATCGGGATAGTTTTAAACGTCGTAATAAAATCTTGAACAAAATAATGAAGAAAAAAGTTATCTGGCTTTACCAAGTACTATGCTACCATAATCGTAAACTATAAAGCAGTTTTAGTGGACCCGTAAAATTAATTCTTTATTTTGCTAATTCTGCGTGGTATCCATTAGAAATTTTACTGCAAATTAGGACAAGTGAGCCTGAACATGTAGGGTAAACTTTATTACATGTTTTATGACGCCCTAAACGAATACATATTACGACTCTGCCAGAGGACGGGAATGTTGTTGACACCTTAAAGCATTTTTTGATTGCTAGTTGAATTATCGGAAAAGCTTTTATGAAGAGAACAATAAAAAAAAGTATTGAATTAAAAAATATATATTATTTACTTTGTGGAAGCTTTACCTAAACCCTAAGTTAATACAAACGTTAATTGTCATCGTCATACTAGTGATGCTTTTCGGACAATAATGCAACTTGTCGGAATTAGTTGCATAAGCTATTACTAGAAAACTTTTTTTCTATCACTGCAGATTTACAAGATACTCACAAAGCCATAAAACTGAACTGAATATAAATAAAACCAAAATTATGATGGTCGATAGGCAAAATAACAACAGACGAGATGTCAGACATATTGACCGCCATGAAGTTATTAGTGAGTATGTATACTTGGGATCCCTAATTAGTAATGCCGGTACAGTAGGTGTGCTCTTACAAAAGTTGCTGTGCAAAAGCTCAAGAAAATCTAGCAAGACAACCACATAACCAAATAAGTGAAAATCAGATTGGTAAATTGTCTTGTCTTTCCTATTCTCACATATAGCTGTGAGTCCTGGACATTGAAAAAGTCGGAAATAAAAAAAAATTGATGCCACAGAAATGTACTGCTGGCGAAGAATGCTTAAGATCTCGTGGACTGCACAACGGACTAACGACTCAATTATATCAGAGCTCAGTGTCCAGCAACGTATTTCAAGATTTCTCCAAACAAATATTATTAAATTTTTCGTCCATGTCATAAGAAAAACTCATGATTCAAAGAAAAGTTCTTGGTAGAAGGCCTCGAGGACGTTCTCCGTCCTGTTAGGTGGACCAAGTTATCCATCTTGCGAATAAATCACTTTATACACTTGTCCACGAAGCATAGGATTTTTTTTATGGGTCTAGCACACGTGCTGCAGGGAAGTCCCTAAAGCGCTACAGGAGCGGCATGTGCGCGGAAAAAGCGATTCACGTTGTTCTTGAATCGCTGTAAATCGTACTCAGAGGGAAACACAGCCCTGGGCAAATTATTCCAAAGGGATGACGTTCTCCATATAAAAGACTGCTTGGAAAGCGTTAAACGTGAAGTAACAAGCTGAACCTCATACGGATGTGAAGTATTAGCGCGACGTGTATTTCTAAGATGCACCGCTCTGGGAGGAATTAAGCAGGCTACATCCTTCGAACACTTTCCATGAAAATACTTGTAGAACTTAAGTCGCCAACCGTTTTCGATGTTCCAGCGAACTAGACGAACAGCTCTTCTCTGAGCAGAATCCAACAAATGCAGTGTGTGTTTGGGAGCGGAGCCCCAAACATGGGAGCAGTATTCCATAGTTTGTCGAATCTGAGTTTTGTAAAGAATTAACAGTTGTTATGGAGTGTAAAGCTTTCTGGTTCAAAATAATATTCCCAACTTTTGAGAAGCTCTCTTTGCTATGCCTGCAACATGTTCATGCCAGGACATATTTGCTCCCAAATTAACGCCTAACAAATTGAGTGAGGTTGTTAGGGGAATGGAGTGCCCCGACATGACTATGTCGGGTTCAGCGACGTTAACTTTTTTAGGAAAAACTGCCGCCTGGGTTTTTGTAGCGTTAAATTCCACTTGGTTGTTGTCACTCCAAAATAGAATTTCTTCCAGGTCGTTGTTTAAGTTGAATTACCTCCTGCTGTCTGCGGATATTCGCCTGAGTAGCCGATATCCGAGCATTCAAAGTGAATGAAGATATAAGCGTACTGTCATCTGCAAAGCTGTAGGTTAGATTCCCGGTCTTTTTCAGCAGATCGTTAATGTAAATGAGAAAGAGAGTAGGAGACAGTATGGAGCCTTGGGGCACACGGGCGTTGATAGTGAAGGTGTTAGAAAGAAATCCGTCGACCGCTACTCGTAAAGAATGCTCTCTGAGAAAACATGAGAGCCACAAACAGAACTTTTTAGCCATACCATAAGAGCGTAACTTAGCTAACAGTCCATCGTGCCAAACACGGTCGAATGCCTTGAATATGTCAAGAGCGACCGCTCGAGATTCTCCAAAGTGTTCAATTGCGTTGTTTCAAACATGTGTTACATAAGTCAGAAGATCTCCTGTTGATCTATTTTTACTAAAGCCTTACTGGTGATCGCTAATAATGTTGAATCCTTCAAGATATTTTAGAAGATGCTGATTGATAACCTTTTCCATGACTTTCGATATTATTGAAAGCAGTGCGACTGGTCGGTAGTTATTTGGCAAGGTTTCGGTTGAACTGTGACACATTTCCAGCAGGAAGAAAATATTCTCTTTCTGTAGGATAGGTTGAACAGTCTACAGAAAACTGGTGTTAGTTCCCTCGCACAGTTTTTGAGAAGTATGGCAGGTATTCCGTCAGCGCCATAAGCCTTTTTGGTGTCTAGCTTCATTAAAACAAGTTTTATGATACGCTTACAAAGACAATATCGGGCATCCTTGACTGCAATATGAGAATAGTAGGTGGTGTTTTTCCTTGGAAGTCGACAGTAGAATGTGAAGCAAAGAGTTCAGCCAAGTTCGCTTTCTTAACAGGTGTCGTTTCAATAGAATTATCTGGCCGTGTGAGTGGTGGTATGGTGGGTTTAGTGAAATTTTGACTAACTGCCTTAGCGACGGCCCAAAAGGACCTGAAATTATTGAGACAAGCGAGAAGTTTGTTCCTAATTCGTTGATTGCATGCCTCCTTGGTTTTGTCGATAATTCCTTTGCATCTGTTCCGGGCACAAAAAAGGTGTTACGATTTATCATGTTAGGATTTTCACGCCATCGTTGGTAGGCAAGATGATTAGACGCAATAGCTTCTTTGCATTTTTGGTCAAAACGAAGGCTTGCCGTTGGAGGGCATTTCTTCGAAAAAGGGATGTAAGTGTCCATACCAGCCAAAATAGCATCGAAAACCTCCCTGACGCAGTCAGATGGGTTGTCGGATCGAAAACAAATGTCTATCCAAGGGGAAGTTTGAAAATATTCCATGAGATCTTCCCATTTAGTAGATTTGGAGTGCCAAATTTTGCGCGGCTTAGGCGCCTCTCTGTCACTGATTGGCAGGATACTCGATGTCGAAAGCAATTTATGGTCGGAAGAACCTAACAGCGGATTTACGGTGACCGTGTAAATCTCCAAATTGGTAGTTAAAAACAGATCAAGAAGACTGGCGAACTCCCAGTCTCGATCAGGGATCCGTGTTGGTTCGTCAATAAGCTGAGCTAAGCCACAACTGATTGAGAATGATTCAGCTTCACGACCTTGTTCATCGGTAGTATTTGAATATTTAAACCAGTTGATATTGTGGACATTAAAGTCGCCCAGGATGGCAATTTCGGCACTTGGATAGTTAATTTGTAAATGATCGATGGTGTCTGCAAGAGTAGCGAAAAGTGTTCTAAAGTTGGTATCACTTGGTGATCGATACAGGATACAGATGAACCTTGTGGTTTGTTGAGTCGTTATTTTTAACCACATAACATCAAAGTTTGGAGGCTCCAGAGCCTCTTCTCGTTGGCAAGAGAGGTCGCTTCTGACAAAAAGACAGATTCCAAAGTTACGCCTAAATTGGGAATAGAAGTCGTACCCAGGATAAAGATAGTTGACTGTACTGGTCGATGAACTGACCTTGGTTTCACAGAGTGAGAGTACAAGAGATTTATTTGATTGCATGTGTTGGTGCACTGAATTTATGTTCAAGTTTAAACCTCGTATGTTGCAAAAATCTATTTTAAAATTATGATCTCTGCATGTCGACGCCCCTGAACCAGCCCCCACCCAGAGATCCGAACGGGAGGCTATTTTACCTCCTGAATTTTTTGTTTCCAGGTGCCTCATCATGCTATTTGGTCCCACAGTAGTTAATGTGGAATTTTCTTGTTCTGTCACATGTTTGTGTTTGTCTTCTTCAGCTTTGATCCAGGGGGCGTTATTATTGTATAGTTTGGGTTCTAACCAGATACTTTTCCAATAATCTGTGAGTTCTTGTTTGTTTAGTGGTTCAGTCACTGCTGTCTGTTTGTTTTACATAGTTTTTCGGTAGAAATGTTTTTCGCTTCTTCGGAAGAGGTTGTTGGTGTCTTTCCTCTCGTTTGATTCTTTGTACCTACGGAGTCTTGCAGCATATACGGATAGTTTTTGTTTCAAAGTATCAAGGATTTCTGGCAGTGTTCTGTTGGGAGACTTGGATCTGATCTGGTCTACACCCTGTGTGACACGTTTGGACGCGTTCCCGTTCATAAACTGGGTAAGATGTCCTAGAGATAGTTACACTAAATATTCAGTATAAAGTGCTCGAGTTAGCTACTGGCTGTATGGCAGAACTGCCCCAGCCAAATAAAAAACAATACTAAAATAATAAATAGTTAATAAAATTAAATTTCGTTCAATACCAATTTATTATTTAATTCTTTATGTACACCGATGGCCAGACAAATGAAAAAAACTACTCTGCACTTGAAAACAATTTGTTAGCATCCCTAATTCCACATGTTAAATTTTAGAAACGTAACTGCAAAATTAGAACAAGCTAAAGTAATCCAGGGGATTGCCGAGTTGTGAGGTAAGCTTTTATGTCATTTACTACATGTTTTATGGTGGCCGAAACGAAGATAAATTGCAGTCCTGTCGGGAAATAGGAATGTTGTTGACACTAAGCTTATTTACAGATGCGGGCTAAAATAGACCCGCAACACTCTTAATTGTAAAGAAATCTTGACATATAATTTAAATATGTTCTTAAAAAGTTAAAATTTTTGTCATCGAATTTTAACACTCTGTCAGGATTGTATTAAATTTCTTTGTAATAACTGTACAGGGTGAGACAACGATAGAGTAAAGTACATTATCTCATTTGTTTCCGGAATGACGAAAAAATATTAAATACAATAGTTTTAGGGAATGTTAAGGTGCACAGTTTAAAATTATTTTTGAGTATACAGGGTACTTCAAAAAAGTGTGGCCGATATAATATGTTTTTTTTAAATGAAACATCCTCTTTTCTAATTTATTTTTAAATTCTGCGTAAAACTTTTTTATTAATAATGTTATATACCTAAACCTAGTAGTTTTTCCAATATTTCAATTTTGTCATTGTTTCTGAAGGTGGAATACTCATAATTGGTACGAGCGTTCTATAGAGATGAAAAAAAAAAGATATCGGTAAAGAAATTTGAGTTAGATGCTATAGGGTGTTTAAAATCAATTTATGCATTTCGGCTATTTTAAATTGAAAAATCTCAAATTTTTTAAATGGCACACCCTGTATATTATAATTTTTTCTGATAGATTTTACAAAACCCTCCAACTTTTATTAAGTATGTCATATACTTATTTCTAATAGTTTTCGATTTATTTTGAATTTTTTAGTTTTTAATACACTTACGCTATAACATCATAGTTGCCAGGACAAAACGAAAATGTAGGAATTGTCAAATTTTGAGTTGTCTATTAAGCAAGTAAAAAGAGTTCAATTTGTTGTAGTAAGTGACATGTAAAGGTATGGATATTCCTAAAAATGAATTAATTGTTACGATTTATATACTGGGCGAGGCGGGAAAAAATTGTCTTTTGGCAGTAGGGCTTTACGGAGTGAAGTACCCTAATAGACGTATATACCATCT
This sequence comes from Pachyrhynchus sulphureomaculatus, assembly GCA_019049505.1. Lineage (NCBI taxonomy): Eukaryota > Metazoa > Arthropoda > Insecta > Coleoptera > Curculionidae > Pachyrhynchus > Pachyrhynchus sulphureomaculatus. Next base: position 141,570,320 of record CM032454.1, on the reverse strand, counting down.
AGAAAATTTTTTCAGTGCATAATGAAACGGTTTGATGGTAGTGGTAGTGTTGAGTATACGAAACGGATAGTACGGTAGTAAACCAGAATGTGACCAATGAGGAAAAAGAAATGGAGATTTTACTTCATGTTGAAGATAATCCCCAGGTCAGCAGCCGTCAACTAGCTGACTTATCTGACACAACCCAATCTACGGCTAATCGCACCACGAGAAAATACAAATATCATCCCTTACATATGGAACTACACCGAGAACTTCAAGACCGTGATCTTACACGACGAGTAAACTTTTGTACCACCATGAATGGAGCAACAGAGGCCGATCCAAATTTTACATCCAAAATAATGTTTTCTGATTAAGCTACTTTTCGCAGTAATGTAGCAGTTAACAGCCATAACATGCATTATTATTCAACAGTTAATCCATTTTGGGTCCGGGAAGTTCAAAACCAAAACCATTGGTAGCTTAATGTATGGTGTGGAATATTAAATTTTCGAATTATTGGTCCATATTTTTTCCGCGAACCGCTTAACGGGCCTAGATATCTAAATTTTTTGCAAAACAAATTTCCCCTGCTTCTTGGAGAAGTTGACAACTTTGAAAGGGAACAAATGTGGATTCAACAAAACGGAGCTCCTGCTCATTACCACCGGGAAGTTCGAGGATTTTTAAACGATCGTTACGCACAAAAATGGATCGGTAGGGATGGACTCATTCAGTGGCCCCCTCGATCATGTGATTTAACACCTTTAGACTTCTTTTTTTGGAGCCTGTTTATGTGAATCCCCCTACAATACCAGTAGATACGGAAAATAGGATACGAGATGCGTGCAGGACAATAACGCCCTTTATGCTGAGGAAAGTGAAGGAAAATATAGTAAAACGACTAAACATGTGTATTCAAGTAAACGGGCATATTTTTGAACATTTATTACGTCATAATAATTAAACATTAGATTAGTTAAAATATATTAAAATTATTGTTAACTATTTGTTTATCTTTTCACAATAGCGTAAGTGTATTAAAAACAAGGGTAAAAATTGAAAAAAATCAAAAGAAGTCGAAAACTATTAGAAATAGGTAGATGACATACTTAATAAAAGTTCGAGGATTTTGTAAAATCTATCAGAAAAAATAATAATATACAGGGTGTGCCATTTAAAAAATTTGAGATTTTTCAATTTGAAATAGTCGAAATGCATAAATTTATTTTGAACACCCTGTAGCGTCTAACTCAAATTTCTTTACATATATCTTTTTCTCATCTTCATAGAACGCTCGTACCAATTATGAGTATTCCACCTTCAAAAACAATGGCGCTACTGGCCATTTTTTGCAAAACTGAAAACCAGTATTTTTTTAAAAAAATTGAAATATTAGAAAACCTACTAGATTTAGGTATATAACATTATTAATAAAAAAGTTACAAAATTTTACGCAGAATTTAAAAATAAATTAGAAAATAGGATATTCCATTTAAAAGAACATATGTTATATCGGCCACACTTTTTTGAAGTACCCTGTATACTCAAAAATAATTTTAAACTGTGCACCTTAACATTTCCTAAAACTATTGTATTTAATATTTTTTCGTCATTCCCGAAACAAATGAGATAATGAACTCTACTCTATCGTTGTACTTATGTAATTTAGAAATTTGTTATATTTGAGTTAATGTTTGTTTATATATAAGCTAGTAATTACGTTGAGATTTTGGAATCAATGACACTAGACAACAGGTATCGCCACTTCACTAAACACTTTCTTTTTTGCACTTAACATGCGTTTCGCTAACCATATCAACATTATCATGGAGCTGCACTATGGTGCACGAAATCGAGCAGAGCAAGGCAACTCTAGAGGAGAAGTTAATTTGCTTATGTTCCACCGGTGCAATAAGTAGCACCCTCACCACAGCTTTGGAAAGAATTCTAGTACTAATATCCCTAGATCTATACATAAAAGTGAGACTTTCAATAGCGCCTATGGAATGAAGACCAACGGGGAGTGAAAACAACGTGTACAATTTGAGCACATAAGAGTTATGGATTTAATCAACTACAAACTATATGCAATCTAACTATACGACAACTTCGTATAATTTCAAAAAACTATATAGAATTGATAATAGAGAGTTATTATCAACTAGGTAAACAAGCGGAATTTAGACGGGGATATAGAACTTTGAACCATTTTCAAACAATTAGATTACTAGTGGAAAAAGCAAATGAATGTAAGGTCACCTTGTGGATAGCAAGGGTTAACGCCTTAATTAACAGTAGAACCGATGAAAGATACACCACTCTTCTTGAATACATATATAAAAATTCCACATCACAAATAATGCTTGAAGAAAAAACAAATAAAATCAAAATTAAAAGAGGAATTACTCAAGGCGACTCAATATCTCCAAAGCTGTTCACGTTGACTCTAGAAAATAAAGGAATACTGATGGACGATGAACGATTAAATCACTTAAGGTTCGCCAACACAAAAGAAGAATTACAAGAAATGCTGATGGAATTAAACAAGTCTCGAGAAATAGGACTAAAAATAAACTTCACCAAAACCAAATATATGAACAACGAAATTGAAGATAACAGCCAGGAAGTATTAATAGATGGTGCCAGAATAGGAAAGGCACAAACATTCGTATATTTAAGACAAAAAATTGAAATATCAAAAAATAATTTAAAGGCTCACTTGAATAGAAGAGCCTCGTTAGCTTGGTCTACTTTCGGAAGGTTACAATCTACATTTGTGTTGGATATCCCGAATACAATAAAAGCCAGCAGAATGTTCTCTCAATATATACTGTCGGTATTAACATGATTTAGGGTGTCAAATGCCTTACTAAAATCCAAAAGAGCTAATCAGATGGTTTCATTCAATGAAGAATGAAACCACCTGCTTAGCTCTTTTCAGTTCTTTTTATGGAACATTTTCTAAAAAATTAATCACACTGTGTAGAAATTAGAAAAGATTTTAAATCCATTAAATCTAATTACATACCGCTTACTAAAGGAGAGCCTCAGGGCTCCATCTTGGGTCCACTATTGTTTTCTCTTTATGTGGCAGATATTGTTAAGGTGATAGAATATTCAAAAATACAACAGTATGCCGATGACTCTCAAATATATATGCCATTTCCTTTAAATAAGTTACGCACTTCTTTAGTATATTTTAATAGGGACCTAAATAACATATGTAATTTTTGTAATGATCATAACCTCAAGCTTAATGCACAGAAGTCTTGTTTTATGCTGTTTAACGGTAATGAAAATACAGAGGGTATACTTTTTGATACCTTTAGACCTTCTATTGACAATACTTTTTTGCCTATAATTTATGAGGCCAAAGTATTAGCATCTTTCTCATTCATTCCAATCACATATTGATATAAAATTAAAGGCTGCTTATATTCGTTTAAAAAACTATATAATCTAAGAAATCTTCTACCATCAAAAACCAAATATTATTTGTTGGCTTGATCTTATCTTTATTTGATTGTGCTGATGTTGTGTATGGCGACTCTTTGTCAGACCAATATGTTAGATTAATCCAAAAAATACAAAACTGTTGTATGCGCTTTTCTTTTAACATTGTAACATTCATTTTTTCCTAGATTTTAAGAGCATGTAATGTTACTGATTTTTCGCTTTATATTGTACTTCTTTTCATCTTTGTATCGAGCAGTGTATTTCGCAGAATTTTCTAGCCGCTCGTGGTACAGTGTGCAGTGCGGGTTTCCGACCGAATCTATCGAATTCGTGGTACTCCGCGATTGGTGAAATGTTTGTTTCCCGGAAGTAGGCCATTTTAGAGACAGAGTTCTCACGGCTTATTTAAGGGACTGCAGAAAGCAGATCATGGCTTTTTTCCATCGAGCCGCAGACCAGGCTTTTTTACATCTAGCCGCCGAGAAGGCTGTTTTCGTCGAGCCGCCGAGAAGGCTTATTCTCATCAAGCCGCAGCCAGGCTTTGCCCATCAAGCCGCAGTAGAGGCTTCTGGCAATATTTACGAGAGCCAAGTTAAGCACGAGTTTTTTAACGTAAAGCCGTAGTGGGCTTTGTGTGTTTTCTACATGGAGTAGCCAAAGTAGGCTCTTCTCATAAGTGATGCAATGTGTGAACGCGGTTTTGTGTTCAATTTAAGGCCTAGAAGCCCGTAGGAAAACCGTAAGTCACCAGAACATACATCAGTAGATCTATTTCCCGCAAATAAGTGTTTTAACATCAATTTGAACTGATAAATCGTGAAGTGAATATCACGACTCTTCGATTTCGGGTGTAGTAAAGTTTTAGAAGTAAAATGTCTGATTTAGGAACTCTACTTGGTAATAACTACTTTTTAGGCTAGAATTTTTGTAATTCTTGAACTGCAAGGGTTAGAACTTTTAATTTAAAATCATGAATAAATTTTCTTTTTGTTGATTAAAGCTAGTGTTGCACTGTACACCTATCTTTCTTTTCAGGATAAGAAGGGTTGTATAACACTTCAGTGTTTTTTCATTTTTTTTAGCTGAAGTTAGATCCTTTCTATTTTAAAATGAATGGTGCCCAAAAAAATAGTACAACTAAAGTTTTTAACCATAAAAAAATAATTCCAAAAAGACGTACAACAATTATCTCTTACCCATATTTCTCTACCAAGGAAAACTGAGCTAGTGTTTGTTTAATTTGTTTAGTCCTTTTAAAATCTTTATTCACTCAATTCATTCTCAGAAATTAAAAAGGGGCTGCAAGAAAATTGCGCTCAAGCGTGGGACAAACAACTTTTCACAGGGTACAAAAATGACGCCACAAAGTGCGGGCAAGTTAACACGTTACAAAATGACGCTGTCAACGCGGGGCTTATGGAATTTTATTTTTTAAGGGGTTCAGTGTACTAGCTTTCGAACAAAGTAAAAGCTCTAACTTTTCAGATATTTTCTATTTCATAATATTTATTAAACGAAACTACACTATAGCAATAAGACAAAAGCAGGAAATTTGTAGAATTATTTATTTCAATTTATCTGATGGTGGTATAGATATTTGAATTTTGTCAATTGACTCTAATTTAAGTGATTCCTACTTTTTTCTTAAACGCTACCTTTATAGTTCAGATTGGCGGATGTGCTGGTCTACTTTAATTTTGCACTGTTAGATTTATTTTGCGGTTAACTGAAGAAAAAACTGTACGTTTTTTTCTCACCTATGTTTTGCATGAATATTAAAAATACTTTGCTGATACGAAACGGTATTTGGAGATTTTTTGTTGAAAATTCTTAACATATTTAGTAAAGGAATTTTAATAGAAGGCAATACTTAGAAATTTTTTTTTGAAATTGTTGAGGATTTTTTTTAAATGTTTGATAAAGAAGTTTACATATTTAGTTGTCTTTACATGATTTTATTTTGACTATTGGGAGCACAGGAGAAATATTTTCACGACTTTTCAAACAATTCTTTTAAATTTTATACATTTATCATGGAAGCCTTCAATTTTAATAAAGTCAATCACCTACTGGAATATGAATTAGACTATGAACTGAAAATCCGTCGTACTTTGGTTTTAGGATGTGATTTTGCACAAAAATTCGGAATTTTAGTAAATTTTAAAGATAATTCGTGGTATCCACAGTCCCTAGAAGTCAATTCTCATACAAGTCTTAAAGATTGTTATTCAGAAAGTTCTTTAGAAAACCTTTTCTCGCGTCTATGTACCCTAGATGATCTCTCGCGGACGGAACGCTTAAAGGCAGAAAAAGTAATAAGCTCTTTCAAGGAAATAAGTAGTAAAGATAGGTTAGGCCGAACGAATAAAATCACCATGTCTATAGATACGGCTGATGCCAGTCCTGTAAAGACAAGGCCCTTCGCCATGTCTCCGTACATGTCAAAAGTGTTAAATAAAGAGTTAGACGAAATGTTGAAACTCGGAGTGATTGAAGAATCAAACAGTCCTTGGTGTTCTCCAATCTTATTGGTGAAAAAGGCCGATGGACAGTATCGTCTATGCTTTGACGGAAGAAAGCTCAACGAGGTCAGCAAATTTGATAACTATCCATTACCGAACATCGACAGAATTTTGACATCACTCAGGAATGCTAAGTATGTATCCTCGATAGACCTTAGAAAGGCTTTCTGGCAAATTCCTTTGGACAAATCCTCTAAGGAAAAGACCGCTTTTGCAGTAGTAGGCCGAGGTCTATTTCAGTTCGTCACTATGCCGTTTGGTCTAAAGAACGCTGCTCAAACTCAGCAACGTTTAGTGGACGCTATATTTGGTCCGAAATATGAGCCACATATTTTTACCTATCTCGATGATATTTTAGTAACATCGGAAGACTTCGAATCGCATATTCGCTTACTTAAAGGAGTAAAAGATAAATTGAAAGAGGCCGGACTGACGATAAATTTGAACAAATGTGATTTTTTCAAAACTTCTCTAAAGTTTTTAGGCTATATTGTAGGCTCAAATTCCTTGCGTACCGATCCGGATAAAGTAGCAAGCATGGTTAATTATGCGAGACCTACTAATACTACGGAAGTTAAGCGCTTCGTAGGAATGTGTTCATGGTATAGACGTTTAGGGGGCGTCCTAACACAGAAAATCAATGGTGAGGAAAGAGTGATAGCATATGCCAGTAGAACTTTATCAAGTGCTGAACGCAATTATTCGGTTGTTGAAAAAGAATGTTTAGCGGTACTCTTTAATATCGAAAAGTTTAGACCTTACATAGAGGGTGTTCCTTTCACGGTCATAACAGATCATTATAGTTTATTGTGGCTTAATTCTATTAAAAACCCTAGTGGCAAACTAGCGCGTTGGGCGATTAGGCTGAGACAGCATACGTTTAATTTAATTCATAGAAAAGGAGTCCACAATGTTATTCCTGACGCTTTGTCAAGAATCCCAGATCATACAGTGGACGAAAACAGTCTTAATGCAGGGTTTAAAAGACAGATTGGCGTAAGAATTGATACAGTTGATATAGATCGCATTGATCCATGGTACGATAATTTACGGCAGCAAATTAAAGAATTTCCTCAAAATTTTCCGCAGTGGAAGGTGGAAAATGATTTCGTGTACAAGTTTATCCCAAACCAGTTGCCTTTAAAAGTTAATGTACCCGAGTGGAAAATACTAGTTCCTAAACCGCAGAGAGAGGAAATTATAGAGACATGTGTCATACTCCTCCTACTTCTGGTCATTTTGGTTTTTATAAAACTCTTCACAGGGTTCAGGAACAGTATTATTGGCCAAAAATGCGCTTTGATATCTTAAAGTTTGTGAGGACTTGCGAAGTATGTGGAGCGCAGAAATCTCCAAATACACCACCTATGGGACTGATGGGAAAAGAGAAAACGGTTAATTACCCTTTTCAAGTCATAGCAGCTGACCTAGTAGGCCCATTCCCACGTTCAAAAAAGGGAAACAAATGGCTTCTCGTGGTTTCTTGCTGGTTTACAAAGTATACCATGCTATTTCCTTTGAAAAGCTCTAAAGCTGAATATATAGAGAGAATTTTGGAAAATGATGTCTTTCTAATCCACGGTGTTCCATCGCTCTTGATATGCGATAACGGTACTCAGTTTACCTCTAAGAGTTTTAAGAGCTTAAGTGAAACTTATGGTTTTAACATCCGTTTTAATCCCGTGTACTATCCACAATGTAATTTTGTTGAACGTAATAACCGAACAGTCGGGACCGCTTTAAGATGTTACGTTGATTCACATGACAATTGGGATAGCGACATTTCCAAAATTCAACAAGCTATAAATACCGCAAGACACGAAGTAACAGGGTTCACACCGTCTTTCTTAGTTTATGGCAGACATATACCTCTATCTGGATCGTATTATAAAAATTTAGATTTGGATGTCAATGTTGACAGCGAAATAATTCCGGGTAACAGGGGTGCGTACGCCGAAAACTTAAAGGGTTTAAAAGATATTTTCACCGACGTGCGTAGTAGGATACATAAGGCTTATGAACGGAACAGTAAGTCTTACAACCTTAGAAAAAGGGATTTTTCCTTTAAAATAGGTGATCACGTTTGGCGAAAAAATAAAATTCTTTCCAGTGCAGCTGATAAATTCACATCTAAGTTGGTACCTAAGTATGTGCATTGCGTGATAAGAGAAAAGATTTCAGATTTAGTTTATGGTTTGGTTAATTTAGATGGGACTAAAGTAGGACGATGGCATATTAAAGACTTAAAACCATTCAATGGACCTAACCCTAGTGAAAGTTTGTCAGAAGAAGAATAATTTATATTTACATTATCTTAATTGCTTTACTTTATTTTTTTTGATGTTGCTCTGTAGAGGTGACGACCTCGTTTTTTTTGACTGTTATAAAAGTTGAGCAGAGTATAGCTTACTTTTATTATTTTTTGCTAAGGTTTTGGGTACTGATCATATCCAAACTTAGGTTGATTGTGGTTGATGTTTAGCATCGACTCAGTTTTTTTGCGAGCTTGCGAAAGAGTCACACTCAAGATATATCATAAGACTGGTATGTCTGGTGTGTCGGTGGTCGCGGGATTTGATTTGCTTATGACCCCAAATAATATCCAGTTCTTGACACTTGGAAGCGAAATCTTGATAAGAGGCAATCCAAAGTGATCTTGAGTTTGGACAAGCGCAAGATGTAGCTCGCGTGGTATGATGTTGAGTCAAAAGATTTTATGAGCAATTTCAAAGTTTGTTACCCGAGTGGGTGTATTTTTATTACCTTAATGGTATATTATGGGTGCAATTAAGAGTAAATTGATTTTGGGTTTATCCAGTAAGTCTAAGACTTGGATTAATTTGATTTAGATCTTCTTCTGAATTGACAAACTGAAGGGTATTTTCTATTCTTTTCAGGGCCGTTTAAACGTTACCTTTGAGTCACAAATTTTTTAAAATTTTTTTTGCATAGACTCATAGGCGTCTGATGAGTTTTTTTGGTCTACTATCAGATTGATAGGAAATTGAAGTCCTGCAGGAGAACTAAAGGCTAATCATTTACAGGAGATGAGAGCAGAGTAAGACAGTCGTTTCACAAAGAAATGATCAAAATCTGATACCGAGATGAGAACCTTGTCAAGAGAGGCTAAGCGCAGTGAAGGAAGATTCCTAACCGAATTTTTAGATTTCCAAGAGGTAATCTAGAAGTTTGGGCTGACAGAAAACGGTTATGCCTGATACCTGTAGCAGTTTCTTCTAGAGGCTATTGTCTAGGGAGACGATTAACACCATGATCGAATATTTTAGCTGTCAACGATGTTTTCTTCTTGTTTCTGATTAAGCTGGGAAAGCTCTTGTCGTCTTCAAAAGTTTTGTTGCGTTGCCACCGAAAAATTGAGAAATTTTTGCTTCATGTAGCTTTTTAAGCTCATTTTCGTTTTTTGGAAATTTCCGTTAGAAGCTTGGTTAAGTTCACCTTGTAAACCTTAGGTTGTATCCCATGAGTTATCTGTTTTTACAGGCTGTGATGCACCGGGTGCTAACAGATGCCGTTACGACGTTTGGCAGGGAGTTAGTCTTCCTGAGGAACAGACTGATTGGAAGGGTAGTCTATGGAGGGCGAACGTTTGACCTTTGGGACCTTTAGAGGTTTTGTTAATCAATGGTTATTTCTATTTGAGCCAAAGGAGAGCCTAGCTACTGTAGTCGACCTCAGCTCCAATTAGCCTATTAGTGGTGACAGGCTGTTGGCAGTAGTGTGTTTCGGAACACCCTATTGATTAATTTTTTTGACTTATGGTGGTGTGGTAGACACCGTTTTAGTTTAGTGGATGCTATAATCTACTCCCTTTTGTTGGTGGACACCAGGGTCACCATTTCCGTATTTTATTGTCTCCACCTTTCAGTATATCGTGGTGAGGTGTTTGTCTCCTGTTATGTGGGATGGATTAAATTTTTTTTCGTTGTTGTTCTAGGGCGAGACCAGTACACGAGGGTTCTTCATGCAACTTGAAGAAGAGCAATGCTGGTTAAGTTTTATATCTCTGTGTAGCCACCCTGAAGAATGACGGAGGGCGTTTTTTTCTGGCTCATGTTTCTAGGCAGATTTGCCACTTTGGTGCGATGTGCCGAAGATTTGATTAGCTTTTGCTAAGAGCTTTCACCAAGCTCGATAAGGAGTTGTCATAACCAAAAGCTTGGGATTTGAACTCCTGTATATGTTTCTGTATATGTTTCGGTGTGTATTGGTTGCCTGAGGGCATGTGCTCAAAATGAGTGATTTTGAGTCGTTTTGTTTATGGACTCCTATATATATAAAATTGTGATTTTAGGGAGGTCCTATTTCGAGACTTGCTGTCTCATATCTGGGAATGTTTCCTTGAATGTTAGTTGCGCGCGGACTAATCATTCTGTTCTTAGTGAACATTGCTTTTTGAAGCAGGATCATTCAGTTTAGTGAATTTTAGCTTTTATAGCTATTCACTGTGTTTAGAGTGAATTTTAGCTTTTATAGCTATTCACTGTGCCTATAGTGATATTGTTAGCTTTTAAAGCTGCTCACTATGTTAATGGCGAGATTGTTCTTTTAGAACGCAGACTTTGTGTAGTCGAGGACTATTTACAGAGTGTTTTCTTGGCGAGGAGCCGAGGTTTTTTCTGGCGATATACCAGAGTGTTTTCTTGGCGAGGAGCCGAGGTTTTTTCTGGCGATATACCAGAGTGTTTTCTTGGCGAGGAGCCGAGGTTTTTTCTGGCGATATACCAAAGTGTTTTCTTGGCGAGGAGCCGAGGTTTTTTTCTAGCGATATACCAGAGGGTTTTGTTGGCGATGAGCTGACGTGTTTTCTGGCGATCAACCAGAGCGTTTTCCCTGGCGATTTTTGCATGTCTGGATGTCTCAGGACGTCGACATTGCGCGATGTAGCGTTTTCCCTGGCGATTTTAGCATGTCTGGATGTCTTAGGACGTCGACATTGCGCTGTAGAGTGCGATTATTTTCTGAGTGCGACTAGTAGTGATACTAGATTTAGAATGTTCTCTTAGCGGTGAGCTAGAGCATTGATGGCGATTTTTCCCGAGCGTTTGTCTGGAGTTTCATCCAGATGTTTTTCTTAACCTTGTGCTAAATGGTCTTACAAGACTTTTTCCTTTTAGTGTTAGTATTTGCACTAGAATCATTTATTTTTTTATTTTTCTTCATTTAAGAATTTTTCTAAATTTCTTTTGCTGAAATAAAAAAATTTTCAGACAATCCTTAAACTATTTTAAGGGGGGTGTTCATATTTTGTTTCAGTTCACTTTTTTTGATTTAGACAAGAGTCTAGACAAAGTTAATTTTTTTTTGTTGTTTTGGTAACAATAATAGAGCTGTTTCTTTTATATAAAAAGACCACTATTGTTACTTTGGAAAGGTATTTCTTATGTTCATGAAAGGATTTTTATTTACTTTTTGATGTACTTAACCTTAGTGCTTAATTAAGTTAAGTCTAGTTATAAGATTCTTGTGATCATGCAAAGACTTTCATTTGGTTTTTATTGTACTTAATATTAGTGCTTAATTAAATTAAGTCTAGTAGTAAGGTCCGAAGATTGTAATTTTGTTTTAAGTTTTGACCTTAGTATTAAGTGACAATGTAGCACTTTGTACCTTTTTTTTTGATGAATAGGCTTAGTTTAATAGACTAGTGTAGTCTATTTCTTTTTGGAAGGGGGTAAATGTAACATTCATTTTTTCCTAGATTTTAAGAGCATGTAATGTTACTGATTTTTCGCTTTATATTGTACTTCTTTTCATCTTTGTATCGAGCAGTGTATTTCGCAGAATTTTCTAGCCGCTCGTGGTACAGTGTGCAGTGCGGGTTTCCGACCGAATCTATCGAATTCGTGGTACTCCGCGATTGGTGAAATGTTTGTTTCCCGGAAGTAGGCCATTTTAGAGACAGAGTTCTCACGGCTTATTTAAGGGTCTGCAGAAAGCAGATCATGGCTTTTTTCCATCGAGCCGCAGACCAGGCTTTTTTACATCTAGCCGCCGAGAAGGCTTTTTTCATCGAGCCGCCGAGAAGGCTTATTCTCATCAAGCCGCAGCCAGGCATTATTATTATCACAGGTGATAAATTATGATGGTGCCAGTAATATTCATCGACGAAACGTCAAAATCTTGTACGTAAATCATCTGAGCCTGCAGTGAAGAACCAACATGACAAACACCCATCTATGATTCACAGGTTATCGTAGATAAATAATTCATTCCAGATGGACAGAACATCGCAGAGGAATTTTCTTTAGTTACTTTGAACCATTTTTGGAACATAATTTTACGACAATTTTATGCCCGAAAAGGTATTGTGCTCATTTACTATCCCATATGTAAAAGGATTTCGACATGTTAATTAATCGACGTGAATCTTGTATTGATGCTAAAGAAGATTATCTTGAATAAATAAGCGTGTTTTAAAAATGTTTCTTGTTAATTCTTCTTGAACAATCTGTGAATATATTATTTGCGCGACTGCTTTGGTCAATCCGGACGAATGAACATTGGTACCTTTGTATTAAAACATTAGCTCTAAGCAATCTAAAATCGCAGTTTTTATCTCTTAAAAGCATTCTTTTATCTGTGTGGTTAACTTGATTTAACTTCACGAAAAGGGTATATTTATTTTAGCTCTTTTCGTATTTAATTAAATAAGGAAAAAAAGGCAGATGGGTATCTGAGAAGCCACTTAAACACCTGTTTCCTTTTAAAACGACGCGATGAAAGCAGATAAATGGTTTTATTTATTAATTACTGACCTTTGCTTACATTGTTCATAATAACGTCTTGTTTGTTTTTAATGGGCTGAATAAAGAAGATAGCTCCGATTTTGAAATTGGCATTTTAAGATCTACAATAAAACTTAATAAAACTTTTCTACAGAATCAGGTCGAAAATTAATTTCACAATAAAGAATATAAATTCGTAATTCTTATGACATGACAGTGACTAATATTTTTCAGCCATATTTTATATCTGCAAATAATGGCGAATCCCCAATGTGTTCCCTGAAATCGTTCGTTATTAGTGGCAGAGGATGGATTTCTCTCCGACACTTAATTACACAGGCCGACAAAATTGGACGAAACTCCAGATTATGAGACCAGAGTATACTTTTCCAGAGGTTTTTGGTGCGCTCAATCCGAATCCGATCTCAGAATTTCTCCGTCGCTACAAGTTTTCGAGATATTCTAACCTAAAAATGCAAAAAACACGGGTTTTCGGTACATTCGGGATTATATTACAACACGAATTAATTTTTCTCCACAAAACTCATTGCGGCATATGAAAGCACTACTTTTCCCCATCAAAATGTATTTTGAATTTTCCAGATATCTTATTTTTTCTCGGAGAAATCAGCTTTCTAGTAGCAACATTGTTTATTCGTTATCATATATGGTGTCCCATTTTAATGTACCAGGCTTCTTAATTTTATTTTCAACTTTTAGTAAAAAAAGTTTCAGACAAAAAGGTTTTGAAGGGGCAATAAAATGATATGATTGTGAAGATCATTTTGAAGGTCATTTGATTTTTTAAACGAGAACCCATATTTTTTATGACGGCATCAACAACATACACAAAAATACACAAATTTTGTTCGAAAAATTTTTCTCGATAATACTCCGTTCTTCAATGCTTCATTGATAAAAGACATTACACTCTAAATCCCAACAAGCACAAAGGCAAATGAACCTAACATAACCTCAGGCGTCGAGTGAAGATTAATAAAAGTTATTACATTCTCAAATCCTAAAAGAATCAAAATTTAGCACAACAGAAATGCAAACGTAACTAGCTCTTAACCAAATTGGTATAGTTGTAACGCCAAACTAATTAATTTCAACGGACAATTTCTCCGAGAAGAGATAAAATATCTGAAACACCGCACAATATTCTTTCCTACTCTCTGTCAACTGTGCATTAACGATCAGCAAGAAATGATCAAAAATTAAATCTAGAACTTTGCTGATCACAGCCGCTTGTTTTTTTATGCGGAGAGTTATTAATTATACTTGGACCACGCCTCTAATTCGCTTATTCGAAGAGTTAGGCACAAATGTTACATACCAAGGCAGTATAGGCACAGTAAACACAAAACACAATAGCGACGCTCAAGAAAGTTTTTAGGTCCTGTTTTTTATCACGCATGCTTCCTCTATCATACCGACAACATGGCTGCCAGCACGGCCCCGAGTTGTATTTACATCTAAATCTCAAAGAGAATCTTTTTATAATGTGGTCCGAAAATTCATTATTAATAATTTTCCAATAAGTAAATTACTCGTTTGACGTTATAATTGAAAATAATTATAAATAACCGGCTTAGTGCAAGTCGGACTTGCACAATTAATGTTCCGTAAGTTGATTGCTTTTAAAATAAAATTTTTTGTTACGGAGGTATAAAAAGATCAATGACTTCACAAAACACATCCCCAAATGAGTTTTCAACTAAGTTTGTTTCCGATCTTTGTTGAAAACTGATGACCTTGAAATTTGTTTTTTAATATATACCAGATAAATTATTAAAGGTAATACACCCGTGATAATTTTCATTCAATCTCCACTCTATGGAGAATATTCCAGAATATTTTCATAATTTTGTGATTAATATTTTTCGAGACAAGGGAGGGACACCGATTTTTGGTAATTTTTTAAAAATAATACAAAGAAAAGTGTGCACAAGTATTACATTATATATATATATATATATATATATATATATATATATATATATATATATATATATATATTTGAACTCGTGTTTCTCCAAGCTTTCATGTGACACCCCACTCAATGAGGTAAAAAAAAATTTTTCACTGCCAATTTCACCCCCCAAAACTAACCCTTTAAGTCAAAATTTAACTTTAACTACACGGCTCTGATGGGGCCATCAATTCCTATATTAATGCCAAATTTCAACTTTCTATGTCAATTAGTTTCTGAGAAAATCGGGTTTGACAAACGGACAAACAGACCGACAGACACCGAAGTGATCTTATAAGTGTTTCGTACGGAAGTTTTTGTTGTGCGATTAATGCTCGTAATGTGGTGTCTCCAAAGGAGTTAGTTTTTTAGATTTCCCAAAGATCCTAAAAGATAATTTATTCATAATTCTTTATTTCTATTATTATTCCATATTAGAGATACATTTTATTTGTAAAACAGTTGATGTTTTATTATCTGGGAATGCAAAAGTAATAATTCTCCAGCACGAATGAGTTTGAATAAATCAGTGCATGAATTTGATTTTTTTTATATAAATAGTGTGTAGGCACGAAAAGTCATTGTTGTATGAAAATTATTATATTAAATTTAACTAATGATAAAATGGAGCAAACAGTGTGTTCAGTTTAGTTCAGGAAAAAAGACGATCTCATTTTAAAAGGATAATTAATTATAATCATTTTCTATCTCTCCAGATTACTGGGATTCGCTGAAATATAAAGAGCATGATTGTTGACATTATGTACGCGAAGCTGAAGGTGTGCAGAGATATATTTTCAAAATGAACATCCCCCCCCGGACAATATCTCTAATAGTTGAGATGAGATCTTCAAATGAATAACGTGCAAGAAGCTTTGAAGCCAAATGTATTTTTTTTTCCTCGTATTTTTTTGCCTTTTTCCCTTTTTCTGTATATCTGTTTTAATAAGAAAAAAAAAGTTTCTAAAAAAAAAAAAAACTTTTCTCATTTTGTCTTCCTTTCAATCAGCAAAAATAAATTTTTTTCTACATAATAGGATTTTTCTTGAAAGAAGGAAACTCGCTGGCATCATACCTGCAATATTGCGACAGGTCATGTGAGCTCTTTGCGATCAAAGATGCCGAGTCGGACTGTCGCTACTATGTTTTATGTTTACTGTGGAATAGGTTTCAAAGGATTTTTTACGGAGTTAAAACAGAAACAATATATGACACAAATTTTACACTTTTAAAATGGAACCTACTGTATATTATTCAGTTTATAGAACTCTTAATTCTGGCAACAAAAGTATACATTTTATTGTGTTATTATGCAAGATAAGAAGGAAAGATGCTTTTTTTAACATTACCGATGTTGGTCATGCACGTTAGCTGATAACGCAAATTGACAATGACATTTATTTATGTTAAGAATTTTAATATTAGTAAGTTAAACCTAAGTGTTAATATAAAAATGAATTTTTCAGAGAGTAAAAAAGAGAGATTTTTTTTATTATTATTACAATTTATTTATCAATCAGAATTACAATCATATGAGATAAATTGTTGGTGTTCATTTAGATGATTGGTGTCCATTTAGTAATGGAACGTGATGTTCGGTTAATATCCAGTGATATCACCGTGATTTTTATTACTATAATCTTCAATATTTGTATATATATGACATTGACTTAACCTAAACTTAACCTACTTAGCCTAAACTTAACCTAAACTCGCCACGCCGATGACTTTAAAGCTAGCAAAATAACCCAAGGACACACACTAACACCCAAGCAGATTGGCGGAATCGAACCGCCGACCATTGGATTCACAGCAGACTTCCTAGCCCACTGCGCCAGTGGTCCCACCAAAATGAGATATAGATGTGAGATATTTATTTAACCTGATTGTAATAAAAAGCAAGCACGACGAAGATATAAAAAACTTGCTTAGCTTAAATATATTTCCAAGAATATATAACCTCGGTAAACATAAAATACAGTAGCGACAGTTCGACTCGGCACCTTTGATCTCAAGGGGTTCGAGTTTGTAATGACCCCATTACCTGTCGCCATATTGCTGATATGATGCCTGAGAATTTTCAAAATATTTAAATTCCTTCTTTCAAGAAAAATTCAATTCTGTTGAATAAAAAAGAATTTTGCTGATTAAAAGGAAAAAAAAAAAAAGATAAAAGTTTTTTTAGAAACTTTTCTTATTAAAAAAACATATATATAGAAAACAGGGAAAAAGGCAAAAAATACAAGGAAAAATACATTTGTCTTCCACGCTTTTTCCACGTTATTCATTTAAATATTTCATTATCGGATTTATATTTATTCTCAACTACTAGAGATATTTTCCGGGGGGGGGGGGGGAGGTTAATTTTGAGAATCTCTACATACCTTCAGCTTTACGCGTATAATGTCAATAATCATGCTCCTTATATTTCAGCGAATCCCAGTAATCTGAAAAGATCGAATATAATTATAATTATCATTTTAAAATGAGAGTGTTTTTCTTCTGAACTTAAAAATGAAGTGAACACACTTTTTGCTCCATTTTGTCTCTCTAGTATAATAATTTTCATACAACTAATAACTTTCCGTTACTATATACTACTTATAAAGAAAAATTAAATCCATGCACTGCTTTATTCAAACTTATTCGGGCTAAACAATTACTACTTTTACAAGCCCAGATTGAGTTTTGAAAGTTTGGTTAGCGAATTTTAGCAGATAATATAACTTAACTCTAGCAAACAATCTAGAATCTTCTCATCAAGAATTTCACATATATTAAATATACAGGTTACTGTCTTATCAGTCTTGCCTAAGGCACAAAGTCTCATTCTTTTGCTTCTCGAATTCCCAATTTCATTTTCATCAGCTTCATGTGTATCTCGAAGGGCTCTGCGAAGGTGCTTTAGTGTGTTCGAAACCTCAGCGACTGCTTCATCGTTTGGATCTGGAGATATACATTCGTTATCTTCAGATTAGATCGTGTAAAATAGTCATCTGTGGATATACTTACTTTCATCATTCTAACTTCATTTCCCAAATTGATGACTGGATAAGCATGAATTTGCAATCGATTCTTGAGGTCATTGAGAAACATTGAATTTGTGAAAAGCAGGCTACATACTCTATACGTGTTACACAATTTTTCAGTATCCAAATTGACACCTGGTCCATCACATGCTGAAATACCATAATTTTGCCCTAAATTCAGAAAAAAATATACAAGTGGGATAACATAAACCAATACCCAGTACACCGATTCAAAAATATGGTCAAGCAACTGACCTTGCTATAGAGTTTCTTTAATTTTCGGGTAGTTTCCCATTGGTGTTATATGTGAAGTACTGTTTACCTTTAATATGATTGATTTAGATTGTAATACCCTGCATTCTGACCTATTAGTTTCAGATTTAGCTTTAGTTATATTTTTCATTCACATTGTTTTTTCTCTTGCATATTGTCGATGTTTTGTAGAAATGGGTTACTGTTGATAATAAATAAATAAATACCACTGATAAAATATCAACTGTTTTACACATAAAATGTATCTCTAATATGAAAACACAATTATCATAATCTTTGTATAACATATAGTACAATAGAAATAAAGAATTATGAATACAATACCTTTTAGTATCTTTGGGAAATCTAAAAAAAACTAACTCCTTTGGAGATACCATATATATTTTTTTTACAAACACTAGTCGCACAACAAAAACTTTCTCTTGACATCTTTTTTATAATTATTTTTAATTATAAAGTCAACTGAGTAATTTACTTATTGGAAAATTATTAATAATAAATTTCGGGGCACGTTATGACAAGATTCCACTTGAAATCCAGATGTAAACCCAACCCGCGACCGCGCTGGCAGCCATGTTGTTGGTATGATAGGGGACGCATGTGTGATAAAAAAACAGGATTTAAAAATTTTCTTAAGCATCGCTATTGTGTTTTATGTTTACTGTGATATAACCCCATGTCAACCGAAAAACAATATAATAGAATAGTAATATATAGAGGTGAAAACTATCAGAAAATGAGAACAAAAAATGTAAAACGAACTTTGTTCATGTGATCCAAAATTTGGTATTATTATAAAATTTAATTATAATAAATGATCAACACGCCCCCTCTCCATTTTGTTCAATGCGTGTCCTATAAATTCCTTTTTCTTTATATGACTACTAAAACGGCCTCTTGCCCTTGATCATTTATAATTACAACTTCCTGTGTAATTTCCTCTCTTTACCCTCAATCTTTTAAATAGTTCAGATAATCAGCACATCTTGGCTATTCGATAATCATCTTAATTGCCAAATCTGCCAATCGATGAAGAGAAAGTTTCATTTAATACCGGTTACCGCGCGAATGTTGTGTGGCGAAGCGCCGTCCTGCTGTCAGATCATTTCCCTATAAATCGCTGCAAATTATACCCGGTGGAAAGCACAGTCCTGAGGAAACTAGTCGAAAGGGATAAGCTTCTCCCATATAAAAGAATTCTTAAAAAGGGTGGTATAAGAAGTAATAAGCTCGCCCTCAT
The DNA here is from genome assembly GCA_019049505.1 of Pachyrhynchus sulphureomaculatus. NCBI lineage: Eukaryota > Metazoa > Arthropoda > Insecta > Coleoptera > Curculionidae > Pachyrhynchus > Pachyrhynchus sulphureomaculatus. Next base: position 141,551,094 of record CM032454.1, on the reverse strand, counting down.
ACAGATGTGACATATTAGCGTGATGTGAATTCCTAATATGTAACACTCTGGGAGGAATTAAGCCGTCTACATCCATTGAACGTAAAAGTACTTCTAGAACAGAGTCAAGTCCCCAACCTTTCTTCGATGTTTCAAGAAATCAAGGTTGCTGGCGAATTCCAGGTCTTTAAAAAATTGAGATTCATAAACAATTAAATAGTGTAAAAACTCATAAAAAAACATTCATATTGTAAGTAACTATACATTTTGAAAAGGAACGATTTTGTAAACAATTAATTAATGTGATAACTTCTACAAAACATTCATACTATAATTCATTATGCATTTGAAAAATTAAAGGATTATCGTAAACAACTGAATATTGTGAAAGCTTGTATAAAATAAATGCAACAATATACAAAAGTCTAAAAGCGAAGTCGGTTTCTGTACTGGGTGATCATTTTTAGACGCCCGGTCCCGATTTACGGAAATTTGTTGGATATTTCTTTTTTTTAAATGTAGAATGGTATAGTGCATGTCAAGGAGTATACTGACGTATCTGACATTTCGTAATAAAAACGACGCTGGGCGCCGCCCTTTTTTTTCCATCGACTTTTGTAAATGGCATTGAAAAGCCCTAATTTTTTTTCAACATTTTTTCCTTAAACTGTTTTTTTCTAATTTGTTTTCATCTCGTTTGGCAATTTTCAAAAAAATGATCTAGTAGGTGGCTGTCATATTAACAGTAATTATAATAAAATTAATCACTATGCTGTTGAGGTTTTTCATTTAATAAAATATCTTTTAGCAATAAAAAATAAGAATACATTATTTTTATTAAAACCACAAAAAAAACTACAAAACTTTTATGATTGCATAACTTATTACATATTTATAAAATTAAATGTTTGAAACTTAAAAAATGAAAAGAAAACTAAAAGAAATATTCTGTCATACATTTTTCCATTCTTTTCATTAACGCTTGATGGGTTGCTTTGTAAATAGTTTCTCCAGATATACTATTGCATGCATCTGATATTTTTGCCTTCAAATGCTATTGTATACAATATCTTTAAGAGTCCCCTACAAGAAAAAATCTATTGGCTTAAGGTCTGGTGACTTAGGTGCCCATTGGATAACTGGGCTGCGAACCCCTATACGTCTTGGTTGAAACCGTTCAGTCAAATACCTTCTAACAGGAGCAGTTGTATGAGGTGGTGCTCCGTCGTGTTAATACCACATATGCCTTCTTAGAATAAGGGAAACACTTTCTAATAAAACTGGTAAAGTATTTATCAAGAAATTAAGGTATCTATTTCCAGTTAATATTGCCTCAAAAAAATATGGTCCAATCAAATGTCTCCCAATTATCCCATACTGTACATTAACGCCATAATGGCCTTGATTCTGAATTTAATTAACTTCGTATAGATTCTCCTCAGCCCAGTAATAATAATATTTTCTGTTAGTTTAGCCGTTGCTGACAAAATGACTTTTATCTGTTCATAATATATGATTCAGAAAATAACGTTTTTCGTCATATTTAATCATCATTTCTGCTACAAAACTCAGTCGTCGTTCCGTATCAAATTATGTTAATAACTGAAAATTATGCAATTTATAGGCATGGTAATTGTTAGCTTCAAGAGATTTCTGAATAGCCCCATAAGATAGATTCAATTGCCTGCTTACTTGTCTGATTGAATTATATAGATGGTTTTGAAAATATTGCATAATTTCGATTACTTTTTCATCCGTTAAAACAGTTTTTCGTTTAGAAATACCTTTCTGTCCAGAAAGTGCATCCAAATTGCTCTTCAAATTTCGTTCTAATCGACAAAACATAGTGTGAACCGGGATATACCTGTCCGGCTAACGTTCTTAATACAGTCTAACGACTTCCCGAGAATTTCTTCTTGCTTCTTCATAAATAAGAATCATATCTACTTTTTCAGCTTGGGAAACCACTTCAAACAGAATCTATTAACACACTGTTTACTTAGTTTAACTCTATTGAATTGAATAGACGTGCAAACAAGAGCCATCAGGTTAAAGTATGAGAGCCGCCTACTAAATAAATTGTTTGAGAACTGCCAAACGTGGAATGGTAATCACGATGACAAAAAAATAATATTTTAGGGGGTCTTTGCTGCATAACTTTTTTACAAAACAAATTAGAAAAAAACGGCTTAAGGAAAAAATGAAAAAAATAATATATTTCCGACGCCGTTTTACAAAGGGTATGTCAATGAAAAAAAAAAGTTGTTTGACGTCGCGGCGCCCAGCGTCGTTTTTATTACCAAATGTCAAATAAGTCAGTATACTCCTTGACATACACTATACCGTTCTACATTTAAAAAAGAATAAATAGCCAACAATTTTCCATAAATCGGGACCAGGCGTCTAAAAATGATCACCCTCTACTTGCTTAGGCCTCCTTGACTCTAAGCAAAATTGATTACTACTGTAGCACTATATATTTCGACAAACCAATTAAAAATACTTAGATTATTTTGCTAAATAATGTTAGTTCAAGTGGAAATCAAGAGTGGATGTACCTGTATCATAGTCTAAAATAGCATGTCGATGTGTGAAAATATAATTGAAGATATTATGACATACGCCTTATTCTTTAATATATTTTTTGTCCACTCAATACACTGTAAAACCTATTTCCATATGCTTCTCTCTTTACGTTCTATTTCGCATTTTTTGTGCATATTTTGGACCATTTCACTAATAGTCGAAAAATATAACTTAAGATATTTGAATATACATTGCCTCCCTGGAACTTAGCATTTCATTCATGCAATTTTTTTCTTATTTTGAACTATAGAAACTACCCTTAAATTTCAACGCATCTTGATAACTATTATTTAGGGAATTATAGTCGAATTGCTGACAAATTTTAGCTATTTGACATTTGTTCCTTAAACAAACTTTCTTCTTTAGAATATTACTTTACCTCTTATTTTTTTACAAAAAGTCATTATTATACTATTATTTTGGCTTAATATCTTTAAGATTAAAATTATATCCTTTTTTTTAATTTACAATCAAAATAGTAATTTATTTAAATTCTTTTATTGTTTAAAAAAATTAATTAAAAATGTAAATATAATTTTACTCTCATAAAAATCGGTTTACCTGAAAGATTAAAAATAAAACTGCCAGCAATAAATTCTTAGGTATTGAAAAATTTCGACAGAACAAAAGAAGACCTTTTAGATAAGCAGCGGTAGTAAGCTTACATCAACTATATTCACAGCAGGGGCCGATCGCAATCAATCTATGTTAAGGACACAGAAGGCTCAAACATTACCCTTAAGTTACCTTAATCTTCAATAATTCCAGAGGATTTGATATAACATATAAAAAAAAAAAGTATATAAAAAACAGAAAGAAAATTTAAAGACTAATATTGCCAAATAGAAAATATTAAAAAAATATGTTTGTGGTTAGTCAAACCATACAAACAGCTGCTGTCACGATTTACTTTTTGTAGTTTTTTGTAAAACTATAGGGTATATATTATTATTTTTACTTACGTTGCTAAAGGGAAGTACTGTGTTCGTGAAAAATCATCTTTCTGGTTTTTTTTGCATCTCTTCACTTTCGGAGTACCTAGATTACGAAAAACAAAATTTGTCATTACATCCTTCTCTCTGTCTACCGCTTTGTCGGTCTATTGGCGCAGTAATTCTCTAACACACCTATAATTTTTGATGTAGAAATAGATCGGGTAATTATTTACTTGCTTACCCAAACCCCGCAGGGGGTGGGGGTTTTTAGGGATTGTTGAGAAGGTTCAGGTTCAGTCGAACATATTCCAGTTGGCATTAGCCGTCGGTCACCCCTCATAAAAAGTTATTAAGGGTTGAAATTTTATAATAATAGCTATTTTGAAAGACAGAAAAATCAAATATTTTGATTTAAATGTTTTCTTATGGCAATTTACATGTCTGTACTGGAAGCTGTGCTTCTGAACCCTTTTTTAGTGGCGATTTCGCTCCCCAACCCCAAAAAAAAAAAAACCTTTAAATGAGGTAAAGTAAAGGTGACGCTTCCGCTTCCCTCCGGTCCCTTTTCGCCCTTGGTCACCCCCCTCTTGTTTTATTCAAAATTTAAAATTGTCGATTTATATTTTCCAGAATATTCCACTCCAAAATATGATAAGTTTATCATTATTGCTGAATAACAGATGAGACACGAATGTAAACAAACGGATCTTTGTTTACATTTCCTCTTAACTTTTTTCTAGCAATTTTGGGCTTGAACCATATAATATTTCTTTATCAATTCTATGAATAGATAGTTTATAGCTAGCATTTAATAAAATTTGAACCCTTAATAACTTTTGTATGAGGAGTGGCCGACAGCTAATCCTTCCGATTTTGTGTCAAGGATACTTTTCTCTACATCTCCTAAAAACCCCACCCCCTACGTAGATCAAATAAATAATTATCATAGATCGATATCAGCGAGGACGATAAAGCAAGTGGGCTCGATACATTTTGAATGGTTTCAATAGTATATTGAAATTTTTTCCTGGTTCTTTGTTAGAGAGTAAAGAATTAAAGGTTTGTCGAAAAATTATTGAGCCTTTTTCTGCTTACCTATCTTTAGTGTCCCATATCTCAGGTAAAATACGTGGCATCGGGTCATATTTAGCATCAGTTGAAAGCTGATATTTGACAGTGGTAGACGTGTAAAAACTGTTGGAATTCGTTTATTCAGAGTTAATTTAGAGTCCCTTGAAGATGTGTGAAATTTCTGCAAAAGTTAGCTACTCATTACAATTTATTTCGATAAAGACCCAAATGCTGTGCAGGCCTACGAAGAAATTCGTTCTGCTTATGGTGAAGATCAACAGTCAAAAAATAGTTCAGTCGCTTTCGTTTTACAAATTTCGATGTCAAAGATGCTCCTCGCTCTGGTCGACCAATAACAGAAAAAGTAGAATGGTAAAATTTTGGCAAGAGTTGGGCAAGACCGGCATGTAAGTAGCCAGGATATAGCCAAGGAACTAAACACACATTACCAAACAGTTTTTAAATATTCGGAGAAAGCTGACTACAAAAGAAGCTCGATGTTTGGGTGGCGCTAAAAAATTTACTCGATCAAATTTTCATCTGCGAATCTCTACAGAAATGTAACGAACGAACCATTTCTAAAGAAGTGGATCACGAGTAATGATCACGTATGACATTAATGTTCGACAAAGATCGCTAGTGAAAAAAATCGACCGGAACAAGTCAACAGAAAGGGTGTCATCTTCCACCATGACAACGTCAGATCACACACATTTTTGATGACTCGACAAAAATTGAGAGAGCTTGCCTGGGAAGTTTTAATGTCTATAGTTTGTTTCGGTTTTTGCAGGACCCCCTAAATGGTGTTAAGTTAATTTCAAAAGTGGCCTGTAAAAACCACTCGTCACAATTTTGTGCCCAGAAACTACAAAAATTGAACAAAATGGCACATATTTGGTTTAGTAAAGTAAAGAAAAATATAAAAAACAATTGTCTCAATTTTAACTTTAAAAAGCTCAATACTTTTTCGAGAACCTATATTTAGTATAAATATTTATAGTGAAACATAAAACGAGTTAAAGATGTGGAGGAAGGGATGAGAGGAGCATTCATGAATTATGTTATTTTTTCATTATTTCCAATTTTAACAAAAATAGTATGTCAGGTTTCATTTATAAACTTTTTGAAGCCTTTCCTCAGCCCAACTTTTTTTATTTCATTAATATTTGACCTACCGACTATTTAAAATAACGGCTTGTAGAGCTTGGATTAAGTTATTCTCTATCATGAGAAATTAAAATTCATTTCATTATTTTAGAACTGCATATTTACGAGGGAAATACAAGGTAAATAAATAACTACCGATTTTTTAATAAAATCAGAGTGAGTAAAAGGGAGGACCAAATAGCTCTATATTCGAGACAGTTGTGATTTTATTAAATTTGGTTACTACTCTTCTAAAGTTTATTATTGAATTCACAGTCTAGTCAGTCAAGTCATTATTGTTCATTTCTAATACTATTTATTTAAAAACAACAAGTCCAGAGAAATTGGTCTGAAGATAAACATCGCCAAAATCATGTTCATGAGAAATGCCGACTGTGATAAAGAAGCAGTACTGAATATTGAAAACCCGAAAATCACAAGAACGGATTCATATATATATATATATATATATATATATATATATATATATATATATATATATATATATATATATATATCGATATATATATATCGATATATATATATATATATATATATATATATATATATATATATATATATATATATATATATATATACAAAGAAAACTTGAAAACGGATTTATTTTATTAGCTTGGTAGGCATTTGACAGATTGCAGAACATCTTCCTTTCCAATATCCGAAATACACTTAAAGCGAACACATTTGATCAATGCGTGTTGACAGTATTGACACACAGAACGAAAGCGTGGGCTTTAAATCAAGAAATTATAAATTGCCTACAAGTAGCCCAACGAGCGATGAAAAGGACGATATTGGGAATATCGTTCAGCGATAGGCTGACTAATGAAGAAATTCTAGGAAGGTCCAAGATAACTGACGTAGCTGAGAGGATAAGCAGGTTGAAGTTAAGCTGGGGCGGGTCATGTCGCTCATATCTAATAATCGATGGACCCATGAAATAATCAACTGAAGGCCCTGGAATGAAAAAAGAAGTAGGGGACGCCCGCAAACCCGAGAGTCTGACGACATCAAAATACTAGTGAGATACAGCTGGATAAACAAGGCCCAAAACCAAAGATGGACGTACGTGGGGGTGACTTATGTCCGACGATGGACTACATAGCTGATAATGATGAAAAACAGTCAGTCATAACCTGCTACTAACTTCCAATACCAAATTTAAATGCCAATATAGTACAACGTTTACTAACCTTTGTAGTAAATTTGTAATAGGGTAATGCTTATTAAGGTAAAAAGCAATATGTTAAGATTACTTAATTACTATTTCTACATTTCCGAGGGTATTTTTGTGTAGTCTCGCTGTTCTAAGTACTTTGACGAAGTTTGTTAAATTTTACAGTTTTTACGATTTCGAAAGTAGCAAGCGATGTACAGCGACGACGACCCATCTCATTTTAAAGTAAAACTGTTGTCAAGACAACCTCAATGGATCCGAGACTGAAACCCGAATTACTCCGGTTTAAAAAGACCTATTGAAGCAGAATCTTAGGTCACCATCTGGTTTGTTAAGGATTTGCTGGTGTCGGATCGACAAATGAAGTGTTTGATAAAGAAGCTAGGTAGCTGAATTTTCTAATTTGCAAAATGGTGGATAAAGAGTTAGGGATGAAAAAAGTTAGATGCCCAAACTCCTTACACCGGAGCAGTACGTTCGAATGAAGAACTTCCTCAAGGAAGCTTTACAGAATGATGAGAGTTATTTGTCACAGGTGACGAATTTTGGACGCCACTGGAAACGAACCACGAAACAGATGTCGATACAAGGGGCCTGAAGGACTCAGATGATGAGTTGAACGCCGCTTTAACGACGGCTCTATTGAAGCGCAAAAAAAGTTTTTTTTTTGGATAAAATGAAACAACTCAAGAAAGGCTGATCGCTAATATATAAGCTCGATGAGTTTTTCTTTACAATTATGCAGATAACTTTAAAAATATCTTTGCATCCATAGGTTACAAATTAATACGATTAGATATTTTCGTAATACAATCAGTGTTCTAGAAACATTCAATGAATTTGTCGTTGTATCGATTATTTTAAAGAAGATATGAATAACTTCTATTTTTCTTCTATTTCCAATTGCAAGAATCATTTTTTTAGTGTTCCGTATGGAAAACTTCCGTGTCCGTCTGTCACACCCGATTTTCTCCGAAACTATTTGACATAGAAAGTTCACATTTGGCATAAATATAGAAATTGATGGCCCAATTAGAACCGTGTAGTTTTGAAAGTTAAATATTGACTTAGAGGATTAGTTTTGGGGGGTGAAATCAGAAATGAAAGAAAAATTACCAGGTCATCGAGTGGTGGTCAAATGAAAACTTGTGAAAACACGAGTTTAAAAATATATATGATGTAATACTTGCGCACACTTTTCTTGTCGAATTCGCTGTTCTCCGAACCTATTTTGAAAAGTACCGACCAAAAAATTTATAATATTACTTTTAAATATACTTTTCATGACATTACTACTCGCTCATCGCTCCTATAGCGAGACAAAAGAATTTTATTTTATTTGATTATAATTAAACATTTAGGTAGCAAATATTTGTTTTACACTTTTATTACTAGATTCTAGAGTAAGCTAGAATGATTTATTGGCTATTAAAGTCCGTTTGTTTGGAGTTGATATCACACAACATGGATTATAAACATTAAAATGTCATAAACCATAGGCGTCCGAACTTTCTCTACCATTTATTTGCATTTTTAGTTTTAATCACCTTTATTCTATTTCTATACAACAGTGCGACCTTTTTCTAAAAAATATTTTGTTACATGCCTTCTAAACTTTAAATAAAACTAAATAAATATCGTCCTTAATTAGGTATCCACAAAATCAAAACAAAGGTAATACAAAACAAATATATATATATATATATATATATATATATATATATATATATATATATATATATATATATACATATATATATATATATATATATATATATATATATATATATATATATATATATATATATATATTAGAGTGATATATATATATATTTATTTATTTATTAGAGTGACCGGATCTCATAGAGGGGGGAAAAAAAATGTCGGAATCTTGTTCGTCTGGACCCCACAAAACGATTCTCCTTTCCAGATATTGAGATAGCCGAAATTTGAGCTCGATTAAACGACGTTAACCCGTGCCGCTCGTCGCTCAAAGTTTGAAAAAATCCAAATTTTTGGCCAAAAAGTTGACATATGGAGCCATAACTCCAAAACGGTAAATAATAGAAACACGCTTAATATCTCAAAAGAAAGCTAATGTTGTTCTTCAAAATTTATATTCTATACATAATTGTTGTTATTTCAAGTCAAACCGAGTTACAACAGCCTTTAGCCCCAAAAACGTGACCTGGTACCACTAGGAGCATACTTCGTATATTTTGTTATTAAGTGATAAATTTTGCTTTTTTTTGGTATATTTTTCAGTTTAAAGTAGAAATATAATAAAAAAAAAGTAATACTGATAAGTCTAATGACATTTTTTATTTTAAAATATAAAAATTAGGTATATAATACATACAAAACAGACACAGAAAAGATACAGACGTAGTACCTACATGAGTTGATAATTTTACATAGTTATCTAATCTATTCTAGAGCTTTTGTTAAAGTAGTTTTTGAAACGTCAGGATATAATGCTCGGCATTTACTTACAACTTGCAGGACATATTGCTTTTGGTCTTCATCTTTTGTCAGAAGGTCGTTAAAGTCGGTTATTAATTTAACACCACGCTCAGCCATGTCATTAACTACTTTTAATGTTTTGACAATTTTCAATCCTTCTTGGAAGTCATTATTTTGAGGCCAGGTGTTTGGATGTTGTCTTAGGAAATCTGTTTTTATATTAAATTGGTCAAAGAATGTAAACGTTTCTTTGGTAAGTAAATTTACCAATCCTTCATCAACTACCTCTTTTAAGTTTTCTTTCCTAACTTTTGGATTTACAACCCTAGCGTGCTGTGATGGTTCATCTGTGCTACTAAGCAATTTATTAGCCATTTACAACTTTTCATCGTCTGTAATGGTGGGATCAAAAAACGATAATCCCACCAACTTTGCATTCAAATACCACAAATGGTTCGAAAATTTGGTCAGGGCTATTTCTGCAATGTCGTTGTCACATTCTTTATAGTCTAACAGACTATGCAAAATACCTAAATCTTGCTTTGGTGCAAGATGAGCTTTTGGAGCATTGAACCAAGCTTTACAATAAATTTTAACTAGGAAAACAGAAATGGCACGCACAGAACTTTCTTCTTCTTTAGACATCTTAAATTGACGACGAAAAATGAACATTTTTAAGCAGTAAATAGCCTTTGCCATCCACCTAGCGTGATGAATGGCTCCTGGAGTTCTAAAACCCACGACATTGCCGTCTAGTGATCCAACAAATACGAGAACCAACTGCAATACCTCCTTGTAGTCATCTCTGGGGTGGCTCTCAGTTAATTTGGTCTCGAATTCAGCAGTAACATTTGCAATTACTTCTGGAGTTAGCTGCTTTTGTATTAGATTGTCACTGATACCTGTGTCGTATTTTCCTTTGCCTATCTTGGCCCGCGCAGTGAGGAATCTCTTGAAAATGTCAGGATGAGGTCCAGTGGTTGATCCCATTTTTGTGTCGAATACGCCTCTTAACAGAATTTCCAAGATATGGTGACGGCAAGCTAGGTATAAACAATTCTCTTCCTAACATTTGCTCCAATATGACGCATGCTCCTTTGAGTCTTCCCGTGTTGGATGCTGTAGTGTCGAAGCACATCGCCTTGACGGTGTTGAGAAGACCCCATTCATGTAGGCATTCATATACGGCTACGGCTTGCTCCTCTCCAGAGCTGTTTGCTGTTACAGGAACTCCCAGCAGCTGTTCCTTTTCGCCATATGAAATAGCTATAGCTATTCGCTCACATTGTTCATTTTTTAAAAAACACCCGGTAAAAGTTTACCGTCCCAATGGACAACCACGGGCTCTTTTTCAGGAATGTTTACTTTATCAAAAATTTTTTTATTATATTATTCTCTGAACATTTGCCTTCTATCATGTAATAAAGTTTTCGAGATTTTGTATTCAAGAGAGTCAAGGTTTAGTGCTTCTAGAGTAGCTATTAAAATTCTCGTGGCATTTCTGTCGGATACCTTACATCGATCTAATAAAATGGACAATTTCATGTTTAAAATCTCTTTAACGCCCCTTGCAAATGAAACTTTCATCCTCTTGCTCTCAGATGGTCCTGGATCTTCTGCAGCTTCTTCAGGGATGTCCATTTCCTCCAAGCTCTCAAGTTCCTGGTAGATGCTGTCCTCTTCGGTGTCTTCTTCTCCTTCTTCGAACTTGTCTTCATCATCAGTCTCTAAGAAGCAACAAAAGAAAGAGGAAAAAAAAGAGACTATAAAAACTTGTCGTGTTAGCAGAATGGTAATAATACATAGGTACTAAATTACCTACTTCTAATTATCAAAAGGTATTATTTAAAAAATATAAACTCAATCATAAAGATGCCAAATCATGCTCTCATGTACAATTTTCTTTCAATTATAATGAAACTATTTACTTATTTGTTTATCTATTTTTTAGAATACTAATAATAAAAAAAAAACTCACCAATATCAAAAGTTGCTTCTTGGATTTGTCGGTTCATTTTTACAAGTTCCTTTTGCACCTTGATTTCTTCAGCTCGAGACAACTTGAGATCCACTCCAGTCATGGAACCTGGGCGGCCCTTCTGCCTCTGTTTCACGAGAAACGCCTTATCTTCTTCCGATTTCATCAGAGCCAAGGCATCTTGTTGAGCAATATCAAAGAGATCATCCAACTTTTCAACAAACTGTTTAAATTTGTTCTTGGCCGTTTTCGATGTTTTCTTCCGGTCTTTTTGAAGAGTTCTCCACTCGGCGTGAAGTTTTTTCCAGCTTAGTAATTGCATCTTTCTCATGTTTAGTCGGGATTCGAGCTTTCTCCCAAAAAATGAACACTTCTCGTATTGTAAGTTTTGCTGATTCTCTTACAGTTAATTTCACAGTACGTAAATTATAAAATAAAGCACACAAAACTTGACGATTTGAGGGTAGTTTACAACCGGTGATCTGGTGAATGGGATAGCCCACAAGAAATATTTTATCCTTGGTCCGGCTTTGTACACCTGATGTGGATGCAATTTCAGAGGCCAATAGGTAAATAACAGTTAACTTGGAAAATGAAACAAAATATATTGCAAACTTTAATTTCAATAAAATGTTTTCAAATGTATTTTAAAATAATACTATAATAGTTATAAAAATAATAACACACACACTTGGAAAATTAAAAAAAAAAAGACGTTAAAATATCTTCACTAGATAAATTATTCGATCTAACCAGCTCAAAGGCACTTTAGAAACTAAACTGAATAAATAAAAGATCGGTTGTACGCTGAAGTAAAATCACCATCCCTAAAATAGAAATTAGATTCACCCTCCTTTTTACCTGTCAAACGGGTCTTTCTTTGGTAAACTAGTCAGGTAATCCCCATATAATAAAAGATTAAATTTGAACAAAAGGCTCTTTATGTTTGAAAATTGAGTTCCAAAATACTTTTTAACAAAAAAAATGTTAATTCCGAGACACATTATGTAAAAAACCCGTAAAATTCTTAGAATACTCCCAAACTGGCTCCTACTAGTACCAGGTCACGTTTTTGGGGCTAAAGGCTGTTGTAACTCGGTTTGACTTAAAATAACAACAATTATGTATAGAATATAAATTTTGAAGAACAACATTAGCTTTCTTTTGAGATATTAAGCGTGTTTCTATTATTTACCGTTCTGGAGTTATGGCTCCATATGTCAGCTTTTTGGCCAAAAATTTGGATTTTTTCAAACTTTGAGCGACGAGCGGCACGGGTTAACGTCGTTTAATCGAGCTCAAATTTCAGCTATCTCAATATCTGGAAAGGAGAATCGTTTTGTGGGGTCCAGACGAACAAAATTCCGACATCGATTTTTTGCGGTCACCCTAATATATATATATATATATATATATATATATATATATATATATATATATATATATATATATACATATATATATATATATATATATATATATATATATATATATATATATATGTATATATATATATACATATATATATATATATATATATATATATATATATATATATATATATGTATATATTATATATATATATATATATATATATATATATATATATATATATATATATATATAATAATATATATAATAATAATAATAAAGAACTCACAGATTATTGGAAAAGTATCTGGTCAGAACCCAAACTACACAATAATAACACCCCCCTGGATCAAAGCCGAAGAAGACAAACATAAACATGTGACAGAACAAGAAAATACCACATTTAATACACAAGAAATTACAGAAACTATCAAACACACACACAACTGGAAATGTCCTGGAATAGACAATATACAAAACTTCTGGTACAAACAGTTTACCACCACACACGAAGCACTCACACACCAAATCAACAAAGCCATTCTACAACCACACACATTTCCCACTTTCCTCACACAAGGAATAACATACGTTAAACCCAAAAGCTCAGACACCACAAACCCGTCAAACTACCGACCTATCACCTGTCTTCCAACCCTATACAAGATCATCACAGCCACAATTTCGAAGAAAATAGAACAACACCTAACAGACAACAATATCCTCACAGAAGAGCAGAAGGGATGCAGGAAAAATAGTCGAGGATGCAAAGAGCAGCTGATTATAGATAGCGTGATTATGGGACAAACCAGAAAAGAACATAGAAACCTTCACATCGGTTACATAGACTATAAAAAAGCCTTCGACTCCATACCCCACAGCTGGTTAATCAGGGCCCTAGAAATCTATAAAATCAACCAACACCTCAGGCAGTTTCTCGCGCAAATTATGAAAACATGGAAAACCAAAATACGCCTAGAAACACAAACCGAACGGATCCAAACAGAAGAGCTGTACATCAGACGGGGTATATTTCAGGGAGACTCGCTCAGTGCTCTATGGTTTTGCCTCTGTCTCAATCCACTCTCAAATATACTAAACAGAACAGAGCATGGCTTCAATATCAGACACCAAAAAGTGAATCAACATAAAATAAACCACCTCCTATATATGGACGACATAAAACTCTACGCTGCCACACAAACACAGCTGAAAGAACTCCTCAAAATCACAGAAATATTCACCTTAGATGTCAATATGGAATTTGGTATAAGTAAATGCAAAGTGCTCCACATCAACAAAGGCCAATGGAAGTGCCACCATGAGACAGAAACCATCAACAATGAAACGCTAGATAACATGTTCGATAAAGAAACATACAAATATCTAGGCTTCCAACAAAGCACCAAACTCAACCACACTCACATCAAAACAGAGCTCAGAACCGAATTCAAAAACAGACTGACGAAACTTTTGCAAACAAAACTCAACTCTAAGAATCTCACTAAAGCCATCAACACGTTCGCTATACCTATACTCACATATTCATTTGGTATCATCAAATGGTCACAAACAGACATAGAAAATATTCACATCCTTATACGATCTCAATTCACCAAATACAGGAAATTACACCCCAACGCATGCAAAGAAAGACTTACCATCGAGAGGAAGGCAGGAGGAAGAGGAATTATAGACATCAGATCATTACACACAAAACAAATACAAACACTTAGGAAATTCTTTCACAGCAAGCAAACCAGCCTCCACACAGCGACAGTGAAAGCAGACAAAAACTACACACCTCTCGACTTAGCCCGGGCAGACCACTCAGCAGACACACACAGTCACACCCAATTACAACAGGAAAAGATGAAAACGTGGTCAGAGAAAACACTCCACGGAAAACATAGATACCACATAGAACAAGACCACGTAAATAAAAAACAATCATACACCTGGTTACGGGATGGGCAGCTATTCCCTGAGACTGAAGGCTTCTTACTTGCCATCCAGGATAAAGTCATATTAACCAGAAACTACCAAAAGTATATCATCAAAGACCCGACTATAGCAGAGGATAGATGTAGGAAATGCCACCAGCAGAAAGAAACGATCGAACACATAACGAGCGGATGTAAAATATTGGCCGGAACGGAGTACACAGCCAGGCATGATTCAGCTGCCAAAGTGGTTCACCAAGCACTAGCCACAACATACAGACTCATAGAAAACACAGATCCCTACTACAAATACACCCCAACATCCATACTTGAAAATGAAGATTACAAGCTCTACTGGGATATCGGTATCCATACAGATAAAACAGTCTCCGCCAATAGACCCGATATTACTTTTCAGTGCAAAAAAGGAAAAGTCACCTATCTGATTGACATAGCTGTCCCCAACGACACAAACATCCAAGCGAAATACACAGAAAAAATTTCCAAATACACAGACCTTGCAACGGAAATAAAAAGGCTATGGAGACAGGAAAAAGTCATCATTGTCCCCCTCATTATATCAGCCACAGGCCTTACACCAATAACATTCACACCACATTTAGTGCAATTGGGGCTCAACACAGACATACACAGAAACATTCAGAAGTCAGTGATTTTGAAAACATGTAACATTGTCAGGTCATTCCTTAATACGGAATAGTAATAGCGTTTGTGCTGACTTGGTTTTGGCCCGTCAGCCAAACATGGAACCACATTGATCAAATGTGAGAAAGAAGAACTTTTTGTAATAATAATAATAATAATATAATAATATATATATATATATATATATATATATATATATATATATATATATATATATATGTATATATGTATATATTATATATATATATATATATATATATATATATATATATATATATATATATATATATATATATATATATATATATATATCCCTTGTATAGCACTACACATTAAGCGAGATTTATATCTCGAGCGCAAACTATTGTTTACAATAAGCTATATAAAAATCAACTCATTTCAAAGTTTATTTTAATGAGTAAATGATGAAACTAAAAATCTTATTTATATGATGAAGGCCTAATCGAGTACAATTAACAATTCTTAAGAACTATAAATTTACAGTGTTATAAAGCTTAATGATAATAAGTACAATAAAATTATTTGGGATTTTAGCAGTTATTGGAATATAAATAACCAAAGAACTTATCGGTAGGTAGATGCTTAAGTACCTAAGTATGCAATAAAAATATTCTATGTAAGTATAAAAATAAAACAAAAACCTAAAATATGCTTAGTTCAATTCAGGACAGCGATGAAATTTCAGTTTTGCCCGGGTCAAACTTCGCGGAGTCTGTAAATCTGCATTTTCCCTACGAGAAAAAACAATGATAGTAAACGTCCACAATGCCCTAGTGCATCAACAGCCAACAAGCCAAGTCCGTGAAATTGTGGAAACCTATGCCAACATGACGAGGGTTGGATCAGCAACTATTTATAGATTTCTAAAAGAAAGAAAACACCGTCCTTGCAACGAACCTCAGAAGGAAAGGAGCCCTTAGAGGCCGATGAAGACTTTAAATCGCAATAAGAAGAAAACTACACCATTTTTTTTATTATGAAAGAAATACCTACACTACATAAAGTTTTGAAATAAATCAGGACTTGCCAGATTAAAAAAAATGTAAATTATGGAAAATCCTTCATAAATTGAATTTTCGTTGGGAAAGACACAATAGAAAATCTGTTCTTATAGATAAAACAGAAATAATTTGTTGGAGAAGAAAATATCTACGAGCAATCAGAAAATTTCGAGCCGAAGAAAGAAATATTTTTTATTCAGATGAGACTTGGGTTACTGAGGGACACACAGTGGAAAAAATCTGGATTGACAAAAACATTAAGAGTGCCAAAGAAGCTAGGCTAATTATAGCATATATCGGTAGTGAAAACGGGTTTTTTTCGACAGTGGCTTGTTGGAATTCGAGTCGAAGTCAACTAAAGATTACCAGGAGGAGATGACGGCCGATGTTTTTGAAGAGTACTTCCAAGAAATGATTGAATGTATACCAGCAGAATCAGTTATAGTATTAGACAATGTCCCATACCATTCTCGATTATTAGAACGACTACCGACAAATTCATGAAAGAAAGCGGATATTCTTCAATGGATAAGAGACAAAAATCTCAAACATAAAGATGGTATGTTAAAAGCGGAACTTCTCAAAATTGCGAAACAAAATAAGGCACAAAGGAACGGACTATCACAGTGCGTAGATTACCTCTATATCATCGCAAATTGAATCCCATAGAGCTAATTTGGGCACGAATGAAAGGTTTTGTTGCAAGGAAAAACACCACGTTCAAACTTTAAGACGTAAGGCAATTACTCGCCAGAATAGAGGATCAAAGAGGATAATTGGAAAAATGCCATTCAACATGTTATAAAAGAAGAAAATAAAATGTGGAAACTTGACGAATACATCGAAGAAACTGTGGAAATAAAACCATTAATTATCAATTTAATATAAGTCAAGTCTGTATTGTCTGATTGTAATTAAAGCACTTATATATCGTGAATTGTGAATTTATATACATACATAGATCTATAGATTAAACAGTTCTTAGTGATAAATCTTATATTTCTATAGCTTTATTTTTAAGATAATTTTATTTATTAAACACTAAACGCAGGTCACGCTCTGACGGCTATGCTACCGATGAACCCTCATACATTTTATGACTCTATTGTACAGCAGAGGTTTTCTGCCTAAAATAAGGAGAAACCCTTAAAAATTTCAAACAAGTAGCAAAATCCAGTAAAATACATAAGATATCTCTTTTTTGGGCGCACCCCAACATGTATTTGCATCTGCAATGAGAGAATTCTGCTATCAACTCCAAACAAATACACTATAGTTAGCTAAGATACTAAAACTTATTATACGTTATTGATTAAGAAAAAACGTAAAAATACATATTAGATCTTAAGATATATACATGTCAGGGACCTAATTAGCTTAACCTAGGTAAGGAATTTATTGCATTTTAAAAGCAGTCACCGTACAGAACACTGATTGGGCCAGTCTGAATTGCACTTTTCTGTTTTTTTTTTTTAATTCAAATATAAAATAAATTAATTTACTATGAAAGGATACCATTGTGATAATACCTAACCTTAACACGCGTAAAATAAGATTATGATATAGATATAGAAACGTTGAACATATTTTTAATTCTCAGTTTATCTAAACTTATTTTCTAAAGGTTCGCGTATACAAGAAGCCTTACGAAACTTTTTAATTTTATATTTCTTACATTTTTCTGCAAAACAAAAAAGCATTGAATTTCTAGACAATGAAAAATTGTTTTCGCTGGAGAAAAAGACCGGTTTACAGTATTATCTAAAACCATAATTATTTTTAAAGTATGTCGGTTTACTCGCTCAAGTATACTCCATTTTTATTATACAATATATATGCAAATCGTTGTGTTCCTGAATTTTGTCGTCGTATATAGCAAGTTGAAACAGCGCGATTCATTGTTAAAGCTTTCTCTGTCCCCAGCATAGTTAAATAATGGATGTAGTTCCGCTTGCCATATATAAAGTGTTGTACTTGCGTTTGAGAAAGAAATTGAACAACACCCTATTTATTATCAAATTAGAGTTATTATTAAACATACTTAGATACGCAGACGATGTTGTAGTTGTTATGGATGATCCTTTAACACTGAAGAAAATGATAAAAAAAAAACTAAAAGGAAGATGAAAGGAAACTGGGCTGAATATGGATAAGAGCAAATCACAATGACATATACTTATTACCAAACATAATATATAGAAAAATGCAAGCAGCCGATTTAATGGCATGTGTCCATCGGAAATGGCCGTTCTTGCAGAAGAAGTAACGTGACATGTGCAAAAAGTATTTGATTAGCTGAAGAACCCTCATGTGCTTGAAGAAACATCACTTCATCCACAAAAAATTACTGATTGGTGCGGTTTTCATGCCAGTGGTGTCACTGAGCCGTTATTTTTCGTTGATGAAAATAACCGTCACGTTACAGTCAATGGAGATCGCTACAGAAGCATGTTGCAACGTTATTTCTTTGATCAATTGCATGGGCTAGACATTAATGATATGTGCTTTCAACAAGACGGCGCCACAAACCACACAGCGGGTGTAACAATCGACTTACTGCAATCTAGCCTAGATCGTGTGACTTAACACCTCTAAACTTCTTTTTATGGGGGTACGTTAAATCATTGGTCTATGCTAACAAGCCTGCGTCGTTAGAGGAGCTCAGAGCCAATATTGAAAAAGAAATAGCGGCCGTTTCCGTCGAAATGGGTGGCCGAGTCATCGAAAATTGGGTTCAACGAATCGACCGCTGCAAACGTGCCCATGGTGGACATATGAATGAAGTCGAATTCCATACATGTTTTACTGTTGATTGTACTTCAAGCCGATAGTAAAATTTTCGAAATGTCTCAAATGGGTTGCGTTTTACTTCAAAAAAAGTTGTCAAGTCCTTAATGGAAGACCCGATATAAAGATTATGACAACAGTGTTTTCATATTAGAGATACATTTTATTCGTAAAACAGTTAATTTTTTATGATTGTTAAGTTTGGGTTTATGTTATTCCACTTGTACTTTTTTTCTAAATTCAGGGCAGAATGTTTGCTAGAGTTAAGTTATATTATCTCCTAAAATTCGCTAACCAAACTTTCATACCTCAATCCGGTGATGCAAAAGTAGTAAATCTCCAACACGAATGAGTTTGAATAAATCAGTGCATGGATTTGATTTTTGAACGAAAAGGCATTAGTTGTATGAAAGTTATTAAATTAGATTTAACTAATGATAAAATGGCACAAGAAGTGTGTTCACTTCAATTTTAAGTTCAGAAGAAAGACGATCTCATCTTAAAATGATAATTATAATTATTTTCAATCTCTCCAGATTACTGGGATTCGCTGAAATGTAAGGAGCATGACTGTTGAATTTATAGACGCGACGCTCAAGGTGTACAGAAATATATTCTCAAAATGAACATTTTTCCCCCCAGACAAAATTGGTCAAATTCCTAATAGTTGAGAAATATAAATTCAACAATAAGATGTCTGTTTTAATAAGAACTTAATAAAAAAATGTTTACAAAAAAACACAACAAAGTCATCCGAAATCAAATAGAGTATATGATCATCAATAGAAGACAACGAAATATAGTCAAATCTGCCAAAACCTATCCCAGAGCAGATATACCTACAGACCATAATTTGCTGCTTATAACTATCAAGATTAGACTAAAAAAGTTAAAACATGAACAAACAACAATAAATATTAACATCGACAAACTCATAGAAGAAGTCATAAAGAAGAGGATTCATAAGGAGATTGGTAGAAGTCTGGATACAAACAAGCTGGAAACTCATCAGACACCGGAAGAAAAATGGCACCACATCAGAAAAAACACTGGAAGAATTAATGGAAAAGCACCTGAAACAAAATACAACCAAAACGATACAATCATGGATGGCGGACGAAATATTGAACATGATGGAAGTAAGAAGAAAGTATAAGGACAACAATAATATAAAATACAAAGAAACCCCCAACCTAACAAAAAAAAAGATAAAGAAGGCTAAAGACATGTGGCTAAATAAACAATGCACAGAAATAAAAGCATTATAAACGAAATACGACACATTTAATTTACATAAGAAAATCAAGAAGCTACTGGGCTAAGGTTACAAAGGCAACCACAAGTAAGAGAGGATAAAAAAAGTAAACTACTACTGAACATGTAAGAAAGAATAGGTAGATGGGAAGATTATATAGGGGACATGTATAGTGACACAACTAGACAACATAATACAAATAAGCTTAATACAACGGGCCGCCTCATAAATAAAGACGAAATATTAGCAGCAGCAAATCAGCTTAAAAACAAAGGCGAAGATAATACACCTACAGAAATCATTAAAATATTTTTTGAAAAAGATATGGACATTATACAGGACCTCTTTAACAGCGTATACAACACAAGTGATGTAACTCATGATAGGTTGACATCAATTTTTATATCATTGCCAAAAATAGAATAACCCTAGAAAGTGCGAGGAATATGGGAATATAAGTCTAATGAACCGCATCTTGAAACTCATCCTTAAAATAATCCACCAAAAAATATACAAAAAACTAGATGAACGTACTGGACAAACACAGTTCGGCTTTAAGAACGGACTAGGAAAGAGGAACGCTCAATTCTCCATTCGCGTTCTGATTGAAAGATGTAGGGAGGTCAACTCTGTTGTTTATTTATACTTTATAGATTTCCAAAAAGCATTTGTTATGGTAAATCATGAGAAAATGATGGAAGTACTACAATCGTATAACACTGATTAGAAAAACTTACAAATAATATCAAGTTTATACTGGAGCCAGATTACCAAAGTAATCGCATGTCCAAAGAAAATAAAAAATAAAGAAGGGCGTACGTCAAGGTTGTATTTTGTCACCCTCGTTATTCAATGTCTATTCGGAGGAAATCTTCAATAAAGCACTTTTTGATCAAAAAAAAGATGGAATTACAATTAATAGTGTATGTAAATTACCTCCGCTACGCTAATGATACTGTCATTCTAGCGGGCAGTGAAGAAGGCCTACAGAGACTCAAGAATGGAATTGTTGAAGCTTGTGAGGAATATGGAATGAAACTGAATACAAAACAAAAAAATGGTGGTCACTAAGAATCCTAATACAAACACAACCATCAAAGTACATGAACAAACACTTAAAAGAGTAACAAAAATAACGTACTTGGGAAGCGTAATTAGTGAAGATTGGGACCACTCTATTGAAATACTCTCAAGAATTGAAAAAGCACGGAGCTCCTTTAATAAAATGCGCAGTATACACTGTAACTGCCAACTAAACTTAAAAACAAGAACAAGAGTGCTAAGATGCTACGTGTTCTCGGTCATGTTATACGGTATAGAAGCTTCAACAATCACAGAGACAACACAACAAAGAATAGAGTCATTCGAGATGTGGTGCTATCGCCGAATGCTGCGTGTGGAAATACTTGATCGGATGGAAAAAGAACGAGAGTTGATTCCAGCTGTTAAAGAAAGAAAAAACACTTACTCTGGCCATATTATAAGAAGTCCTGCAACTTATAATGGAAGGAAAAATAATCGGTCAGCGAGGACCAGGAAGGTGCTGCAACTCCTGGTCGAAAAACTTACGACAGTGGACAAACGTGACATCTACTGAACTATTTAGAGCGGCAGTAGATAAAATCAGATGGGCATATGTAATCTCCAACGTCCTTAGAAGATAGGACACACTAAGAAGAAGAAGAAAAAAATTGTCTCGTTTTTTTCTTCCTTTCAATTAGCAAAATCCATTTTTATGCTGCGCGAATAGGATTTTTCTTCAAAGAAGGAATTTGAATATTTCAAAAACTCGCGTGCATCATACCATTAATATGGCGATAGGTCATGTGATCATTACAAACTCGAATGACTTGAGATCAAAGATGCCGAGTCGGACTGTCGCTACTGTGTTTTATATTTTACTGTGTCAATATTCCTTGTTGTTAGGGTGGCTCCCAGTACCTAATGCAATTGTTATAACTTTTGAGTTTGTAAAAGTCCAGATGACTTATACAAATTACCTAAATAGCGAATCCGAAAATATAAAAAGATTTTTTTTTATTAAATCGTCCTCTATGTACCACATTTCATCTGAACGTTAAAACATCCATTCTATCCCATAGTTTTCCAAAATATAATTTATGTTTCCCTTTGCTTGTAACTTTGACTTTAAAATACGCTGTTGCCCTTATTTTCGGTGATTTTATCACAAAATAAAACAAGTTCAAGCATCCCGCTTCAATGTCTGAACTGTTTGAGTCCCCGGAAAAGATGGATTGTGGTTGTTGGTCCGGTTTACATAAAGTGTCAGTCTTATACCCTTGTTTGCCTAAATTCGAAGCTATCTAAATTAGTTTATTTTCTTATTAATCTTGATTCTACGAGATTTTAAAACGGGGATTCTATTTGAATTTTAGATAAATAATAATACAGTTTGCCTTGTCAACAATTTGAAATATGAAGATTACTATATTTTACTCGAAGAAGGGCGGTAGTTAAAATTCTTGTTAGCTGATATCACGAGCGTTGAGGCTATGAGGGTAGCGTAGAAATATATTAAGATAGTCGGTATGAAATTTTGGCTGGATAAATATATAACTGTAAAGCTACTATCTATCTATCTAATAAGCCTTTTTGCATCCAGGGTCGGATATAGGCCTCTCCTCCCTTTTTCCATCCCTCTCAATTCTGCGCCTTTCTGATCCATCCTAAACCAGCAGTTCTTTTCAGGTCATCTTTTCATGTTATTTGGGGCCTTCCTCTGTATCATTGTCCCAACCATGGCATCCATTCTTATATTCCATCTCTCATCTTATTGTCTCATTTTATGATCTGCCAATCTCCATTTCAAACCTGCTACCTGTCCTCCTACGTCTATCACTTTGGTCTTTTGTCTTATACTTTCATTTCTGATTCTGTCTTGTAATCTTATATTTAGCATCTGGCGTTCCATTGCTCTCTGTGTTTAACTCAGTTGATCAATCGTTTTCTTAGTCAATGTCCATGTCTGGTCTGCGTAGGTGAGAACAGGTAGAATGCATTGATCGAATACCATCTTTCTTAGTTTCAGAGGAATTCTTTTGTTGGTTAGTATTTTCCTTTGTTTGACAAATGCTGCTCATGCTAGTCTGATTCTTCTCTGTACTTCTGCCGTTTGATTTGCTTTGTCACGCTTTATTATTTGCCCTAGGTAGATGTATTCCCTTACGTATTCAAGTGTTCTGCCCTCTATTTTCAAACCTCGCGAACTGTCTTCGTTTGTCATAACCTTTGTCTTATTATTCAGCAGTAGTCCTACTCTCTCTGGTTTGTTTTGTAGTTCAGTAATCATTTCCTGTATGTCATCAAAACTATCCGGTATTAGCACTACATCATCAGTATAACGTAGATGATTTAACTTTTGTCCATTTAAACTTCTTCAAATGCTACTATAAGTAGTTTTGGGCTCATGGAATCTCCCTGTCTTATTCCGCGTTTGATAGATATAGGATTTGTTTTACTATCCGTTTCCACTATCATTTAAGCCTTATTATAAATTGTTCTTATGAGCTGAGTACCCGTATAGTCTATTCTGTTGTTATACAAGTCTCTTTCGACCGCCCAGCTTTCGGTACTATCAAAAACTATACATTAAAGTACCGATAGTTAAGAGACGATTACAAGTACTAAAACTCTTCCTGAAGCCAGCCTGTTCTACCAATGTTGTTGTCCAATCTATCAAGTATTTTTTTTGATAAACAAATTGTATATTTGTAACAGTAATGATATTGGAGGGTAATTGTCTAACTTAGTCTTATCACCTTTTTTAAAAAGCAAAATTGTTGAGGTTGTGTTCCAATTTTCTAATATTTTTTCTTTTCTTCTAAACATTTATTGAATAAGAGTTTCAGCACCTGTACCACCAAGTCTCCTCCTTCCTTCTTTAATTCTGTTAATGCCTCATCAGGTCCTGATGTTTTATTGTTTTGCATAGTTTTTAGTGTTGTTGATATTTCTTCATGTGCTGCTTCGGAGTTAACATTGATTATCTTCTTATTTCGACTTTCTTTGAGATCATTTGGTGGGAATTTTTTTTTATTCATACAAGTTCTGATAGTATGTTTGAATCATGTGTGTTATTTTTTTCTCAATCTTTTACATCTTCTTTGTCTTTATCCTTCAAGTTGTGTATTGTCGTTTTTCCTAGGCTTTATCGGAGTGCATGTTTTTGTTCTGTTCTGTTGTCTCTATCTCTGTCTGCTGTCTTTTATCTTCTTTAATGGACTTTTTAATGGTTTTGTTTCTACAAACTGAATGGTATTTCTCTTTCTCTAGGATAGCAGTTTACGTCTTTTCTCCTATTTTTGTTTTGTTGCTCTTCTCTCTAGCTTTGTGCATTTCTGTTTGCACCAAGTTATTCGTCAGTCTTTAATTATTTTCGTTTATGTTTTTGCTATCAAGGTCATGGGCTTTAACTAATTATTTTCTTGTTCTGCTTTCTTTGCTCTTAAGATATATGTAGCCATTTTTTGGTTTCTTTTCTGTTATGAATTTTTTTCTTTCTATGCGTTCGTTTATTTCTATTCTTCCTCGGACTATTCTGTGATCACTTTCGATGTTTATCCTATTTATAACTACTCAGTATATATCACCACTAAACCAAACACTTTATTTTTGCACTCGACGCGCGTTTCGCTAACCATGTTAGCCTCATCAGGAGCGATGATTGACTAAAGCTAAACTACAAATCTACCTATTTATACTTAGCCTAACCCTTGAATTACTCAAGCGGAACTAATGACATAGGCAAGGCCGTCAGTTCCGGTCAAGTAACCAGTAGAGGGGACTATAAGGAATAGGCCCTCTGTCTTTATTTAAACTACTTTTACATTTTATGATTTCCATACTTTCGTATGCGTTCAAGAATCTCCTATCAGATACATCCTTTATTAATCTTAGATTATCTAATGTTACAGTATGATTAGCTTCAAGGGCATGTTCGGCAATGCTAAACTTTTCTGTTCTATTGTATTTTAAGTGTGCTAAGTGTTCTTTAAATCTTGTTTTCATTGACCTTTTAGTTTGCCCAACATACTTTTTATCACAATCATTACAACTAATTTCATAAATTCCACTTTTCTCACAATTAGGAATCTTATCTTTGGGATTTCCTAAGATATTCCTCAGATTGTCTGATGACTTATAGACTAAGGTGAGGCCTACCTTATTAAATACCTTATTGAGTCCCTTGCTATATTTCGGATTATATGGTATGGAGACATACTTGGTGTTATTTTCTTCGCGTGTAAAAAAGATGGAATTCTGAATATTAAACCTAAACTTATGTCTATTTATTAGCTTATTTACTAAGTCATCGTCTGTTATATTTAGTACAACATAGGCTACCGTATTTGATATTGTGTTATATGTTATTATGTTTAGAGCTATTTTTCTATTTATTATAAAACCTACTCCTCCAACGTTTTTCTTTCTCACTTTCTACCTCTATTCCCTTGTAATATAATATGTTTCGTGAATGTAGTGTTATGCATTGTTATCCCCTTCTTTTAATCTGTAAACTGTAAGGCTTAGTGAAGGTCAGTTTGGAGAGCACGATGATATGCAGCTCACGAAGAGGAATATTTTAAGGCATTTAAATGATGGAAAGTCGTATAGATAACTGAGTGTCGATCAGGATTGTTTATAGGATATCAGGAAGTGAAGGAAGCTCTCCGAAGAAAGCCTAGACAGCCTTTATGTTTAAATTTGGCAATAAGAACTATTGGCTAAAAAAAAGCATCAGCTGAAAACATGCTCGCCGTTCGAGTCATTCTCTTATTCTTTAGGGTACTGAAATGAACCAGTAATAAATTGCGACGTTGCGACTGCTTCAGTTCCATGATGATGAATATTCTTAAAAGCATTTATCCAGGATCCTCTGTTTAACGGATGTATTTTCCATAAAACACAAAGGCGCCGTTTACTAATACTGATGCATTCTCTTTGAAATAGCTCAACCACCCGCGGGCGACTTGGTTCATACTTTCTAACTTTCCAAAGGAAGCGTTATCATCAACAAGGTATACAGTTCATTAAAATATCAAAAATTCGAATTAGAGCTGCAGGGTACACGCAAGCACCGAAACATTCCTGCAACTTTTATTAGCTTGCATGAAGCACGCTGCAACTTTATATAAACCATCTAACTCAAAGTAATGGTTATGAGCTGCAGTATTGATCAGTCTTCAGTAATTGCATGTACAACATCTAGGATAGAAGTGAGAATAGAAAATGGAAAGAAACATTTTTAGTAGAATTATACCTTACATTCTTATCCAGGAAAATAAAATAAATTGGTATTGGAAAGGCTATGTCGGATGGAAACTAAGCAGCCTTATTTTAAAGAATTAATTATTTTGAAAATAATTTTAAAATGGGGTGTTGAGTTGTTTTAGGGAAGAAATGCTGATTTGAGTAGGTTGCTACTCCAATAATAAGGAAAACAAGCAATAGTGCACATACTAAGCCCAGAATAAAATATACTGCTAAATATTTAGCCACAACATTACCATGTCGTCGCACTATGAGACATGTCATCTATCTATCTGCTTCTTGTTTTACAAGTACTCTCTGTCTCTCTTTGCCTCTCTCTTCGGTGTACTACAAGGTTTCTACCTCTCTGACTTGCATTAGCGAGGTGGTCGATTTATTAGTAATAGTAATAATATCATATTTCAAATAAAATGAACTTCTTTTTTATATTTTTAATGTTCCGTACGGAACACTTATAAGATCACTTCGGTGTCTGTCTGTCCGTCTGTCACACCCGATTTTCTCCGACACTATTTGTCGTAGAAAGTTGAGATTTGGTACTAATATAGAAATTGATGGCCTCATCAGAGCCGTGTAGTTTTGAAAGTTAAATTTTGACCTAAGGGGTTAGTTTTGGGGGGATGAAATCGGAAGTGAAAAAAAACATTTTTTTACTAGGTCATCGAGTGGGGTGTCAAATAAAAGCTTGTAAAAACACGAGTTCAAAAATTTATATAATGTCTTACATGCGCACAATTTTCTTTGTATTATTTTGAAAAAAATCGCGAAAAATCGCTGTCCCCCGGTCTATTTCGAAAAGCACTGATCCAAAAATTTTGAAAAAATTCTGGAATATTCTCCACGGGATGTAGATTGAACGAAATTTATCAGGAGTGCATTACCTTTAATAATTTATCTGATATATAAAAAAAAAAAAAGAAAATCAGGGTCATCAGTTTGCAGTAAAGATCGAAAACAAAGTTTGTTAAAAAACTCATTTGGGGTGTGTTTTTGAAAAGTCACTGATCATTTTATACCTCCGTAACAAAAATTTTTATTTCAGAGGCAATCAACGTACAGAACACTAATTGCGCAAGTTCAACTTGCACTTGACCAGTTATTTATTTTTAGTTTGCAATAGCTTTTACCTCTTTGTATTATTATTCTATATTGTCTCAAAATTGTTTCAATAAAGATGGAGATGGATATATTCTTTAAAATATATTTGAGCTAAGGATTTGTCTTTACTTTCCATAAAGTTCTGAATATTCATGTTGTCCTTGCCTTTTGTTATAACCATTTTTAATAAACATTTCGTATATATCCCGTTATTCACTCTCTAAAACAACTATTTTTATCGAAGTTTGTAATGGAAAAAAGGCCATTTTACAATATCATAAACCAAAAAGCGCGAGGAAGATGTTTAGCAACGAGAATTTATCGGGATTACCAATACCAACTAGAACAGGCAATATAATTTTGTGGTATTAATTATCTCTTTGGATTGGCTTTGTTAATCCTGCCGAATTCTCGTTGCTATAAGCACCTTCCCTGCCCTCTTTTGTTTACAGTGTTGTAGAATGGTGTCTTTCCCTAATTGAAACCGTTCATACAAATACTTAGTCTTAATTCACTACTATCAAAGTTTTTAATATAAAAATGCCACTGTCAATATGTATTACATCAAACATGCATAGCCAACTACGGTAATGTAAAAAAAAACATTTTTGCTTTATTGGCAGTTCTAAAACTACGAGATCTATGAACTAAAAAATAATATACAGGGTGTTCTATGGTATTTAATGTGGTATGTCAAAACCCGATGCGCGGTCTAGCACACGTGCTACAGGGAAGTCCCTAAAGCGCTACAGGAGCGACACGTGTGCGGAGAAAATGATTCCCATTGTTCTTGAATCGCTGTAAATTGTACTCGGTGGAAACACAGTCCTGGGCAAATTATTCCAAAGAGATGATGTTATCCATATAAAAGACTGCTTTAAAAGCGTTGTACAAGGAGTAACAAGCTGAACCTCATACGGATGTAAAGTATTAGCGCGACGTGTACTTCTAGCATGTACCGCTCTGGGAGGAATTAAGCGGACCACATCCTTCAAACACTTTCCATGAAAATACTTGTAGAATAAGCTTAGGTACAAATGCAGTGTATGTTCTGGAGCGGAGCTCCAAACATGTGAGCAGTATTCCATAGTTGGTCGAATTTGAGCTTTGTAAAGAATTAACAGTTGTTGTGGAGTGTAAAGCTTTCTGGTTCGAAATAATATTCCCAACTTTTGAGAAGCTCTCCTTGCTATGCCTGCAATATGTTCATGCCAGGACATATTTGCTTCCAAATTAACGCCCAACAATTTGAGTGACGATGTTAGAGGAATGGAGTGCCCCGACATAACTGTGTCGGGTTCAGCAACGTTCACTTTTTTAGAAAAAACTGCCGCCTGGGTTTTTGTAGTGTTAAATTCCATTTGGTTACTGTCACCCCAAGATAGATTTTCTTCCAGGTGTTTGTTAAGTTGAATAACTTCCTGCTGTCTGCGGATATTCGTCTGAGCAGCCGATGTCCGAGCGTTCAAAGTAAATGAAGAGATAAGTGTACTGTCATCTGCAAAGCTGTAGATTGGATTCTATGACTTTTTGCATCAGATCGTTAATATACATGAGAAAGAGAGTAGGAGACAGTATGGAGCCTTGGGGTACACCGGCATTGATAGTGAATCCGTCGACTGCCACACGTAAAGAACGCTCTCTGAGGAAACATGAGAGCCACAAACAGAACTTTTCAGACATACCATAAGAACGTAGCTTAGCCAACAGCCCATCGTGCCAAACACAGTCGAATGCCTTGGATATGTCAAGAGCAACCGCTCGAGATTCTCCAAAGTGTTCAATTGCGTTGTTTCAAACATGTGTTACATAAGTCAGAAGATCTCCTGTTAATCTATTTTTACGAAAACCATATTGGTGATCGCTAATACTGTTGAATCCTTCAAGATATTTTAGAAGATGCTGATTGATAGCCTTTTCCATGACTTTCGATATTATTGAAAGGAGTGCGATTGGTCGGTAGTTATTTGTCAAGGTCTTCTTGCCTTTTTTAGGTATCGGCTGAACTGTGGCACATTTCCAGCAGAAAGGAAATATTCCCTTTCTGTAGGATAGGTTGAAAAGTCTACAAAAAACTGGTGTTAGTTCCCTCGGACAGTTTTGGAGAACTATGGCAGCGCCAGAAGCCTTTTTGGTGTCTAGCTTCATCAAAATACGTTTTATGATACGCTGTCTAAAGACAATATCGGGCATCCTTGACTGCACTATGGGAATAGTAGGTGGTATTTTTCCTTGGAAATCGACAGTAGAATGTGAAGCAAAGAGTTCAGCCAACAAGTTCGCTTTCTCAACAGGTATCGTTGCAATAGAATTATCTGGCCGCGTGAGTGGTGGTATGGTGGATTTGGTGAAATTTTGGCTAACTGCCTTAGCGACTGACCAAAAAGACCTGGAATTGTTGGGACAAGCGAGAAGTTTGTTTATAATTCGCTGATTGTGTGCCTCCTTGGTTTCGTCGATAATTTCTTTGCATCTGTTCCGGGCACGAGCAACGGTGTTACGATTTATGGTGTTAGGATTTTCACGCCATCGTCGGTAGACAAGATGTTTAGAAGCAACAGCATGCATTTTCGGTCAAACCAAGGCTTGACGTTGGAAGGGCATTTCTTCGAAAAAGGAATGTAAACTTCCATACCAACCAAAATAACATCGGAGACCTCCCTGGCGCAGTCAGATGGCTTGTCGGATCGAAAATATGTGATTTTCACGCCATCGTTGGTAGGCAAGATGATTAGAAGCAATAGCTTCTTTGCATTTTTAGTCAAACCAAGGCTTGCCGTTGGAGAGCATTTCTTCGAAAAAGGGATGTAAGTGTCCATACCAGCCAAAATAACATCGGAAACCTCCCTGACGCAGTCAGATGGGTTGTCGGATCGAAAACAAATGTCTATCCAAGGGAAAGTTTGAAAATATTCCATGAGATCTTCCCATTTAGCAGATTTGTAGTGCCAAATTTTGCGCGGCTTAGGCGCCTCTCTGTCACTGATTGGTAGGATACTCGATGTCGAAAGCAGTTTATGGTCGGAAGAACCTAAAGGCGGATTTACGGTGACTGTGTAAATCTCCGGATTGGTGGTTAAAAACAGATCAAGAAGACTGGTGAACTCCCCGTCTCGATCAGGGATCCGTGTTGGTTCGTCAATAAGCAGCCACAACTAATTGAA
The DNA here is from genome assembly GCA_019049505.1 of Pachyrhynchus sulphureomaculatus. Lineage (NCBI taxonomy): Eukaryota > Metazoa > Arthropoda > Insecta > Coleoptera > Curculionidae > Pachyrhynchus > Pachyrhynchus sulphureomaculatus. The sequence goes on along the minus strand of CM032454.1, from coordinate 141,520,141 downwards.
AATGACTCGGCTTCACGACCTTGTTCTTCGGTAGTATTTGAATATTTAAGCCAGTTGATGTTGTGGACATTAAAGTCGCCCGGGATGACAATTTCGGCATTTGGATAGTTAATTTGTAAATGATGGATGGTGTCTACAAGAGAAGCGAAAAGTGTTCTAAAGTTAGTATCACTTGGTAGTCGATAGAGGATACAGATGAACCTTGTTGTTTGTTAAGTCGTTATTTTTAACCACATAACATAAAGTTTGGGGGCTCCAGAGCCTCTTCTCGTTGGCAAGAGAGGTCGCTTCTAACAAAAAGACAGATTCCAAAGTTACGCCTAAATCGGGAATAGAAGTCGTACCCAGCATAAGGATAGTTGACTGTGCTGGTCGATGAACTGACCTTGGTTTCACAGAGATACTTCGGTATTAACCTCGTCAAAGAATTTTTTAAAAACGCTATAACTTCTGTATTGATTTATAATTAATAAATCGGCATTTTAGGCAAAGTAATATTATTATATTTCATCAAATTGGGTAAATTTATAAAATCTTCAACTGAGTTCAAATTTATGAAAAATAAGTATTTTGTGTTTTTCTCTGACTCCAGAAGTCATTCATTTCAGTATATTAAACTATTTTGTAACACTCTGTAAATAAAATTTTACCTTAGTTACACAGGTTAGTATACTGCAATTAAAAGCATCTGTCGCTGACAGCTTAGGAATTTCTACTTAGCTGACTGCTCTGGCCTCGCCTTTATTATATGGAAACCAGCGACGACAGCAAAAGCTCTTTTATAACATAATTCTGACGCTAAAATTAAATACAACTTAGTTTCAGCTTACTAAACTCAATTTATTATAAATATATTTGAAACACACATGTAGATCGATGACGGTATAATTTTGTAGACGGTTTTTAACCTATAAAATTGTTGTTATATTTTGTCTAGTAAACGGTTCGGTAGTAACCAAAAACATGTGGTATCGATTATTGGGATTCTGGAGAACGTCGGAAAAGAAGAAATAAATCACAAAGTGCTAAATCAGGTGAACTTGATTTTTGCTCAAAAACTAACTTGGGATGGCCGAATGATGATAAGGAAAACAAATTGCTAATTCAATTTACGAATACCCGCACTTTTTGTAGCTTCTTTTGCTGAAACCTAAGTATGCAAAACGATAGCTCATCAGTCGTAGGGAGTAGGGTCTAGGTGTAAAAGTCCTGCTAAATATATGTTTCTTTTATCACTTGGGCACTATCTATATCTTATATGATAACTGTACTTACCTAGCATACACATAGGAAGTGTTAAGATTATTATACTAGGCAATAAAATGAAGAAATTTCAGATAAAATGAAATGTTGATTTATTTCGACATAATATTCAAACCCCTAACTTAGTTAATTGCTTGTTACTATATATAAATGAAGATAAAATACATGTAATCCAACTACTGTCTGAGAAGATGACTCTGGTCTTGGGTTTTTTTTAAAAAAAAAAACCTTGGGTTTCTTAGTGAAAGTTAGTCCTCGCGTCAATGTTATAGAAATTTCTCCCAAGAAATGTATCGTTTTTGTTAGCTAGCTTATGATCTTAATATAATAAAATTACTTATCAAGACAGACATACAATTATTTAATTAGGGAAGTATTAATGTTATTATTTTCATAAATTAGAAAGTTTTTGAATAAATAGAAAATTACTGACATTTGTATGTATTTTCTGTTGTCGTTGATGGAATAACTCTTCTCAACTGAACACCTCTTCTACACTAATTCCACAAATAGCTACAAAAGTACAACTCTTCTAGGACCTGTGGTTTGTGAAAAATGGGTCGTGATATACTAGAACGTTAGTATGTGAAGTAAAGCTTCAACAGATAAAACTTGTAAAAAACTGACCTGGTGATGAGACTAGTAACAAGAAACTAGCAGAGAAAAAAGAAAAACGGAAAAAATCCTACAGCATGTAGTCAAAGGTGATTTGAAATGCGGTACGCTTTTCAATGGTGAGTTTTTTACCCAAAACTACAGAAAAACTTAGTTTTAAGGCGTGACGACAAAAAAAAACATATAGATAAAATGTAGACAAAATGCACTTTTTCTGAGCGTTGCCTCTTGAAATCTAAACGCGGCGTAGTGGACCAAGTGAAGTTCATTTTGCTGACCTTGGCCAGTCCACAAATCTGTTTCTACATTATCCTTAAAAGTCTAGCACTAGGGACCTAAACAATACAAGACATTAATATGTAAATGGATCCGCGACAAACTTTACTAAAATATTGTACACATTGAGTTTTCATCATCAATCAATCTAACAGATGATTTTAGTTTTTCTTTGATGGGACATCTTTTGTGTGATGATATCTATGATGCTGAGATTGGTATGTTTGCGTATGTATTATATCCAAAAGATCGATCCAACGAGACTAGTAATAAAAAAGTAGAGGTGGGGTGCTTATTGCAGTACGTAACTGTTATCAGTCCTCTAATACCAAACAACTTCAAGAGTGTAGAACACTTGTTTGTTTTAATTTGAAGTGGTACGACGAGACTTCTGTAGGTGCTGTGTACTTGCCGCGACCCATTAAAGTAGGTAGTTCAGGCTCACTGCTGTGCGTTTGAAGAGATCATTCAGTTGTAGAATGGACTAGTGACAGTTTTGGAAATTCAGCTATTGGTCATGATGGGGATGTTGTGAGGCTACTTAGTGACTGTTTTTCTTATAATCAGCTATTCCAAATGAATGAAATCAGTAATGCGAATGTGTAAAATTAGATTTAGTGGTAATACGAGACAGTAGAACATCTGTTCAGGTGGCACTGGAGAGTCTGCTGCCCTGCGACCAGCACCATCTGCCCCTTGCAGTTGATGTACTGGTTAATGGCTGTCCTGAGAGTTTGTACTATGATTTCAGTTTCTATGACTTTAAGCTTGCTGACTATGATGTATTAAATAATTATATTCACTCAGTGGACTGGGAATATGTCATGGGTGGTGTTTAAGATGTAATTACTGCAAAGTCTGTCTTCGATGAGGTTTGTATGCTGGTGTTAGTCTGTATTTCTCAGTTTTCAGAGTTAAGATCACAATCAAATATCCTAAAGAACTACTGCTATTTGTAGTACATTAAAAATATTGAGACAAACATAAGTTATGACACCAAACAATTTTAGAACTTCATTAACAGTAAAAAGGGGGGCAAGTCCATCCCTACCTTAATAAATCTAGACGAGCAAACTGGGACGGATAGACAGACTATTGTGGAAATTTTTAAGTCTCATTTTCGGGGAGTTTATAGGTCTGATGCTGAAGATGGTGAGTCTGGGCTTGGGGATATTGAATCATTCTCCGCTGTTGATGGCTCCCTGAGGAAAGTATTTGACCATATATCTAAACTTGACGTAAATAAGGGACTAGGTCCTGATGGTATAGCTCCCAGACTTTTAATTAATTATGCCTATGCTTTGGCCAAACCGCTGTATATGCTTTTTAAATTGTCCCTGGGGAGCGGTGTTTTTCCTGACCAGTGGAAATATTGTTTTATAACTCCAGTATTCAAATTCGGCGACCAGTCAAACCCTAAAAATTATAAACCTATTTCTATTCTAAGTTCTATCCCAAAATTGTTCGAAAAAATTGTTTGTGATAAATTAAAACACTTCATAAAACCTCTTTTAGTTCAGGACCAGCACGATTTCGTTGGGGTTCGGATCGACAGCTACAAACTTAATCTTCTTGGTTCAAAATACTATTAATTCAATCGAGACAGGTGGTCAGGTTGACGTGGTTTATACGGATTTCAGCAAGGCCTTGGACACTGTCAACCACGATATCTTGATAAGGGAATTAAACAGTTATGCCATCGGGTGTACCACAGGGGAGGCACCTGGGCTCGTTGCTGTTTAATGTATTTATTAATGACCTCCGTGAAGTGATTCTATTTTCAATTATTTTTTGCAGATGATTTTAAATTGTTTATGGTAATTCATTCTGTTGATGATGCTGTGAGACTACAGGGAGACTTGGATAGAGTAAGTGAGTGGTGCAGAAGAAACAAAATGAATCTTAATATTAAAAAATGCAAGTTAATGTGGTTCTTTCGGGTGAAAAACTCCGCTTTTATATGACTACAATATCAATAATTGTCTTCTGGAAAAAGTTTCTTCATTATGTGACTTAGGTATTAATTTGGACACTAAGCTCGATTTTCGTATTCACTATGACTTTATTGCTAGCAAATGTTTAAAACTCCTTGGCTTCGTCTGTAGGAATACTAGGGCTTTCCGGACCGTAGATAGCATGAATACTTTGTATAAGGCCTTGGTAAAATCTTCTGTAGAGTATCTGTGATGTGTATGGTCGCCTTCATATGGTATATATATTGAGGGTATTGAAAGGGTACAGAAGAAGTATGCTAGATATGTTTCTTACAAATTTAAGTGGAACATCACTGCCTGTGGGGACCTGCTGCGAAGACTCCCGCTGCAATTGCTTTCAAGACGTAGGAGTGTTGCTGATATCTGTTTCTTATTTCGACTTGTAAATGGTCATATAGACTGCTCCGATCTTCTGAGTTTGATAAATTTTCGTGTTCTACCAAGATCAACAAGGCACCACTCACTCTTCGCCCCGAAGTATCGAAGATGTAACTATGGCCTGGTGAAAACGAACAGTCCACTGAGTTCTGTGAGGATATTTGCTGGTGTTGTTATTGTATTGTTATAATTATTGTTGTATTATTATAATTTCTGTAAGAAACTATGTATAAAATGTGTCTGCCCGTAAATAAATAAATAAGCATTACGCTGAAGATCTAATCAAGGGAGAGGTGGCTATGCGATTACCAAATAGTCGAAAAAAACCTGTAACGTAACGCAATATAAACGTAATGTAAAGACAAACGCGACAAACTCTCTACCAAAATATGTTATTGTGCACGATAAGTCTTCAATCTAACAAATGATTTTAATTTTTACCAATAAAGGTTCCCGCTTTCAAAAACAAAAATCCAAGAGTTGGCACTATTACTTTTTCAATTTCGAAAAAGTTCGGTTTCTAGTTGGACAAAAGGGTGTACGATACTTTGTTCCAGAAAAAAAATATTTTTTGAGGTGTATTTTAATTAAGTTTATTTAAGCCCATCGCACAAGTTAAATAAACCGCTGAACAAAATTAGGGAATAAAACTAAACTGAACAAATACACAAATATAGAATGTGAAAGAAAAATACTTTGCTCTAGTTAAATTTAAAGTAACATTGTTTACGCTCATTCCGTAATTAGTACATATATCTTAAATGTTGAGCATGTAATTAGGTATTCATGTCCGAACAGTTTTACAAAAATTAACACCTGATTTTAAAAATTCTGTGTTTAGTTTAAGCCCTCATTTACTTTCTTTCAATTTTGCTTACAGAAGTACGGTAGGTAGCAGATTATGAAATATTAGTTAGTTTCAGTTAAAACTATAAATAATCAAATGCAGTGTCATAACTTTTCTAGATACAGTCTATCAAGTAAGAGCGTGACCATTCGTATTCTTGAAAAAAATGTGCTTCGAGAACATTTTTTTGCCAGCAATGTATTCTTTGGTGTGCTAATAACGGCACAATTACCTTAGTAAGTTATCCAATCTCCTCCTGCATCAATAATCGCATGGCATTGTCGTGGCTGTCGACAAGATTTTCTACATACTCTGCAAAGTTTTCGAATTTCGCGAGACAACTAAGTCGAAGTCCTCAGAATCTTTCCTCTGAGCTTTCTCTTTACAAGGGACCAAATGTTTTCAATAGAGTTAGCGTCCGGCGATTTTGAAGGCCACTCTAGTATCTTATCGTGGGCCCAAGCGAGCCGCTTCGCAACGTGATTTTCGTCCAGTAAAGGTTTCTTCAACGTGCTTCCGAATTTGACATCATAGGATACATTCAAACCAGATTTTCTAAATTTTATCGCTCCTTAACGCAGCGTCAATTTCGGGTCCCGTAAAAACAAAGACATGATTCGTTTTTAGACTTTCGGAGTGACTTTGCCGAGCCACGTTTTGGCAAGTTGTCAACACTTTTCGTCTAATTAAAATGATTTACCCACTTCTTCGCAAACGATACCAATTTTTTTTAATATATTTGGCGGCCGTGGAATTTTAGGCCCCTTTGGATGGGAACAAAGAAAGACTGCCTCGAATCAATGCGCAAACAAGCGACTCATTTTGGATTTTACATGATTTCAACGAAAGTTCGGAATTGACTGATACTTTTTACTAAAATGCGTCGTAGGTTCCCTCTACCGATTTTTGTTAAATCACTAGAATCGCGTCTACGAAAAATGAATTATCGCGGACACGTTAACCGGCTGTAACTGGTACTTTTTTTTTCAGTCGTTCTGAAGATACTAATTTTCTTGCAATTTTCTTTCTTTCCATGGATTTTCATTCATTAGTCCAAATTCCTTAAGAAATCGAAATAAAATTTTGCGGTTCTTAAGTGATGCGTTTTATCATCCGATTTATTTAATATATTCATTGACCTCTAGTCAATCTTCTTATAAATAATATTCGTTATACGGACAATACCGAAATCTTAGCTAACAAGCGCGAAGACCTTCAGTAAATTCTCAATAAATTTAAAAAATATGTACACGCTGCATGTCAATATTTGTAAAACAAAAATATGAAAAATTCTATTTGGAGAGGACTTTCCATCCGTTATCGCTTCCAAACTCACTCTCACCGGTTAAAGGACCACCCCCTCCTTTTGTCCGGCCTGTCAATCCTACTTAACCGTAAAAACATAGTTCTTCAAAGGTGGCAGGCTGGTCCCTGTATCAAGATTCGTAACCATATAGTGGCCTAAACTTAAAATGTAAGAATTAAATTTGATGAACACTATACAATAAAATGTTTAGAACTAATGGAATTTTGCCCTTTACTATAAGCATCATACTTTTCCACATTACATTATTACACTAGCCGAGCCCGCGGCTCCGCTCGCGTGGACTTGATTCACTACTATCGTCACTGCTTATTCCTTATGTTACTCAACGTAATAAAATATCTCCCATTATTTCTACTTATCTCCCATTATCTCTACATAATTTCCATTATTTAGGCTTATCTCTGCTTATCTCCCATTATTTCTTCTTATTTCCCATTATTTCTCCTTATCTCCCATTATCTAGGCTTATCTCGACTTATCTCGCAATATTTCTCCTTATCTCTCATTAACTCTCCTTATCTCCTATTATCTCACCGTAACTCCCATTATCTAGACTTATCTCTGCTTATCTCCCATTATTTCTCCTTATCTTCCGTTATTTATACTTATTTCCCATTATCTCACCTTATCTCCCATTATCGAGGCTTATCTCCACTTATCTCCCATTATTTGTCCTTATCTCAGATTATTTCACCTTATCTCCCATTATCTAGGCTTATATCGAATTATATAGAATTATATAAATTTATAAAAACACGTAAATCGGATAAGTGATTTTCAAGTGATAAGCGCACTAACAGACAGACAGGCAGAGAGACGTTGCATTTTATATATTATATTCTTTGCAACATTATGTTGTTCCATATTTAATGGTTTAAGCAGTGTATTGTAAGAGAACGCGCTAACGGTAACCTTTTTTCCGACTTGATTCGCTATTATCGTCACTTCTTATTCTTTATTTACCTAACGCAATAAAATACATCCTATAACCTGGCCAGAGAACATATGTATGTTTTAAAGAAAAGCACGTAAATCGGATAAGTGGTTCTCGCGTGATAAACGCACTAATGGACAGACAGATAGACAGAGAGACATTGCATTTTATATATAATATAGATTGTAGATATTCTCGGCTACATAATATTGTTCCATATTTAATGGTTTAGACTGTGTATTGCAAGGGAACGTGCTAGCGGCAAACTTTTTCCGACTTCATTCACTATTATCGTTACTGCTCATTTCTTATGCTACCTATCGTAATAAAATATAGCCTATAAGCTGGCCAGAGAACATATGTATGTTTAAAAAAAAAGTACGGAAATCGGATAAGTGGTTCTCCAGTGATAAGCGCACTAACGGACGGACAGACAGAGAGACGTTGCATTTTATATATTTTATTGATGTAATAAAATATATATCTATAACCTGGTCAGAAAACATATGTGTGAATTTAAAAAATCACGTAAATCGGATAAGTGGTTCTCGAGGGTTAAGCGCACTAATGACACACAGACAGAGAGACGTTGCACTTTATATATATTATAGATATAGATTATTATTATTATTATATAACCTGACCAAAGAATATATGTATGAATTTAAAAAAAGACACGTAAATCGGATAAGTGGTTTTCGCGTGATAAACGCACTAATGGACAGACAAACAGACAGAGAGACATTACATTTTATATATATTGTAGATCATAGATTATAGATATTCTCTGCTACATAATATTGTTCCATATTTAATGGTTTAGACTGTGTATTGCAAGGGCCAGAGAACATATGTATGTTTAAAAAAAAAAAGTACGTAAATCGGATAAGTGGTTCTCAAGTGATAAACGCACTAACGGACAGACAGACAGAAAGACGTTGCATTTTATATATATTATATAGATAATGGATATGTTAGTTTTGAAAGTTACGTGTACTAGAAAGCTGGATTTCGTTAATCTTTGTACAAAACATGTCTCCATGTCAATTAAGCTGTATATAATAATTTTACTGACGAAATTATTATGAAGCCATGTGGAAATATCATTATAATATATTTGTAGGAAACGTACTAGCTAGAAAGAGCTTTTATTTAAATCAAAGAACATTAACACCAGTAAAATTTTATAGACGGTTATGAAGGTGGAAACCAGGAAAATATATAAGTAAACAAAGCTTGCAAATCCTATGGTACTATACAGAATTGATTTAATTCTTTATTCATATAAATTAACTAGCCGTGCCCGCGGCTCCTCTCGCGTGGACTTGATTCACTACTGTCGTCACTGCTTATTCCTTATGTTACCTAACGTAATAAAATATCTGAAATTATTTCCCCTTATCTCCCATTATTTTTCCTTACCTCCCATTATCTCTACATAATTTCCATTATCTAGGCTTATCTCTGCTCATCTCCCATTATTTCTCCTTATCTCCCATTATTTCTCCTTATCTTCCATTATCGCACCTTAACTCCCATTATCTAGGCTTATCTCGACTTATCTCGAAATATTTCTCCTTATCTCCCATTATTTCGCCTTATCTCCCATTATCTCACCATAACTCCCATTATCTAGAGTTATTTTTGCTTATCTCCCCATTAATTCTCCTTATTTCCCATTATTTATACTTATCTCCCATTATCTCACCTTATCTCCCATTATCTAGGCTTATATCGAATTATATAGAATATATGTATAAATTTATAAAAACACGTAAATCGGATAAGTGGTTCTCAAGTAATAAGCGCACTAACGGACAGATAGACAGACAGACAGACAGCGAGACGTTGCATTTTATATATATTATATTCTTTGCAACATGATATTGTTTCATATTTAATGGTTTAGGCAGTCTATTGCAAGAGAACGCGCTAACGGTAACCTTTTTTCCGACTTGATTCACTATTATCGTCACTGCTTATTCTTTATGTTACCTAACGCAATAGAATATATCGTATAACTTGGCCAGAGAACATATGTATGTTTAAGAAAAAGCACGTAACGCACTAACGGACAGACAGAGAGACGTTGCATTTTATATATATTATAGATGTAATAAAATATATATCTATAACCTGGTCAGAGAACATATGTATGAAATTTAAAAAATCACGTAAATCGGATAAGTGGTTCTCGAGGGATAAGCGCACTAACGGACAGACAGAGAGACGTTGCATTTTATATATATTATAGATTATAGATATTCTCTGCTATATAATATTGTTTCATATTTAATGGTTTAGGCTGTGTATTGCAAGGGAACGCGCTAGCTGCAAACTTTGTTCCGACTTCATTCACTATTATCGTCACTGCTCATTCCTTATGCTACCTGTCGTAATAAAATATAGCCTATAACCTGGCTAGAGAACATATGTATGTTTTAAAAAAAAAGTACGTAAATCGGATAAGTGGTTCTGAAGTGATAAGCGCACTAACGGACAGACAGACAGACAGAGAGATGTTGCATTTTATATATATTATAGGTGCATGGTGTCCCATAAACAGGTGTAATTTTGAAATATTTATGAAAATCATTATCAACTGTTAAAAATAATCAAAGTTCATATTTCAGCAGTGACCCACTTTTCTTTTATTTGTCAATTACTCTACCCACCCTGCCACCTCGTCTATGTTTCTAAAGTAATCGAATAAAAAACTTAGAAAACAGCTTGTCGGTAAGTAAATAGTCGTTTACGACATCCTCTGCAATAATGATTATAAAGTGCCGTCCTCACCCCTGCTGGCTACTTTACCTTTAAAATATCCGTACCCGTTATGTTCCCGGCCTTATCGTCGATTAAGATGAGTTGGACTATCCCGCTTTATTGTCAAACTTTTTTGTGTCTCCGGCAGAGATAGATTGCATTAAGTAGGTTCAATTTGCATGAAATGTTAGTCTGATATCCTGGTCCTCCTGTTTAAATAATGGTTACGGCTTTTTTCTTAAAAAAACGCTCTAGCGCTTGAAGGCTACGATAAGTTCCAGGAAATATAATTCAAGTATATGGTTTCCCAACGAAAGATGATCTATTCAAAAATAGTTACCTGAATTCCTATCTCTCAAAATTGATATTTATTCAAAACAAGTGGCTAATATTTACGTATTTTTAAAATACTAAAAATTTTCATAATGACAAATTGAACTATATGTAACCTTCAATTCTTTGTCGTTTTTAATATCTGTAAAAATCTCCAAAAAAGAAAGATTTTTTCTGGCTTAAAAAACCTTTTTTGTTGGTTGCCTCATAACAAATTACTTTTTAAGCTTATGTTGCTTTTAATAGAGAAATTTTGCAACGCTTATATTTAACATACTTTTACCTTTATCTTTATTAAAAGCATGTGCAATATAAACGCGAAGGAAATGCACATAAAAAGGATTTTTTCGACTTTCAAAATTAGCACTTCGTGATTGTGCGGAGACGAGAGAAGTGGAGAAGGGAACATAACTTTTTCTAGTTTCTTTTTGTGTTATTTCTGTATATGTAATAAAATGAATCGGTTTGACCATACTTTATTACTTAATCCTTTCTACAAAAAAATAAAATTATATCCTTGCATGCATTTACCCGATTCCAGTGAATTTAGAACTTTTAAAGAAGATATCTGCCATTATTTAGGTTGACGAAAATTATTCAGTTGTTATATTTACTTATACTTATCACCAAAAATATGCAAAACATCTTAAATTTAAACTTTCACAGTATGTGGCAACATCGTATTAAAAAAAAAACAAAAAAAAAAGTTAGGTTACATTAGTGCACATCTTCTATAAGGAAGGAGGGTCAATAAGAGCGGTTTTCGGCCCAATCAGAAAATCACCCAAAACACCTAAAATACATTCAGTGGGTCCAGACAAATAATATTCATCCTGAACGGATACGCCCCCCCCCCCCCCCCGAGCAGCCCTATTCTACCTACATCCTATTATATCATACGAAATCTTGTAAGTAAGAATTTAAAACAAAAAAATGCCCCAAAACCCATGAAATATATTACTTTGAGCAACAAAAACAATATAGTCGACTATAGTGTAAAGGAGCTTTTCCCCACCCCAATACCCCGTCCCCCTTACCACTCTAAAATCATGTAAGAGTTTCATTCAAATAATATTATATATATATTTTTTACTCGTGTTTTCACAAGCTTTCATTTGACACCACACTCGATGACCTAGTAAAAAAAATTTTTTTTTCACTTCCTACTTCACCCCCCAAAAACTAACCCCTTAAGTCAAAATTTAATTCTCAAAACTACATGGCTCTGATGAGGCCAACAATTCCTATATTATTACCATATTTCACCTTTCTATGTCAAATAGTTTCGGAGAAAATCGGGTGTGACAGACAGACAGACAGACAGGCAGGCAGACAGACAGACACCGAAGTGATCTTATAAGTGTTCCGTACGGAACACTAAAAATGACTCAAAATACATGAAATACTCAGAAAGAAATGGACAAGAGATTTTGTAGGATTTTAAGGAGACCTCAATCCAGTAGAGTTCGAGATTGGGATAATTGTCCCACTTATGAGCCTTATCGGTCCAAAACTCCCGTTTTTTTCAATCAGATTGGCAATTTTTTTGCCGAATGTAAATATAATTCATAGGGAGGGTATTTGGCAAAGTTAGCATTTAGGGGGGATATATTTCGCCAGGGGATATTTTGCACCAGTGCCTGTAACTGATAGGCATGGTCATAGGAGTGGTGTGGTCTCACGTAAACATATTCCATGTACGCTGTTTGTATTTTGACACAAGCCTTGGCTGCAGCTCTCTATATAACGTAATGTAATTTATGTAAAGTAATTTAATGCACTGTAACGTGATGTAATGCAATGTAAACTGTAATGTAACGTAAACTGTACTGTATTGTAATGTAATGTAATGTAGGTAATGTAAGATGATGTAATGTAATGTAGTGTACTGTAATATAATAGTAGTGATATAGTGTAATGTGATCTAATGAAGTTGGATACTATATATATTTTATACGATGGAGCAAGCAGTCTTTAAAAGTTCGCGTTATTAAATCTTGTTTAAGTTAGATTTTTTAATTAAGTTTTTAATTTAGTTATTTTCTTTCACACTAATTAGGCACCCCAAAGAAAAACAGGTATCAACCACTTTCTCGCTGTTGTTCCTGGATAACGCCAAGAGTAGAGATAAACTATTTAATTAAAAAGACTATCTTCACGATTTAGAATTTTTTTAGTTAAGACCCATAATAAGTTTAGTATTGCAACTAAAACCTCTTAAATAGGTTTTTTTCCAAATGAACTTTACACATTAATATTAGACAATAAAGTCCATTTTTTATTAAATTTTTATTTGTGGCATTTATTTAAAAATACCACTGATATTGTTATTATAAAAAAGTCGTAGGTTTTATCAATTTTAAGTGCAATTGTCCTTATGGAATGCTTTCTACGAAACTGTTCGCTTTGAAATTGTTTTTTGTCATTTATAATTCAAAAAGAACCATTTACAAGTAATTATATGACAAAAACAGTTGCTAGTGATTTTACCAATAAAAGAATTTCGGTTTGTGGGGCCGAATCGGCTTTTTAGTTTCTGAATCTGCTATTCAATGTATACTTATATTCTGCAAAAAAATTGCGTATCTGATTGATAAAAAGGAATTTTGGTCAGGCTTATAAGTGGGACCATTGTCCCAATGTCAAACTCTACTGGATTGAGGCCTCCTTTAAATCCTACCTCCTCCTTTAAGTGATTTTTTTAAATCATCACTTGATCCGCAGATGTCGGGGGAATAGAAATGGTTAGTACCCGGTTATTAGAATTCGATGAATCAACACAAGAAATTCCTAAATTAATGTTGTATCTAGCAGGTTTCTACCACTTCCTTCCATATTTCCAAGGTAATAAAAATGTGCGATGATAAAGTGTAAATTAAAATTAGGATATTTTGCAATAACTAACAAACTTCTATAAACATTCAACATTCAACATTATTAGTGATCACCAATATGGCTTTCGTAAAAATAGATCAACAGGAGATCTTCTGACTTATGTAACACATGTTTGGAACAACGCAATTGAACACTTTGGAGAGTCTCGAGCGGTTGCTCTTGACATATCCAAGGCATTTGACCGTGTTTGGCACGATGGGCTGTTGGCTAAGCTACGTTCTTATGGTATGTCTGAAAAGTTCTGTTTGTGGCTCTCATGTTTCCTCAGAGAGCGTTCTTTACGAGTGGCGGTTGACGGATTTCTTTCTAACACCTTCACTATCAACGCCGGTGTGCCCCAAGGTTCCATACTGTCTCCTACTCTCTTCCTCATTTATATCAACGATCTGCTGGAAAAGACCGAGAATCCAATCTACAGCTTTGCAGATGACAGACACTTATCTCTTCATTCACTTTGAACGCTCGGACATCGACTACTCAGACGAATATCCGCAGACAGCAGGAAGTCATTCAACTCAACAAAGACCTGGAAGAAATTCTATCTTGGGGGGTGACAGTAACCAAGTGAAATTTAACGCTACAAAAACCCAGGCGGCGGTTTTTTCTAAAAAAGTTAACGTTGCAGAACCCGACATAGTTGTGTCGGGGCACTCCATCCCTCTAACATCGTCACTCAATCTGTTGGGCGTTAATTTGGGAGCAAATATGTCCTGGCATGAACATGTTGCCGGCATAGCAAGAAGAGCTTCTCAAAAGTTGGGAATATTGTTTCGAACCAGAAAGCTTTACACTCCACAACAACTGTTAATTCTTTACAAAGCTCAAATTCGACCAACTATGGAATGCTGCTCCCATGTTTGGAGCTCCGCTCCCAAACATGCACTGCGTTTGTTGGATTCTATCCAGAGAAGAGCTGTTCGTCTGATTGGACACCCGGAACTGACCGACGGCCTTGATTCGCTGGAACATCGAAGAACGGTTGGCGACTTGAGCCTATTCTACAAGTACTTTCATGGAAAGTGTTCGAGAGATGTGGCCCGTTTAATTCCTCCCAGAGCGGTGCATATTAGAAGTACACGTCGCGTTAATGCTTCACATCCGTATGAGGTTCAGCTTGTTACTCCTCGTACAACGCTTTTCAAGCAGTCTTTTATATGGAGAACATCATACCTTTGGAATGGTTTACCCAGGACTGTGTTTCCCATCGAGTACAATCTACAGCGATTCAAGAACAACGTGAATCGCTTTCTCCGCACACGTGTCGCTCCTGTAGCGCTTTAGGGACTTCCCTGTAGCACGTGTGCTAGACCCATAAAAAAAAAAAAAAAAAAAAAAAAAAAACATATATCTAATTTTACAGCTCATATGAGACAAATGATGTTTTACTCTACCTCATCTACAGAATAATTTTATTTCACTTTCTTCACATATGCAGATAAAAATAATACTACACAACGGTTATCAACACTACACCAAAAACTTTGTTTTTATACTCGACACGGGTTATGATAACTATATTAGCATCGCTCCTAATGATACTAACATGGTTAGAAAGACGCTTGTCGAGCACAAAAATAAAGTGTTATGCCAAAGATTACAAAATTTCAACATAATACTCACACTAACTGATTGTGGTGGAGTGTCATTTTATAATAAAAGATTCTAGTTTAAATTTTCGTGTATTTTCTTATAATAGTACCTTGTATACATAAGTAAAAAAATAGGCCCTATCATAATAGCGATAAGAAAGGCGAACTTCTCAAATAAACTTTCTTATAACTTGATTAATAAGAGAGATTATTATCGGAAAACTATAACAAATAGATGCTTATACTGCACTCTGTCGGCGACTTACTAAGTCTATTCAAGCAGAGCGGCACAGCACGGCGGGGACTTATTGCAGAAACGCACCTTTCTTGAGCTTACTGCTCTAGGGCATAGATGGCAGCATTGGTATAACAACTAAAGACGAAACGAAAAGAATCGCATTTTTAGAAGTTACCAAAAGTGTTCTTCGTATTTGTTGAACCATAGAGATTATTATCCCTAATAAAGACAATATTATTTTGTTCTAATACTGCGCAAGCTTCAAACAGTGGGTTCCAATTAGACGTCATCGTTATATTTTAAATTACAAATAAAGGAACAATTTCTTCATTTTGCGACTAAGCATTCTTCAAATAATTATAAGAACAGAGTCTTTCTTAGAATTTAACGCTTGCTTAAAATAAAGATAACGACAAAGGCGTCCCAAAAGAAGTAGTTGCAAAATCTCTCTAATGTCCCTTTTCCAATGAAAACAAAAATAACAATTTTCATTTGTGCTGAATTTGATATAAAGTAGATGCAAAGTCAACAATTTGGGATATAATTAACCTTTTCGCTACTCAAGCGATTAAAATAAGAATAACTAAAATTATCCTTGCTCTAATTTATATATCTCATAAAATTAAATTATGTTGCTAAAAATTTTGAATTTTATTCTAACTAAAAATATAATGTAACCAATATTATTTACTACTTTAACTGAAAAAGGAACATAATATGAAACCATATATTTATTATGAATATGTGGAAGTGCAGTTATAATTTTTTTCGATTTATTTTTAAAACATTCTCAATCTGCATTTCAAACAACATAACTTATGAATATTCTTAAAATAATAAAAAGATTTTTATATAATTAACTAGAGTTTCCTTATAAAATAAATAAGTGTAATAAACTTTTACTGTTAAATTATCTTTAACCCTCAATTTAATGTTATGGGAGATATCTCCGTTTTTAAATAGCAAACAAAACTCCCTCAAAACTGTCTTAATTTAAATAATCTGAAGTGAGCTCTTCACTACTCGTCAAAATAAAAATAATAATAATAACAGTCTGTATTAAGAACTGAATTAAAGAATTCAACGCGTATAAGGCGAATTTTGCTGATTAGTATCTGCTATAGAAAGACGGGATGTATATCGGCTTAGCGGACTATTATCGTCAAGTAAGTGCTCTGCTCTTGCATTAAAAGTAGGAGCGTCCAAAGTTATGGACTACCCGAAGGTGTCATCTACGAATCACCAAATTATGATATCCATGATTCGCTCCATCTCAAAACTCACCAGCCAGGCTAGGTGATACGGCAAACTGCAAACACACAGTAACAACAGGAGAGATTTAAAAAACGTAGACCCAAAAATGTGAGTAACCAACCCACCTTAACACCATCAAGTCTGAAACCACCATATTAATTCAAGAACAAAACACATAAGGAAAATGAGATGAAATTATCTATTGAACTGTAGAGTTAGTGCAGCAAAAAAGGTCAGAATAATGATGAATAGACATAGTTTAGGCACAGCAATATTATGATTTTATCCTCTCTGGGGTATCACCAGAAGTATTGTCCTGAGTTTTGGACCTCGAGAAACTCTTTTATTTTTTCAAAATGACCAAAAAAACGCATTGATTGATTAGTAAACAAATGTAAAAAAAACGGTTAAAATGGCTCCAAAAAAAATTTTTTAAATGGCATCTGAAAGCTGGCGTCGAGATCTAAATTAATAAAATAAATAAACTGGTCAAGTGCAAGTTGAACTTGCGCAATAAGTGTTCCGTACGTTGATTGCTTTTAAAATAAAAAATTTTGTTAGGGAGGTATAAAATGATCAGTGACTTCATAAAACACACCCCAAATGAGTTTTCAACAAAGTTTGTTTCCAATCTTTACTGAAAACTGATGACCTTGAAATTTTTGTTTTTTTATATGCCAGATAAATTATTAAGGGTAATGCACTCGTGATAATATTCGTTCAATCTACACGCGGTGGAGAATATTCCAGAATTTTTTCAAAATTTTTTGATCAATACTTTTCAAATTAAGGGGGGGACAGCGATTCTTCGCAATTTTTTCAAAATAATACAAGAAATGTGTGCGCAAATATTACATTCTATATATATATATATATATATATATATATATATATATATATATATATATATATATATATATATATATATTACCCGTGTTTTCACAAGCTTCCATTTGACACCACACTCGATGACCTAGTAAAAAAATTTGTTTTTCACTTCCGATTTCACCCCCCAAAAGTCACAATTTAACTTTCAAAACTACACGGCTCTGTTGAGGCCATCAATTCCTATATTATTACCAAATTTCCACTTTCTATGACAAATAGTTTCGGAGAAAATCGGGTGTGACAGACAGACAGACAGACAGACAGACAGACAGACGGACAGACAGACAGACACAGAAGTCATCTTATAGGTGTTCCGTACGGAACACTAAAAGCAGATCCATTTTTGAGCAAATGGCATAAAATGACGGGCAATTTAAATTTTAAATAACATATTCAACTGTATTTTTGTTATAACAAGAGGGGCATATTTTCAGAAAGTTTCAAGCTGATCGGTTCTCTTAGTCAATCCGTACGATAAAATGAGAAAAAAAAAAGTTTTTTGACTGTTTTTCAATTTTGTAAGTATATACGAGCTTAAGCGACTTGAAAACTAACGAAGTATTATTTGAAATTTCATTACGAAAAGGTTTTTTTTTTTTCTCGATCCGACTTATATAACTGGAGTTATTCACATTTTGAGCTCTCAAAAAAACGCATTTTGAAAACTTAAATTGTTTATAAACAAAAAAGCACAAGTTTTTCGAGGTCCAAAACTCAAGACAATACTCCTGGTGATACCCCCAGAGATGGTAAAATCATAAAATTGTAAATGCTTTTTTTTTACTGCACCAGCTGATGAAACAGTAAAGTTCTTAAAATTTATACTTTGTTATAAAGATTATGTACTGTTCGGTTTAATATCAAGGTATGGCTCTTAATGCTATACATAAGTCAAATTCGTTCATCGATGGAATACTGCCCTGATGTTTGAGATTCTACACATACTCTGTATTTGTTTGAGCCTATCGAGTAAGGTACTATTTACCTGACCAGAGTCCTTGATTCTTTGCATCATCAAATGGAAGATTGTGCCCTAAGTCTTTGTCATTATGGGGAATGTTTGACAAATGTAGCCCGCTTGATTCCTCTCTGAGCGGCAACTGCTAGGAATACACGTCATGCTATTACAGGATATCGGTATAAGGTTCAGGTTGTCGCCCCTCGTATCATCATCTTAAAGAACTGTTCTATGTAGAGGAAATTATCCTTAATTTGCTGTATGTTACTGTTATTTGAAGATTTCCAGCAGTAAAAATTAAAAATGAAAAACTATTGATCGATTAGGACTGTTAGAAGTACCAGCTGTAACAATACTATAACCTAGATAAAAGTTTTATGTTTGCAAATAAATGACTCACTAAGGCATTCTTAACTTTAATGATTACAAAGTAGGGCAGTCTCCGTTTACTTGCCTTTACTGGCTATTTTGCCTCTAAAATACTCGGCCGTTGCCGTTGCTCGAGTTTTATTGCAGATTAAGACTAGTTGGGCAGCTCGATTCATTGTCCGAAGCTTTTATGTCTCTGTATTATATTAGTTTACATAAAGTGTAATCTCGGTTTCTGTCTGATAAATGGCCCAAGTCAAACAAGTTTTTTTCACATTTCAAAATAAAAAGAGGTGGGTTCCGAAGGATTTCGATAAGATAAAACTTAATCTGCTACTAAGATTTCTCCATAATATATATATATATATATATATATATATATATATATATATATATATATATATATATAATAATACACATATATACAGGGTGCCCCATATGTATGGAATAATGATTCCACAGCATTTATTAATCAGTGTATCAAAAAAATGTTTAATGAAAGTTGTAGAGTGTTTATACGACGCACATGCTAACGTTGACAATAAAAATAATATATATATATATATATATATATATATATATATATATATATATATATATATATATATATATATATATATATATAAAAGGATTTAACTTAGGGATAGCCCTTAGGATTAGAGAGTGAACAAATAGGTCATAAAGTTTTTGTAGTTGTATTCTAATATCGAGCTTTCGATGCGAAATCATACATCATCTTCAGGACCTGGAAGCTAAAATACCCTCTGAAGGAATATACTATACTTTCAAAAAAAAAGTAGAAACCACTACCATAATTTTTAATTTTTTTTTTAATCCGAGTTTTTAGCTAAAATAGTCCTTACTGAATATTTACTCTGTTGAATGAGAATCTGATCTATACCAATTGCAAGAAAGGAAATGCTTATTCTTATACATATAAATTCGCATCGGCCCCAACTTTATATATTAAATTGTTAAAAATGTAATAGAATCATACTTAGTAATTATTAAAATCTTAAAATTATTATAAAATAAAATTAGCTACGAAAACTTGTTCAGCCATTTTGAGGTCTTTTTATGTTTTTTAGTTAATATAAATGTCAATTTTTTTAGTATATTTTTGGGACAATAAATATATGTAAATAGAGCTTATGCCTTCGACGTCTTTTTTATGGTTTAGAGTATTATGGCAGTTTATTATATATCACATTTCCAGAAAATTCCGTCTAAATATGTTTCTTTCACCTATGTTGGGACTGCTTCTTTCAGTGTCCAAAATGAAGGTCTCGTTGTAATACAGTCCCTGGCCAAATTATTAGACGCACTGCAAGATTTCATGTAAAAATATTAATTACCGAGTGATATTGTACCGTTTTATTATTTTAAATTGATTTGTTTTTTTATTTTTATATTATCCAATCAATTATCTATTTATTTGACATAAATAAAACAGCATTAATTTAGAAAAGCATAAGTTTATTAAGTTTTAAAGAAAAGTGAAATTAATGTTAGTAAAAGTCAATATTTAGTTGAGCCACCTTTAGCCGCTATCAAAGCTGCGCGGCAAGCTATCAATGCAAGATTGTACTGTCTCCTGCATTTGAAGATGATGATTCCACACATGAATAATCTTTTCTAGGAGCTGGGTTTTGTTGGTAAATCACATCTTTAGCCACTTCTCTTTTCATCAGCTCCCACACATTTTCAATGGGGTTCATACCCGGCCAATCCAACAGAGGGATATTTTTTTTTCTGCCAAAAAAGCTTTAACAGACCGAGCAGTGTGGCAGGGAGCTCCATCTTGCATGAAAGTGAATGGTTCCCCATTTGGAAACCATTCTCTGAGCTGCGGAATCAACCGATTTTGTAATACTTCTTTGTACTGATCTTGCCTCATTATTCCTTTGACGACGTACAGACGTCCAGTGCCCTTGCCGCTGATGACTGACCAAATCATCACTTTGGTGGGATGTTTAACCGTCGGGACTACACAATCAAGATGAAACTTTTCTCCATGACGACGACGCACATACTGAGCTTTATTCTGCAAAATTTCGAATGTGCTTTCGTCACTGAAGCAGACCTGTCAAAAATAGGAAAAATATATAAACTTCCATGTTTATTTGCTTTATTTAACTGAAAATGATAATAATGTATCAATTATTGATTAAATTGCTGTATCTTACCGATCTCCAGAAGTCCACATCTTTGTCTTGCCATTGTTTGGCCCACTTCAGGCGCTTTGTTTTCATTGCAGCTGTTAACTTGGGCTTCCTGGCGGGGGACAGGCCTTAAAATCTAATTCTTTCAATTTTCTTCGAACAGTGCGCTCAGAAGCATTTACGCTAGCATCCTGGAGTTGTGATTTTATTACCTTGGTGGTAGCAAATCTGTTTTCTACACAAATTTTTCTTCAAACATCTCTCTGACCGTGGAGTGAAAATTGGTTTTCTACCGCATCTTTTCTTTCTTTCCGGGCTTAATTCCTTCCCTGACTCAATTTTCTTTTTTATGCGTCGTACACTACTAGCTTCAGAAACCTCCAATCTTCGTGATATTTCTCGGTTTGTAAATGTTTTCGCAATCACAAGGGCCTTCACTTCAGCTTTTTTACGTGGTGAAAGATCGCCTTTTCTACCCATAATGAAAATAGTCCAATTACTTTTTTAAAACACTGCATACAAAATAAACTAATAACTGAGTAGTATAAAACTGTTTTAAACAAACAATCACAGTCCATAAAGCCACAGAAACACACGTCCGTACCTGACTCGATTCCGATCGCGACTGATACAGGTTTGTACTTATTTACGTTCATGTTTCACTTTGTCAACACAGTGCTGCCATATGTTAAAAATAAATACAAATATGTAGTCTACAACAATTCTTTTAAATAAAAATCAATAATATTGTAGTTTAAATATACCATTATTGCATAAAAACTCTTAAGAAACATAAAATTACTAAAAAAAATACAGTGCGTCTAATAATTTGGCCAGGGACTGTAGACTTTATGGTCATATTTGTTCACATATTGGCTCAGACTGGTCGAATCCGGTTTGTGCTTACAATCGCTTCTATGTAAGGCGATTCTTTTAAATAATTTTTTATGATGTCTGGTCCCATGATAGAAGAATGTAAAACTAGTTTAAGGCACAGGCCCTAGATTAAATTAGGTTAGGTCATAACCATGTTAAAAAAACAATTAGTAATGGAAGACTTAGAAACTGATGTCATACCAAATTAAACTTCAACATTCCATTTTTTTACAGATACATTGATGCTTGTTTGACTGCTATATCTAAAAATTAAAATTAAATTAATTATATTCTACAAAAATTCAACGGATAACACAAAAATATTCAATTCACATTCGAAACAGAAGACAACAATAAGATAAATTTCTTAGATGTAAGTTTACACCGCATTAATGAAAATATAACAACTGAATGGTATACTAAAAAATGGTCTTCTAGTTACCTTAATTATGAATCACACCACCCGAATCTGTAATCAAAGGTCTAGCAGATAGAGTAATCAAGCTTTCTGACACAGAATACAGAGAGAAAGCAATAACCAAAGCTAAAAAAGAAGCATTAACACTTAATAAAATATCCGATGTACCTTATAAACAAAGTCTTCAAACAACGAATACATAACTTTTACAACACTGTAATAAGTAAAAAACCAACTAATAACAACCATAATTGCTTTACCGTTTATAAATGGACTATCCCAACCACTCAAAAAACTTTTTGAATACTACAAAATTTGATTATGTCACAAATCATATAATCTGCTCTCATCCAATTTTTCCAGACTTAAAACCAAAAATCTCCAAATAATAAAAAAGTAACATAGTCTACGAAATCAAATGTAATAACTGCGAAAGAATATACGTCGAGCAAACGAACCAATACCTAGAAAATAGAATCAAAGGCCATAAATACGACAAAAAAAAAACAGTACAGCTCTTACAAATCATGGAATGAATAAAAGTCATACCTTTGATTTCAAAAACATCAAAATTATCAAAACCGAAATAAATACAAAAAAAGGGAAATACTGGAATCCATACACATACAGATGACGCCCACTGCAATAAACGAAAAAAAAACAGATGTAAATAACCTAAACCGTATCTACCTACCAGTCATATAAAGTCCTTGAAGTGAAGTGGTTGTTTATAGAAAGTAAAAAAAAATGTGTTTTTGACAGTGACTTAAAATTAACACCCCATAAAATGAACTACTTTCTAAGGTAAGGCCCTCATTAATGTATACAGTTAAGTGTCTTAAATTAAAAAATACGATAATGTACAAATATTTTAAGTTCGAAATACACGACAAACTGATTAATTACTTATCTATATTTAATTCTTCCAATGTCATCTTTTAGAGCAAATTTTGAAGAAGACCTCTTCCGAAGGTCGAAACGTCAATAAGTATATAACAAATCAAAGAATAATTTTAATGATCTAATTCCAAGAACACGTAAAACTATAATATATATATATATATATATATATATATATATATATATATATATATATATATATATATATATATATATATATATATATATATATATATAAATATATAAATATATATATATATATATATATATATATATATATATATATATATATATATATATATATATATATATATATATATATATATATATATAAACATATATATATATATATATATATATATATATATATATATATATATATATATATATATATTAGGGTGACCGCAAAAAATCGATGTCGGAATTTTGTTCGTCTTCCGAAGGTCGAAACGTCAATAAGTATATAACAAATCAAAGAATAATTTTAATGATCTAATTCCAAGAACACGTAAACTATAATATATATATATATATATATATATATATATATATATATATATATATATATATATATATATATATGTATATATATATATATATATATATATATATATATATATATATATATATATATATAAATATATATATATATATATATATATATATATATATATATATATATATATATATAAATATATATATATATATATATAAACATATATATATATATATATATATATATATATATATATATATATTAGGGTGACCGCAAAAAATCGATGTCGGAATTTTGTTCGTCTGGACCCCACAAAACGATTCCCCTTTCCAGATATTGAGATAGCCGAAATTTGAGCTCGATTAAAACGACGTTAACCCGTGCCGCTCGTCGCTCAAAGTTTGAAAAAATTCGAATTTTTGGCCAAAAAGCTGACATATGGAGCCATAACTCCAGAACGGTAAATAATAGAAACACGCTTAATATCTCAAAAGAAAGCTAATGTTGTTCTTGAAAATTTATATTCTATACATAATTATTGTTATTTTAAGTCAAACCGAGTTACAACAGCCTTTATCCCCAAAAACGTGACCTGGTACCAGTAGGAGCCGGTTTGGGAGTATTCTAAGAATTTTACGGGTTTTTTTTTTTACATAATGTGTCTCGGAATTAACATTTTTTTGTTAAAAAGTATTTTGGAACTCAATTTTCAAACATAAAGAGCCTTTTGTTCAAATTTAATCTTTTATTATATGGGTATTACCTGACTAGTTTACCAAACAAAGACCCGTTTGACAGGTAAAAAGGAGGGTGAATCTAATTTCTATTTTATTTATTCAGTTTAGTTTCTAAAGTGCCTTTGAGCTGGTTAGATCGAACAATTATCTAGTGAAGATATTTTAACGTTTTTTTTTTAATTTTCCAAGTGTGTGTGTTATTGTTTTTATAACTATTATAGTATTATTTTAAAAGACATTTGAAAACATTTTATTGAAATTAAAGTTTGCAATATATTTTGTTTCATTTTCCAAGTTAACTGTTATTTACCTATTGGCCTCTGAAATGGCATCCACATCAGGTGCACAAAGCCGGACCAAGGATAAAATATTTCTTGTGGGCTATCCCATTCACCAGATCACCGGTTGTAAACTACCCTCAAATCGTCAAGTTTTGTGTGCTTTATTTTATAATTTACGTACGTGAAATTAACTGTAAGAGAATCAGCAAAACTTACAATACGAGAAGTGTTCATTTTTTGGGAGAAAGCTCGATTCCCGACTAAACATGAGCAAGATGCAATTACTAAACTGGAAAAAACTTCACGCCGAGTGGAGAACTCTTCAAAAAGACCGGAAGAAAACATCGAAAACGGCCAAGAACAAATTTAAACAGTTTGTTGAAAAGTTGGATGATCTCTTTGATATTGCTCAACAAGATGCCTTGTCTGTGATGAAATCGGAAGAAGATAAGGCGTTTCTCGTGAAACAGAGGCAGAAGGGCCGCCCAGGTTCCATGACTGGAGTGGATCTCAAGTTGTCTCGAGGTGAAGAAATCAAGGTGCAAAAGGAACTTGCAAAAATGAACCGACAAATCCAAGAAGCAACTTTTGATATTGGTGAGTTTTTTTTTATTATTAGTATTCTAAAAAATAGATAAACAAATAAGTAAATAGTTTCATTATAATTGAAAGGAAATTGTACATGAGAGCATGATTTGGCATCTTTATGATTGAGTTTATATTTTTTAAATAATACCTTTTGATAATTAGAAGTAGGTAATTTAGTACCTATGTATTATTACTATTCTGCTAAAACGACAAGTTTTTATAGTATTTTTTTTTCTCTTTCTTTTGTTGCTTCTTAGAGACGGATGATGAAGACAAGGTCGAAGAAGGAGAAGAAGACACTGAAGAGGACAGCATCTACCAGGAACTTGAGAGCTTGGAGGAAATGGACATCCCTGAAGAAGCTGCAGAAGATCCAGGACCATCTGAGAGCAAGAGGATGAAAGTTTCATTTGCAAGGGGCGTTAAAGAGATTTTAAACATGAAATTGTCCATTTTATTAGATCGATGTAAGGTATCCGACAGAAATGCCACGAGAATTTTAATAGCTACTCTAGAAGCACTAAACCTTGACCCTCTTGAGTACAAAGTCTCGAAAACTTTATTACATGATAGAAGGCAAATGTTCAGAGAACAATATAATAAAAAAATTTTTGATAAAGTAAACATTCCTGAAAAAGAGCCCGTGGTTGTCCATTGGGACGGTAAACTTTTACCGGGTGTTTTAAAAAAATGAACAATGTGAGCGAATAGCTATAGCTATTTCATATGGCGAAAAGGAACAGCTGCTGGGAGTTCCTGTAACAGCAAACAGCTCTGGAGAGGAGCAAGCCGTAGCCGTATATGAATGCCTACATGAATGGGGTCTTCTCAACACCGTCAAGGCGATGTGCTTCGACACTACAGCATCCAACACGGGAAGACTCAAAGGAGCATGCGTCATATTGGAGCAAATGTTAGGAAGAGAATTGTTATACCTAGCTTGCCGTCACCATATCTTGGAAATTCTGTTAAGAGGCGTATTCGACACAAAAATGGGATCAACCACTGGACCTCATCCAGACATTTTCAAGAGATTCCTCACTGCGTGGCCCAAGATAGACGAAGGAAAATACGACACAGGTATCAGTGACAATCTAATACAAAAGCAGCTAACTCCAGAAGTAATTGCAAATGTCACTGCTGAATTCGAGACCAAATTAACTGAGAGCCACCCCAGAGATGACTACAAGGAGCTATTGCAGTTGGTTCTCGTATTTGTTGGATCACTAGACGGCAATGTTGTGGGTTTTAGAACTCCAGGAGCCATTCATCACGCTAGGTGGATGGCAAAGGCTATTTACTGCTTAAAAATGTTCATTTTTCGTCGTCAATTTAAGATGTCTAAAGAAGAAGAAAGTTCTGTGCGTGCCATTTCTGTTTTCCTAGTTAAAATTTATTGTAAAGCTTGGTTCAATGCTCCAAAAGCTCATGTTGCACCAAAGCAAGATTTAGGTATTTTACATAAATTGCTCAGTAGCCCAGATGAACCATCACAGCACGCTAGGGTTGTAAATCCAAAAGTTAGGAAAGAAAACTTAAAAGAGGTAGTTGATGGAGGATTGGTAAATTTACTTACCACAGAAACGTTTACATTCTTTGACCAATTTAATATAAAAACAAATTTCCTAAGACAACATCCAAACACCTGGCCTCAAAATAATGACTTCCAAGAAGGATTGAAAATTGTCAAAACATTAAGAGTAGTTAATGATATGGCTGAGCGTGGTGTTAAATTAATAACCCACTTTAACGACCTTCTGACAAAAGATGAAGACCAAAAGCAATATGTCCTGCAAGTTGTAAGTAAATGCCGAGCATTATATCCTGACGTTTCAAAAACTACTTTAACAAAAGCTCTAGAATAGATTAGATAACTATGTAAAATTATCAACTCATGTAGGTACTACGTATGAATCTTTTCTGTGTCTGTGTATTATATACCTAATTTTTATATTTTAAAATAAAAAATGTCATTAGACTTATCAGTATTACTTGTTTTTTTATTATATTTCTACTTTAAACTCAAAAATATACCAAAAAAAGCAAAATTTATCTCTTAATAATAAAAATATACGAAGTATGCTCCTAGTGGTACCAGGTCACGTTTTTGGGGCTAAAGGCTGTTGTAACTCGGTTTGACTTAAAATAACAACAATTATGTATAGAATATAAATTTTGAAGAACAACATTAGCTTTCTTTTGAGATATTAAGCGTGTTTCTATTATTTACCGTTTTGGAGTTATGGCTCCATATGTCAGCTTTTTGGCCAAAAATTTGGATTTTGAGCGACGAGCGGCACGGGTTAACGTCGTTTAATCGAGCTCAAATTTCGGCTATCTCAATATCTGGAAAGGAGAATCGTTTTGTGGGGTCCAAACGAACAAGATTCGGACATTTTTTTTCCCCCTCTATGAGATCCGGTCACTCTAATAAATAAATAAATATATTATATATATATATATATATATATATATATATATATATATATATATATATATAAATATATATATATATATATATATATATATATATATATATATATATATATATATGGGGCTTATTTGATTGCAAGTGTTGGTGTTTATGTTCAAGTTTAAACCTCGTATATTACCAGAATCGGTTTTGAAATTGCTATATCAGCCCCTACCCAGAGATTCGAACACAGGGCTATTTTTACCCCCGAAATTTTTTGATCTTAGGAACTTCATCGTCTTATTTTTCCCACAGTAAATCTGGAGACACACCATGTAATGTCTGGTGGGATCTGGGCGTCTCCCATCTAACTTTTTCTTTTAGTCGCCTTCTACGACAGGCGGAACGTACCAGGGGTGTATTCTATCCAGCACCTCCACAAGCGAGTTGGTTATATGTCTTCCCACCCATACTACTACTACTTCTAAGATACCAGTGAGTTTCTATCATGGTTTTATAAATTCATTCATAGCCTTCAGTTCTTCCAAACCTGGGAGAATTTGAGAAAAGACGACGATATCGACACTATGCATTTCCAAGCTTTTGGAGGCATACTTTTGAGTGAGTCCGATAGGGAATAGGGAAGCGCTTATAAAGCACAGAGGATCCAATGGGGAAGTAGAAGTATATCTAACTATTAAGGTTAAACGAAAGTTAAATTGATTTGTCCATCTATTACCCAATTTCTCTTGCTTTTTAAGAAGGCAATTTTAGAACTCTAAAAAACAGAAAGGTAGAGAAAGGACAAATCATATTAAACCAAATAGATTTTGTTCGTTCAAGATTAGAATAATGGATCTGTATGTTAATAACAAACGTTAAAAATTATTTTAATAATTAAATAACCGGTTGAACTTGAGCAATTAGTTTTCCGTACGTTGTCTGTTTTTAAAATAAAAACTTTTCTTACGGAGGTATAAAATGATCAGTAACTTCACAAAATGAGTTTTTAACAATGTTTTTTCCGATCTGTACTGAAAACTGATGACCTTAAATTTTTTTTTTTTTTATATAAACCAGATAAATTATAGATAATGCACTCGTGATAATTCTCTAATCTACACCCTGTAGAGAATATTCCAGAATTTTTTCACAATTTTTTGATCAGTACTTTTCGAGACAATGGGGGGGGACAGCGATTTTTTCGCTCTTTTTTAAAAATAATGAAAAGAGAAATGTGCGCAAGTATTACATTATATATATTTTTCAACTAGTCTTTTCACAATCTTTCATTTGACACCCCACTTCATAATTTGTTAAAAAAAATTTTCTCACTTCCGATTTTCGATTTTTCACCCTCTTATGGCAAAAGTTTCAAAACTACACGGCTCTGATGTGACCATCAATTCCTATATTAGTTCCAGACGGACACCGAAGTAATCTTATAAGTGTTCCGTACGGAGCACTAAAAAAATGGTTAGTTTAGAAAAGTATGGATAATGTAATTATATTTATACTCTTTAATTAATCATATTAATAAAAATTTCATGAATTTCGGCAAAATGAATCGAGGAATGTTGCGTCAATATTAAATTGAAGTTATAAATTATAATCTAGCATACACTATGAGGCATTAAAAGAGTTAAGAAAAAGGTCTATTTAGATAAGCTGGGGGTCTTATCCTTATGTTGGTTGATATTATCTGGGTTTAACCGCAATCAATCTATGTTGGAGACAGGAGCAAAGCTATAATATAACGTTGAAGCGTCCTTATTTATGAATAGCTTTTGCTCACAACCTCCCCTACGTTGATATTGTTCTTTGTGAATGATGTATTGTTGTAAATATTTATTTGGTTATATTTACGTGCATTTATTTTATATCATTTCTGGTTGAAAATATAATGACTTGCTACTTTCTATAACTTTGGAACAAATATCGAAAAATGTACAATCTTTTAAATAAATGAAAATGCATTAAGGTGATTGAAGGTTTTTTTCCAGAATTTATTACATGAATTTTAACTGAATTGGTGGAAAACTTTATGGCCGAGATCGTTAGAATTTTAAATAAATTCTTTATTATTTCTTCTTAGAACATCAGATATTATTAGAAACAAACTGGAGCATGATAATAATTTCTGTTATTTTGCATGGTGTTATAATTAGGTATGCCAGTGGTTCATCCCGTATTTTGGGTTTACAACAATCAAAATACTTTTATTCAATAAAATTTTAACCTTATGATCATATGGATCCAAGAGAACGCTAAACCCAAAACTGCTTACTGAAGGAGTACGTCAATCAAATAAACAAGGGAGACCAAGTCTCTCTTACACTAGAATTGTAAAAACTTAAAATCTTCTCAACGCTGTAAACTGAAAATCAAAGAAAGTTAGGAGAGAGTGATTCTATTGAGGTGGGGGTCATAAGTCTTTCCTGCCCTATCAGGACTCCCTGGCTCGCCTCGGCTACTCCACAACCTGGCTGCTATATACGCCTGCCCAACGTTCATACACAGACTAATATAGACGACTATAATACACGAAGAATAGCGAATTTAAGCATGGACCGCGTACGCCTTAAAACAAGTAAAAATTGTCTAAATTATTATTTAAAAATATTCTTTAATAATTTATCTTTGGACATAAAATTTGTCACCGAGTATAAAACTTTAACAAAAAATTGGTAAAATAATTTAGCTAATATTACAAAAATAAGAAAATTATAATGTAATATATAGTAGTAGTTCATTGTATTGGGGTATTAAATTTAAATCACTGTCAAAACACATTTTTACATTCTACAAACAACCACTTAACGTGAAGGACTTTATATGACTGGTAGGTAGATACGGTTTAGGTTATTTACATCATTTTTTTGGTTTATTGCAGTGGGCATCATCTGTATGCGTATAGATTCCGGTATTTCTCTTTCTTTTTGTATTTATTTCGGTTTTGATAATTTTGATGTTTTTGAAGTCAAAAGTATAATTTTTATTAATTTCATGATTTGTAACAGCTGTACTGTTTTTTTTTTGTCGTATTTATGGTCTTTAATTCTATTTTCTAGGTATTGACTTGTTTGCCCGATATATTCCTTCGTAGGTATTACATTTGATTTCGTAGACTGTATTACTTTTTTTTTTATTTGGAGTTTTGGTTTTAAGCCTGGAAAAATTGGATGAGAGCAGATTATATGATTTGTGACATAACCGAATTTTGTAGTTTTCAAAAATTTTTTGAGTGGTTGGGATGGTCCATTTATAAACGGTAAAGCAATATATGTATCATGATTGTTATTAGTTGGTTTGTTACTTATTATGGTATTGTAAAAGTTATGTATTCGTTGTTTGAAGACTTTGTTTATAAGGTACATCGGATATTTATTAATTGTTAATGCTTCTTTAGCTTTGGTTCTTGCACTTTCTCTAAATTCTTTGTCAGAAAGCTTGCTTGCTCTGTCTGCTAAACCTATGATTACAGATTTTTTTTTGAGAATTCGGATGGTGCGATTAATTAATTCTAGATATCTTAATTATGAATCACACCACCCGAATTTCCAAAAAAAATCTGTAATCATAGGTCTAGCAGATAGAACAATCAAGCTTTCTGACACAGATTACAGAGAGAGTGTAATAACCAAAGCTAAAGAAGCATTAACACTTAATAAATATCCGATGTACCTTATAAACAAAGTTTTCAAACAACCAATACATAACTCTTACAATACCATGATAAGTAAAAAACCATAATAAGTAAAAAAACCAACTAATAACAACCATAATACGTATATTGCTTTACCGTTTATAAATGGACTATCCCAACCACTCAAAAAACTTTTTGAAAGCTAAAAAATTTTTTCGTAATTAACTTACAGGATTCTTCCATCTTTTTCACCGCCTTCCCCTCTTAGAATTGAACGTGATGAAAAAATAAATGATTTATCATATTCTTATAGTCCAAGAACTCTAAAAAGGAGAAGTAGCACGATATATGGGAAGCGACCCCTCTAACCACCTACCTAACGAAAAAATAACCCGATTTTTGAATTCGTCGACTCCAAAAATCTCAAAAAGACATAAAACGCTCTATATAGGAAACAGCCCCTATAATCTCCGCCCCACCTATTTGACCCTTTCTATGTATTATTTTAAGTACATATGCATAATATTTGTTTTTATCTCAACAAAGAGCCAGGAGTATTTACCATATTACTATTAAAATCATATAAAATTTATCGGCCCCCACCCCTTCCACCTCGTTTCTCTTAAGCGATATCGCTCAAAAACTATAGGCTTCATTCCTTTATTAGGTATTATATATGTATCAAGTTTAAAATTGATATCTGATTTCGTCCGAGAGTTATCGTGCCAACAGATCGACAGACCGACGAAAATGAGTCACTATATTTCTCGTGATTTAGGAACACTAAGACGTCTAGAAAACCAAAATAGCCGGTCAAGTTCAAGTCAGACTTGCGCAGTTAGTGTTCCATACGTTGATTGCTTTTAAAATAAAAAATTTTTGTTACGGAGGTATAAAATGATCAATAACTTCATAAAACACACTCCAAAAGGGTTTTCAACAAAGTTTTTTCCGATCTTTACTGAAAACTGATGACCTTGAAGTTTTTGTTTTTTTTTATACAGGGCGTCCCAAAAAAAATTTTATACAAATGGAGAAAAAGTTTATATAGTTTTATACATATTACAAAAAAAAAATTATTCTTGATAAAAAAGTTCTGTATTACATGGAAATCCACACGTCAGTAATTGTTGGATTATTTATTGAATAAAAGACGTGTTTACTGGAGATTTTTTGAATTTATAACTAGGAAGGCCACAAATCTAAACTTGAGCATATTTTTTTTTAGTTCTTATTAACATTTTCATTTAATATTCTTCTCTGTATTTAAATTTAAACACACTTTACTCCTCATTATTATTCATTATTTTTTATTTTCCCTGCATACCATCAAATATTTTAAACTTTTGATGCTTGTTTATGGATTTCCATGTGATGCAGAACTTTTAATCAAGAATAAATTTTTTGTAATATGTAAGATAAGCTTTTCCTTCATTTGTATAAAACTTTTTGGGACATACTGTATACCAGATAAATTATTAAAGGTGGTGATAATTCTCTGCACCCTGTGGAGAATATTCCAAAATTTTTTGATCAGTACTTTTCGAGATAAATAGGGGGCGGCATTTTTTCGCGATTTTTTAAAAATAGTATTATAATAATATATATTCACATGCGTCGGGGACTCTGTACCGTTTCTTCAGTTTAACACGTAGGCTAAAAAGGTTTTGGTCTGACACATAGTCGTCGCCCTTTTCAAAAAGGCCATATGATTTTTAGAAAGTACCAACCTTCAAACGATACGTGTCAAAATTTCATGACATTTCGACGATTAGTTTACAAGTTACAATGATTTTACTGACGCTGCTTTTGATATTTTCAATACAAAAAATCTAATTTCATGTATCGATTAAACACTGTTTTTTGATGAGAAAAAATACCGTTCAAGCAAAACAATGGCTTGACAAGTGTTACGGGGACTCTGCCCTTGGAAAATCAGTCGTCATTTACTGGTATGCTGAATTTAAACGCGGTCGTACAGATACAAATAATGCTGAACGCTCTGGACGCCCAAATGAGGTGGTTACACCGGAAAAACATCAAAAAAATCCACAAAAATGTTTTGGATGACCGTGAAGTGAAATTGTGTGAGATAGATGACACCCCAAAGATGTTAAATGAAGGTGTTGGCCATATTTGGCATGAACATTTGGGCATGAGAAAGCTCTGTTCGCAATGGGTACCGCGTTTACTCACAGCGGACCAGAAACAACAACGTATTGATGATTCTGAGCGCTGGACCTGTTTAAGCGCAATAAAAAGTATTTTTTCACGCGATATGTGATAATGGATGAAACATGGATCTACCACTACACACTCGAATCAAAACGACAGTCAGCTGAGTGAACAACAGCCAGTGAAAGCCGCCCCAAGCGAAAAAAAGAAAAAAAGACACAACAATCGGCTGGGAAGGATTTGGCCTCTGTATTTTGGGATGTGCATGGAATAATTTTCGTCGACTATGCAGAGAAGGGAAAAAACCATCAATAGCGAATATTATATAAAGTTATTGGTGCGTTTGAAGGCAGAAATCGTAAAGAAACGACCCCAAATGGACAAGAAAAAAAAAAATGCTCTTTCATCAAGACAATGCACCGTGTACAAGTCAATGGTTACGATGGCAAAATTGCATGAATTGAAGTTCGAATTGCTTCCTCATCCACCGCATTCTCCAGATTTGGCCCCAGAGACTATTATCTATTCGCAGACCTCAAAAAAAATACTCGCGGAAACGAGATTTGACTCCAGTGAAGAAGTTATCGCCGAAACTAAAGCCTATTGTGAAAGCAAAGACAAATCCTTTTACAAGAAAGGTGTAGAAATGTTAGAAAAACGTTGAACAAGACTATACTGATAAATAAAAGTCGAATTTTGCAAAAAAATGTGTAGCTAAACTAAAAACTTTTCAGCCTACGTGTTATATATATATATATATATATATATATATATATATATATATATATATATATATATATATATATTGGAGAATTTCGAGCGGTTGCCCTTGACATATCCAAGGCATTCGACCGTGTTTGGCACGATGGACTGTTAGCTAAGTTACGCTCTTTTGGTATGTCTGAAAAATTCTGTTTGTGGCTCTCATGTTTCCTCAGAGAGCGTTCTTTTTAATATTAACAGTCGACGTATTTCTTTTTAACACCTTCCCTATCAACGCCGGTGTGCCCCAAGGCTCCATACTATCTCCTACTCTCTTTCTCATTTACATTAACGATCTGCTGGAAGAGGCCGGAAACCCAATCTACAGCTTTGCAGATGACAGTACGCTTATCTCTTCGTTCATTTTGAACGCTCGGACATCGGCTACTCAGACGAATATCCTCAGACAGCAGGAAGTCGTTCAACTTAACAAGGACCTGGAAGAAATTTCTATCTTGGGGGTGACAGTAACCAAGTAGAATTTAACACTACAAAAACCCAGGCGGCAGTTTTTCTAAAAAAAGTTAGCATTTACTGGACCCGACATAGTTATGGTGGGGACACTCCATTCCGCTAACATCGTCACTCAATTTGTTCGGCGTTAATTTGGGAGCAAATATGTCCTGGCATGTACATGTCGCAGGGATAGCAAGGAGGGCTTCTCAAAAGTTGGGAAAATTATTTCGAACCAGAAAGCTTTACAATCCACAACAACTCTTCATTCTTCACAAAGCTCAAATTCCACCAACTCTGGAATACTGCTCCCATGTTTGGGGCTCCGCTTCCAAACATGCATTGCATTTGTTGGATTCTATTCAGAGAAGAGCTGCTCGTCTGACTGGAGACCCGGAACTGACCGGCGGCCTTGATTCGCTGGAACATCAAAGAACGGTTGGCGACTTGAGCTATTCTACAAGTATTTTCTTGGAATGTGTTCGAAGGATATAGCCCGCTTAATTCTTCCCAGAGCGGTGTATGTTAGAAATACACGTCGCGCTAATACTTCATATCCGTTTGAGGTTCAGCTTGTTACTACTCATACAACGCTTTTCAAGCAGTCTTTTATATGGAAAATATCATCCCTTTTTGCCCCAATTTGCCCAGAACTGTGTTTCCCACCGAATACAATTTACAGCGATTCAAGAACAACGTGAATCGCTTTTTTTCCGCACACGTATCGCTCCTGTAGCGCTTTAGGACTTCCCTGCAGCACGTGTGCTAGACCCATAAAAAAAACGCTTTTTTGAATTCCTTATCTTTTAAAATTTTTGAACATGTAATAATATTATTCAGTATACTCGTATATCACCACTACACCAAACACTTTATTTTCGCGCTCGACGCGCGTGCTGCTGGCTTCATTAGGAGCGACGACTCATTAAGTCAATCATCGCTCCTGATGAAGCCAACATAGTTAGCGAAAACGCGCGTTCGAGTGCAAAAGTAATGTGTTTGGTGTAATGCTGATATATATTGAGTAGTGTCGCTGTGCCAAAGATTCCCAACATATATATATATATATATATATATATATATATATATATATATATATATATATATATATATATATATTATATATATATATATATATATATATATATTATATATATATATATATATATATATATATTATGTATATTATATATATATATATATATATATATATATATATATATATATATATATATATATATATCTATATATATATATATATATATATATATATATATATATATAAACTATTGTGGAAATTTTTAAGTCTCATTTTCGAGGTGTTTATAAGTCTGATGCTGACGGTGGTGAGTCTAAGCTGGGGAATGTTGGGGATGGTGGTGAATCATTCTCCTCTCTTGACATCTCCCTGGGGGAAGTATTTGACCACATATCCAAACTTGACTTAAATAAGGGGCCAGGACCTGAGGTATATCTCCCAGGTTTTGGCCAAACCGCTGTATGTGCTTTTTTAAATTGTCCCTGGGGAGCGATGTTTTTCCTGACCAGTGGAAATATACTTTTATTACCCCAGTATTCAAATCCGGCGATCAGTCAGACGCTAAAAATTATGGACTTACTTCTATTCTAAGTTCTATCCCAAAATTATTCGAAAAAAAAAAAAAAAAAAAAAAGTGTTTGTGATAATTTAAAACACTTCATAAAACTTCTTTTAGTTCAGGAACAGCACGGTTTCGTTGGGGGGCGATCGACAACTACAAACTTGCTCTTGTTGGTTCAAAATACTATTGATGCAATGGAGGCAGCTGGTCAGGTTGACGTGGTTTATATGGATTTCAACAAGGTCTTCGAGACTGTCAACCACGATATCTTGATAAGAAATTAAGATGTTATGGCTTTTGTGGATCACTACTGAATTGGTTAACCTGTTACCTTAGATATAGGAAACAGTTTGTTAAAGTAAAGGGCTTTGTGTCGAGTGAAGTATCTGTTACATCGGGTGTACCACAGGGTAGCCACTTGGGCCTGTTGCTGTTTAATGTATTTATTAATAACCTCCGTGAGGTGATTCTATTTTCAAGGTCCCTGTTTTTTGCAGATGATTTGAAATTGTTTATGGTAATTCATTCTGTTGATGATGCTATGAGACTACAAGGAGACTTGGATAGGATGAGTGAGTGGTACAGAGGAAACAAAAATGAATCTGAATATTAAAAATGCAAGTTTAATATCGTACTTTCGGGCGAAAATTAGGCTTTTTTATGACTAAAGTATCAATAATTGTCTTCTGGAAAAGGTTTCTTCATTATGTGACTTAGGTATTTATTTGGGCACTAAGCTCGATTTTCATATTCACTATATACTTTTTTGCTAATAAATGTTTAAAACTCCTTGGCTTCGTCTATAGGAATACTAGGGATTTCCGGACTGTGGCTAGCATGAATACTTTGTATAAGGCCTTGGTAAGATCTTCTGTAGAGTATCTGTCATGTGTATGGTCGCCTTCACATGCTACACATATTGAAGTTATTGAAAGGGTACAGAAGAAGTATGCTAGATATGTTTCTTACAAATTTAAGTGGGACATCACTGCCTATGGAGACCTGCTACGTAGCCTCCAGCTGCAATCGCTTTCAAGACGTAGGAAAATTGCTGTTATCTGTTTCTTATTTCGACTTGTAAGTGGTCATATAGATCTTCTGAATTTAATAATTTTCCCTGTTCCACCAAGAGCAACAAGGGACCACTCACTCTTCACCCCGAGGTACCCTAGATATAACTATGGCCTATTCTCGCCGATCACTAAAATCACTAATGGCGCCTTTAAAAAAAAAGCACAGTCCACCGAGTGTGAGGATACTTGCTGGTGTTGTTGTTGTATTGTTATAATTGTTGTACTATCATAATTTCTGTAGAAACTATGTATAAAATGGATCTGCCCGTAAATAAATCAATATATGGACATATATACATATACATATATATATATATATATATATATATATATATATATATATATATATATATATATATATATATATATTCATAATACATATACATGAAGGTGAATTGAAAAGTTTTGTAGAAAACAAGGTAAATAAAATTTTTTTGCAAAAAAAAAAACAGTGTCCATCACTTTTCCTGCCGATAAAACTGTTTTTGTCTTTTCGCAATCTCACGAAGCTTAATACAACGATCTTCCATCACGATACCATACATTTTATCTCTTCAGAAGAGACCTCCATCGCGCGTCCTGAACGTGCAGTATCTACAGTACTCGTACGGCCACATTTAAATTCATTTATCCAGTAATAAATGATCTGCTGGTGCAGACTCTTTGTAAACTTCCTTCAATTCAATGAAAAAATAATATATAATCTTATATTTTTTTAGTTATAAATAATTTTTAACTAGGAAAATTCTGATAGTAATAATCAAGATATACAAAATACATTTCCTTCCACCTCCTCTGCTAAAGCAATCTCGCTGAAAAACTGTAGTAACAAATTTTAAATCGCCATCTTATTTCGTTTGAGAGTTATGGTGCGACCGACCAACAAACCCACGGAAATGGCAAACTATATTTTTCGAAGTATATAAAAGTCTTGAAGTCTCAGAAAGTAAAAAATAAAAGAGCTAAAGCATGATCTTAACATTAGCTTAATATTATTTTTCAAATCCAGACAAATACGGTCAACGTACAAACACTTGAATTTAGACCAAGTCTAAGTCTAACCACTGTAATCCATCTCTGCCAAGCTCATAAAAAGCCCTAGCATTGAATTGAGTTACTTCTACTTGCATTTTATTCTCCGATAAAACCCCGGAGCACAACGAGTTTCAAATATTTTACAGGAAAAGTAGCCAGCGGAGGCGAGTAAATCTTAAGTGCCACATTTTATAATCATTATCGTAGAAGATACCGTAAAAGGGTCATTTATTTGCTGGCGAGGTTGTTCGTCTCGTCCGTTATCAGCCCATCTTAGAGTAAACAGGTGCTTAAGTGGCGCTAAACTTCGGTACGTAATGAATTTCTGTAATTTAATTAAGGAAGTGGAGACGCGGTTTTTTCATCTCGTATTTTTTTTCATCAATTAACTGAAGATGTTGGGTAGTCTCTATTTTGATCTCAATCATATAAACCGTAAAATTTCTAGATTAAAGTGTTATTTTAGCATCAAACAGAATTAAAAACAACATGTATAGGTAATAATGATTATTGTTAAGATTTCAACAGTTAGATTCAAACAAAAGGGAATAAATGGAGAAGAATATTATTACAATTCAGATTTGTTTGTAATTAGGAATGTCCAAAGCATTTGGCCCTAATGTTAATGCTTGATACCTCCGTAATAGTAGACACCCCTGATTGATTTAATCTTATTTCCAATGGAAAGCCAATCTACGAGTACAGTGGAAGGAAACATACTAAAATGGTAACAGTGTAGTAGCGTAAAATTTATATAGGGTGTTATTGAAAGTAGTATCAAAAGATATTAGTAAAAATTTCTAATAAACGACGCCTCTACAGACCACCATATGCTTTAAATGATAACCTGTTCAAGCAATCAACAAACTGTTTTTTCTATATTTCATTAAAATCAGTGAAATCAAAACCAGAATAAAAAAAAAAAACCTTTTTAAAGTAAAGAACCCGCCAAGTACAGTTGGACTTGCGCAATTAGTGTTCCGTACGTTGATTACTTTTATAATATTTTTTTGTTACGGAGGTATAAAATGATAAATGACTTCACAAAACACACTCCAAATGAGTTTTCAACAAAGTTTCTTTCCGATCTTTGTTAGAAACTGATAACCTTGAAATTTATGTTTTTTTATATACCAAATAAGGTATCAAAGGTATGCACTCGTGATAATTTTCATTCAATCTACACCTTATGGAGAATATTTCGTTTTTGAATAATAGTGTTTCAATTTTTTACTTATTGTAAAATTTCGATGTTCTCTTATACAATGAGAAGGTTTTAATCAAATAAACAATTTTCCTTAGCAGATAGTAAAATCAAATTTTAATATTTTATAAAAGAGAACTTTCTTTACCACGTGTAGAAACAGAGAATCGGATAGCATAGTTCGTTTTTGAATAGTAATGTTTCAATTTTTTACTTATTGTAAAATTTCGATGTACTCGTATATAATGCTAAGGTTTTAATCAAATAAAAAATTTTCTTTAGCAGATAGTAAAATCAAATTTTAATAGGTTTTAAAAGAGAACATTCTTTACCACGTGCAGTGACAGTTAATCGGATAGCATAGTTCGTTTTTGAATAGTATTGTTTAAATTTTTTTGTTATTGTAAAAATTCGATATTTTTCGGATATAATGGGACGATTTAAGTCAATTAAAAAATTTTCCTGAGCAGATACTGAAATCAAATTTTAATAAGTTATAAAAGAGAACATTCTTTACCATGTGTGGACTTTAATGTCCACATCAACTGACTTAAATATTCAAATACTACCGACAAACAAGGTCGTGAAGCTGAATCATTCTCAATCACTTGTGGCTTAACTCAGCTTATTGACGAACCAACACGGATCCCTGATCGAGACGGGGAGTTCTTGATTTGTTTTTAACCACAAATCCGGAGATTTACATGGTCACCGTAAATCCGCCGTTAGGTTCTTCCGACCATAAACTGCTTTCGACATCGAGTATCTTGCCAATCAGTGACAAAGAGGCGCCTAGGCCGCACAAGATTTGGCACTACAAATCTGCTAAATGGGAAGATCTCATGGAATATTTTCGAACTTTCCCATGGATAGACACATATTTTCGATCCGACAAGCCATCTGACTGCGCCAGGGAGGTCTCCGATGTTATTTTGGCTGGTATGGGAGCTTATATCCCTTTTTCGAAGAAATGCCCCTCCAACGGCAAGCCTTGGTTTGACCGAAAATGCAAAGAAGCTGTTGCTTCTAAACATACTGCCTACCGACAATGGCGTGAAAATCCTAACACCATAAATCGTTACACCTTCTTCGTGCATGCTAAGGAATCATCGACGAAACCAAGGAGGCACACAATCAACGAATTAGAAACAAACTTCTCGCTTGTCCCAACAATTCCAGGTCCTTTTGGGCAGTCGCTAAGGTGGTTAGTCAAAATTTCACCAAATCCACCATACCACTACTCACACGGCCAGATAATTCCACACCTATTGAGAGAGCGAACTTGTTGGCTGAACTCTTTGCTTCACATTCTACTGTCGATTTCCAAGGAAAAACACCACCTACTATTCCCATATTGCAGTCAAAGATGCCCGATGTTGCCTTCAGACAGCGTATCATAAAGCGTATTTTAATGAAGCTAGACACCAAAAAGGCTTCTGGTGCTGACGGAATACCTGCCATAGTTCTCAAAAACTGCGCAATGGAACTAACACCAGTTTTCTGTAGACTTTTTAACCTATCCTACAGAAAGGGAATATTTCCGTCCTGCTGGAAATGTGCCACGGTTCAGCCGATACCTAAAAGGCAAGAAGACCTTGCCAAATAACTACCGACCTGTCGCACTGCTTTCAATAATATCGAATATCATGGAAAAAGTTATCAATCAGCAGCTTCTAAAATATCTTGAACGATTCAATATTATTAGCGATCACCAATATGGTTTTCGTAAACATAGATCAACAGGAGATCTTCTGACTTATGTAACACATGTTTGGAACAACGCAATTGAACACTTTAGAGAATCTCGAGCGGTTGCTCTTGACATATCCAAGGCATTCGACCGTGTTTGGCACGATGGGCTGTTGGCTAAGCTACGCTCTTGTGGTATGTCTGAAAGGTTCTGTTTGTGGCTCTCATGTTTCCTCAGAGAGCGTTCTTTACGAGTGGCAGTCGACGGATTTCTTCCTAATACCTTCACTATCAACGCCGGTGTGCCCCATGGCTCCATACTGTCTCCTACTCTCTTTCTCATTTACATTAACGATCTGCTGGAAAAGACCGGGAATCCAAATACGCTTGTCTCTTCATTCACCTTGAACGCTCGGACATCGGCTGCTCAGGCGAATATCCGCAGACAGCAGCAGGTTGTTCAACTTAACAAAAACCTGGAAGAAATTCTATCTTGGGGTGACAGTAACCAAGTGGAATTTAACGCTACAACAATCCAGGCGGCAGTTTTTTCTAAAAAAGTTAACGTTGCTGAACCCGCCATAGTTATGTCAGGGCACTCCATTCCCCTAGCATCGTCGCTCAATTTGCTGGGCGTTAGTTTGGGAGCAAATATGTCCTGACATGAACATGTTGCAGGCATAGCAAGGAGAGCTTCTCAAAAGTTGGGAATATTATTTCGAACCAGAAAGCTTTACACTCCACAACTGTTAATTCTTTACAAAGCTCAAATTCGACCAACTATGGAATGCTCCCACGTTTGAGGCTCCACTCCCAAACATACACTGCATTTGTTGAATTCTATTCAGAGAAGAGCTGTCCGTCTGATTGGAGACCCGGAACTGACCGGCGGCCTTGATTCGCTGGAACATCGAAGAAGATTGACGACTTGAGTCTGTTCTACAAGTATTTTCATGGAAAGTGTTCGAAGGATGTAGCCCGCTTAATTCCTCCCAAAGCGGTGCATGTTAGAAATACACGTCGCGCTGGTGCTTCACATCCGTATGAGGTTCAGCTTGTTATTCCGCGTACAAAGCTTTTCAAGCAGTCTTTTATATGGAGAACATCATCCCTTTGAAATAATTTGCCCAGCTCTGTGTTTCCCACCGAGTACATTTTACAGCGATTTAAGAACAACGTGAATCGCTTTTTCCGCACATACGCCGCTCCTGGAGCGCTTTAGGGACTTCCCTGCAGCACGTGTGCTAGACTTATAAAAAAAAAAGTGTGGTAACAGAGAATCGGATAGCATAGTTAGTTTTTGAATAATAATGTTTAAATTTTTTTTACTTATTGTAAAATTTCGATGTTCTCGGCAATTTTCGAGCCAATTTATTTAAAGTAACCCCATTTCGAAAGATAACCTTTTAAAAAGAAACAATGAAATACGACATTCTTCGCTTCATTTTTTTTTTAATTTGTCTTTCAAAACTTTTACTTCGAAAATTATGTTTTGTGAAATTTCGATTCAACAATTTTGTTTTCTAAAATTATTCACAGACCCGAAAATGGGAATAAAATTAAACAAAATTCATTAAGCGAAGTTTTTAAAAGGTCTTAGTATTACTAT
Organism: Pachyrhynchus sulphureomaculatus; assembly: GCA_019049505.1. Taxonomy (NCBI): domain Eukaryota; kingdom Metazoa; phylum Arthropoda; class Insecta; order Coleoptera; family Curculionidae; genus Pachyrhynchus; species Pachyrhynchus sulphureomaculatus. The sequence continues at coordinate 141,477,099 of CM032454.1, read as the reverse complement.
ATTTTACTTTCCTTTTCGTTTGAGCAAATTAATTATAAACTCGAAGATTTTACATAGAGAAAATCTTTAGTTCGCATTTACGGTAAATTTTGAACTTGAATGTTTTATAAAACACGATCTATATTATGTTTTTGGATTAGTTGTAGAATATAATTTACTTGTGTTTGCAATATCCATCATATTTTTGTTTTTTTAAGCTTTTTTAGTGTTTCATACTTATAATATCACTTCGGTGTCCGTCCGACTGTCACACCCGATTTTCTCCCAAAACTATTTGATACAGAAAATTTAAATTTGGCTTATATATTGATGGCCCCATCAGAGCCATGTAATTTTGAAACTTAAATTTTGACTTAAGAGGTTAGTTTTGGAGGAGGAAATCCGAAGTGAAAAAAAAAATTTGCCGGGTCATCAAGTGGGGTGTCAAATGAGAGCTTGTTAAAACAATTCTTCTTCTTTATATCAGGTATTCCTGCCTGTTTTTCTTTAATATATCGTCGCTACAAGTCGTCATTCCATCTTTTTCGTGGGCGTCCTATACTCCTTCTACCCCCCGGTGATTTATCTCGAGCTATTTTCGCTAATCGTCATTCGGACATTTTATTTATGTGTTGGTTCCATTCTTGTTTTCTGTTCCTTATCCACGTGTTAATGTGCTCTACTTCTCATATGTACCTTATGTTGTCATTTATTTCTCTATCCAAAAGTGTCCTTCCTGCAATTCTTCTTAATATTTTCATTTCACTTGTTTGTAAGTATCTCTGAGTTTTGCGCGTTTCTGGTCTTGTCTCCGCTATGTAGGTCTTAACTGGTTGACCTACAGATTTATATCTACGAGATTTCACTTCTGTTCGCAAGTATTTATTTTTCCAAATAGTGTCATTCACGCATCCTGCTATTCTATTGGCTTTTACTATTTGTTCTTTTATTTCTTCTTCTATGTTACTATCATATGATAATTATAGCATGTAAGAATAGGTTAGATATTCTGTTAACATTATCAAAACGTGACAATAGATATAAAGAAATGTATGTCAACCATAAAAAAGTCTATGACAAGTTACTAGTTAGTGCTCGTGCTGAACAATATGAACACCGAATAAGACAATCAGATAATAAATCTAAATGTATGTGGACTATATGTAGAGAAATTAATGGATTAGGGACTAACCGTGATATAAAAGTGCCGGGTTTACCGGAACAAATCGCCGCTAATTATAACAACTTCCTACTATCGATTGTACTAGATTTAGTAAATAACCTAACAAAAATTCGATTTAGTTCAAAAATTAATGATAATATAAGTGCAATATTTCTGAATCCTGTAACAACAAACGAAATTTGTGAGATAACAGAGAAAATAAAAAATAAACACAGCAGTGGAATTGATGAGATTCCAACCAGCACTGTAAAAAGCTCAGCGACCGAGTTGAAAAATGTCGTATGTTATATTATAAACTAGCCGGGCCCGCGGCTCCGCTCGCGTGGACTTAATTCACCACTATCGCCACTGCTTATTCCTTAATTTACCCAACGTAATAAAATATCTCCCATTATTTCCCCTTATCTCTCAATATTTCTCCTTATCTCCCATTATCTCTACATAATTTCGATTATCTAGGCTTAACTCTGCTCATCTCCCATTATTTCTCTCTTATCTCCCATTATTTCTCCTTATCTCCCATTATTTCTCCTCATCTCCCATTATCTCACCTTATCTCCCATTATATAGGCTTATCTCGACTTATCTCTCAATATTTCTCCTTATCTCTCATTATTTCTCCTTATCTCCCATTATCTCACCATAACTCGCATTATCTAGACTTATCTTTGCTTATCTCCCATTATTTCTCCTTATCTCCCATTTTTTATATTTATCTCCCATTATCTCACCTTATCTCCCATTATCGAACCTTATCTCGACTTATCTCCCATTATTTCTCCTTATCTCCCATTATCTAGGCTTATATCGAATTATATAGAACATATGTTTAAATTTATAAAAACACGTAAATCGGATAAGTGGTTCTCAAGTAATAAGTGCACTAACGGACAGACAGAAAGACCTTGCATTTTATATATATTCTAGATAGAAGATAATAGATAACCTGGCCAGAGAACAAATGTATGAATTAAAAAAAAAAACGTAAATCGGATAAGGGGTTCTCGAGTGATAAGCGCACTAACGGACAGACACACAGACAGAGAGACGTTGTATTTTATATATATTATATTCTTTGCTACATGATATTGTTCCATATTTAATGCTTTAGGCAGTGTATTGCAAGAGAACGCGCTAGCGGCAAACTTTTCTCCGACTTGATTCACTATTATCGTCACTGCTTATTCCTTATGTCACCTAACGTAATAAAATATATCCTATCACCTAGCCAGAGAACATATGTATGTTTAACAAAAAGGCACGTAAATCGGATAAGTGATTCTTCAGTGATAAGCGCACTAACGGACAGACAGACAGACAGAGAGACGTTGCATTTTATATATATTTATAGATATTCTTTGCTACATGATATTGTTCCATATTTAATGGTTTTAGCATGTTTAAAAAAAAAAGCACGTAAATCGGATAAGTGGTTCTCCAGACATAAGCGCACAAACGGACAAACAGACAGATATACGTTAGATTTTATATATATTATAGATGTAATAAAATATATATCTGTAACCTGGTCAGAGAACATATGTTTGAATTTAAAAAATCACGTAAATCGGATAAGTGGATCTCGAGGGATAAGCGCACTAATGGGCAGACACACAGACAGAGAGGCCTTGCATTTCATATATATTATAGATATTTATTATTATTATTATGTAACCTGGCCAAAGAATATATGTATGAATTTAAAAAAAAAGACACATATCGGATAAGTGGTTTTCGCGTGATAAACGCACTAATGGACAGACAGACAGACAGAGAGACATTGCATTTTATATATATTCTAGATTATAGATTATAGATATTCTCTGCTACATAATATTGTTCCATATTTAATGGTTTAGGCGGTGTATTGCAAGGCAACGCGCTAGCGACAAACTTTTTTTTTCCGACATCATTCACTATTTTACGTCACTACTCATTCCTTATGCTACCTATCGTAATAAAATATAGCCTATAACCTGGCCAGAGAACATATGTATGTTTTTAAAAAAAAAAGTACGTAAATCGGATAAGTGGTTCTCCAGTGATAAGCGCACTAACGGACAGACAGACAGATAGACAGACATACAGACAGAGAGACGTTGCATTTTATATATATTATAGATAACTCGTTCAAGTTTGGAATATTCCCTGATAATCTAAAAGTAGCATTAATAAAAACTTGCTTTAAAAAAGGGGATCCAGAAATGTTGGACAACTACAGACCTATAAGTCTGTTACCAGTCTTCTCTAAGATTTTTGAATGTGCAATGACCACCAGAATAATAAATTTTTTTAAACAAAATAATCTATTTAGTCGTTGTCAGCATGGGTTTTTAAAGGGTAAATCAACTCAAACAGCCATTTTTGCCTTCATTAAAAATATTCTTGAGCACCTGGAAAAGGGAGATCTTACTCTTGCTATGCTACTAGATTTAACAAAAGCTTAAGATTGTCTAGATAGGGAATTACTTATTTTAAAAGCTGAAAAATATGGAATAAGGGGTAATGCATTAAAATTGCTTAAATCGTATGTAAATAATGGAATGCAATCGGTGACCGTAACTAAAAATGGTAAAACTGCATATTCAAAAATCTTAGCTAATGATGTGGGAATCGCACAAGGAAGCATATTGGGCTCAATTCTGTTCATAATTTTTATAAATGATATTTGCCTATTACTGGAGTCTCCAAATCAGCATATTGTAAAGTATGCAGATGATACAAATTTAATTATTAGCTGTAAGACCATAGAAGATCTCATAACTGAAGCAAAAGAATTTTTTGACAGGATGACTGATTGGTTTTGCACAAATAAATTGATTGTGAATAAAGAAAAAATAAATTTCCTTTTGTTTAAAACAAAACAGTCAAATATTGCTGTGCCAGGACACACTGATTTTGATAATGAAAAATTTGAACTAACCCAACATGCTAAATTTTTGGGAATTTCCATAAATGAACATTTGGACTGGTCATATCAAATAACCGAATTATGTAAGAAATTAAAAAAAAAAACTCAGTGTGTTCTGGTATAAAGGTTTTGAGTAAATATTTAAACGAAACTTCTCTCAGAATACTATATTATGCCAATTTTGAATCGGTTCTTAAGTATGGTATTGTATTCTGGGGAAGAGATAGCATGGTAGAAAATGTCTTTATTATTCAAAAACGAATTTTGAGAATCGTAAAAAAAATTAATTATCGTCAAAGCTGTAGATCGGTGTTTAAAGATATGGGCATGATGACCGTGTATGCGATATATATTTGCGAAAACTTAATGTTTTTCTTTCAAAATAAACATCTATTTGAATTTAAATCAGAACATGGCTATAACACTAGAACAATGGATTTTAAATATTTAGTGCATAGACTTACCATTACTGAAAAATCGCCCCTTTATATGTGTGTAAATTTATGGAATGCCCTACCAAACCAAATCAAAAATATTAACTCTATCAAAAGATTCAAAGCGGAGATTAAGAATTTATTAATAACCGCAGAACCATATAGGATTAGGGATTTTTGTTCGGATTTGTAATTATTTGTTATATTTTTCTTTATTTTGACGTCATTTCGTTTCATATACCATGTATATTGATTTTAAATAAAGCATTTATTTATTTATTTATTTATTTATTTGATTCCTAAATATTTAATTGTCATCACCTGCTCTATTATCAATTTTCAGCTTGCACCTAATTGGTTCTTTGGAGATAACTACTGATTTGATTTTTTCAGCCGATATTTTCATATTAAATATCTTTGCTGTCGTACTAAACTGATGTAATTATCTCTGCAAGTCATCTTCATTCTCAGCGACTAGGACAGTATCCTCGGCGTAACACAATATTTGTATCTCTTTATTACCTGTTTAATTATTTCATCCAATATAATGTTAAACAGTAGGGGACTCAGCAAGTATCCTTGTCTAATACCAGTTGTTACCTCTATGGGTTCAGTTAACTCCGAATTTACTCTCGCTTCTATTTTATTTCTTTTGCAAATGTTCTCAATTAGTTTTATTATATCTAATGAAATAAAGTGTGTGCACTACGTCTTGCAGCTGTACTCTGGCAAATGCTTTTACCAAATCTATAAAGCGTAAGAACGCTGCTCTGTTATACTCAATTGATTTTTCAGTAATTTGTCTGATTACAAATACTGCGTCGTTACAGGATCTTCCGCTCCTAAATCCTTGTTGTTCTTCGGAAAGCTATATAAGTGGAGATATTTTATTGGTAACAATTTTTATCATCAGTTTTAAAAGTTAATTCCTCAGTAATTATTCGGATCGGTTTTTTTCTCCTTTTTTAAAAAGTAGTATCATTATACTTGTTCTCAATTTTTGTGTTATTCGCGATACCTGCATTATTTTGTTTATGAGCTTTATCAATTCTTTGGTCAGTTTCACTCCTCCGCAGTTTAATAGTTCATTTTGTATTTCGTCCTTACCAGCTGATTTTCGGTTTTTTAATTTTTTGGGAGATTTTTCCACCTGTTTATCATCTATTTCTGATGTTTCGTTGATTGTAAAAACACGAGTTCAAAAAATATATAATGTAATATTTGCGCACACTTTTCCTTTGCATTATTCTAAAAAATTTGGAGAAATCGGTGTCCCCCCTCTTATCTCGAAAACTACTGATCAAAAAATTTTGAAAAAATTCTGGAGTATTCTCCATAGGGCAGGGGTGCTCAAACTTGAACTGCTGGCGATCTACCTCAATATTGTTAGACTACGATCGATCGACTCTGAGAGGCTGCAAGTAAATGTGATGCAGGATTGTCGTCTAGGTAGGGTGTATCGTGACACAGATATTAATTTTCCGCACAATATGCATTTTTTTAGTCAAGGTAAGTGTAGGTCTGCTCTAAAATGTCAATGAAAAAACTCATAATTATTTAAAATTGCGAGTTATTTGGTTCTTACAAAAAACAAACGAGTTCTAGCGTCTAAACTTAACTAAAGAATGACTTTGGATGTTGAAGCGTGGCACTGCATGTCCTCAGCATACTTTTCATAAGAATGCTAATCGCAAGCATGATGACATATGTTCGTCAGTTAGTCGATTGCGATATTTTTGACTTAATTATCTTCATTTCAGAAAATGCAGACTCGCACAAGTAAGTTGACCCAAACATTGCCGTCAGTTGAAGGGCGATTTGCCTTAGATTCGGATATTTATCTTCAGATATAAAACACCAGAATTTTGTATCAGATGCTGTGGCTTTGAGATGTATATCTGATATACTCTGCACTAACTCATTTTCAACAGAACATGAGTCCATGTTAAACTGACTTGCTATTTCAGTAGCTAATTCCTCAATGTTTTTATACACGAAAAAGGATAACTCATAAATGATGCGATATTTGCCAATTTACTGAAATCATAAAAACGTATTTCGAATTGGCCCAAAATATTTGATAATTCTGCCTCATAAATATCATAATTCAACAGAGGAATCCTTGCTTTCAAAGACGGAAAATTTTTCAGATCCTTTCTTTTCAGTTGATCTATCATAAGTTGCAATTTACTTTTGAATGCGTTTATTGCGCTAATCATCTCAATAATAGTTTTTCCTTTACCTTAAAGCTCCAAATTAATGGTGTTTAAATGCATTGTGATGTCTGTCAAAAATGCCAAATCAGTCAGCCATTTTCCGTTTTTCAGCATCTGAGTGTCATCACCTCTTTCGTCCAGAAAAGCTGTTATTTCGGGCAATAATTCTTGAAACCTTTCTAGGAATTTTCCGCGACTCAACCACCTGACGTCCGTGTGAAGAACTAAATCAGTGTGTTCAGCTGACTCACTATCTTCCAACTGCAATTTAAAGAGCCGTCGTTGCAAGCTACGTGCACGGATAGAATTCACAATTTTTATTGCAGTGCCCATAATCTCCCCCATGTTTAGAACTTTTGAATACAAAACTTGTTGATGTATAATGCAATGGAAGGAGAAAAATGAAGGGAAATCATCATTAGCTCGACACAATGCCACAAAACCGTTTTCGTTTCCAGTCATTGCTGGTGCTCCATCGGTTGTTTATATATTGGTAGCTTGTAGTTTGTTACAAAATTGAAGAAAACGTCATATATATCTTCGCCACGGGTCTTTCTTTTCAGAGGAATCATTGTCAAAAACTATTTCTTAGCGACATGTCATTGAATACCATTCGAATAAAAATACACAGCTGAGCAGTGTCTGTCATATTGGTGGATTCGTCGAACTGTAAACAAAAGTATGTACATTCCATGATATCATGTTTTAGTTTATCTGCCATGTCCTGACTCATGACTTCAACACGCCTTGTGACAGTCGGACAAGATAACTGAAGTTCTCTAATAGCAGACATAATCTCTGTTTTATTTTTAAAATCTCCAAATAAAGTCTCACCCGCTTCAATAAATGCTTCCTTCACAACCAATCCATCATCAAATGATTTCTTGTGTTTCGCCAATATATGAGATATTTTAAATGACGCTATCGTTGCAGCTTTTGATTGTTTGGCTGGTCTTGTGAACATGGTTTTTTTCTTTTTTCAAACAAGTTATCAAATCACGTACTTTTCGTTTTCTTAATTCATTCTGTGACGGAAAATCCTTTTCATAGTTTTTATGAACCGTTTTATGATGCCTCTCTAAGTTCCCACGCTTAGGTATTGCAACTGACGCACGGCAAATGAGACAAATGCACTTATCCTTTACCATACAAAAGAAAAATTCTTCCTCCCAATCGTTATTAAAATGATAAGTTTTACTTTTCTTCGCCAAACTCATTTTGGACTATTTATTAATAAACTTTGTATCGATGTATCGCCTTCAAGTTACAACTCAGACTGACTCCTATTCCTGCAGGCGCAACATTTATATCGGCGCGAACGAAGTGTCGAATGTTCCTGTCAAACACGCCGCCCGAAGTTTCTAGAAAAAGCAGCGGGAATCAAAAACGCGGCTTTTCTTTGACAAGTACCGCGCGTTCCTTTAATAAAGCCGCCTTTTACCGCTAGCAGGGGGTTATTACGATAAAAGAAAGTGATGAGGGGGTCATTCTGGCCTAATTGTGGATCGAATAAATTTTAGTAGTTTATTCATTACATTTTGTTTTAGTTACCTGAAACAAAATCTGTGAATAGTTCTATATCGGAATTTTTTCTCGAGATCGACTCAAAAAGCACTCGCGATCGACTTGTCGATCGCGATCGACCGTTTGAGCACCCCTGCCATAGGGTGTAGATTGAACAGAAATTATCACGAGTGCATAATTTATCTGATATAAAAAAAAAGCAAAAATTTCAAGTTTTCAGTAAAAGTCCAAAATTCATTTGGGGTGTGTTTTGTGCAGTCATTGTTCATTTAATACCTCCGTAATAAAATTTTTAATTTAAAAGCCACAACGTACGGAACACTAATTGCGCAAGTTCGACTTGCACTTGACCGGTTATTTTTGTTTTTCTTGATATGTTCATCAGTATAATGTAAGGAAATTTTTTGACAAAATCAAATTTTAACATGTGCGAATTTTAAACTTTTAGGGACATCGACAAGCTATAACCTTAACGTGAAATATAAAAAACAGAGCCACCCATTTTCTTTACATTAAAAACAGTAAATGAAGTCATTTTTGGCAACGCACTCACGCTGTCATCACGTCCTAACATATGGACCATTTGACTTAACAGGTCTCTCGCGTTATTTCTTAAAATGTTTAATATTGGCCGTCACGTAATAACAGTGGCGCTGCAATAAAGTTTTAGATTTCAAAATCAAATGTCAATACATCTAACAAATGTTAGATTTTCAAGTATGGGCGTGTTAAAAGAGCATTGACTTCTCCATCTGATATCATCAAGAGTCACCTACTTCGTATTATTAATCTATTTTTATAACTAAAATATGTACTAGTGAGTTGAGCTTCGGATAGCGAAGTGTGTACATGTGAATCGAACGCTCGGCAATAGTCAACTCGTTCAACGAGCATTATTACGGTAGTGTTTCGAGCGATTTAATTATTTTGTCGATTGCAAATGAGAGGACTAGAAATAAAGCAGAAGGTAGTGTTAAAATTAAGACAATAAGTAAAAAATTTGGAGGTTCATGAGAATAATTCTGTGAAATTATATGAAGGTAACGAAACGATAAGCGACGACCTTGATCGTTTTACTCTTTACGGTGATAAGAGATATAAACAACAGTTTTTTTTTTTTCTTTTTCTCCCGTGTTTGAAAATAGAATATACGAGGAACACACGTAAAGTTTTTATTACAGAAAGAACAATGGATAGCGATGATGATCAGGAGACTCGAAAAGAGAAAGAGTCGAAGAAAAAGAAGAGCCAATGGGATTATTCAAGAAGAGTAAAAAGCTGATAAAAAACACCACAGAAAGAGAAAAACAAAAGAGTAGATAAGTAGACCATTTGATAGAAATGGTCAGAAGGCTAATGTCAGATAAAAAGGATATAAAACAAGATCAGAAGAGATACCAACAAAAGTTTAAGGAACTAAGAAAGAGGAATGAAGTATTGAAAGAGGAAAATTAGATAATTAGAGAAAACATGAGAAGTATGGATCTGAAGATGAGTAGACTGGAAAACAACGTAAAGAATAATACTGGTATATCGGGAATGAAATTTGAAGCGAATAGCCAACCAGATCTGAAAATGGGCGTAGAACATTTTATAGAGAGGAATATGGTCACAAAAGTAAAGATTAAAGAAGTGATAAAAATAGGAGCGACTATATACAAGATAGAACTTGGAAACACGGGAGATAGAGACGCTATAATGAAAAATAAAAACAAACTGAGAAACCTGACAGAGAGAGTTTACATAAACAACGATTTAACAAAAGACGAACGGGAAATTCAAAAGAAATTGAAACGTAGCACAGAACGAGAGAAAGAATGGAAAAAGGGTGAAAATAGTATATCAAAAAATCGTAATCGAAGGAAAAGAATATAAATGCGACAGTGAGGAAGAAAAACTGAAAGAACAAACAAAGAATACTATGACCATCAAGTCAAAAAACTGAGAAAAAGGAGAGAGATAGGTAGATTGACGACGACCCTGGCAAAGATAAAAGATACGGAAGAGAAGACTAGTAAAATAAATACAAATAAGAAGATAATCAAAGAAATAGATAGGAAGAAAGAAGCGGGAAATAATTATCGAGTTATTATGTTGAAAACACGGAATAATAGGGGTATAAACGAAAAAGAGGATGAACTGACAGAAGAACAACAAATGCACAATGTAGGAATCGCTGAAACAGAAAGGAAAGGAAATGGATGCAAAAAACTAAACGGAAAAGTATACAAAAATCAACATAGAGACATAATACCGGAACAAGATGCAGAACTCACACAGACAGAAGAAACTAATACAGAAGAAACAAAAGCGGCAATCGGCAGTTTAAACAGGATGGAAGGATATAAAAGGAAATATGGAAAAGACAGATATAGAATAACTCAACTCTACTGGCCTTACACTCCTAACAAAAGGGGTAGAAAGGCATAAGGATTAAGTAAGTAAGTATATGTGCTAGTGAAAAGTAGTCAGAAAAGATATATATCGGCTTTTCGGACTAAAAGCGTTAATCAATTTTGTGTTTGCATTAAAAATACCGGTGTCTAATAATTACTAACTTCAACCTTCTATTAATCACCAAAGCAGGACATGTTTCGCTTTTTCAACAGATCAAAGAGAGGAGGCAATTGCGACAAACTAAGGCGTTAAAGATTAAAAAAACGTATATCTAAAGATATCAGTAGCTAGCAAACCTCAGCGCTATCTTATATGAACTGCGACGTCCTATAAACCAAGATTAAAATCCTACGTCAAGAGAATAAAAATTCGTACTGCTATCGCTATGGGCAAATATGGTGCTAATATCGCTGTTACATGTTTAGAAACAATTTCAACCGGTACACTGCTCACCGAGACCAACATTAATATTTTAACTTCATCTTTACGATTTCAGAAATGCTCGTACTTCCGATCTCACCATGTTACATATAGTCAGAAATAATAATAAACGAAGTATGCATTTAAAGTCGTAGAAAAGATATTTGCGCCTTATCGGATTAGTACAAGGCAAAAGTTGCTGACTTTTTTAGCCCGATAAGCCGCATTATATCTTTTTTTTTTTGGATATTGTCATGATATTCTGCATAAAGTGGATTGCAATCGACATATTTTAAAGTTTATGCACTCCTGCAACTTCACTTCTCCATACATAAAAGTAAAACTTGTTTACAACAGCACGCCTGACTGCCGTCCAGTTTTAGATTTACTTCTCAAAGACTTCAACAATAAATTATATTGTTTAAGTCATAACGAGTATCTAAATCTACGATAAAACCCTGAACACATTAAAGCAAAGCCGTTTTAAAGGTAAAAAGGAAAGAACTGTGAAGAAACCTGAAGTTACTTACTACTGATAATACCATGAACGGCCTTTTATTTTATGGCATTTATAGTTCGTGAAGTCGCTAAATTCAGGTTTTAATCTTGTTTAAAACCTATTTTACGACTAATTTATTTTTTTTTTATCAACAAATATCGATTAGAAAATATTTAAAACTTAAAGTTGACATCTACATTTATACAGAATGTTATGAGAATAATCTTTCTCATTTATAGTTAAAAATGTGTAACTTAGACTTAGACACAGGTTCAACATTATGGTCCACTTCATCCATTTATTTGTTGCTGAACAGCCGACACACAACCATATGAATCGCTACTGTTGTCAAACTAAGCACACCTAACAGAAACCATCTATCACTGGCCTTCTGGTAACGCAATTAGAATACTTAAAAATGAATTTTGAAATTAAAAATTCAGAATTTTTCACGTGAAATCACTGACAGTTGACCAGTGGTCTCGAACGTCAAAATGCGAAATCGGTAGAATTGCCCACTAATATCGGTATATTTGTACCCAAAATCGGTATACGAAAAAAAAATACAATATTCAAATTTGTTTATTTTAAACTTCTTTATCTTTGTAAAATAATAGAAACTTACAGAATATACTAAGTATACAATTAAAACTAATAAGAGTAACTATTTCTTTACAATATTTTATATATGAGTGCATAAACCCTAGTGAATACTAGTAAAACATAATGAAATCGAAATAAAAAAACATAATAGACTAAGTAATTTATAATTCGTTTATTACTAAAGATATCTAACATCAAATAGGTACACAAACTTAAATCTAATTAATTTTTTACGATTTATAAGATCATACCATTATTCTTTGGCCATTGCCGCATCTTTGAACTAATTTCGAAGTCATAACAATTAGCGTCATTAAATAGTCGTTTTGTACGTAAAAGACCAGGGATTAACTCAGTAGACAGCTTATTTCGCTGTTTTGTTTTTATGAGATTAATATGCCAGAATATGCGCTCAACATTAGCGAATGAGTGGGGCAGTGATAAAATAGTAAAGATGAAAGTAGACAACAAAAGTAAAATTTGAGTACTTTAGTAAACTAACATTATCCCAAAATAATTCTGTGCCACCAGGAAATGTTTTGATTTGTTCACAGTTTCTTAAAATACGCCACTCTGTATCAATTTGTGGAAAATCATTCTTCTGAACAATATTGGAAAAGAGTCTACCAACAAGAATTATCGAAGCCGTTTTGCCACTTTTAACATTCGTTGGTTCAATTATGTCTAAACCTTTTATTGGATTATTTTTTAATGAAAACCGCGCCGTTATTAGCTTGCAAGCTTCGATATAAAAATCTAGGGATCTGCGTTTTAAACAAATTTAAATCTTAAATATGAATTATTAAGTACGGTATTAGACGCCGCAGCGCCACAGTATACGGCATTGATATCCATAAAATGTCTAGGATTTTTAAAATCAACATTTTCGATTGGAGTACTTGTTAAATATTCTCTTTTTAAAAAGCAATCAAAAAAAGGTAAGTACGGTATTAGACGCCGCAGCGCCATAGTATACGGCATCGATATCCATTAAATGTCTAGGATTTTTAAAATCAACATTTTCGATTGGAGTACTTGTTAAATATTCTCTTTTTAAAAAGCAATCAAAAAAAAGTTCTTAATGCGTGACTTATTTTTTCATATAAAATATGAATTTTCGGGTGTTCTGCCTGCGTTTCTTTGTTTAAATCGTTAAATAATGGTAATACAAAATCTAAAAATTCCAAAAATATCAATGTAATGAGATCTTGAAGGTTCTGTAATATATTTTCTGCAGCTAAAAGATGATCAATATTAGATACTTGGTCTATGAAAAATAGTTTTAGAGCAGAAAATTGTTCCAATACTCTATGTACTTTAACCAGCGTACCTGGGTGAAGTATTTTATGAACTTTCAAGTTACAAAAAATTTGAAAGTCTTTATTATGTGCAACTGTTTTTGGACTAGAAGTAATTGTGAATATCCCTTATAAGATCCTCTATAAAGTGTAATAGTTTGGTACAAGCTTATGACGCGCAAAGGTGAAACGAATGGCATGTGCACTTAAATATAAAAATATTGTGAATTTCGTTTTACAGCAATGTTATAACAGAATTATTACGCCCTTATTATCATTATGTTTGGCCCATCGGATGCAAAAGCTATTAGATTATTTTTATAGGGAATATCAACGTTTGTGAAAAAGTTTACAATATGTTCAAATAAGGATAATACATTAGCAGCTTCTGATGGAATAAGAGCTAAAAACCATCACAGATACGATGCTCTTTCGCATATCGCACGACTAAGCACAAGTGCTTGGTTGTGCTAAGATCAGTGGGCTCGTCAATAATAAATGAAAACTTAGTTTGCCGCAGATCTTCACATAAATTATCAAAACTTTCTTTACCTTTATATGATCAATTATGGCGTGAGTTTTCGTCGTCAAACATTTTGGTTTTCCTGCAATTTTTGAATCGGGACAAACGAACTCTATCAGTTTCAGTAGGTGCTCCATAATGATGAATGGTAGAGTATGTTCAGCAACAAACAAGCCTAATCTTACTTCACCTGAAAATATAAAAAGAAATTAAAAAAGACGTATCTACTATACACTGGTAGAATACAAAATAATGAAATATTTTTGCCTTGTTTAACTTGTATATCAGGTTTTTTTGAGTTTTTGTCACAATAAATCTTTGGTTGTGATTTTATATTCTTTGATGACAGCGAGTGTGCTTGTGAAGAATTGTGTTTCCTAAGAGCGTCTTTCCCTGATGTAATATTAATATACCTATTACAACTTTTACAATAGGCTGAGTTTGCGTTTTTACGACTTTCCTGCAGCCAGCCTGAAAATTCTTCTTCCCATTCTTCCCATTGTAGGTATTTTTTTTTTGCACTCGCGCTTGTACTCAGTTCTTTCATCTGACATCATTTTGACTTGGTATTATAATAATATTTTTGGTAGATACTACTAGTATACGGTATTAGTAACTTGGAGAAAGTTTCTCTTCTAAATAATGAAAATTAATGAAATAATAAAATCTTGAGTTGTAGGACACAAGGGTATTTCTCAAAAGATATCGGGAACATTCTCTAATCACTAATTATCATACAATCCAGGAATTCCCCGTAAAAACATAAACGAAAAGGGTTGCCAACTTGGAAATGTAAAATCGATAAAAAAAAAATCGGGAGAATTTTCTTGTATTCTCAGAAATAATGGAAAAATCGTTAAATTTCGGTATTTCGGTAGGAATACCGAAAAATCGGTAGGTTCGAGACCACCGGCCGGATCGTTAAAATGTGCCTCCACAAGTTTCTCAGAGACACCGCGCAGGTAGAAGTGGTATTATATGTAATAATAGTATAATATATAATGCGCGGAATCTCTAAGAAACGATCGGAAGCACATTTTAGCTATCCTGCATTAGCCAGCTGTGTTTTTCTTTCTGTAACAATAGCTTAATTTTCTATGACAACGTTTAAATTTATTAAGAAATACGTATTAATTATGTCGATATTGAATCAAAGAATTGACCATTAATGTAGTAAATTATTTTTCTATCTATCGATCTAAATATTAATACAAAAATCAAACTGTTGAGGTATTGTATGTTTTCTATATTATTGGCTGGAGTGGACGCTGACTGAAACGTCAATGAAAAAAACTTTCGAGATATGCTTGTACAGAGGCATCTTAGGCATATCTTGGGTTGACTACGTGACAAATGGTCAAAGGTTCTGAGAAAGTTGAATAAAATAACTGAAATTCCTAATACCATAAAAATCCTACAATATTGGGGGCACATCATGAGAAATAAACAGCGATACAAATTATTACGTAGACTATTGCAGAATAAGGTGTTAGGAAAAAGAGGTCCTGGACGAAGTCGCATTTCATGGGTCAAGAATCTAAGATCTTGATTGTCGATGACAACAACAGGTCTTTTCCGAGCGGCTCTTAACAAAATCCCTAAATTATCTTAACGATCGCGAACAGCCGGAACAAATAACGCACCAGAAGAAGAAGCAATTGTTTCGATAGCAACCTGTATATTAATAGTTTTTTTATGTATTGGTTCAGAAAATTATTTGGTGCTGATCAATTTTTGTATTAAAAATAGATCTATATAGGGTAAAGCTGAAAAATATTCTGTTAGTCACTACTTAACATGATAAAAAAAGTGTTTGTTTGCCAATTTTGATAAATAAAGATTTATTTTATATATTTATAATTAAGATGAATTCATATGATTGAGTCAAAATTTTGTATTTGTATCGCCGAAAAAGTAGAACAGTTGTTAACACTTAAAAACTCTTCACAATATGATAAACTATTCCTTTTTTCACATTTTTTAAAATGTTTTTTTATTGAATTGTCAAAGTAACATCGACGTGTATATCATTTTTTATTTTTTTTTCCTGAATGCTAAAAAATAGAGGCAGTTAAATTTATGTCCTTTTTTTATGGGATCACTTCGGTGGCTGTCTATCTGTCTGTCACACTCGATTTTTTCCGAAACTATTTATCATAGAAAGTTGAAATTTGTCACAAATATTGGAATTGACGGCTACATCAGAGCCGTGTTGTTGAGAAAATTAAATTTTGACTCAAGTTGTTAGTTATGGAGAGTGAAAAAATTTTTTTTGTAAGTAAAAACAGAAGTTAAAAAATATATATGATGTAATACTAACGCAAACTGTTCTTCATATTAATTTCAAAAAATTGCCAACAATCATTATCCTCCCACCCTATCTCTAAGAGTATATTTTGAAAAAATTCTGGAAAATTCTCAATAGGGTGTAGACTGCATCGCTTTTGATAATTTATCTGGTATAATATATATATATAAATATATATATATATATATATATATATATATATATATATATATATATATATATATATATATATATATATATATATAATAAAGAAAGAAAGCAAAAAGTTGCCGTATCTACCAAAATTATTAAAAATACAATCTTAGTTGGGGAACTCGGCAAATTTGGGCGTGATAAGAGATCACACAATTTTCATTAAGCCGCCAATATTTCGGTCCTGGATTGGGACCTTCTTCAGGGCAGAACTGAAAAGAAGAACAGAGCGTATTCACTGATCGTGTCTGGGACAACTTTAAATTAATGATGTTATCATTAAGTTGTTATAATAAATAAAATTAGTGCAGAACAAGAATAAGATATTAGTCATAATAAGTTAAAAACTCACATGAGAAGTGCAAAGATTTCGTTAGCCTGAATGGCCGTAGGTTATACATACAAAAGTTGTTACATATAAAAGTTGGTTAATCCATAAAATATATAAAATACACATTAAAACACTGTAGACAAAATTCTAAAAAACAAATTTAACACATGGATGTAATTGAGAACCCTGGATGTTGAGAACATCGTTAATTATTTCACTTGTGACCACCACATATGGCCACCGCTATTTAGGAAAAATGACAAGGACGACAGGAGACAGCTGCCCGACAGAGATAAGGGGTTTAGTCAAGAAAACTCAATTAACCAGAATGCGGGGTCGACACCTGGAAGGAACCGATAGAAAAGGAAGTGCAAATATTGGACCCTAAGTGAGAGAGAGGTAGCCAATTGAGCGATCAAAACAACCCGGTATGTGGTAGCGGAAGGATAAAACATAACCTAATTGTAAGTAAATGGTGAGCGAGGGAGCGAGAGAGAGAGTGACAATAGTGGGAGCAACGAAGAAGAAGATTATCTAATGAATTAATTATTAATTTATTAATTTCTTATCGGAATCTGATTGGAGGAAGAGATTGTTGGCAAAAAACCAATGAAGACTGGAGGCACCAGGAAGTGTTAGAGGGGTGACGCAAGGTACTGTCAATGGAAGGAAGACAATAATCGCTAGGTGCAAAAGATGGCCCAGATAAAATGGAAGGAATCTGTGGAGCCCAGAAACAAAGAGAACCGTAAATAGAGAGGGGAAGGAGGAGAGAAACCCTGGAAATTACGGAGCTAAAAAAGAGAGACGGCCAACGCGGTTCAGATGGATCATAAAACACTTGAAGACAGGGAATTATTGTGTGAGGTTGATTTATCACAGGAGAGGAGGAAACTATATATGTTACTAAGACCATCCAGGTCGGTTCTTTTATTGATATTAAGGTGATTCTTCTGGATGTAACACATCTCAAGGAATTCTCTCTTGGAAAGATTATTGGAGAAATAAAAAATTTTGGGTTCCCTGAAATTAAAAGAATGACCATTGTCAACAGAATGGGTCGCCAAGGCACATCGGTGTGGATGGCATCTAGTGTCACTTTTATGGAGTGCAATACGACGATTCAAGGATTGAGAAGTTTGGCCAATGTAGATTGATGGACAATTAATTTCAGGGAACCCAAAATTCTTCATTTCTCCAATAATCTTTCCAAGAGAGAATTCCTTGAGATGTGTTACATCCAGGAGAATCACCTTAATATCAATAAAAGAACCGACCTGGATGGTCTTAGTAACTTATATAGTTTCCTCCTCTCCTGTGATAAATCAATTTCACACAATAATTCCCTGTCTTCAAGTGTTTTATGATCCATCTGAACCGCGTTGGTCGTCTCTCTTTTTTAGCTCCGTAATTTCCAGGGTTTCTCTCCTCCTTCCTCTCTCTATTTACGGTTCTCTTTGTTTCTGGGCTCCACAGATTCCTTCCATTTTATCTGGGCCATCTTTTGCACCTAGCGATTACTGTCTTCTTTCCATTGACAGTACCTTGCGTCACCCCTCTAACACTTCCTGGTGCCTCCAGTCTTCATTGGTTTTTTGCCAACAATCTCTTCCTCCAATCAGATTCCAACAAGAAATTAATAAATTAATAATTAATTCATTAGATAATCTTCTTCTTCGTTGCTCCCATTATTATCATTCTCTCTCGCTCCCTCGCTCACCATTTACTTACAATTAGGTTATGTTTTATTCTTCCGCTACCACATACCGGGTTGTTTTGATCGCTCAATTGGCTACCTCTCTCTCACTTAGGGTCCAATATTTGCACTTCCTTTTCTATCGGTTCCTTCCAGGTGTCGACCCCGCATTCTGGTTAATTGAGTTTTCTTGACTAAACCCCTTATCTCTGTCGGGCAACTGTCTCCTGTCGTCCTTGTCATTTTTCCTAAATGGCGGTGGCCATAAGTGGTGGTCACAAGTGAAATAATTAACGATGTTCTCAACATCCAGGGTTCCCAATTACATCCATGTGTTAAATTTATTTTTTAGAATTTTGTCTACAGTGTTTTAATGTGTATTTTATATATTTTATGGATTAACCAACTTTTATATGTAACAACTTTTGTATGTATAACCTACGGCCATTCAGGCTAACGAAATCTTTGCACTTCTCATGTGAGTTTTTTAACTTATTATGACTAAAATCTTATTCTTGTTCTACACTAATTTTATTTATTATAACAACTTAATGATAACATCATTAATTTAAAGTTGTCCCAGACACGATCAGTGAATACGCTCTGTTCTTCTTTTCAGTTCTGCCCTGAAGAAGGTCCCAATCCAGGACCGAAATATTGGCAGCTTAATGAAAATTGTGTGATCTCTTATCACGCCCAAATTTGCCGAGTTCCCCAACTAAGATTGTATTTATATATATATATATATATATATATATATATATATATATATATATATATATATATATATATATATATATATTGCTTACCAGTATTGTGGAGATTTTTTTCGTGGAAAGTTGTGTATTTAACCGGGACTAACAGCAGTCAAATATCAATACGTACACGATACGTGTTCGGTGCAATCAGTAACATACTCATATACATTTCAGTACATCACTGTTTTAAGCATTCGGCCAATTACAGATAAAATAATTTTCCATGGTGACTGGTGACCAACGGAAAGGTACGGAGACAAAATAATTTTATTTTATTTGTTTATAATTAAACAAATATTTAGGTGTAATTATTTGTTCTAAACTTTTACTACGCTTTTTATATATTCTTGGTAATTCTTATATTGAAGATAAATTTCATAGAATACTTCAGCAATTACAGTTCGGAACACTAATTGCAGAAATCCGACATGCACTTGACCGGTTTTTTGAACATAAATTCTTAATCGGTAAATAGGAAAATCTTTTATAACTTTAGATAAAATTGGAAAATTAAATATTACAGTTGTTCGAACATCAATGCAACTCGACGCTATTATTAGCTGCAACTTTTCTTCAACTCAATACACCGACATGACACCCAGAAAATAATGATTCAATTTCTTATGCATGATTTTATAGCAAATGATACTTTTAGAGTATTGTAGTAGCAGTATGAATAGGTATTTAACGTAGGATCTGAACCATGTGCTCAGCCTGCTGATTTACGGCCTCTGTTCTTTATTTCTCACTAAACACCAACCTCGACAGGACACACCCACCTATGAACGTCATCGTGACGTCATGGAAAAATATTTTTCTAAGTGACGGCCCTTGAGTCTTCCAATCTAACTTCAGATCTGCATCTCATTCGATAATTGAAAGAATACTCCTTGCTCTCCTTGCGCTATCTACCTCGCCATCCTTCCTGTTCAATTAGCATCTTTCCAACAACATGTCATTGTCAATTTGCCAGTCTTCAGTCGTTTTCAAGACCAACTTCTTACATCCGACTTCCCTTAATGCGGGGACGTGCTGTCTCAATCTCGTGCACTCCTAGCGACCTCCCATTTTTTAATACCTGCCCTTTAGATTCACATGGTAAAGGGTCCACTATACCTCGGGTAACTTTTTATAGTGGAGAAACTGTAAACCAGGGGTCAACGCGGCTAGCAGCCACTAAATACAGCTGCTAGTCATATATATATATATATATATATATATATATATATATATATATATATATATATATATATATTCCGTAAAAAACAAATAGGACAGGAGAAAGAAATAAAACTAACAATTCAGGAGCAAAGAAAATAATACTTCTATTTTCGTGTTCAACAAATGAAAGAAATAACCATAACAAAAAGCGAAGGAGTAAAGGGGAAGGCACTATGCATATATATGTAGTTAGAAGTTTAACATAACTGACGACGATAGGCGGTAACTCCAACTAACATACTTAACGCTAACGCTATAGGGCTTTGACATTGGCAGGAAGCTCTGAAGGACGGGCACCTAACGGATTTTGTTCCAATTGAACCCAACGCCCATTATGTAGCTCAAAGCTATATGCCCTATGTGTGCGGCAACTTAGGCACGGAAAAAAGGGCCTTGAATCAGTTGAAAACTTTGGCTGGAGCGACTTCCGTCTTGGTTTGCTTTTCTGGCTTGACCCTCGACCTGATCTCTTGGTCTGTTGGAATATCAGTACGAGTTGATGGCTGAGAAAATTAAAAAATTGATTTCCCAAGTTTCGCGTGACGGAATTTTGAAAAAGATTGCATTAGCTTATAGCTACGAAAAAAAAGCAAAAACAAGCATTTTGTAATGTAGAGTAAGAAAATTAGAATCGACACGTATACGATCCTAAATAAAATTATATTATTTTGTTACAAATTTCTACTATTACATTCTCTTACAGAAAAGGCGGAAATATTTCTAAATTGCACACTTGTCTTGAGATCGTACAAACCTGTTTCATTTTCCTACAGATAAATATTCAGATAAAGTGCTGTTTACTGTCGCAAATAAGCCTGTACTTTCTAATTATATTGTGTTATCTCATTTAAGGCCGCACTTAACCACTTTTTTGTAAATGTCCTTAATTCTGGGTAATATTCTCAAATTTATGTTTATGTCCCAATATATTTAATCCAAAGTGGCCAACGGATGAGCAATTTATAATCATTATCGCAGAAGAAGGCGTAGACAGCCATGTGGTAAGGGACAAGGTCGTGTATCTGGATCATTTTCGACCCTTTTTAAGAGTAAACAGATAGTTAAGCGACGCCACATACATCGTTTTACCCTGTATTTTGTTTACAGGATTGGCGTTAGGTTCTTAATTTAATCAACAACTCTTTCTGCATAACAATAAATTGAAATTTCAGCTTCAAAAAGCAATCTACATAAAAAACAATTGGACGAAACACCTTTCAGTGTAGTATATTTTATAGAACGAACTGACACCATTACATTTAATCCAATAACTTTCCAAATTTTTAATACCCTTATTGTAATGTAAGTTTTTTCCAACTTTGCAAAATAAAAGTTTGTCTCAGCTCTAACTTCATCATTCGAAGTGAATCTTCGTCGACCCAGTCACTTTTTCAAGTTTGACAACAAGAGCCAAATCTTTCGAATACGATGGACAACAATCCGAGGCGTGTGCGAAGGTCCATTATCGTGATGAAAAAATACTTTCTTTTTTGCGAAATGTAGTTGTTTCCCCTGAATAGCACCGTTCAGTTGGTCCAGTAGTGAAGAATAATACTCTCCGGTGTTTATTCTACCTTTCTCTAGGTATTTTTTTTAATGGGTCTAGCACACGTGCTGCAGGGAGGTCCCTAAAGCGCTACAAGAGCGGAAAAAAAGCGATTCACGTTATTCTTGAATCGCTGTAAATTGTACTTGGTGGGAAACATAGTCCTGGGAAAATTATTCCAAAGGCATGATGTTCTTCATATAAAAGAGTGCTTGAAAAGCGTTGTACGAGGAGTAACAAGCTGAACCTCATACGGATGTGAAGTATCAGCGCGACATGTATTTCTAACATGCACCGTTCTGGGAGGAATTAAACGGGCCACATCTTCCGAACACATTCCATGAACTTGTAGAATAGGCTCAAGTCACCAACCGTTCTTCGATGTTCCAGCGAATCAAGGTCGCCGGTCAGTTTCGGGTCTCCAATCAGACGAACAGCCTTTTTCCGAATAGAATCCAACAAATGCAGTGTATGTTTGGGAGCCCCAAACATGGGAGCAGTATTCCATAGTTGGTCGAATTTGAGCTTTGTAAAGAATTAACAGTTGTTGTGGAGTGTAAAGCTTTCTGGTTCGAAATAATATTTCCAACTTTTGAGAAGCTCTCCTTGCTATGCCCGCGACATGCTCATGCCAGGACATATTTGCTACCAAATTAACGCCCAACAAATTGAGTGACAATGTTAGTCACCCCAGATAGAATTTCTTCTAGGTCTTTGTTAAATTGATGTCCGAGCGTTCAAAGTGAATGAAGAGATAAGCGTACTGTCATCTGCAAAGCTGTAGACTAGATTTCCGGTATTTTCCAGCCGATCGTTAATGTAAATGAGAAAGAGAGTAGGAGATAGTATCGAGCCTTGGGGCACGCCAGTCTATAAGCACAACGCTATGAGAATTACAAAGAACCGTAGCCATGACTTTTCTTGGGAAGATAATCGTTTTTGCTTTCTTGGGCGTACTTTCACCTGCTCCCACCCACTATTTGGACTGCTCCTTCTTCTCTGTTATGTAATAATGAGTCCATGTTTCATCTGTTGTTATGAAACGTTAAAGAAATTCACTGGAATTATGTTTAAATGAGTCTAAACAATTGTGTGAAATATTCATTCGAACGCGTTTTTAGCCGATTGTTAGCAAACTTGGCACCCAAAGCTTTCTCATACCCAAAACATCGTGTAAAATGTGGTGAACACAACCTATCGAGATGGTTATAATGTCAGCAAGCTGGCGTACTTTCAGTCGACGATCATTTAGTACGCTATTGTGAATTTTTGTCATAATCTCGTCGGTCGCAGAGATTTTCGGGCGTCCTGGATGTCTGTTATCTTGAGTGGATATACGACCAGGTTTAAATTCAGCAGCCCACTTTAATCGTCGAAAACAAAGGGAAATAATCATTTAATGTGACATTTAATTCCTTTTGAATATCAGTAGGAGTTAAACATTTTACATCAAAGTATTTATAACAACTCAGACTTAAAATTTATCCATTTTTTAGAAAATGTTAAAACTTATTAGTTTACACGATCGCTGCAAAAGGACAACTAAACACACGTGTCTGAAACTTCACAACACGCCACCTAGTAGATGACGCTTAACCAACATCTTAATAACGTGGTCATCTTGGCGCCATACCTGTGACAGAGCGAGAACTTTTGGAACGACCCACATTTCTTTTTTTTCTTCATTATCCAATATTTAGGTCATATTTTATAACTACTTTTTAAATTGAAACTACTCGCTAATTTGTCCTCTAGTAAATGTATTACCTATTTTTATTTAACAGTGTAAATATCTCTTCAGAAAAATGAAGTCTATTGAATATTGCCAGAGACAACAGTTTAATTACATTTGTTTCAACATCTCTTCGCTAATTTTAAGCCAAATTATCAGAAGGTACTCGTACATACAGGTTTTATCAGTCAGTCGAATTTTTTTTTAAAGGCACTTAGTTCAGAATTTAACTCCGACCTGTTTTTTTTTACATATGTACATACAGTGTGCTATTAAAATGAATTAATACATTTAAATAAAGTAGTTTCTGAAGTCAGGTGGAGTCACACCTAATAGTTGAAATTTATAACATACCAGTTTATGTAGTTTAAAAGTATTATACCACCTTAACTTTCTCACTGAACATGTTCAGGTGAAAGAAAACATTATTGCTATATATCTCTCTCTCAATCCTTTCACTCCAATACGAATATGAGTGATACTATGAAGTTGCTGCCTCAACAGTCATTCTTCATCATCTCGATCCAGCGAGACCTGACTTGACTCGAGCATCTTACTTGGTCGAACCATCTGGTTGGAGATCGTCCCCTTGATCTTCTACCTTCTACCTTCCCCGTTACTATAAGCTTTTCCATGGCATCCACTTTTCTCATAATGTGACCAAAAATATTTAGGTACTGTATATAAATTCTGTTTGAGAGTCATTTTATACTAAGCTCTTCGAGAATAGATACGGATACCGATAGTTCGGTGTATGATACTCTGAGGATTCTTCGATATGCCCACATCTCAAACGAATCGACTCTTCTTTTGTCAGCTTGTTTAATGGTCCATGTTTCCAATGCGTAAGTTGCTATGGGGAATATAAGGATGGATAGCAATCTTAAATTTGTGTTTTTTGTGACAGCTGGATCATTCCAGACCTTAGTGAGTTTGTTTGTCGAGTTTCTACCAATAACCAAACGTCTTCTTACTTCCGCTTCCCAGCCACCATTGTTAATTATAAGGGATCCCAATTACTTGAAATGTGAAACTAGCAATTTCTTTTAAGTATGACAGATCTTCATTACGATTAACAATCATTACTTTGGTTTTCGCTCTATTTATTATCAATCCATAGTTTTTGCTATTGATTTCAAGGCGCTCGATAATTAATTCTAGGTCTCATATTGACATCGCAAGTATAACAATATCATCCGCATATCTAAGTTTACTTAGCCTTTGTCCACCGATTGTCACACCTCACTCCAGCCATCCAAGATAGACTTAATTATATGTTTACTATATATGTTAGAAAATAAGGGTGACAGAATACAGCCCTCTCTGAGGCCGGTTTCTACGCTAAAAGGATCGGAAAAAGAATTATTCAGTTTAATTCTGCCATTTGTATTCTCATACAGGGACCGAATAAGGTTTACAAGACGTATAGGTGTTCCCATACTGATTAGAATCGACCCGAGTTTGTTCTGTTGTATGCATTCGAAAGCTTTAGAGTAATCTTTAAAACAGATGTAGGTTGTTATTTGGAAGTCCCTCACTTTTTCTATTATCTAGTTGAGAATTTGTTCTCTAGTCTCTCTTCCTGGATTGAAGCTTGTTCGGTACATATTTGCGGCAGCAGAAAAGTTTTGACTCTTTCGGGAAACACCTTAGCAACGTGTGATACCAGAGCGATTGTTCTATAGTTGCTGCAATCCAAAAGGGATTCTTTCTTAAGCAAAGTCATAAATGCAACTTCACACCAATCTTTCGGTTATCTTCCAGTCTTCCATACCACATTACACAGTTGATGTAGCATAATCACGGCGGTTTCTCCCATCGTCTTTATTATTTCTGCAGTTATCTCGTCAGTACCTACTGCTTTTCTGTTCTTTAACCTTTGTGTAGTCTTCGTGACTTTAGATTTTCGAATACATGGCTCTTATTCTTCTGCGGCTTCGTTGTCGACAATGCAGTCGCCCACGACTTGAAGCACAAAAAGTTCTTTCCAAACATCAATGATTCCAGGTATGTGGATGGACACTTCTACCTTCGTTATCTCTGATTATTTGTGTTTTAAGTTCGAATTCTTTTGATAGGTATTTACTTTTCTTGTGATCGATTGTTTGTAGCATGTTATTCTAGCTCATCACATATATTATTGCGTTTTTGTCCTTTTTACAAGCCACCTTGACTGCTATATCACTTACGCTATAATCGGTCAAGTCATTGAAATACAATAGAAGCAGTTAGTGGCTCAGCACACAACCCTGAAGAATTCAAATTTTTTTCTTCTTAAATTTGGCCATCAATTTTGACACCAATTTTCTTTTTGTTTAAGTATGATTCTCTAAATTTCATTTAAGCAATTTTTTTCACTGAAAAATCAGTGTTCAAGCTTTCAAAAGCTCATAATAGATCAAGGAAAATATCTTAGAAAAATGTATCTAGGGTTTTTGGCAACTTTCATGAAGAAATCGTTTCGCCGATTCTTATCGAAGCCGACGCTATATTTCAATTATAATCAAAGTTTAGATTATTTTTTTCCTCACTTTTTTAAAAATAAATAAAGCAAACCCACGTAACGAAAGTCTTCTTCAATTAATGCTGTTATTTAACTTGTCGTAACTCCATACTTACCCTTGTTCATTTTGTGTGGGGAACACTAAGAGCGTTCTTAGGAAAAAACTTTGTTATCATTGTGGGAAATGTTGATGGAAATTTATTATTTACTTTCCTTCAAAAACAACCTCTGAAATTATAATGTTAGGGAGATAAATATCAGAAGAAATAATATCTGAAATTAAATAATGTTCACTGGTGTACGAGATGGATGAAATTAATTTGTCTTCAACAACATTACATCTAATATTTTATTAATTAATATAAATTATAAGAAATATTTATATTTAATATTACTTTGTATGCCACATTGTAATTTTATTTTATTAAGCACACTTTATATAAATATATACATATATATATATATATATATATATATATATATATATATATATATATATATATATATATATATACCAGGTGTACAAGTATGAAATGCGGATTTCAGACAAGAGATGGAGCACCAATGCAGTTTCTGCTATAAAGATTTGACACTGCGCCATTTTGTTGTGTCATCAACAAGTGTCAAACGCGCACGAGTGAAAAAATTGGAAAAGTGTGTGCATAGTGTTGTGTTGTTGTGTTCAATATGTTAAAATTTATACCGAACAAAGAGCATTCGCGGACAGCATTAATTTTTTGTTTTCATTTGAATAAAACTGCTGTTGAATCATACCGATTACTTCGAGAAGCTTATGGTGAACATGCTCCATCGCAAGATACGTGTGAACGATGGTTTTGGCGTTTCAAAAGTGGTGACTTCGATGTTGCAGACAAGGAACGTGGAAAACCGCCAAAAAAATACGAAGATATGGAATTGCAAGCATTGTTGGACAAAAATGATTCGCAAGCATTAAAACCATTCACCGAGCAATTGGGCGGTAGTCAACAAGCTGTTTTCCAATCGGCTACGAGAGATGAAAAGATTCAGAAGCCGGTAGATTAGTACCACATGAGTTGAACGATAAGCAAATGGAAAAGCGCAAAAACACGTGTGACATTTTGCTCGCTCGGTACAAAAGGAAGTCGTTTTTTGCATCGTATAGTTACAGGGGATGAAAACTGGATTTATTTTGAGAATCCCAAGTGCAAAAAAATCATGGGTAGACCCAGGCGCACCATCCACATCGACCGCAAGACCGAATCGCTTTGGCAGAAAGACAATGCTCTGTGTTTGGTGGGTCCAGAGAGCCGTGATCTATTACGAGCTGTTAAAACCTGGGGGAAACGGTTAATACTAAACGTTACTAACAACAATTGACCGATTTGAACCGTTCGCTGCTCGCTGCTTGAGAAAAGTCCAGAATACCGAAAGAGGCAACACAAAGTCTTCATGACAGTGCTCCATTACATACGGCAAAACCAGTTCGCGACACGTTGGAAACACTCAGCTGGGAAGTTCTACCCCATGCAGCTTACTCACCAGACTTGGCTCCTTCCGATTACCACTTCTTTGCAGCGATGGGTCACGCACTTGCTGAGCAGCGCCTTGGTTCGTACGAAGATGTGAAAAAATGGCTCGATGAATGCTTCGCAGCAAAAGGGGAAGATTTTTTTACTGGCGTGGTATTCACAAATTGCCCAAAAGATGGGAAAAATGTATAACAAGCGATGGAGCATACTTTGAATAAAGCACTTTTTACCATTCTTCCGAATTTATATTTATATATATATATATATATATATATATATATATATATATATATATATAAACTGCGAAATAATGGAGCTTAACATTAACGGTGAAAGTTAAATCACCTGTGTTTTGCCGACCGATTTTGTCTTAATAACAGATAATAAGCGAGAAGCACATACTAACATGCTTCAAGAAGCTTCAGGAAGAGTTGATTTAAAAATCAATGTATTCAAGACACAGTTTATGATAAATCTTGTATTAAACAACACTATTAGACTGAATAACATGAAGATCAAGCAAGTACACCAATATAAATACCTAGGATATGAAGTCGACATAGACAACCGAACACATGAAATTCAGTGGAGAATGGGTCTCTCCTGGGCAGCAGATGGCAAACTAGGCTGTATATTTAAATCTAATCTTCCGATCTGTGAAATGTATATGACAGATGCATACTCCCCATTCTATGTATATATATATATATATTATATATATATATATATATATATATATATATATATATATATACTTACTTACTTAATCCTTATGCCTTTTTACCCCTTTAGGGGTGTAAGGCCCGTGGAGTTGAGTTTCGTTCATATCTCCCATTATTATTATATTATTGTTTGTATTGTCTATCTCTTCCTTTAAATCACTGAAAAATTTAAAATTTGTCCCTCTTCTCAATTCTTGCGTCTTCATTTGGTCCATAGCACACAATCAAAGTGCAGTCTTCGTCCGCTCCATCTCTTTTATTGCTATCGAGAGTATTCTCTCTCATTTACAAACCTTTCCCCTTTTACATTCTTCATCTTCTCTTCTTTGACCACCATTCCCACTCCTGCTCCTGCATTTCCCTACTCTTTTACTCCTGACCAGTATATCCATATATATATATATATATATATATATATATATATATATATATATATATATATATATATATATATATATAGGGTCTGGGAAAAAGTTCGTGGCGTTTTTCCCGATAGATGGCGTCAATTGCAAATAACTCAAGAAACACAGATCGCAGCGACACCACTAAACGCTCGTTGGAAAGGTGACACTTCGAACATTACTTTGAGTGTATAGACATCAATTGGTGCAGTGGTTGGAAAGTTGTTTGAGTTTGAAAATGGAGAAAAGTAATGAAAAATTGCGCTATATTTTGTATTATTATTACGGCAAAGGAAAGAACGCTGCGCAGGCTTGTGAAAAAATTTGTGCAGTGTACGGCGAAGGTACTTTATCAAATTCTGCTGCGCGGAAATGGTTCGCCCGCTTTCGGTGATTTTGATGTGAAAGATGAGTCACGCTCTAGTCGTCTAATCGTCCAATTACTGAAAAAGCTGATGAAATTCTTGAAAAAGTCCAGCAAGATAAGCATATCAGCAGTGTCGAAATTGAGCCATTTCTAAAACGTGTCAAAACCGATGATGAAAAACGGATTACGTACGACAATCGGAAGCGTAAAAGATCGTGGACAAGGGATGGTGAGCCGTCATAAGCGTTCGCGAAGCCAGGATTGACGCCGAAAAAGGTGATGCTGTGTGTGTGGTGGGACTGGAAGGGAATCGTCTACCATGAGCTACTTCCAGTTGATCAGACGTTTGATTCTCAACTCTACTGTGGACAACTAGAGAGATTACGCCAGGCAATTGAAAGAAAACGGCCCGAATTGATTAATAGGAAAGGTATTGTCTTCCATCATGCCAAAGCCAGACCACACACTTCTTTGAAAACCCGTCAAAAATTGCGAGAACTAGGTTGGGAAGTTTTGATGCATCCACCGTATAGTCCAGACATAGCACCCTTTGACTATCACTTGTTCCGATCTCTGCAGAACCCTCTCATTGGAATTAAGCTGCTTTCAAAAGAAGCCTGTGAAAACCACTTGATTCGATTTTTCAACCAGAAACCACAGACGTTCTTCACCGATGGTATCGTGGCCCTACCCGAAAAATGGCGAAACCTTGTCGATAATAATGGAACATATTTGGTTTAAATAAATTCATTTTCACACTATAAGAAAACCAGTTGAATTTTACTAAAAAAACGCCACGAACTTTTTCCCAGACCTGATATATATATATATATATATATATATATATATATATATATATATATATATATATATATATATATATAATGTATATATAAATATATATATATATATATATATATATATATATATATATATATATATATGTACATATATATATAAGGTGTCCTAAAACCAACGTATTCCCTTCGAGGGCTGTTAACTCATAACTCACCAGAATATGTAAATGTGACCTTACTGAAAAATCGTTAGTTTTTTTTACTCATGATACTTGTAAAAGTGTATTTTTTTCCCACAGGCCTAGCACAATTAATTTTATTTTGAACTGTGTTCAACAGCAGAGTTATGATAATTACGTAACAATAATTAGAATCTTAGAATACGGAAATTTATAGTTGTGGCACTCGATAAACTGATCTAAGTTGTAGATTGTCATGAAATTTATAAAAGTGTCAATATCTCAAAATATAATGATTTTTCGCTAAGATCATTTTTACATATTCTGGTGAGTTATGAGCTGGCCTAACAGGGGAATACATTAGTTTTTTGGACACCCGTAAATATATATATATATATATATATATATATATATATATATATATATATATATATATATATATATATATATATAATATGTTATATATATATATATATATATATATATATATATATATATATATATATATATATATATACATATGTTATATATATATATATATATATATATATATATATATATATATATATATTCATTTTTAGTGTTCCGTACGGAACACTTATAAGATGACTTCGGTGTCTGTCTGTCTGTCCGTCCGTCTGTCTGTTTGTTTGTCTGTCACACCCAATTTTCTCCGAAATTATTTGTCATAGAAAGTTGAAATTTGGTAATAATATAGGAATTGATGGCCTCATCAGAGCCGTGTAGTTTTGAAAGTTAAATTTTGACTTAAGGGGGGTGAAATCGGAAGTGAAAAAAAAAAAAAAATTTCTAGGTCATCGAGTGTGATGTCAAATGAAAGCTTATGAAAACACGAGTAAAAAATATATATATATATAATGTAATACTTGAGCTCACTTTTCTTTGTATTATTTTTAAAAAATCGCGAAAAATCACTGTCCCCCCACCTTATCTCGAAAAGTACTGATCAAAAAATTTTGAAAAAATTCTGGAATATTCTCCACGGGGTGTAGATTGAACGAAAAATTATCACTAGTGCATAACCTTTAATAATTTATTTGGTCTATAAAAAAAAACAAAAATTTCAAGGTCATCAGTATTCAGTAAGGATTGAAAACAAACCTTGTTGAAAACTCCTTTGGGGTGTGTTTTGTATATTATACCACCGTAACATTTTTTGTTATTTTAAAAGCAGTCAACGTACGAAACACTAATTGTGCAAGTTCAACTTGCACTTGACCGG
>CM032454.1:141333105-141440605 GCA_019049505.1 Pachyrhynchus sulphureomaculatus | reverse complement strand
CAGTCCGAGAGGAAAGAGGAAACCAATTTAGTGATATTAGTAGGATAGCCATCACGACTGAACTTGACAACTGGTGGAATACATAGGAGATCCACCACAAGAAAATCTTCCAACAGAATGAAATTGATGAGGGACCTCTTGGATCCGAACGGACATATAATGGAAATAGTATTCTTGTCGTTCTCAGTTGAGATGCATATCTGAAGTCGGATTGAGGACCGTCCCCAATAAAAAATATACTTCTCCGTAATGCCACAAAGACATTAAGTAGTCGGCTGATCCTCTTCGAGATTCATGGAAAGCGGAAAGTGAAGAACAGGACCATAAATAGCCGGCTGAGAGTACCCTCTGCTTATCATCGGATCATCTAACAGCTCTTGGAAGTTCTCGCATATCTGTGTAAACAGAAACAATAAGCAGAAAAATGATATTCGAGAACCATTAAGTAAAAGCAACAATTTAATTAACAAGCTGTGTAAAGTACAGTATTACCTTTTGTACAATATTTATACTGTATATACAAAAACACAAAACAAGGTCACGAAGAATGTGTCATGAGGACCTACAAGCAATTTATTTTTATTCAAAAACAGAAAGAAAACAATTTAAGTCGTGTTTTAGAATATTTTTATGTCAGCTTGTTATATCCCTTGTAAAATATCATTTATTTTCTTAATCTTTTTTCTAAACTTGATAATTAAATTTGTTGAAAATGAAACTTTAAACATTATACTAACTTTCTACTTAAATGAATTACCAACTCTGTTGCATAATATTTTACGAGCTAATATTATTAGTGACTTCAATTTAAATTACTATTTTATTTAATAATACCGTCAGTTTGTAAAATATTATCTACGACATACAAGGCTCAGGTAATTCTACATATAATAAATTTGTAGCAGAAGGTATACGTTGATTATTTTTCTGAAATATATATATATATATATATATATATATATATATATATATATATATAAATATATATATATATATATAATATATATGTATATACGAGGCTGGTTTGAAAAGTCCGTGCAAAGTCCGAGAGATTGCACCACCGGCGCGTATCGAGGTCATGTTTAGTTAGTAGCATCTCTTGAATGAACGCACACCAAGTTTCAGCCATATTGGTCTATTTCTTTGTGTTTGGCATTCGTGTGAATCAAGGAAGTCAAGTGATTTTCAAGAAATGGACGAAAAAGAATTTCGTGTGGTGATTAAACATTACTTTATGAAAGGCAAAACGCCTCAGGAGACTAAAGAGAAGCTTGATAAACATTATGGTGACTCTACACCTTCGATTAGAACAGTTTATAAGTGGTTTCAAAATTTTCGGACTGACCATATTGGCACAAGTGACGCTGAACGTTCTGGACGGCCTGTGGAGGTTACAACTCCAGAAATCATTGATCAAATCCATGATATGGTGATGGATGACAGAAGAGTTAAGGTGCGTGAGATTGCTAGTGCTGTGGGCATCTCGACTGAACGGGACATAATATTTTGCATAAACATTTGGACATGAGAAAGCTATCCGCAAGATGGGTGCTGCGATTGCTCACGCTTGACCAAAAACGGAATCGTGTGAAGAGTTGCAAGGATGGTTTGCAGCTGTTCCAGAAGAATCCGAAGGACTTTTAAGCGTCGTTTCGTCACTGTGGATGAAACATGGATACATTACTATACTCCTGAGACCAAACAACAATCTAAACAATGGGTTACCAATGGGGAATCTGCACCAAAAAAGGCGAAGACCGTTCCTTCGGCCGGAAAGGTTATGGCGACTGTCTTTTGGGATTCGCAAGGGATAATCCTCACCGACTATCTGGAAAAGGGCAAAACTATTACAGGTGAATATTATTCATCGTTATTGGACCGTTTGAAAACCGAGCTGCAAGAAAAACGCCCGCGATTGGCCCACAAGAAAGTCCTTTTCCATCACGACAACGCACCAGCACACACCTCAGCAGTTGTGGTCGCAAAATTAATGGAAATAGGATTCCAACTCGTCTCACATCCCCCCTATTCTCCAGACTTGGCTCCCTCGGACTACTATTTGTTCCCCAATTTGAAGAAATGGCTGGCGGGACAAAGATTTTATTCAAACGAGGAGGTGATTGCAGACACTAATGGATATTTTGCAGACAAATCCTATTATTCGGAAGGGATCAACAAACTAGAACATCGTTGGACGAAGTGTATAAGCCTAAAAGGAGACTATGTCGAAAAATAAAAAAGGTTTACCCCAAACACATAAGTAGGTTTTATTTTTGCACGGACTTTTCAAACCAGCCTCGTATATATGGGTCATTCCATACGAAAACGCAAATGGCATCCGTCAGAACTGGTTAAATGATTTCGGAAAGTATAAGGGCTCAAATTTTAGCTTTTTTATGTAGAATCGCTGGCCGTGTGCTGCTTTTTGAAATTCCCAATTCTTTGATAGTGACAGTATCAAATACAAGTGAAGCTCGAAAAATTTTTCAAATATTTTTCAATTTTAAGACCATATTAAATGAAAAAATGCTTCTAAATACATAAGTAGGGGTTTTTGAGGTTGCTGAATACGATTCTAACACAAAAAAAATATTTTAGTAATTAACAGCTGTCAAACGAGCTGTCAATTTTCTCAAAACGCCATTTAATAATTATTTCATCACTCTTAAACACTTCAAACATTAGCTCTTATGTTTTCGAGGTCGCTGAATACGATCCTGATGAAAAAAAATTTAGTAGTTGACAGCTGTCAAACGAGCTGTCAGTTTACTCAAAATACCGTTTAATCATTATTTCATCACATTAAAACACTATTCAAAGATTGGCCCTTATGTTTCCGAGGTCGCTGAATACGATCCTGATACAAAAAAAAATATTTTAGTAGTTAACAGCCGTCAAAAGAGCTGTCGTTTTACTCAAAATGCCATTTAATCATTATTACATCACATTAAAACACTATTCGAACATTGGCCCTTATTTTTTCGAGGTCGCTGAATACGATTCTGATGACAAAAAAATATTTAGACAGTTTTGTAGCTGTCAAACCAAATTACAAAAAGTCACATTAAATCAATATTTCAGCACATTTAACCGTTTAATTGACAGAGTCATTTTATAAATGAACGGAAAATCCTGTACACGTAAAATAAAATAATTTAAGTTATCAGACTATTATATGGCAAATCCGTAGACATTTTTTCCACTTTGAGGTAGATAAAATTATACTTAAGCCTTTAAAATTAAAATTTTTATAACTTTTCGGTCATAATTTAGACATTGGTGAAAAAATCATTTTTAATTTTAAAAAAATTTAAATTACACAGGTATACAAAATAAAAAAAAATCTCTGTATATTAAATGACACAGGTGTTTTCTTAAGTATTTTTTATGCTGAATCCAGAAAATCAAAAAAAAAGACATGCACCGTGAGGTTTTTTTCAGAAAACACACTTAAATTTGCCAGAAAACTATTAAATTGAAAAAAATACGTTTTAATAAATAATGTAAAATTGTATAGTCACTTAAATTATGGAACGAAACCATTATTTTGGTCATCTTTAGATGTTCTGAATCTACATTTATCACAAAAACTTAAAAATATTAGGTTTTAGTGTTCATGTTTACCAAAAAACACGCATACACCACCTTTAACTAAGCTACGTAGCAAAATGCTGTTTAAAATAAAGATGTGCAACCACTAAATTAAAAAAATTGTTTTTAATTTTTATTAATATTAAACAAAACTCATTCGATCACTTACTCACTCATTCGCACGGTCAGTTACTCAGTCACTCACTTCTACACTCACTCACTCACTCACTCGTTCGCTCAATCACTCACTACCTCACTCACTACCTCATTCACCCACTCACATTTCCCCATATTCACTCAATCAATCTATCCACAAAATTGACTTCTAAAACTATCAAGGGATATACATTAGACTGCATTTTGCAACCTTCTGTTCCTAAATAGTAAACAGATATTTTTTTCAACACAACACTATTCTTCATGTTTTGATATCAAATCCAAATTTGAAACTTAAAAAACTACTAGAAATGATAGTTTTGTTCGAAAAAAAAAAAAATCTTGTTTAATCTATTGCATCTATTTAGTTAAAAAAGCATTTTACTAACCACATAGCACTCTTGTAAGTGTTAAAAGCGAGTTTTTTATTGAAACTGAACATAAAACTTTATTTTTTGATGTCAAGCCAGGATTAAGAACTTCAAAATACACTTGAAATAAAAGTTTTGTTCAATATTAATAAAAATTAAAAACAATTTTTTAATTCAGCCGTTGCACCTATTTATTTTAAACAGCATTTTGCTACGTAGCTTTGTTAAAGGTGGTGTATGCGTGTTTTTTGTTAAACATGAACACTAAAACCTATTATTTTTAAGTTTTTATGATAAATGTAGATTCAAAACATTTAAAGATGTCCCAAATAATAGTTTTATGCCATAATTTTAATGATTACACAGTTTTACATTATTTATTAAAATGTATTTTTTTCAATTTAATGTTTTCTGGAAACTTATGTGTTTTCTGAAAAAACCTCACGGTGGTTGTATTTTTTTATGATTTTTATGATTTAACAAAAAAAAAACTTAAGAAAACACATGTCTCATTTAAAAGACAGAGAATATTTTTATTTTTTATACCTGTGTTATCAGCCTAATTTCAACTTAAAACATTTTTTTTTAATTACATGTTTTCCCGTTTTACAACATGTGTGTTTAATTTTTAATGTTTAGAAGGAAAATCGCTAAAGGGAAAAATATTTTTTCTTTTCAACATAACCTAACTCTTTCAAGAAGCTTATAAGGTATAAATAGAACTGCAGAATTTAGATACAAATATATGAAATATTTTATAGAAAGAATTTTGGGCAGTATTATTTGCATTTTTATGCGTCGTCTTTATCTAAAACCTGTATAATTAATAAAAATAACATTTGATTAAGTTTCTTTGGACCGTAACGGTATTACCAAAATTAAAAAAACTAATTTTTAGTCTTTGTGCCTACTACAACGTGGCCTCATCCGAAACTATTTCCTCCTTTTTTAGACTATAGCAAGAAAATTTGACAATCAACGAATTTTTTTAAAGGCAGATTCGTGTTTTACACAAGAATATCAAAGTCGCATTTATCGATCAGAATCATTTCTTTTTCTGAGGCTGTGTAATCAATATTTGGTCGGTGTGGAACCGAAGACATCATTTCAAGTCATAGCAATGAAAAATATATTTTGAAAAAATATATGTACTTAATAACTGTTATAGATAGCAATTGCTATAGGTTTAAATCTTATATTCTTCGATTCAATAGCTAAGATTAACGTTTGGTAGGTGTCAAATTTCAATTTTTATATCACATTTGCAGCGATCCCAAAAATATTAAATATAGGAATAAACTTACCTCAAAATGACAAAATTAAGAATAAAACCGTTTTTTTATCGTTTGACATCTTAATTTCGTTATTTTGACAGCTAATTATACAGTTGGCAGCTATAACATTTAAAATCTGATATTACATTTGTAACTGAGGTTGAACACAGGAAAACCATGTATGCATTTGAAAAACCTCAGAAGAAAAATGTATTATTTCGACATAAAATGCCCCAGCTACCAGCTGTCAAAATCAGATTCGTATTCAGTGACCTCGAAAGCATAAGGGTCAATATTTAAATAGTGTTTTAATGTGATGAAATAATGATTAAATCACATTTTGGGTAAATTGACTGCTCGTTTAACAGCTCTCAACAACTAATTTTTTTTTGCGTCAGGATCGTATTCAGCGACCTCGAAAACATAAGGGTCAATGTTTAAATAGTGTTTTAATGTGGGGAAACAATGATTAAATGGCATTTTGAGTAAACTGACAACTCGTTTGACATCTGTCAACTAATATTTTTTTTGCATCAGGATCGTATACAGCGACCTCAAAAACATAAGGGCCAATGTGTAAATAGTGTTTTAATATGATGAAATGATTATTAAACGGCATTTTGAGTAAATCGACAGTTCGTTTGACAGCTGTCAACTACTAAAATATTTTTTTATATCAGGATCGTACTCAGCAACCTCGAAAACATAAGAGCCAATGTTTGAATAGTATTTTAATATAATGAAATAATAATTAAATGGCATTTTTGGTGAATCGACAGCTCGTTTAACAGCTGTCAACTACTAAAATATTTTTTTTGCATCAGGATCGTATTCAGCTACCTCGAAAACATAAGGGCCAATGTTTAAATAGTGTTTTTAGTGTAATGAAATAATGATGAAGTGGCATTTTGAGTTTGACAGTTGTCAATTATTTAAATATTTTTTTGTATCAGAATCGTATTTAGCAACCTCAAAAACCCCTATTTACATATGTATTTAGAAGTATTTTTTCATTTAATACGGTCGTAAAATTGAAAAATTTTTCGAGCGTCACTTGTATTTGATACTGTCACTTTCAAAGAATTGCGAATTTCAAAAAGTATCATACGGCATTCGATTCTGCATAAAAAGAGCAAAAGCCCTTACACTTTACGAAATCATTTAACCAGTTCTGACGGCAACCATTTGCGTTTTCTTATGGAATATCATCATATATATATATATATATATATATATATATATATATATATATATATATATATATATATATATATGATGTTTCTATTTTCTTTACATATTTTCGATCAAATCTGGGAGATAGAGGCTAGTTCTTCATAATCACAATAACAAATAGGTGATACTATTCACGCAGGAAATATCGTTCTTATAAATATATAATAAAAGACTGTTTTTAGTCAATTTCCACTGGTTTATTTAAATTGCGATGACGCGTTTCGCTGTCGATGCAGCTTCTTCAGATCTACATTTTACACTCAGATCTGAAGAAGCTGCATCGACAGCGAAACGCGTCATCGCAATTTAAATAAACCAGTGGAAATTGACTAAAAACAGTCTTTTATTATATATTTATAATGAATTTCCATCAAGTAGAAGCTACAACAATCCAAAATCGTTCTTATAGTTAGCATAGCACCCTTAAAAGATAGTGTTCATAGGTGTTATTTGTATTTCCCGTTATTATACAGGGTGTTATGAAAATCGTTTAATATATTGAAAAGGGTGACTCCCATTGTGTGACACCAATTATAGTCACACCCTACTATGTAATTAAATGATTTCGCGGCCCTTGTCACAGCTAGGATGATCATTTCTGAGAGGGAACTGAATTTTTAATGCCTGCTAAAGGGAAATGACATACAGTAGTCAGTGGTAACCAAATCTTCAAATCTCTTTGACAACAAAACCTTTTGTTTACATAATGAAAAGTATTACGAAAAAGAGTTTTTTTTTCATGAAATATTGCAAATTTGTAACACAAAAAGTGTTTTAAGTGTTTTATGGATGTTCGCAAAGTTTAGTGACAACTGGTTTTTATGACAGTTTGCTTAATTAAATAAAATTATTGTTGTGTGTTCTTAATCTATACCTGATATGTTTAACGCATTTTTTACCGGGAAATTTGTTACAGCTGACGAAAGATATCTTGTTTTACTTTTTTTAAACTATACAGATAATAAGAAATCAATTAATTGCACTGGTAAAAAATATGAGTCCGTAATTAATATATTATTTCTCTATGTGATTTTCCAGGTATTGGAGGCATTGATTTTTAGTTTTGGAGTTTGTGACTTCTTAGAATTGGCTTTACATGTTATTATCGAGGGACGCTCTTTATTAGTATTTTTCTACAATTGTTATTGCTACAGATATGCTAGTTTTATTAAGTGATTTCTATAACACCCTGTATATGTTTAATATATGTTTAACGTTAAGTATTATATTCAGACTATTTCTTATCCCAGCAGAAATAGAAACTTAAACTTGAATTATTTGCTCTGTAAGCCATAACTACTTAATAAAACTTTATTGCCATGCCTTATAGTATGGAAAAAAGTTAGTGGCACATTTATAACCAATAGCCCGGAACATAAATAAAATAATATGTAAATTCGGTTAAATAATATTTCACTAGAAGTTGCAACTCCTATTCAAAGAAAAATAAATAAAAACGAAACGGTTGTTTCTCGGTTTATTTTCTTGTTTGCGTTCGCTTCCAAAGGAAGGCAGGCGGGCATATAAATTACCGCCATTGTTTCTTTATTGAGATTTTGGATATATATTATTATTTTGTTTTCTAAGTAAAGGTAGGAAATGCGTCATGGCCGGAGAACAATTGTTATTGTCATAATTTCCGGCCCGTTATAAAGCTGTAATAGCCTCAAAGCCAATAATTCCATTTGTAGAAAGTCAGCTTTACTTTATTGTTCACCGTTTGGAAAGCCGTTTTCATTTCATTCGTAACGAAAAGAAATAACAAAAAAAATATCGACAGCCTAATCAAAATCAGTAATAAAATCAAAAATATGAACGGTTGGTGGAGAAACCAACCGGATATACATTGTTGTGTTGACAATTGAGTTTTTGAAAAAAAAAAATTTCGATATTTTAAAACTTTATTATAAATAATATTGATAATCGATGCGAAAAACTTTTTAAGATTTTTTTTGTAATTAATTATAAATAAATTTAAATTTATAAAAATTAAAGCTCCACGATTGGCTGCCATGTGTGTGTTATGTTAAAGTGTTTTCACGTAAATACTGTCAACAGCTTCTACCTATGTATATACTGTCAAAATTATTGAAGTTTAGTGCAAAAAAAATTGTTGGTTACTAATTTAATTTAATTTAATCTAATTTAATTGAGTAATGTGTGACAATTTTCTTTGTCCATATGATCCAGTGTATAACATAGCTGGATATATAAATTTTGAAACATTAAATAAAGTATAATCATTCGATAACATTATTCTGAGATGAATGATTATTAAATACATTATTATATCTGGAGGCACGGCAGTGCCCCCGCCAAATCGAGCAGAAAGCATAGCCTTTCTCGAAGCCACTCACGGCACTTTCGATCCCCCTGTAACTTCGTTGTGGATAAAGCTAGAAGTCTAAATTTACAGTGATCAAGAGGACATACTATACTAGCTATATTCCTAAATTACCTGCTATTTATACCTTATAGTTTACGAACTATCGCCAGTCGAAGTTCTTTAATTTTGTCACTGACACACTCACCGATCATCAAAATTCTAAGGCACTTCTAGCAGACACACAAACTTCAAATTTTGAATTTAGTTAGTGTTTGGCCTATAAAGGAAAGGAAAACTGAAACATCCCGAAATTTCAGTCCCGTTTTCTAAATAGTACAGTCACTTAAGCCAAAAAAGATGGTCAACCTCGGAATGAGAGATAATAAGCTGTAAACTTGTGTAAGCGTTTATTTTGGCATTCTAAAAGTTGTCTCATAAGTCTCATAAAATCTCGTTTCCGCGTCCTAAGATATTCAAGGTCAAAGGTCACAAAAATCGGTTTTTCGCAAATATCTCGCTTCCTATGGTTTCAATAATATTTGCATCTATTATAAAAATTGTAGAGCATAAAATTCTCTACAAATTTTGTTCTAAATATTTTTCTAAACACTTAATCGTTTTTGAGATAGATCCCCGAGAGCAAGCAGCACTCAGCCATACATAGCATAATGCAAGATGATGCTTCCATGACAGCAGGGCTAG
This sequence comes from Pachyrhynchus sulphureomaculatus, assembly GCA_019049505.1. Lineage (NCBI taxonomy): Eukaryota > Metazoa > Arthropoda > Insecta > Coleoptera > Curculionidae > Pachyrhynchus > Pachyrhynchus sulphureomaculatus. The sequence continues at coordinate 141,430,952 of CM032454.1, read as the reverse complement.
AAGAGAATATAGTTATTAAAATAGGAGCAAAAGTCACATTAAGATGAAATATTGACGTGAGTCTTGGCTTAGTCAACGGTTCTATCGGTATAGTACAAGGAGTAAAGGTTGATCCTGAAAATACAAATAAAATAAAAAAAATACATATTACATTTAATAATGAACATCTTTACGAGCTTGGTCCAGTCAAAACTAAAGTTGAAATTATTGATAGAGCTTATGTTCATCACGAACAGTTTCCGATATGTATAGCCTATGCTATTACCATACACAAAAGTCAGGGACTAAGTCTAAACAGTGCACTGATGGACATCGGTTCTTCAGTGTTCACATGCGGTCAAGCATACGTGGCACTTTCGAGAGTGGCAAGTCTGGGTAGATTACATCTAATTAATGTCGACTTCGGTAGTATCAAAGCTCAGGAGTCCGCAATCGTCGAATATAATTGACTTAGAAGCACTTATCGTCCAGACTTATTAAAAATGCTTACATCATAGCGTTTGAGAAAAACCAGTAGAGAGAGGGAGTGGGTTTTAAGAAAAATCCATAGCTGACGTACAAGAAATATTACCCGAGAAGAAAAAAAAAAGAGGACTACCTACAAAAAGAAATGAGATCCCATCAAAAACATAAAATGTAAAAAAATGCCGAGTCTGGCAACGCAGTACTTCCACCACAAAAAATTGTGAGATCTCATGTAAAACCAAGTCAGTTATTTTAGTTAATATCTACGGAAGCACCTATTCAACAACTTTGTCATAAATTGTTATCTATTTAGTTACCTACCAACATTTATAGTGACCGTGTCAATATTAGACATCTTTATTTCTATAATAAATATAATGACTTGGCAATCGCACGGCAACATAATCACATAAGAATAATCTACTATTTAAAATACTTTATTCTTAAGTGCACTGTTTAGACTTACTTAGCAATGGAAGTAGTAGATTATTCTTATGTGATTATGTTGCCATGCGATTGCAGTCATTATATTTATTATAGAACTAAAGATGTCTAATATTGATACGGTCACTATAAATGTTGGTAGGTAACTAAATAGATAACAATTTATGACAAAGTTGTTGAATAGGTGCTTCCATAGATACTAACTAAAATAACTGACTTGGTTTTACATGAGATCTCACAACTTTTTGTGGTGGAAGGACTGCGTTGCGAAACTTGGCATTTTTTTACATTCTATGTTTTTGATGGGATTAAAATACTTGCATCGAAGTGATATTCATAAAAGAAACAATTTGATGTTGTTTTAGAATTAATGCGTCGCATTTGGAACCATTGATTTTGACGTTTAACATCTTGTAGCACATTTAGAAATATTTTTTTCGGAAGTTACTTTTGTAGTATTCGTACAAAATGGTACGAAACAGGCACGATAACTCTTTAGATTAGACATCCTCAATAAATTTATCAATACACTGATGATAATAACAAGAATAAATTGATTGAAAACTAAAACATACGTATCAGCTGTCCGTGGAGAAATAAGCATTGTGATGTCACACACGCTAGGGTTTTTCAGCGCGTCATCGGTAATAAATTTAAAAAATTAATTTCAATTTTATGTAACGTTTTAATTATAGCGAACAAAAAATAAAAATAGTTTTATTATGTTGGGAATGTGGAATCTTTGACACAATGATACTACTCAGTATATATCACCACTACACCAAACACTTTATTTTTGCACTCGACGCGCGTTTTCGCTAACCATGTTAGCTTCATCAGGAGCGATGATTGAGTAAAGCTAAACTACAAATCTACCCTATTTATCTTTAGCCTAAGTTTACTCTATTCAGGGAAAAAGTGACCAAATGATGAACTAACTGGTACTGTGTACCAGATAGATATATTCCTAATGATTCATTTCATTGCAAACAGCACAAATTAGCCGCTTTACATTTTTTAGTTCATCGTTTGGTCACTTTTCCTCTGGATAGAGTTAACTTCAATAATGAAAGGAAGCGTATTAGAAATATAACTAAAGTTAATGATTATGACGATGACTTAGTAAACAAGTTAATAAATAGACGTAAGTATAGGTTAAATATTCAGAATTCCACCTTTTTTACACGCGAAGAAAATAAGACCAAGTATGTCTCCATACCATATAACCCGAAATATACCAGGGGACTCAATAAAGTATTTAATAAAGTAGGCCTCACCGTAGTGTATAAGTCATCAAACAATCTGAGGAGTAACTTAGGAAATCCCAAAGCTAAGATTCCTAATTGTGAGAAAAGTGGAATTTATGAAATTAGTTGTAATGATTGCGACAATAAGTATGTTGGGCAAACAAAAAGGCCACTTTAAATACGATTTAAAGAATATTTAGCATATTTAAAATACAGTAAAACAGAAAAGTCTAGCAGTGCCGAACATGCCCTTGAAGCAGATCATACTATAACATTAGATAATCTAAGATTAATTAAAAATGTATCTGATAGGAGATTGTTGAACGCATACGAAAGTATAAAAATTATAAAAAATAAAAGTAGTTTAAATAAAGACAGAGGGCCTATTCCTTATAGTTCCCTCTACTGGTTACTTGACCGGAACTGATGGCCTTCGCCTATGCCATTAGTTCCGCCTGAGTAATTCAGATGTTAGGCTAAGTATAGATAGGGTAGATTTATAGTTTAGCTTTAGATAATCATCGCTGCAAAAATAAAGTGTTTGGTGTAGTGGTGATATATACTGAGTAGTAATAGTTTTATTATAAAACTTATATATAATCTTTCCATTTAGGATTTTTTTTCAAAACACCAATTGTAGGGTAAAACAATATGAGGAAGACAGTCAAATTCTTAGGAGCTTTAGTAAGCTTGACGCATTACGGGCGGAACAGGAAATTAATTACTGTTTAAATTCGATCTTTACCTACTCTGATAATAATGGTTGAAGATTAAATCCAAGTCGGCAGTAATGTATTTTGGAACAAACAGTGATTGGGCTTCGACTAATTTTAATTTAAGTATGGCCCAGGAAAGAATTTCCGTTGTTACTGAATATAAAAATTTGGGATTATTATTTGATAGTAAGCCCAGGTGTAGAAAGCAAGTTTCTCTGGTAGCTCAAAGAGCGTATTGTTCACTATGTACTTTGTATAAGAATCGATATACCATCAATTTGACTATAACAAAATATTTGTGCGAGAGCCTTGTCCTTTCTCACTCTAAAAATTCAAAACTCCTGTTGACGTTTCATTTTTGGATACAAGGGAAGGGATCATGTGAATGACACACTGAAGGAGTTGAAATGATTGCCTATTAGGGATAGAGAAAGGCTACATCTGGATTGCCTTCTGTATAGTCTGCTAAATAAAAAATTTTTTGTAAAAAAAAAAACAATATTAGCTTATACTAAACTGGACTATAAATTAATTGCATTCTGTACTTATAAAAAGTTGTCATAAGATTCTTCCAAAAACAATTTAAAATGTCCTTCCTATTCTTGTTACTGTTCTGGTATTTACAGTGTAAATATTGTATAGAAACATATAATTCTATAGGCTTTATTCTCAATAGTCTATACGGATTTGTATTACTTCAGATGAACGTAAACACTTAAATTCGATACTCAACCGTCTTTTACTCAATGACCATCGAAAATTTTCTTTCTCGTTATTGTTTCTGTTTATATTCTACGAGTAAATTACACAAAACCCTCTGGCCTTATTCCTTTTATTAAATTGTTTATATCGAAGGGTTTTGATCTGAAATAATATATATTTTGATACAACGGAAACTTCAAATGGATATTTTTTATACCTACGTCAAAAATAAATAAAAGTTGTCTGTTATGTAGGAATTTGTTGAATTTCTTCTTTTTTGCCATAGGCGTTACGCATATCAAAAATATTCAAAGCAAGGAAATTTTTAAATTATTCTGAACTAAAGTACGGAGTAAATAATAGTGCCAAAAAACCCTCAACTTTCTTGTCAAAATATTGAAAGAAAAATAGAACTATATTATAATTATAATTCAGAAACATAACATAGACGGTATTTTGTGAAGCTAGAAGCCATTTAGAACCAAAATTTATTATTAACTAGCTGACCCGACAGACGAATTTTAATATAAATCGTTTTGTGAATTTGTGAAAAGTTATTGGAAATGTGTAAACAAAGTAAAAATGAGAAAAAGACGTATTTCTGAGTAATCATTGTATCTATTAACGATTGTGGTCATGGATATTCAATTTGAGGAGGAGTACATTCAGAAGTACGCCAATGGGAAATTTTACATGCAAGATAAATTCTATCGGCAGTACATCGCTGAAATGCTGGAAATGTGCGATGTGCCTGAAATGTGATCGACTTGGAATCATGCGGTTTTGTTCCAAAATTTAAGTCACAATTGAATTAAGTCATAATTTCATGTCAACCAAATGATTTATTTTCTTCCATTAAATTTGAAATCATAATGAATCTCAAGGTGTTTTATTTACATTTCGATTTCGATTGCAAGATCGATGTTCAAGTAAACAACCAAACCAAATAAATGCTTTGTTTCGATTGGTTTGCTGTGATATCACCATTTCGTTCATTGCAATGCTTTATGATATACGACTTTTTTTGTTTTGTTGTCTGGCGCGTAAACATACAAAGCTGATGGTTTTCCGACACGGAAACAGGCGACATACAATTGACCATGCGAGAAGCATGGATTTTCAAGGTTAATGCCGCAAACACTCAATGACTGCCCTTGTCATTTGTTTATTGTCATTGCGAATTCAATCCGCACCGGAAACTGCAAGCGTTTAAAGTCGAATGGCATGTCGGTCGGAATCATTGGAATGCGTGGTATCAGAACGTCTTCTTCTTTGTACTTTCCTTTAAGAATTGTTGCTTCAATGACGTTGTTCATCATTATCTTGGCCAGTAACGGAATCTACCGATTTGTACGTCATCAATTCGCCAGCAATTTCATTCTGAATCTTGAAATTCAATTCGTCAGCATCAATGTTTTTCGCAGCCAATATAGCACTTTTCCTCAACCAAACATGATTTTTGTAAATTTGAGCAATGCTTGGGAACCTGCAAAATCTGGTGGAGGGACCAATGACGCCAATTTGACTTGGCCACTTGCGCAACACAATCCAGGGGTTTCATTTCTGTATTTCAATGCCTTACAATATGGGCACACAACGCTCATCTATCCAATAGCAGCGGATTGGTCTGCACTGTAATCAATTGTCACGTTGTAACGGAATGCAGCTCGATGAGTATTCAACGCAACATTAGTTTGTCTTCTTGCACGATTATTCAAATTCATTGTCGCCCGATTGGTTTCTACTAACCAATGATGTCTCATTCGATGCATATCATCTTCATTCTTCTTGCTTACGTGCTGAACGTGTTTGTAGTAATCGATTCCATTCAGTTTCATTTCGCTCTTCGCGTTGCTCTGCAGTTCGATTGGATCGAAAATTCGTTTGGTTTGTAGCATTGCGAATTCTGCAACCTAAATTGCTCCGTCTTATTGGCGGCATTGCAACGCGATTAAATTGTGTCAATTCAAGATAAAACGACGAAATTTAATTCATTTCATGAAACGATTGCGATGAACTTACGACAGAATCACAATTCAACTGAAAATAAACAACTAAATCAATTTTTCGTCACTACGTAACCGATTAGCTTGATTGACTATTTGACAATCAGCTGTCAAACGACATTTGCGCATGTAGCGAAATAAATTGGAATAAAAATAAAATAACTACACTTGTTGAACAAAACGCGAAACAATACAAAAGTAAAAACAAATGTAATTTTATTTTAATTTAGGTGGAATGAGTTTTTCCAGATTTTTCCCCAGATCTTAAAGATTTTTTTCAATAGAAAACATTCAATTGAGTTATTTATGTCCCGGGAGGATAATGAACAAAACAAAAAAAGAATCAACTAAATATGTCGTTCCTATCGTCAGTTATGATCGAGAGTGCATACAAAAATTATGATTTTTGCAGTTTGTCCGAATTTTCCGACTTTCCTTTGTAATTATCCCGAGTTTTCCAGGACCATAACGAACAATACAAAAAAAGAATTACCCATATCCATCGTTCGAATCGTGAGTTATGGTCTTGAGTTCATATAAAAATCCCATAGAAAAAACACTTTCAGTTTTTCCCGAATTTTCCAATTTTCCGGACAACTTTTTCATTTTTTTTTTTCCTAAAAACCTTATTCCGACTGTTATGAACATTTAAAAAAAAATTAGCCAAATTGGTCCAGCTGTTGTCAAGTGATGCGCTTACCAACGAACAGCATTTAATTTTTATTTATATAGATAGGAACTAAATATTTTGTGTTATTTAAAACTTAAAAATTTGATAGAAATCTGCCTCAATGCAAAAGATATAAGTATTATAAAACGTAGTATCACTTATACCTTTTCAAGACTGTGCTTAGTAATTATTACAAAGATTTATTGATATTTTTAGTATCTTCTTACCTGACGCAATTTTTTAGTTAACCCGTAAATTTAAAAAGGACAGCTAAATGGAAAAGATATATTGAAAATCTCTTTGAAGATAGTAAGAGTCCTTCACATAATACTGCTGCACTTGATGAGATGGATATCACTAAGGCAGAACTCGTACACGCTATGTCAAATGTAAAAACTGGAAAGACGCCAGGCCCAGATGGAATACAAGTAGAGCTATTCAGAACGTTGCAAAGAACGGGTCCCTCTCACTTCTGCTAGACCCACTCAGCTATATATACAGGACCAACATAATCCCTAAAGACTGGTTCAAATTAACTTTCGTTACCTTGCCAAAGAAGGCCAACAGCAAGTTGGACTTCTTTGGCAAGGTGACTTGTCAACAGTTAGTACGACAACTGTTCCTGAAAATCGTTCATTCCAGAATAAACAGTAAATGTGAAGAAAACATCGGCAGTTTGGTTTCAAAAGTTGCTTACGTACAAGGGAGGCATTATTTAGCATCCAAGTCCAGCGATGTCGAGATGTAAACATTGATGTGTATGCCTGCTTTGTTGATTACAGGAAGGCACCCGACACGGTTCAACATGATAAATTAATAGCTGTACTGAACGATATAGGCTTAGACGGACAACACATCCAAATAATAGCAAATTTATACTGGAATCAAACAGTTAATATTCGAGTTAACGCCCAGATATTTGAAGAAGTACCAATTGTGAGAGGTGTGTTCCACAAGATTATGTGCTCTTTCCCCTTTTATTTAATTTGTATAAAGAAGAGAGTTTCAGAGAAGCCGTAGAAGAGAGAACAGAAGGTGTAATAGTTATTAACAAAGATATGCTGATGACAACAGATAAAGACGACCTAATGGATAGTCATCAGCAAAAACAAAAATATAATTAACATTTAACAGATATCAGGTTAAATGGAGAAATAGTGGATAGAGTACAAGCATATAAATATCTGAGTTGCTAGGTGAAAAAAAACTGGGATTTATCCCAAGAAACAAAAAGCGGAATAGAGCTAAGAAGAACATCATTTAAAAACGTGCAAAACAGAGTTCTAAAGGTCCACTTAAGAATACGATTATTACGTTACTGTGTCTTCAACATTCTATTTTATAGGATGGAAACATGGACCTTCACTGAAACAATGTGAAAAAGGATTGAGCTCTTCGAAATGTGAGCTTACCGCAGAATATTGAAGATATCGTGGATGGACAGAGTAACCAATAACGTAGTTCTACAACGCATTAACAAAGAAAAATAAGTGCTTGAAATCATAAAAAAGAAGAAAGTTTCAGTACTTTGTCCACGTAATGAGAAACTAGGAGTATGAGTTGCTCCATATAATTATTCGAAAATAGAAGCAAGGTGTAGTCCTGGCCGCTGGAGAACATTCTGGCTTAAAAATCTTCCCCAGTGATATGAAGTATGGTAAACGCCACGAGACAGGTCCGCTACGCATAAAGTGAAGATCATGCAACAATAGCCAATGTTCTGGAAAAACGAGGCACTTGAAGAAGAAGAAGTAAGTTTAAAAACATTATACTAAAATCGAAAAAACAAATGTAATAACAATATTGCCAAGATTAGAAAAAATCGGCAAAAAAATATTAGAAAAAAGAATTCTGTGTATGTAAGGCTATCTGACAGTTATTTTAACAATTGTGACACTTGTTCTTCTTAAAAATTCATTTATCAATTTAAATATTTGACTGATCTCAACCAGAGAGGGAACTTACATCTTAATGGGAAATGAGGTCTCCTAACTATAATTTCTTTATTTTAGTTACATATTGTCACAATGTGGAACTTCACAACGCAGTTTTTTCCTCAGATAAAACATATAATTACAGATTAAGTACAAATTAAAATAAATTAAAAAATAACCGAAGAGGGCTTTAAGGTAAATTTTGAAGTTTTTCTCTCTAATTTCTAATTTAGCGAAAAGAATATATTTGTGCAAATAAAACGTAAGGGAACAGACAGAAAAGTTTCCTCTTTTCAATTTAGCTGTTTTATTTTCATTTCCAGTAAAACTAAATTACTTAGTACTTATGACACGTTCTTCTTACTTTCGTCCCCATTTCCTGTTTTTGTATTTATTTATTTAGGTAGAGGAGCAACTCTGCAAGATTTATACTCTAAACAGATTTCTAATACTTCAAATAAAAGTAAACACTCGAATCCAATGCTCGATCCCTTCTTTATTCAATGGCCATTGAAAATTTTCTTTCTTGTTATTGTTTCTTTTTATATTCTAAGAGTAAATTGCTAAAGGCCACCGGATTTATTCCGGGTGACTGGTTTGTCACAAAAGGTGTTGACATAGAATAGCATAGTTTATTGTTTCCGTAAAATGAACCGTTTAAACATACATAAAGATATTAGTTATTTATTGACTTCAAAAAGGAGGAGGCACTCAATTCGACGCCTATGTATTTTTTTTAATCTATGTTTCCGCATAACTCTGGCAAATATGTATTGATTTGGATGATTCTTCTTTTATTCGAGAGAGTACACATTCGAGATGGTTCCATATAAATTTTATTGAAATTGGTTATGTAATTTTTGAAAAAATCCTGAAAAACTTAAATTTTTGAAATTAAACACCAATTTGGATTATTCTTTTTTTATTCGAAAGAGTACACACTCGAGATGATTTCATATATAAACTCCTGGACAAAATTAACGCAACAATCTGAAAATTAATTTATCTTTTTCTTATGTCAGTTTTAAAGTTTATCGAGTATTTGAATAGTAGGCTATGCATATTTTGTTTCGTTGTTCATGACAGAAATCAAAACAATTCGTTTAGATTTACAGTTTTAAAGAATTTTTTAGAAGATAAACAATTTTCTGTAATAATGCGATAGATTTTCTTTAAAGGTAAGCTTATAAATTGTTCCCTTTTTCAAAGTAATACATTTTTGTGGTAGACTGTTTTATTTTTGACCCCGAAGAATTAGATAAATGAATCGAACAAGGAATTTAACTGAACACGAGGTTGTGCGAGCCTCAGTTTTATTGGACGAGGGATATTGTCAGAGTTATGTTGCCAATTTGTTAGGCAAACATCGTTCCACAATAAGTCGTATGGTAAGACGCTTGAATGAAGTAGGAACTTGTTCTAGAAGGCTAGGGCAAGGGCGAAAACGATGCACTACCGACCTAGATGAACGTTTTATAAGGCAATATGCTTTAAGAAATAGGACTGTCATTAGTTCTATAATAAGAAACGAACTTGAAGCTGTTTGCAATGTCACAATTTCTTCTAAAACAGTTAGAAGACGGTTAAATGAAGCTGGATTAAACAGTAGGAGACCAGCCACTGCGCCCTTGCTTACTAGAGAGAACAGAGTTGCCAGGTTACGTTTTGCTCGAAATCACGAAAACTGGTCTGTGGATGATTGGAAACAAGTTTTCTTCACAGATGAAACTAGGGTTAGTCTAAAACATCCAGATGGTCGTGAGCGAGTATGGCGAAGACCAGGAGAGAGGTTTGCTCCTTGCAATATCTCTGCAAGGATTCCATTCGGCGGTGGCTCTATTATGTTCTAGGGTGGCATCTGCTTTGATGCTCGCACAGAGTTAGTTCCTGTCCGTACGAGATCCATGAATGCCGACTACTATCTTGAGAATATTGTAATAGAACATGTGATGCCTTTCGGTCATTTTGTGGGGCCCAATTTCCTGTTTATGCAAGACAACGCTCAACCTCACGTGGCTAGGGAGGTACTCGATTATCTTAATCAAGTTGATATACCGATTATGCAAAAAGCCCGGATATGAATCCGATAGAACATGTATGGGATCACCTTAAGAAAAATGTGAAACGTCATATACCTGCACCTAGAAACCTGAGGGAACTTGAAAATGCAGTTATCACAGAATGGGAGCAAATTCCTCAAGATTTTATCCAAAATTTAATTAGAAGCATGCCTAGGCGCATAAACGCTGTCATCCGAAGTAGAGGAGGTAACACACGCTACTAGTGTCCCAGTTACACCATTAATTTTGCTACTAGTGTCCCAGTTTATTTTTTTTCATTATTACATAATTTCAACGATTTTGTTATTAGGTCTTAAGAATAATTTAAATTCGAATCTTATAGAGAAATTTGGTAGCTAATTCACTTTTAAAGTATCCGAATAAGTTTTTTCTAACTTTTGGTGTAACGAATGTTCATAAAAAATTATTAAAATTAATTCATTATAGAGATTTGTATGATTTAATATATTGTTGCGTTAATTTTGTCCAGGAGTGTATTTTATTGAAATTGCTTATGTAGTTTCGGAAGAAATCCTAAAAAACTTAAATTTTTGTAATAAAACACCGATAACTCTGCAAATATGTACGTACCGATTTGGATGATTATTTATTCGAGAGAGTACATATTCGAGATGGTTCCGTATGAATTTTATTAAAATTAGTTATGCAGTTTGAAAAAATTCTTAAAAACTTAAATTTTTGTAAGAACACTGATAACTCTGGAAAATATATACCGATTTGGATGATTCTTTTTTTATTCGAGAGAGTCCTAATTCGAGATGGTCCTATATAAATTTTATTGGATTTGTTTATGAAGTTTCGGAATAAAAAGTTTTTAACAAAACAAAACTGACTTCAAAAAAATAATACACAAAATTTTGCCACTAATGTCTTTGAAACACTCGTAAAATACCGCTAAGATAAGATTTTGCTTTAATTTAACAATTCAGTTATTAATTCCGTATAAACAAATCCACGAATGTTAAAAACAGGTATAATTACCTTATAAAAAGATAACTTTTGAAGTCGGAGTGAATCCCTAACCCACTCGTAACTTGCTACCAAGTTGTCGTCAGTAAGAAAATACTTTTTAAAATTCTTTGTCAACATGGCTAGATGATTTGCAATGGTTACTAAAACAAATTTCACATGTTGTTGTGCCTTGTATGTTTTAACACATTCACCCACATTTGCAAGGTTTTTTTGCTTTACATTTCTGCTCCACAATTCCAATTTTCTACAAAAAGCATTAATTTTATCACTTGTATCGAATATATGAGTATTTGTTCCTTGGAGTTAAGGTATTTAGTTTCTCGAATATATCGACCAAGGAGCTCAATTTCATCACAAATAAACTATCTCGAAACTTCTCGGCTTCCGGTCGGTTTTCCTCTTCTAGAAAAATGGCGATTTCATTTCTTAATTCATAAACACGTTGCAAACATTTCCCACGTGATAACCATCTTGCCTCGCAATAAAATAGTAACGCTGTATGTTCGGCACCCATGTCTTTACAAAGTGCAGAAAAAATTCTAGAATTTAAGGGTCTCATTTTAACATAATTTACTACGATTACAACTGTAGTAAGCACAATGTTCAGAGCAGGACTCATTTCTTTGGAAGCCAGAGCTTCTCTGTGGTCATACAATGTGTCTACACACAGAGTGGAGATTTTTGTTTCACAAGTGCTTGTACACTTTGAAATCTTCCAGACATTGAATGAGCACAATCGGTATATATTCCAATGCAAATTTTCCACTCCATATTCACCCCGTTACAAAATCATTTAAGATAGCACATAATGCTTTGAGTTATATTAGTTTGCAGAAAAATAGTTCTACTGCTGACATACCATCACAAAATCGAACGTAGGCAATGAAATGGGCATCTTTATTGCTATCTGTTGCCTCATCAAGCTCAATTGAAAACAATTTGTCACGCAACTTAACCAAAAGCTGATGCTTCAGCTATATCACCAATTCGACGGGCAACAGTGATATAGGTATGGATAGCAATTGTTTGGCAAAATTATCTCCAAACATAGTTTCTACAATCTCAATTGCTGCTGGCAAAACAAGCTCTTCACCAATAGTGTGGGGCTTTTTACATCTGGCTATTTTATATGAAACTTTGTAAGAGACAAGTAAAGCTTTTTCATTCACAGACAAAGTTTTTTTAAAAAATTATTTCTGCTTTACATATAATTTTAATTTTAATTCGAAGAATTCTCGGGGTTGTTAAGGTACTCACTATGAAGCGTTTCCAAATTTCGCTTAAGTTTATTTGGTTTCATGCTGTTTGCTGCCAAGATTTTTGAGCAAATAACACACAACACATTCACGATAAATCCGATAGCAGTAGAACGATCAACTCGACTGAAACGAGCTGTTATTGAACGAGGTGCAGCATTTATACACTTTTGGGCAGACTTTCCGAATGTTTGAGACAACTCGGAACTTCTCACGAAGCCGCTACCGATATGGTGGACGTGACAGAGAGCAATAGAGAGGCATCGATTCCTGGTAGTTTGTAAGGTTTATAATTAAGGTCATAGTGTAGCTTTAGCATCAAAATACTGAAAATACATTATTATTGCATGCATTGTTATTGTATGAGAGGGGGGGAGACGCGATGAAAGTTATGTTTGAAAATTGGGTCGCAAATACTGAAAGGTTGAGTGCTGGTTGAGTTGCTGATGTGCATTTAATGATATTTATAATAAACACACTTATTAGGACATGTAGGCTTTATAAACCCAACAGTTCCAAAGTGGATCTTTGCAAATAAATAAACGTAGGACCCTATACTAGAATATTTACAGTAAATATACATAAAAACTTTTTAACAAAAAAAAAACCGACCCCAAAAAAACAGCTCACAAAATTTTACCACTATAAAGTAAATGGAATAGGTTAAAAAAATTGACATTGACATAGAAAATTGGAGCCGACTTTCAAAATTATCTTTTTATAAAGATATCATAATAATAAATAATAGCTGTTTTTAACATTTGTAGGATTTGTTTAGACAAAATTAATGACTGAATGGTCAAATTAAAGCAATATCTTACCTTAGAGGTATTTTACAACATTATTTTTTATTTTATAGTAGCAAAATTTTGTGTGCTTGTTTTTTGAAGTCGGTTTTTTTGTTAAAAAGTTTTTATGTACCATAAGTACAAAATACTTTGTGCAGTCCTCTAAATTAAATAAGACCTAATAAATAATAATTTTCACAAAGAAAAAGAAATAATAGCCTCTAGGGAATATTACAATCAATGAAAACGCAAGAAAATATATTAAGGTAAGAATATAATAGTATCCCAAAAGGTTTCAACAACTGTCGTCACAGTTTTGCTTTTCATAAGGGCAGTATCATGGGTTTTACAGATATTATTTTAATACATAGGAAACTCTGTAGAAAACGTAAGTAATTGAAAAGAAGAAGAACTTAATGGCTTAATAGTGGGAGACTTTTCAGTAAACTTTGCTACTATATTAAAAGTGCTCCAAAGTAAGCCTCTAAGTTCCTTTTCTGTCATTATTGGTAATGGAAGCATATGTTTTACTTCAGAGTTATTTCTGTTGCTGCGGCGGATGGCGCATTTCCTGTAGTTAGAACATACCACAGACGCTTTAAGGGTAATTATTTTGGCTGTAAGTGATTTATATTTACTTTCGCCTAACGAAGTCTTAAAACATAGATAGTGATCATATCTCCACAGAAAACACTCGATGCTACCATGCCTGCATATAGCCGATGAAATCCAACAGATTGGAAAGAACCCTAGATTGACAACTGCATAGTGGACGTGCCAGAATATGGGCCAATGTTTTCACTCATCCATAATTTGACTGAGTAGAAAAGGCTGCCGGCAATTTTCATCCACAAAGCTGCTAAATTTCTCTCCTTATTATTATGTTAAGGATGCTCCACAGTTATTTCATTATTTTTAAGAACCCCTTCAGTTATACCAATTAAGGCGTTAGGAAGTTGTAATTGGCACTCTTAAAATAAAAATGTAATGGTAACATTACAAAACAACACCTTAGCTAGAAGATGTTCATGAAAATAGCTAATAATTTCGCTACCGCCGTTTTTTTCTATAAAATTAAGAATGGCATGCAATTAGCTGAATAGAATAATATATAATTAATATAATTAATTATTTAATTAATAATACTCATTATATTATTTCATATATATCTCTAAAATATACTTTATATAATCGCGTTCACGGTATACCGAAATAATAGTTATCTAACAATACCGGATAATTATATTAAATATTGGTAAACAATATTTTTCATTCTTTGACGTTTGTCTAGGAATCAGTGGATTACACAGGCCAACAAAAAAATATTTGTAAAAACTCTCTAAACCAATACATCTAAGTGTTATGTATTTTTGGGTGCTGAAACCGTATCTAGTATCAGTTTTTTTGTATCACCCACAGTTCTTTCACAATATGACATCGATTAAATTTCAAAATAGGGAAAATTTGATACATAAGAAATAAAAACTTACACCGTACCTTTATTTGATTAGGCAACAATTTTTACTTACGATACCATATTTCACTTCAATCCGAATATTTGGTGCTTATTTTTTGTATATCCTTTCCCTTTTCTCTGTGAAGTTTCTTGTATAACTTTTTCTCCGATGTGATGTATTTTATTGTTCTCTATGAAGTGACCAACAGTAATCACACATCATGTTGATATTCCACCGTCCCTGGTACCGTTTCTCCATGTCTCTTATATGTCCTGATGGAACCGTTCCCCCTGCTCTTGATTCACATCGCCTAAGTTTTCAGGAAAAAATTCAAGATGATTGTGCAAGAAGTGGACTTTAAGGCTCATCAGATAACCCAGATTTTTGAACTTAACTATCATATTAGTTACGATAAGTTCATAGTTAGGATCTTTCGCTTTTCCCAAAAACATTAGTCACAACTTCTTTAAGTGATATCCAAGATCCCTTTCCCTTTGTAATCAACCTTGCTTCATAGTTGGAATCGAACAACAGTTTATGGATCTCAGGCCCGACGAAAACCCCTTCTTTCAGTTTGGTTTTCGATAAATGAGGAAATCTTTTTCACAAATATTTAAAATATTCACCATCTTTAGGCAAGGCTTTCACAAATTAAGCCTAACTTGATGTGTAGTGGTGGTAGAGGAATCTTTTTTGGGTCTACTAAAGTTTTATGTAAAATGTTCTTCTCGCCAGATGTTAAAGTTTTTCTTAGGGGCCATTGTTTTTTGGACCAATGTTGATCCCTTACTCTGCTGTCCCACTCACATATAAAACATGGAAACTTTGTAAATCCCTTTTGTTGATCAAGGATCATGGAGACAACTTTTAAATCTCCACATAGCATTGAATCGTGAGCTGGATAGTTAATTTTCTGTAAAATCATGTTAAGAGTTTCCTTCATATGGACTAAATGAGCATCAGGCAGTGAAGCATAAGTATTTCCGTTGTGTAACAGAACACCATTTTAAACTAGTTTTTGATGAGTCTATAAAAAGCCTCCAATTTTCCTTCTTGTACTCAATGCCAAATCCGTTTATTAGACTACCAATATCATGGCAGTAAACCAAATCCACTTCCTGCTTGAAAAACTGAGCAAACTGTTGATCTCTTGTTCTATAATGGTAAGTAGATGTTCCAGATTCCAATAAATGTTTTTCTTTCAGCCTTGAACCAAGCAATTCTGCTTTTTCCTTAATCAAACCCAAATCTCTAGCTTAATCATTTAACTCGGCTTGTGTAGACAACTGTGATTTTAAATGTTCTAAAGAACATTAAAACTCATCATTATCCGGTCGACTTCCATTAAATTCGAGACTGAACTGTAAAACGTCATCAATAGACTGAGGTAGCTCAGGGACAGGAAGTCCCGGTCCATGTCCTACTAGGCGATTAGCTGAAGTAAAGTTAGGATAGACAATTACTTTCTTATTTTTGGAGTTATATCCAGAAACATCGTCGTTGCAAAAATTACAATCATTTGAATGATTTTCTTGCTCTCTCCATACCATGGGTACTGCAAATTTAAAAGCTTTCTTTTCTTTTTTATACCATTTCCTAAAATCCTCGACACAAACATAACATACTTTGTGAGGAGCCCAACATTTTTCTTGATTACCAATTTTTACACCAAAATATGCAAAGTATACTTTTTTACAAAGTCAGTAATGTTTCTTTGATGTTTTTTAACTACAAATTCACCACACGTATAACAAAAAGGGTTGGGAGAGTTTTCAGAACCACGATTAGCCATACTTTGAGTGTGAATTAAAGCACATGGGTTAAACACTGCAAGCAAGGTTATATTAACTGGAAGAAAACAAACAGCTGTGACATTTATTGGAACTGCCAACCTACTAACATTTGATTTTACTGCCAACCTTATAAAATTCTGATTTTATTACCAGCCTAATAACATTCGAATGATAAAAAATAAACTTTTCACATTTTGAATATTAAGATGTGAAAAATTGGTAGGTGATAAGACTTTTTTTATTATTATTTTCGGAATCAGCACACCAAAAAACATAGGAATCAGGTAAAATTATTAAAAAAGTTTTTTCTTCGTTGGCTTGTGTTATAAATGGAATGAAAACTAGGAATTCGTTATATTTTTAGTGTATATTTGTATTTGTTTAGCTAAAACAAATTATTTTAGAACGTCACTGACAAGATAAATTTAAAGGTACTATAGAATGCTGGTTTGAAGTTAAACTGAATGAGACGCGGGATGCAATTCAGCTTCAAACGAAACAATGGAATTCGCCCACTCTACGCGTTAAGCCTAGAGATTCATTTACGGCATGCTTTGCAAAGTAATAGGCTTATCTCTATTTCATACTAATACCGAAATTAAACCAAAGTAAAGCCAGTAAAATACTAGGTGGACACACGCCTAAACTTTCATACAAACAACTTCAATTTATTAGAAACATCAATAGTGTCATTATTCCGCACGACAAAAATCGTTTTTGCAACTTTCATAATCATTAATTTTCCTTTAACAGTCGTTTATTTTATTTCTACCCCTTATTAGGAGTATAAGCCCGTGGAGTTGAGTAATTCTATATCTGTCTTTTCCATATTTCCTTCTATATCCTTCCATCCTGTTTAAATTGCCGATTACCTCTTTTGTTTCTTCTGTATTAGTTTCTTCTATTGGTATAAGTTCTGTATCTTGTTCTGGTATTATGTCTCTATGTTGATTTTTGTATGCTTTTCCTTCTGGTTTTTTGCATCCATTTCCTTTCCTCTCTGTTTCAGTGATTCCTACATAGTGCATTTGTTGTTCTTCTGTCAGTTCATCCTCTTTTCCCTTTATACCCCTATTATTCCGTGTTCTCGATCTAAAAATTCGATAATTATTTCCCATTTCTTTCTTCCATCTATTTCTTTGATTAGCTTCTTATTTGTATTAATTTTACTAGTCCTCTCTTCCGGATCCTTTATCTTTGAAAGAGTCGTCGTCAATCTACCTATCTCTCTCCTTTTTCTCAGTTTTTTTTGACTGTCCCATGTCCCATTTATATTCGATTACGATTTTTGACATCCTATTTTCACCCTTTTTCTATTCTTTCTCTTGTTCTCTGCTATATGCTTCAATTTCTTTTGAATTTCGCGTTCATCTTTTGTTAAATCGTTGTTTATATAAACTCTCTCTCTTAGGTTTCTCAGTTTGTTTTTTATTTTTCATTACAACTTCCCTATCTCCCGTCTCTCCAAGTTCTATCTTGTATATAGTCGCTCCCATTTTTATCACATCTTTAAACTGTACTTTTGTGTCCATACTCCTCTCCATAAAAAGTTCTACACCCATTTTCAGATCTGGTTGGCTATTCGCTTCAAAACTCATTCCCGATATTACAATATTATTCCTTACGTTGTCTTTTTCCAGTCTACTCATCTTCAAATCCATACTTTTCATGTTTTCTCTAATTATCTTATTTTCCTTTTTCTATACTTCATTCTCTTTTCTTAATTCCTTCAACTCTTGTTGATATCTCTTCTGATCTTTTTTCATATCCTTTATATCTGACATCAGCTCTCTGATCATTTCTATCAAATTTTCTATCTTATCTACTTTCGTTTTTCTGTCTCTCTGGTGTTCTTATCAGCTTTTTACTCTTCTTGAATAAACTCATTGGCTCCTCTTTTTCTTCGACTCTTCCTCTTTTCGAGTCTCCTGAGGTATAATCATCGCTATCCATTGTTCTTCCTGTTATAAAAACTTTACGTGTGTTCCTCGTATATTCCATTTTCAAACACGAGAGAAAAAGAAAAAAATTGTTGTTTATATTTCTTATCACCGTAAACAGTAAAATGATCAAGGTCGTCACTTATCGTTTCGTTAGTTTCATACAAATTCACAAAATTATTCTCATAAATCTCCAATTTTTTTACTTATTGTCTTAATTTAACACTACAATCTGCTTAATTTCTAGTCCCTCTCGTTTGCAATCGACAAAATAACGAAACACTATCGTAATAATGCTCGTTGAACGAGTTGACCATTGCCGGGCGTTCGATTCACGTGTACACTCATCGCGATTCGAAACTCAACTCCCAACAGTCGTTTATAAATATTTTACCTTAAACACCTAATATTACGAACACACAATAATTTCAATGAAGTAGTCGATCTCGTGACGATGATTGTCAGTCATCATTCCCGATGATGCTAACATGGTTAGCGAAACTGTAAGAATAAAGTGGTAGTACATGTACAGTATGATATTTTAAAAAAGCCTTTTAATTTTCTAATTATGAAGGGAAAAACTAACTTTTAAAATTGGACAGCACCAAGTTCAATCTTAATGTGTATTTAAAAAAAAATAATTAAAACCGGCCAAGTGCAACTCGGACTTGCGTAATTAGTGTTCCGTAGGGTGATTGCTTTTAAATTAAAACAAAATCCTTACCTAGGCTAAATTAATTAGGTCCCGGCCATGTATATAGGGTGCCCCAAAAGGTATGGTCAAAAATGAAAGATCTAGTAGATTGGACCAAAATAAGGTCAGAAGTTCCTATAAAAATATCTCCTATCTCTCCCCGTTAGGGAGCTACAGCCACCCAAATAGGGAGCCTAAAGATAGGTTTTCATTGAATATTTCAGAAACCGTTTTAAAGATGAAAACATGAAATTTAGGTTCTAAAGTAAAGTTTATGTGCTAAATCGGAATTTTATCTTATAATAGTAAATAAATCAACCGGTGCGTCAAAAGTAGGGGAGAGCGTAGTAAAAATGGACTTAACTTCTTTTACAATAACTTTTTTTACATTTTCGTGTCTGATTAGGGAAGCTTGAGATCTTTGGCGAAAAGAAGGCACTCTTAGTTTAACACGATTAGATGCACCAATTCCGAGTTAAAATCGATAAAGAATTTCCATGTCAGAAAAAGATCCTATTACCTAATATTATTACGATTATTAGCAATACTTCAAAATATCCAGACATTTTTAAATGACCATACAACTAAATAATAATTAAATGAAACATAATCATCAAATGAAGCAAAAAACTTATTTTTTATCTATCAAATCAAGAAAACAATCACAAAACACCGCTAAAAAAAATCGCAAATGTTAATTTAAAGGAAAAATAGAATCCATGCGTAATTTCAACTAGGAAATATGTTCGATGCGGGCACCTTGTACAGTTATGCATTTCCTTAAGTTAGTGAGGAAAGCCCTTTGAACTCTAAATAACATGCCGGGATTATTCCTTATTTCAGCACAGTGAGAGAAAATTCTTTCTAACAGCTCTTCTTTAGTTTGTACAGGAGTCGAATAAACAAGATATTTAAGGTGGCCCCATAGAAAGAAGTCTAAGGGCTTTAGATCTAGTGATCGGGGTGGCCACGGAAATAGCCCACCCCGATCTATCCCTATTGGGAAACTGGTTATCTAAATATCCCCTAGCAATATTGCTGAAATGTGGTGGTACACCGTCGTGCATTAACCATATATTGTTGCGAATATGTATCGGAGCTTCTTCTAGTAAATTATTTAAATCATCTCGAAGAAATTGCAAATATTTCTCAAAATGTAGCTGCCCGTCAATGACATATAGTCCAATCAAATAATTCCCGATAATTCTCATCCAGACATTTATCAAAAATTTATGCTGGTTTTAGTCTGAATTATCGCATGTGGGTTATCCTCATCCCATAAGTGAAGATTATGGGAGTTTATTACACCATCCCCAGAAAATCCCGATTCATCTGTAAAAAGCACTTTGCTTACAAATGTATTATTTTCTCGTTGCTTTTGTAGAAAAACCAATTAGCGAATTCCACTCGCGCAGGATAATCATCGGGTGACATAGAATGAACTTTTTGGAAATGGTAGGGATGGAGTAATTGCTCTTGAAGTACCCTATGCACCAACGATTTGCAAGTATGAAGTGGTGCTGCCAATTTCCTTACACTATTAGTTGGATCGTTTGCTATTAGGTCCAAAATATTTTCTTCAATTTCAATGTTACGAGCAGTTCTTGGACGACCTACTTCTTCAGATTTTGGTATAAGACTACCTAAAAGATATCCGATACTAAGCACACAATTTGAAAAAGCAAGATACAATAAACCTGATTCCCGCAGAGTGCGATCAACTCGTTCAATAGTGCTGCGATCAGGAAAGTATCGATCAGGAAATCATTCTGGGCGAGCCGCTTCACTAAGCCAAACTTTAAATGCATATCTGCATATTCGACAAAAGTAAAATTTGGCATAATGAAATCGACCGCAATTTTTTGAACTTTCAGATTTGACTTGTGTGTTGACATTTGATTAATTATCATTGCACCTGGAAGAAGCCAGGTAATAGGCTCTTTTTTTGACATGGAAATTCTTTATCGATTTTAACTCGGAAATGGTGCGTCTAATTGTGTTAAACTAAGAGTACTTTTTTTTCGACAAAGATCTCAAGCTTTCCTAATCTGACGCGAAAATGCAATAAAAATTATTGCAAAAAAGTTAAATCCATCTTGACCACGCCCTCCCCTACTTTTGACGCACCGGTTAAATTATCTACGATTATGAGGTAAAATTCCGATTCAGCACATAAACTTTACTTTAGAACCTGAATTTCATAATTTTATCTTTAACGGTTTTTAAAATATTCAATGAAAACCCATCTTCAGGCTCTCCATTTGGGTGGCTGTAGCTCCCTAACGGGGAGAGATAGGAGACATTTTTATAGGAACTTCTGACCTTATTTTGGTTCAATCTACTAGATCCTTCAGTTTTGACCATACCTTTTGGGACACCCTGTATATACAGGGTGTCTACTTAAGATCCAATATGTATTTTCTCGTAAATAATGTTTAATAGTTATAACATCTTAGCTACCTAATAGCCAATAAATCAATCTAGCTTAATCTAGACTCTGGTAATAGAAGTGTAAAACAAATATTTACTACCTAAATATTTGTTTCATTATAAACAATCCACGTCCGTGTATTGAAATATATTAACAAAACTTTCAACATATTGTCAAGGAGCATAGTCTTTTATACCAGATAAATTATTAAGCGTAATACACACGTGATAATTTTGCCTCAATCTACACTTTATGAAGAATATTTCAGAATTTTTTCAAAATTTTTTACCAGTACTTTTCGAGGTGGATGAGGGCAATGATTTTTCATATACATACATACATATACAAAGAAAAGTGTGCACAGGTATTACATTATATATATTTTTGAACTCGTGTTTTTGCAAGCTTTCATTTGACACCCCACTCAATAGCCTGACAAAAAAAAATTTCACCTCCGATTTCACCCCCCAAAACTAATCCCTTAAGTCAAAATCTAACTTTAAAAACTATACGGCTCTGATTGGGCCATCAAATCCTATATTTGTGCCAAATTTCTAAATTTTCTTTGTCAAATTGTTTCGTAAAATATCGGATGTGGCAGGCGGATAGACGAACACCGACGTGATCCCATAAGTGTTTCGTACGGAACACTAAAAACACCTAAATTAGCTTCTTGAACCAGGCTCAGACTTCATACCTATCCCTAAATATATATTTTTTTATTTACCTTCGAATAAAAACCCAACCTGTTTCACGATAAGTTACTTGCGTTTAATCGAAACTAGTAATGCATAGTCCGTCTAGTACTCTGTTAATCTGTGCAATTTTTAATTTTAAACTCCAAAAATTGAAGCAATTAGTTATATTAATGTCCGACTACGACAACGGTCTATTTATCAACTTATGTGATAAGTTGGACACTTTTACTGACGTCCAGCAACACATTTTTTGGAGTATTTTGTAGGTACGCACTCCTGCTATGTATGATTTTTTACCGATGTGTACGTACAAACACAGTAAACATAAAACACAGTAGTGACAGGCACCTTTGATTTCAAGGGTTTTGTAATGATCACATAACCTGTTCCCATATTGCTGCTATGATGCCCGCGAGTTTTTGACAAATTCAAATTCCTTCTTTCAAGAAAAATCCTAGTCCGTAGAATAAAAATGAATTTTGCCGATTAAAAAGAACAAAAAAACGAGAAAAGTTTTGTTTTAAAAATATTTTTTTATCAAGTTCTACATACTCTAATTTTTCAATATCAAAATTGACACCTGGTCGGTCACATGCTGATAACCATAATTCTGCCCTGAATTCAAAAAAAAAAGTACAAGTGGAATAACATAAACCAATACTTAACAATAACAACGTCAGCTGTTTTACAAATAAAATGTGTCCCTAATATGAAAACACAATTGTCATAATTTTTATATAATATATTGTATAATAAAAATAAAGAATTATGAATAAATTATCTTTCAGGATCTTTGGCAAATCTAAAAAAACTCTGTCCTTCTTTGGAGATACCATATATATTTTTACAAGCACCACGAAAACTTCCTCTTGACATCTTTTTTAGTGTTCAGTACGGAACACTTGATCACTTCGGTGTCTGTCTGACTGTCCGTCTGTCATACCCGATTTTCTCCATCAGAGCCATGTACCTTTGAAAGTTAAATTTTCACTTAAGGGGTTAGTTTTGGGGTGTGAAATCAGAAGTAAAATAGAAAAATTTACCAGGTTTTCAAGTGGGGTGAAAGCTTGTAAAAACACGAGTTCAAAAACATATATAATGTAATACTTGCACAAGCTTTTCTTTCTGTTATTTTTAAAAAATTGCAAAAAATCTCGAAAAGTACTGATCAAAAAATTTTGAAAAAATTCTGGAATATTCTCCACAAAGTGTAGATTGAACAAAAATTACCACGCGTGCATTACCTTTAATAATTTATTTGATATACAAAAAAAGACAAAAATTTCATGGCTATCAGTTTTCAGTAAAGATCGGAAAAAAACTTTGTTGAAAACTCATTTGGGGTGTGTTTTGTGAAGTCATTGGTCATTGTATACCTCCGTAATAAAATTTTTTATTTTAAAAGCAGTCCACGTATGGAACACTAACTGCGCAAATCGAACATACACTTGGCCGGTTTTTATAATTATTTTCAATTATAACGTCAAACGAGTCATTTATTTATTGAGAAATTATTAATAATGAATCAGAACACGTTATAAAAAGATCTTCCCTGAAATCCAGATGTAAACACAACTCGCGACCGCGCTGGCAGCCATGTTGTTAATGTGATAAAAAAAAGGACCTAAAAATTTTCCTGAGCGTCGCTACTATGTTTTATGTTTACTGTGGTACATATCTAAAGTTGGCATTCATTTCTGTAATAAAATTATACGAGGCTGGTTTGAAAAGTCCGTGCAAAGTCCGAGAGATGGCACCACCGGCGCGTATCGAGGTCATGTTTAGTTAGTAGCATCTCTTGAATGAACGCACACCAAGTTTCAGCCATATTGGTCTATTTCTCTGTGTTTGGCATTCGGGTGAATCAAGGAAGTCGAGTGATTTTCAAGAAATGGACGAAAAAGAATTTCGTGTGGTGATTAAACATTACTTTATGAAAGGCAAAACGCCTCAGAAGACTAAGGAGAAGCTTGATAAATATTATGGTGACTCTGCACCTTCGATTAGAACAGTTTATAAGAGGTTTCAAAATTTTCGGACTGGCCATATGGGCACAAGTGACGCTGAACGTTCTGGACGGCCTGTGGAGGTTACGACTCCAGAAATCATTGATCAAATCCATGATAGGGTGATGGATGACAGAAGAGTTAAGGTGCGTGAGATTGCTAGTGCTGTGGGTATCTCGACTGAACGGGTACATAATATTTTGCATAAACATTTGGACATGAGAAAGCTATCCGCAAGATGGGTGCCGCGATTGCTCATGCTTGACCAAAAACAGAATCGTGTGATGTGTTGCAAGGATGGTTTGCAGCTGTTCCAGAAGAATCCGGAGGACTTTAAGCGTCGTTTCGTCACTGTGGATGAAACATGGATACATTACTATACTCCTGAGACCAAACAACAATCTAAACAATGGGTTACCAAGGGGGAATCTGCACCAAAAAGGCGAAGACCGTTCCTTCGGCCGGAAAGGTTATGGCGACTGTCTTTTGGGATTCGCAAGGGATAATCCTCATCGACTATCTGGAAAAGGGTAAAACTATTACAGGTGAATATTATTCATCGTTATTGGACCGTTTGAAAACCGAGCTGCAAGAAAAACGCCCGCAATTGGCCCACAAGAAAGTCCTTTTCCATCACGACAATGCACCAGCACACACCTCAGCAATTGTGGTCGCAAAATTAATGGAAATAGGATTCCAACTCGTTTCACATCCCCCCTATTCTCCAGACTTGGCTCCCTCGGACTATTATTTGTTCTCCAATTTGAAGAAATGGCTGGCGGAACAAAGATTTTATTCAAACGAGGAGGTGATTGCAGACACTAACGGATATTTTGCAGACTTGGACAAATCCTATTATTCGGAAGGGATCAACAAACTAGAACATCGTTGGACGAAGTGTATAAGCCTAAAAGGAGACTATGTCGAAAAATGAAAAAGGTTTACCCCAAACACATAAATAGTTTTTATTTTTGCACGGACTTTTCAAACCAGCCTCGTACGTGTGATATTTTTATCGTTATTGCCGATTTGTGAATAAGGTAAATAAAAAGAGGAAACTAGTTGCTGCAACTAATCGAGTCAAGTTGCATTAATATCTGAAGATCCAAACAACTTATTCAATTAAAACTCCCTGTTTAACCTCGGGTCATAAAGAGATACGAACAATATAATTTTACTCCTAAAGGTAAAGTGCTAGTCTCGGATTAAACTCATCAGTTTAGAGATACAATTCAATCCATAATGAAACAACGGAATTCGCCCACTCTACCGGTTAAACCTAAAGCTTCATTTACTGAACGGTTTGCAGCTGAATAGAGTATCCCTATTTCATATTACCGGAGAAATTTAGTTAAAATAGAGTTCAAAAAGCAAAGAACAATATTTGTTTTTATTACATAACTATATTTTTTTGTGATATCTTTATTGAGTTAAATCCGAGGATGGATTGAAAAATAAAAATAAATATATTTTTATTATAGTACCCTCAATAAGTTCATACTTTCTTTGGTTGTCACAGTGTAAAATTTTGTTTTTTAGAATTTGTGGTTTTTAGGTTTGAACGAGTGAGACCAAGTGCAGCGTTTTTAGAAAAATGGAAAAAAATTGAACAACGTGCGATCATCAAGCACCTGTTTAAAAAAAGATTAACACCAAAGGAGATCCACGTGATATGAAAATAACACTAGGGGAATCTCCTCCGTCATATACCACTATGAAAAAATGGGTTGTAGAATTTAAACGTGGACGAGAGAGCAGCGAAGATGACCCTCGCTCCGGCCGGCTGACGACGTCTACGACTGAAGTTTGTGATCTCATATTAAAAAACCATAGATTAACTATCAGAGAGATTGCAAACACTATAGGGATCTTCTATGAACGAACACAAAACATCATTGCCAACGCACTCGGATTTTCTAAGGTTTCCACAAGGTCGGTCCCCAGATTGCTTTCAATTGAACAAAAACGAATTCGACTCACGATTTCTCGCGACTGTTTGGAGATGTTTGAGGCTGATCGGCAAGATTTTCTTAACAGGTTTGTGACAATGGACGAAATCTCTATACTCCAGAGTCATAACAACAATCTAAACAGTGGAAAAAATCTGGTGAACTGACCCTAAAGAAAGCGAAGGCAATTCTGTCGGCTAGAAAAGCGATGGCGTCAGGATGTGTGGGATGCTAAAGGTATTATTATGGTGGACTACCTTCCGAAAGGCGAAACAATAAACTCGACTTACTATTGCACCCTCTTGCGACGTTTACGTCAAAAAATTAAAGAGAAACGCCCAGGATTACTGAGAAAGAAAGTTTTGTTCCATCAGGACAACGCTCGCGTTCATACGTCTATTGAGTTTATGGCTCAAATTCGTGATTGTAGTTTCGAATTACTGCCCCACCCGGCTTATTCTCCTGATTTGGCACCTTCAGACTTTCATCTGTTTCCAAACCTTAAAAAACACCTCGGTGGCCAGAAATTTTCGTTGAAGTTGCAGTTAATCAATATTTTGAAGACCTTGAGGAATCTTCTTTTCAGACAGGTGTGGAAGCTTTGGAAAGCAGGTGGAAGAAGTGCATAGAGCTAGGTGGAGATTACGTCGAAAAGTAAAAATATTTTTGTACGTATTTTATTTTGTTTTTTTTTGACATTGACCATTCTCGTACATATACAAGGCTGGCCGTTTAAAAGGAAACAGTTTTTTTTATTTATGTTACAGAGTCATTAATATTAACTTAGTAAATCTTATTCGTTGACTTTTTATCAAAGATCTCAATATTGTGTTTTATGTCTTCAGGGTATTTCGGTGATTATTTTTAGCATTGTATAAAATTTATAACAAGGAAATCCACATTGGAATCTTTAATAACAATAGTAGTCGCTTCGGGCAAAGAGGCGGAGTTTACTGTCTAAAAAGTAGCAGCATGCGCGGTGGCAGAAATTCGCGCTTTCTCCGAATGTTCATGTGTTAAAAATTATTGTATTTGCGTTGTGTTAACAATTATTGATAAAGTATTAGTAAAAAGTCGCAGAGAGAAGTATTGTATGTTTGGCTGGAATATTGTATTGGGCAAAGGAAATTTGTCCAATATAATATTCTACGGCTTTTCTATAAAAAAAAAACAACATAAGTTGGTGCAACGAGAAAAATGGATTTAAGCAGTGAGACGTTCAAAATGAGTTTATACAGAATTTGTTTATTGAATAAATACATTAAATTGTTTAGAGTCCCGATGAATCCCTTTGGCAACCAATAAAATATTCTCGTAATTGCGGCTTCCGTTTCTCTATTAATCAAAAAATCGGATCATCCCTTGAATCGGAGTTTTTGCCGACAATATTTTCTGATATTTGATTGATAATCCTCGATCATTGTTGACGTAATGAATAATAGCATAAATATGCTTACATCGCCCTAAAGCCTCAGCAATACAAGTACACTGGACACCTGTTATTACCTGGTTTTCGTCGAGCTGCAACAATTTTTTATACATTTTTCTGTACTTCATGTTTTTCCAGCTGAAAAAAACCACCCCCAATTTCCATATGGAAATTCCACGTGGTATTTTGGATGAAAATTTTAGGTGTAATTTCCACCCAAAATACCAAGTGCAATGTTTAGATGGTAATTCTAGGTGGATTTTTTTTTAGCTGGGATTATTTTCAAATACTTATTGCCTAGAATTTTCTTTTTGTTTTTACGTGTAATTTCACATTGTACGGAGTCACCGTTACCTAGGTTTAACGTGACTATTTATTACGGATGTTCGATCTAATTGATATTCTTTCACATTTATCACGTGCTCGGCAGCAACCAGAGCTTTGGCCTTTTTTTGAGATTCATTTCCAAAATTAGAATGATTCACAATTTGTGAAGAGCCGATATTCAAAATGACTTTCATATTTTAACGTCTTTTTTAGAACTAAATTATGGGAAATATTGTCTTTAACCTGAGATATTTTGGCCTCGCACTATGAGAACTAGCTTAAAATGAAAAATTGTTGAACTTTCCCTGAACTATGAGGCCGTGCACCTTATTTTTATCGAGAAAATAATAAATTAAGTAGAACAAACGTCAATTTCTCATTTGAAACAATGTAAATATTGGTCCGAGAAAGTGCGAGATTTTGACGTCCCATTCTACGAGCAACATAGAGAAACAATCAAACATATTTTTAGCGTATGACATAAACTTTTTTCCTTTGTTACTTCTATATCTAGGAGATGGGATTCGTGTTAAATAAATTCTATAAATTTAATTTATCTTTGCCATGTGGGAAAGTAAAGGTTATTGTGCCATATGGTGACTCATGGCTCCATGGCGTAGTATTTGCTTGCGGTGCAGAAGGTCTCGGGTGCCAATCCCGGCAGATCAGTATACCTTTATTTAAGTATATATGGCCTGGCCACTTACGTAGGTAGTTGTTGTTTGCAGAAAGGCAATAACGTCCGTGACAGCACTACCGAGTTGTCTAAAAGATGCTGCGAAATACAAAAATTTATGTTTCGGCGCTTGGACAACGTTAACGGATATTATGACATCCCCGCCGATATCCTCAGGATATGAAAAAGAGTTGGTGAACGATAAAAAAAATTGTTTCATTTAGCAATTTTAATTAGCTTTCTTGTGTTTTCGCATTTACGTGCCTCTAAAGATCGTTCAAATTTAATTTTATTTTGTTTATGTCGTTTAGTTAAATAATATTGTTTTATTGTTACATTTTTAATTTATGCTGAAATTTGCGTTGAGCGTAATTGCAAAGATTTAAAAAATAATCCCTTCGTCTCATTCAGTGTCTTTCTTTATAATACATTTTTCTTGTTAAATTCTATTATCCAAAATTCGTGGCGATCGTTTGAGTTCTAAAACAGATATTAAGGTCTTAAGCGAGTTTCATAAAATTTGACTCACCTTGTATATAGTTGGCCACACAGACTTATGGGGTCTTATATCTACCTATCGTTATCTGCATCGAATCTTCATCGTTAAATAACAGTATTGAAAAAGTCAAATATACTTCAAAATTTATGTAATATGCTAAACTCTTTCTCAGAGTTTCAGATTTATCGGCTTTTTTAGATTTTTTTTTCGTTTTCGATAAAATTTATTTTGAAGACATCATGATAAAATATACTTTTTACAAGGGTTGCCTAATAAAGTACCCGGCCTTGGCCAGAGATGGGGCTACTACTGTTTAACAAATTATATTTTTGGTAAACATAACCTTTCACAGGAATCCGGTCGAATTTTGAAATAGCTGCGTGAATTAGTTGGAGGATGTCATTTAAATAGAACATTTTTTGTGATTTTACAACAATGGAAAAATTGAATATCGAGCACTGATAAAACATTTGTTTTTGAAAAAGAAAACGAATGAGGGGATTTCATGAATTAGGATACGAATTGCGTCCGCATCCACCATATTCATCAGATTTAGCCCCTAGCAATTATTTCCTATTTCCGAATATGAAAAAATGGGGTTCGGCCGAAAAAAAAATTGGCTCAAACGATCGTATTTTTAGATGGGACACAAAGGATAGAAAAACGTTGGACTAAGTGTATCGAGTTAAAGGGAGACTGTTAAAAAATAAAATAAATTTTAGACAATTTTTTTTCTTGTCAAGGCTTATCATACAACCCTCGTATAATGCATACCGAAAAATGCAGTAGTACCTCTAGCATTCCACGAAAACTAGAGTTTGTTATTAATTTTTGCAAAACAATATTTCTATACGATTTATTAAATTCACCGTGGTTTGGTCGATAGGTGTTTACAGGTAATTTCAGTTATATATTTTAATTATATATATATATATATATATATATATATATATATATATATGTATGTATATATATATATATATATATATATATATATATATATATATATATATATGCATATATATATATATATATATATATATATATATATATATATATATATATATATATATATATATATATATATATGTATGTGTGTATGTATATATATATATATATATATATATATATATATATATATATATATATATATATATATATATATGTATATATATATATATATATATATATATATATATATATATATATATATATATATATATATATATACATATATATATATACATATATATATATATATATATATATATATATATATATATATATATATATATATACATATATATATGTACTAGCCGGGGCCGCGGCTCTGCTCGCGTGGACTTGATTCACTACTATCGTCACTGCTTATTCCTTATGTTACCCAACGTAATAAAATATCTCCCATTATTTCTCCTTATCTCCCAATATTTCTCCTTATTTCCCTTTATCTCACCTTATTTCGCATTATTTAGGCTTATCTCGACTTACCTCCCATTATTTCTCCTTATCTTCCATTATCTAACCATAACTCCCATTATCTAGACTTATCTCTGCTTATCTCCCATTACCTCTCCTTATCTCCCATTATTTATACTTATCTCCCATTATCTCACCTTATCTCCCATTATCGAGGCTTATCTCGACTTATCTCCCATTATTTCTCCTTATCTCCCATTATCTCAACTTATCTCCCATTATCTAGGCTTATATCGAATTATATAGAACATATGTATAAATTTATAAAAACACGTAAATCGGATAAGTGGTTCTCGAGTGATAAGCGCACTAACGGACAGACAGACAGACAGAGAGACGTTGCATTTTACATATATTGTATTCTTTGCTACATGATATTGTTCCATATTTAATGCTTTAGGGAGTGTATTGCAAGAGAACGCGCTAGCGGCAAACTTTTCTCCGACTTGATTCACTAATATCGTCACTGCTTATTCCTTATGTCACCTAATAAAATATATCCTATAACCTGGCTAGAGAACATACGTATGTTTAAAAAAAAAACACATAAATCGGATAAGTGGTTCTCCAGTGATAAGCACACTAACGGATGAACAGACAGACAGCCAGACAGACGGACAGAGAGACATTGCATTTTATATATATTATAGATATTCTCTGCTACATAATATTGTTCCATATTTAATGGTTTCGACTGTGTATTGCAAGAGAACGCGCTAGCGGCAAACTTTGTCCGACTTCATTTACTATTATTGTCACTGCTCATTTCTTATGCTACCTATCGTAATAAAATATAGCCTATAACCTCGCCGGAGAACATATGTATGTTTTAAAAAAAAAGTACGAAAATCGGATAAGTGGTTCTCCAGGGATAAGCGCACTAACGGACAGACAGACAGACAGACAGAGATACGTTGCATTTTATATATATATTATAGATGTAATAAAATATATACCTATAACCTGGTCAGAGAACATATGTATGAATTTAAAAATCACGTAAATCGGATAAGTGGTTCTCGAGGGATAAGCGCATTAACGGACAGGCAGACAGACAGACATTGCATTTTATATATATTATAGATATAGATTATTATTATTATTATTATTATATAACCTGGCCAAAGAATATATGTATGAATTTAAAAAAATACAGGTAAATCGGATATGTGGTTCCCGCGTGATAAACGCACTAATGGACAGACAAACAGACAGAGAGATATTGCATTTTATACATATTATAGATTATACATTACAGATATTCTTTGCTACATAATATTGTTCTATATTTAATGGTTTAGGCTGTGTATTGCAAAGGCACGCGCTAGCGGCAAACTTATTTCCGACATCATTCACTATTTTACGTCAGTGCTCATTGCTACCTATCGTAATAAAATATAGCCTATAACCTGGCCAGAGAACATATGTATGTTTTAAAAAAAAAAGTACGTAAATCGGTTAAGTGGTTCTTCAGTGATAGGCGCACTAACGGACAGACAGACAGACAGACAGAGAGACATTTCATTTTATATATATTATAGATATATATATATATATATATATATATATATATATATATATATATATATATATATATATATATATATATATACATATATATATATATATATATATATATATATATATATATATATATATATATATATAAACTCCTGGACAAAATTAACGCAACAATCTGAAGATTAATTTATCTTTTTCTTATGTCAGTTTTAAAGTTTATCGAGTATTTGAATAGCAGGCTATGCATATTTTGTTTCGTTGTTCATGACAGAAATAAAAACAATTCGTTTAGATTTACAGTTTTAAAGAATTTTTTATAAGATAAACAATTTTCTGTAATTATGCGATAGATTTTCTTTAAAAGTAAGCTTATAAATTGTTCCCTTTTTCAAAGTAATACGTTTTTGTGGTAGACTGTTTTATTTTTGACCCCGAAGAATTAGAAAAATGAATCGGACAAGGTATTTAACTGAACACGAGGTAGTGCGAGCCTCAGTTTTATTGGACGAGGGATATTGTCAGAGTTATGTTGCCAATTTGTTAGGCAAACATCGTTCCACAATAAGTCGTATGGTAAGACGCTTGAATGAAGTAGTAACTTATTCTAGAAGGCTAGGGCAAGGGCGAAATCGATGCACTAGCGACCTAGATGAACGTTTTATAAGACAATATGCTTTAAGAAACAGGACTGTCACTAGTTCTATAATAAGAAACGAACTCGAAGCTGTTCGCAATGTCACAATTTCTTCTAAAACAGTTAGAAGACGGTTAAATGGAGCTGGATTAAACAGTAGGAGACTAGCCACTGCGCCCTTGCTTACTAGAGAGAACAGAGTTGCCAGGTTACGTTTTGCTCAAAATCACGAAAACTGGTCTGTGGATGATTGGAAACAAGTTTTCTTCACAGATGAAACTAGGGTTAGTCTAAAACATCCAGATGGTCGTGAGCGAGTATGGCGAAGACCAGGAGAGAGGTTTGCTCCTTGCAATATCTCTGCAAGGATTCCATTCGGTGGTGGCTCTGTTATATTCTGGGGTGGCATCTGCTTTGATGCTCGCACAGAGTTAGTTCCTGTCCGTACGAGATCCATGTATGCTGACTACTATCTTGAGAATATTGTAATAGAACATGTGATGCCTTTCGGTCATTTTGTGGGGCCCAATTTCCTGTTTATGCAAGACAACGCTCGACCTCACGTGGCTAGGGAGGTACTTGATTATCTTAATCGAGTTGATATACCGATTATGCAATAGCCACCAAAAAACCCGGATCTGAATTAGGTAGAACATATATGGGATCATCTTAAAAAAAATGTGAAACGTCATATACCTGCACCTAAAAACCTGAGGGAACTTGAAAATGCAGTTATCACAGAATGGGAGCAAATTCCTCAAGGTTTTATCCAAAATTTAATTAGAAGCATGCCTAGGCGCATAAAACGCTGTCATCCGAAGTAGAGGAGGCAACACACGCTACTAGTGTCCCAGTTACACCATTAATTTTGCTACTAGTGTCCCAGTTTATTTTTTTCATTATTACATAATTTTAACGATTTTGTTATTTGGTCTTAAGAATAATTTTAATTCGAATCTTATAGAGAAATTTGGTAGCTAATTCACTTTTAAAGTATCCGAATAAGTTTTTTCTAACTTTTAGTGTGACTAATGTTCATAAAAAATTATTAAAATTAATTCATTATAGAGATTTGTATGATTTAATATATTGTTGCGTTAATTTTGTCCAGGAGTGTATATATATATATATATATATATATATATATATATATATATATATATATATATATATATATAATATTTAACTAAAATTGATGATGTAATTACACTTGGCTCCATTCTTCGCCTGTCAGAAAGTATCTTACTAGTATAAATTATCACCTTCTTAGTCATCTGGTTTAAATTCAGGATGCATATGTTTCTTAACAACAAAGCAGTTGTTTGAGTAACCACCATCTGTTATATGTTTAACAGATCCAGGGTAGAGTACATTTACATTTAAATGCAATTCTGCTTGGCAATTCACGGCTTAATCAATTATATCACTCCTTAGGCATTTACATTTCAAGTTTCATTACCATATAACTTTTCTATGTTTGTTGATCGGTTTTCTGATTCTTATGTATATTGATCCTTTCTTTATTATTTCAACAATTATTAATACTTTATGCTTATTGATGATTCAAGAATATAGAAATTTGTTGGTCCACGTTGTTTTCATTAGTGAATAATTTGTTTTAAAACACTGAACCTTAAACGTACTCTGATTGGGCCATCAATTCCTATATTTGTGCCAAATTTCAACTTTCTGTGCAAAATAATACAGTTTCGGAGAAAAATCGGGTGTGACAAACGGACACTGACGGAATCTCCTAAGTGTTCGGTATGGAACATTAAAAACACATATGACATTAGCTTCTTTAACCAGACTCAGACTTCATACCTATCCCTGAATATTTTTTTTTATTTGCCTCTTAAGATCTTGGGACAATAACCCAATCTGTCTGACGATAAGTTGCGTGCGTTTAATCGAAACCAGTAGTATCATTTTTCTGATTGTTATGTATATTGAACCTTTCTTTATTATTTCAACAATTATTAATACTTTATGCTGATTAATGATTCGAGAATACAGAAAATTGTTTGATCCACGTTGTTTCCGTTAGTGAATAACTTGTTTTTAAAACACTGAACCTTGGTATCAGTTACGTTGCTGTTTCTAAACTTAAGAAGGAAGATTTCTTTTTCCATTAGTTTATTCCATCCATAGTCGTATGTAAGCCTCTCCAAGTTCTGTCCAATGGATTGCATCCAATCGTGTCCTGCTAATCTTTTTATGTCGTCCATCCATCTTGTCTAAGGTCTACTTCTGCACCTTTTATGTTCTCTAGGTCTCCATTTTCAATTTAAATCTAGATTTTAACCTTCCGAACACAGACCAAGCTAACGAGATTCTTCTATTCAAGTCAATCTTTAAATTATTTTTTGATATTTCGATTTTTTTTGTCGTAAATATATGAATTCCTATTCTTTCAACTTTTATTAATAATTCCTGGCTGTTATCTGCACTTTCATTGTTCAAATATTTGATTCTGGTGAAGTTTATTTTTAGACGTATTTCTCAAGACTTGTTATTTAATGCCATCAGCATTTCTTGTAATTCTTGTTTTATGTTGGCGATCAGAGTGACATCATCTGCGAACTCTAAGTGATTTAATCGTTCACCGTCTATTAGTATTCCTCTATTGTCCCACTTTAACGAATTGAACATGTCTTCTATCGTCAAGGTGAACAGCTTTGGGAATATTGAGTCGCCTTGTCTAATTCCTCTTTTAATTTTGATTTTTTTTTGTTTTTTCTTCATTCATTTTTATATATGTATTCAATAAGAGTTGTGTATCTTTCGTCGACTCTGTTGTTACTTAAGGCGTTAAGGACTGCCCATATCTCTACCGAACCAAATGGTTTTTCGTAGTCAACCATTGCTATCCACAAGGTGACGTTATATTCATTTGCTTTTTCCACTAGTAATCTAATTGTTTGAAGATGGTCCAAAGTGCTGTATCCCCGTTTAAATCCTGCTTGTTCACGTGATTGATCCCTGTCTAATTTGTCCGTTAATCGATATGTTATGATTCTAGTGATGGTTTTGATGATTTCTCATTATTTATATCAACGCAAAATCTTTGATTGAGTGATGAATATGTAACTAATTATATAAGTAACCATTTGTTTAAGCGTTTAAAAGAACTTTACCAAAAGATACTCTCCTTTATTACAACTTTAGTAATTAAGGTAATGAAGATTAAAGGTAATAATTGGCTATTTTACTCAATTTATTTTCATCTCCAATAATGTTCTCTTCAAGGAAGATTCAGGAAGAATTATAAATAATGCTTGAACTGGAAGTTATTCCTTAACGTAAAGGATCGAAGTAGATAGCCCTCCCTTGAATAGGACGCAGGTCAGAAGTCGAGCTGGAACAATTGAATGCCATCGCCGCTGATCACACTTAGCTGTAACGCAACGGAGACGTTCATAGAAATATCCTCAGCCCGTCGAGGTTCGCTGCCAATGGGAAGTAAGAAGAGCAAGACAGCTGGCTGATAAAGTAATATTTGGCAATCATGTGGGTCAGCTTTCATGTTAAAACTGTAGATCCCGTGTGGTTAATATTAGCCAGGTATTAATTGGAGTGGGCAAAGAAATCTCTCTGGTCTATTTACGTGACTGTAAGCTCCCCACCTATACTACTACTAATGTACTAAGTTGGGAATGTAGAATCTTTGGCACAATGACACTACTCAATATATATCACCACTACACCAAACACTTTATTTTTACACTCAACGCGCTTTTCGCTAACCATGCTAGCTTTATCAGGAGCGATGATTGACGCAGTCATCGCCCCTGATGAAGCTAACATGGTTAGCGAAACACGTGTCGAGTGCAAAAAAAAAAATGTTTGGTGTAGTGGTGATATATACTGAGTACTACTAATGTAGACGAATCAAATGTTGTACCCACAATGAAAGTACTGAGTAAAGTTTACCATTTTTTTATATTAGTAAGTCATTTTTATTCGCTTAATATTGGACAGTTTCAAACTCTTAAAATCTGTAGTAACCTCTATTAGGGTCGGATCTGCCAATAGTTATTTTAAACCTGGACTAAACCAATTTAAATAATCCAACGTCAAAACTACTAAAATCCCATGTTTGATTGAAGTAACATTCTTTATTAATTTAGGGTACTACAGTGATAAAACTTCTCTTGTTAAAGGTAAATAAGGAAGAGCCCTAATTATCTTTTAGAAGAGATAAAAAATAAAACCGGACAAGTGCAAGTTGGACTTGCGCAATTAGTGTTCCGTAACATGAGTGCTTTTAAAATAAAATAAAATCCTTACCTAGGCTAAACTAATTAGGTCCTGAAATCTTAAGATCCAATATATATTTTCACGTTTTTTCTTATTGAATAATTAATAATAGTTCTAGCATCTACTTAATAGCCAATAAATCAACCTAGCTCAATCTAGAATCTAGTAATAAACGCGAAAAATAATATTTACTACCTAAATATTTGATTAATTATCTTCTTCTTCTTCTTTATATTAGGCATTCCTGCCTGTTTTTCTCTAATGTATCGTCGCTACAGGTCGTGGTCCCATCTTTTTCGTGGGCGTTCTATACTCCTTCGGCCCACCGGTGATTTATCTCGAGCTATCTTTACTAACCGTCGTTCGGACATTCTATTTATGTGTTCGTTCCATTCTAATTTTCTGTTTCTTATCCACGTGTTAATGTTCTCTACTTCACATATGCGCCTTATATTGTCATTTGTTTCTCTACCCCAAAGTGGTCTTCCTGCAATTCTTCTTAATGTTTTCATTTCACTTGTTTGTAAGTATATCTGAGTTTTGCGTGTTTCTGGTCTTCTCTCTGCTGTGCAGGTCATAACTGGTCGAATTACAGATTTATATATATGAGATTTTACTTCTGTTTTCAAGTATTTGTTTTTCCAAATAGTGTCATTCAAGCATCCTGTTATTATTTTGGCTTTTACTATTTGTTCTTTTATTTCTTCTTCTATGTTGTTGTTATATGATAATTTAATTTCTAAATATTTAATTGTCATCATCTGCTCTATAATCTGATTATCGATTTCCAGCTTGCACTTAATTGGTTCTTTGGAGATAACTACTGATTTGACATTTTCAGCCTATATTTTCATATCAAATTTCTTTGCTCTTGTATTAAACTGATGTAATAATCTCTGGAAGTCATCTTCATTCTCAGCGACTAGGACAGTATCTTCGACGTAACATAATATTGGTATCTCTTTATTGCCCATTTTATAGCCTTTTTTTGTTTTTACCTGTTTAATTATTTTATCTAATACAACATTAAACAGTAGGGGACTCAGTGAGTCTCCTCGTCTAATACAAGTTGTTACCTCTATGGGTTCAGTTAACTTCAAATTTACTCTCGTTTCTATTTTATTTCTTTTCTAAATGTTCTCAGTTAGTTTTATTATATTCAATGAAATATTCCTGTCATAAAGTGTGTGCACTACGTCTTGCAACTGCACTCTATCAAATGCTTTTACCACATCTATAAAGCATAAGAACGCTGGTCTGTTATTACTCAATTGATTTTTCAGTAATTTGTCTGATTACAAATACTGCGACGTTACAGTATCTTCCGCTCCTGAATCCTTGTTGTTCTTCGGAAAGCTGTATAAGTGAAGTTATTTCATTGGTAACAATTTTATCGTCAGTTTTAAAGTTGTGCACAAGAGATTGTGCACAACTTTAAACAACTCGCTAATTATTCGAATCAGTTTTTTCTCCTTTTTTAAATAGTGGTATCATTATGCTTGTTCTCCATTCTTCTGGTATTCGCGTTCCCTGTATTATTTTGTTTATGAGCTTTGTCAATTCTTTAGTCAGTTTGACTCCCTCCGTACTTTAATAGTTCATTTTGTATTTCGTCCTTAACAGCTGATTTTCAGTTTTTTAATTTTTCTTCTTCCACCTGTTTATCATCTATTTCTGATGTTTCGTTGATTACTATTTTTGGTGTTTCAGGTGCCAAATTTTTTGTCGTATTATACAATTGCTTTATGTCATTTATCCATGTATCTTTTTCGATGTATCTTACTTCTATTAATTCTTTTATTTCCTTTCGCTGTCCACGTATCATCCTCCAAATCTCCTTTTGCATACCATAAGAGTCATGTTCCATTTCTTTAGAGAATTTTTCCCAGTGTTCCATTTTCTTTTTTCTCACTAGTGCGTTTGTTTCATTGCGGATTGTCTTATATTTTTCTGTTGTTTCTCTGATTTTTCTTGAGCTATGTTTAAGATAGGTTTTTGCTTTTCCTTGGCAT
The DNA here is from genome assembly GCA_019049505.1 of Pachyrhynchus sulphureomaculatus. Taxonomy (NCBI): domain Eukaryota; kingdom Metazoa; phylum Arthropoda; class Insecta; order Coleoptera; family Curculionidae; genus Pachyrhynchus; species Pachyrhynchus sulphureomaculatus. The sequence continues at coordinate 141,391,866 of CM032454.1, read as the reverse complement.
TATAATTTCACTTCCTCGCAGAACCAAAGTGTAATATTCGGTCTTCTTGATGTTCTATTTATTTTACGTTCCCCGAGTGCTTACTTTGTTGCGTTTATAATGTTATCCTTGATCTTTCTCCAACTGTCTGCTAAGTGTTTTTCCTCTACCACAGGGTTTTTATTTATCTCGTTCTCCAGTCTTGTCTGGTAGATATTTTTTATTGATTCGTCTTGTAGGCTTTCTACCTTTGTCTTTGTTTCTTTATGCTTGTTTTTAAGGTCTTTTTATTGTCATTCTGATTTTTTCCAATACAAGACTGTGATCACTTCCTACATCTCCTCTCGTATTTTGAAATGTAGTTTATCAAAAATTCGCCATGCTCATTGGTCACATTTTCATTGAACCTCTGTTTCACTTCCGGTACTATCATGTTCCCTATTCGTGCATTAAAGTTCCCCATTATGATAATTACTTCTCTTTTTGGAACTGCATCAATTGTCTCTTGTAGTTTTTCATAGAATTTTGTCCTCTCGTTTTCCGGTTTGCAGTTTTTTGGACTGTATATTCCAATGATGTTAGTTTTTTGATTCTCTGATTAAGTTTTGTTATTCTTTCTGATATGTATTTACATTCTTGGATGCTCTGAGTTAGCTTTCTGTGGAACATCAGTGCTACACCCTCTTTTGCTCTGTTATTCATTGCGACCCCACTATATATTAAAAGGTATTAGCCAAGCCACACTTGCCCTTTGCCCTTCTTTTTTCCTGTAATGCGCATATTTCTATCTTTTTATCTTTTAATTCCTTTTCAATTTGCTGATCTTTATTATTTAATGTTTTTATGTTCGACGTTGCTATTCGTATTATATTCCTTTTTTTATTGTTATTCAGTCTCCTTTTTCTCGCCGTCTTCGTCAACTCGTCCGTCCTGTTTCGAGACTGTGAGCCATGTTTTAATTATAAACAGATAAAATAAAATTGTGATGAGGTGCAGGAACGAAGCACGACTTCTTGAAGTCCCATATCCGATACGGATGTAGGCGACCCTCTCGCCTTTGCATATGGTTGATGTCTTTTTTAAAGACCTTCACCATATGTGACATAGTCTTCATAGATTTTTTTATACCAGATAAATTATCAAACATAATGCCCTCGTGATAATTTTCGCTCAATCGTCACTTTATAGAGAATATTCCAGTATTTTTTCAATATTTTTTGATCAGTACTTTTCGAAATAAGGAAGAATAGCGATTTTTAGGCATTTTTAACAGTAATATGTAAAAAAGTTTGTCCGAGTATTACATGACATATTTTTGAACTATTTATGACCTTAGACTTTTTTTCTCACTTCACCCTTCAAGCTAACCCCTTAAGTCAAAATTTAATTTTCAAAACTACAGGGCTCTGATTGGGCCAATTCCTATAGTTGTGCCAAGTTTCAAATTTCTATGTCAAATAATTTCGGAGAAAATCGAGTGTGATAGATAGACAGACACTGAAATGATCTCATAAGCGTTCCGTATGGAACACTAAAAATGAGTATGTATACTGTCAGAATATCGATTTATTTGTAATATGTCCTTTAACGACATTGATGTTAGAATAAACCGTAAATTCAGGTTAGTTTATTAATTTTTTCATTTTTGTTTATGTGTGTATTCTTTGTATTACTTTTTAGTTTTCCAATTGTCATTATGCATGTTATCCACAGAGAAAATAACATAGTAATAATTGTAATCATTCACCTCTGCTATAACGATTAGAATGTTAGCGAAGAGTAGATACAGTAGTTTTATATGTAAAGATAGGTGCTAAGAGAGAAAATGCCTTTCATTTCTCTATTTAAAAGTCGTAAAATCGTAGTTTTATGACAGAAGACGGAAATAGAGTAAAGATTTTATGACTGAAACAAAAATGGTCTGTAAATTCGTGACGCTGTTAAAAATTTGTTGTTGTTTCAGATAGGTCAAATCTCTATTTACGGCGTTTTAAAATTATACGACCATACTTTATTTTATGTTTAGTAAGGCGTTTCAGCTCAGTCTATTCAAAACAGAAATGCTGTTGAATAATTTTGATGGGCTTGGGCCATTTTCATTAGCATTATGACTGCTATTAAGAGTGTGTTCGTAACTGTTTAATGTTGTGTACTACCTGGGTATTTTGTCGTGCGTCCTAAGCAGAAGGAATCCGCGACAACGGTTTTAAAATCGTCTACACCTACCCTTTTAACGTTATCGCGCGACTCTCGTCAACTCCGAATTAGTTTTGGCAAAAGTTACAACCTATATATTAATCAAAATAGTAGAAAATTAGAGAATTGCGAGAAACAAGTAAGATTTTCAATTATTATAAATTTTTCCAAGCTAATATTACCTGTATGCCTACCTCAAACTTTTATCACACCCATATTTGTGATCATAACATACTTCTATAGTATCTACACTAAAAAATTCGACAATAACTTTTTAGTGTTCCGTACGGAATACTTATGGGATCACTTTGGTGTCCGCACAGTGGGGAAAAACGAAAAATCGTGTTTCAAAATTGTCTAGAGCCTTCAATTTTGGTTCGATTTGGACGATTTTTTTTTTAAATTGAAGCTTTTTAAATTCCGAACAAAGTTGTCGGAGCCGATTTTGCAATTAAACTTTTGTTTCAAAATGGCGGACGTTGGTTTCTGATTATATAGCGACTGAGACACAGAAAACGCTTACAGTTTCAAACCAAGTTGTGCCACTGTTTAGCACTTGATTCACTATTATCGTCACTGCTTATTTCTTATATTACCTAACGTAATAAAATATATCCTATAAGCTGGCCAGAGAACATATGTATAAATTAAAAAAAAAAACACATAAATCGAATAAGTGGTTCTCGAGTGATAAGCCCACTAACGGTCAGACAGACAGAGAGGGGACGGTGCATTTTACATATATTATAGATTATAGATTATTATTATTATTATTTAAACTGGAAAGAGAACATATGTATGAATAAAAAAAAAACAGGTAAATCGGATAAGTGGTTTTCGAGTGATAAGCTCACTAACGAGCAGACAGACAGACAGAGAGTCGTTGTATTTTATATATATTATATTCTTTACTACGTGATATTGTTCCATATTTAATGGTTTAGGCAGTGTATTGCAAGACAACGCGCTAGCGGCAAACTTTTTTCCGACTTGATTCACTATTATCGTCACTGCTTATTCCTTATATTACCTAACGTAATAAAATATATCCTATAACCTGGCCAGGGAACATATGTATGTTTTAGAAAGAGCACGCAAATCGGATAAGTGGTTCTCGAGTGATAAACAGACAGACTGACAGAGATACATTGCATTTTATATATATTATAAAAGATTATAGATAACCTGGCCAGAGAACCAATATATGAATTTTAAAAAAAAACACATAATTCTGGAGTGATAAGTGCACTAACGGACAGACAGACAGACAGAAGTTGCATTTATATATATATATATATATATATATATATATATATATATATATATATATATATATATAGAAGATTATAGATAACCTGGCCAGAGCACAAATGTACGAATTAAAAAAGAAAACACGTAAATCGGATAAGTGGTTCTCAAGTCATAAGCGCACTAACGGACAGACAGACAGAGAGACGTTCCATTTTATATATATTATATTCTTTGCTACATGATATTCCATATTTAATGGTTTAGACAGTGTATTGCAAGAGAACGCGCTAGCCGCAAACTTTTTTCCGACTTGATTCACTATTATCGTGACTGCTTATTTCTTATATTACCTAACGTAATAAAATATATTCTATAACCTGGTCAGAGAACATATGTATGTTTAAAAAAAAAGCACTTAAATCGAATAAGCGGCTCTCGAGTGATAAGCGCACTAACGGACAGACAGACAGACGTTGCATTTTATATATATTACACTGGTCAACACAAGTCTTGTTTCCTTTATTTTTTTTTCTGTTATTGGGTATTTCTATGGCCCTGACTATGAAAAAAATTCTGGGAGATTGCTAACAGCTGAAATATACAGTTTTATTATTTTGCCAAAAAAATAGTACATTATGTTAACAAAATTTCTATTGAACACTAGCAAATGATCTTTTATAAGATTTCCTTGAATGAACGACTTTAGGTAGATCTCGTTGCAAACTCCAGCAGTAGTCTGCCATCATCTGTGAGTCCCACCGCCTCTGATAACGCTCTTTCATTGTCCGAAGATCCTGATGAAATCTTTCACCCTGCTCTTCACTAAAATCACCCAGATTTTGTGGAAATCGCGAGTGCAGGAAGTGGATTTTTATGCTCATGTTGCACCCTAGCTCTTGCACGTTCGATAGCGTGCACTCAACAAGCTCGACATGGTCGTCAGATTTCTTTTTGCCTAGGAAGCTACTCATAACCAAAACAAATGAATTCCAAGCTTTGGATTCGACTTCAGTCATTGATTTGACAAAATTAGGATCTTTCACGAGTTGCCTAATCTGTGGCCCATCAAAAATACCAGCTTTCAATTTTTCTGAACTTAATCCTGGAAACTTGCGTGAAAGAAAATTAAAACATTCGCCACTTTTGTCAAGCGCCTTCACAAACTGTTTCATTATGCCGAGTTTAATATGAAATGGTGGAAGTAATGATGCGGTCTCGGCTAACTAAACGCACATTTATAACATTTTCTGTACCAATTTTTAGCTCTTCCCGCACTGGCCAAACTTTTTGTGACCAATGGTGTTGTTTGTCACGACTATCCCAGAGACACATGAAACAAGGGAACTTTGTGTACCCCCCCCTTGTTGACCTAAAAGAAAGTTAACCATTTTCAGATCAACACAAATGACCCATTTGTGGTCTTGATACTTATTTTTTTCCATAACCTTAGAAACATTTACGTATTCTTCTTTTAAAGTCGTCGAATGTGCAATAGGTATAGATCCGTACTTGTTACCGTTATGAAGCAAAACACACTTTAAACTTCTTTTGCTGCTATCTATGAAAAGACGCCAATCACTAGGTTGGTACTGTTTTAATCCCATCTGCTGCAAAATACCACCAACATCGTTACAAAAAACTAAAACCTTCTCTTGAGAAAAATACGGTAACAGATTTTTTTCTCGGGTACGATAAAATGTAATGTTGGTTTCCGGAGTAAGCAAATTTTTTTCTTTTAAACGAGATGCTAAAACTTCAGAAGCTTCTTTTGGTAAGTTCAGATCTCTTACTAAGTCATTTAGTTATTTCTGATTAAATGGTTGAGGTTCTGAAAGGCTACATTTGTAGTCTGAATCAGAGTCTTCACTTGATGTATTTCGTTCGGGTTCACAAAGATTTGGATCATCGGAAGATTTAGATGTGCTGGGTTATACCTCTTGTGATTTTAATTGAGGTAGTTGAGCAGAAGATAAGTTAGGATATGACCACTTACTTCGATTTCCAGGGTTAATTCCGTTTATTTACACAACGCAGAAGTAGCAATCGTCATGATGGTTTCGAGGTTCTCGCCAAATCATGGGTGTTACGAACATTATTGCATCTCTTTTTCCACTGGACCATAACCGTAGACATACCACACATTTCTGGCATACAATATGAGGAACCCATGGCTTGTCCTGATTACACAATTTTATTTTAAAGTATTGATGATACGCAGTTTTCACAAAGTCCGATATAGGTTTTCGATATTTTGCAAATATATATTCACCACAAATATAGCAAAAACAATCGGGATTAAGCACACAACATCTTCTTGACGAAGCCATATCTAAAACAACAACAAAATATATTTTAGTATCCAATAAAAAACGAAAATCTAAGTAAAAATAGTAAAATGAGGGTAGTTAGCTATAACTCAAAAACAAAAGCTGTTAGAGAAAAATTGTTGCCATATTTAAATAACCGGTCAAGTGCAAGTTAAACTTGCGCAATTAGTGTTCCGTACGTTGATTGCTTTTAAAATAAAAAAAATTTGTTACAAAGGTATAAAATGATCAGTGACTTCACAAAATACACCCCAAATGAGTTTTCAACAAAGTTTGTTCCCAATCTTTACTGAAATCTGATGACCTTGAAATTTTTGTTTTTTTTTATATACCATATAAATTATTAAAGGTAATGCACTCGTGATAATTTTCGTTCAATCTACACCCCGTGGAGAATATTCCAGAATTTTTTCGAAATTTTTTGATAAGTACTTTTCGAGATAAGGCCCGGGACAGCGATTTTTCGCGAATTTTTAAAAATAATACAAAGAAAAGTGCGCGCAAGTATAATATTATATATATATTTTTTACTCGTGTTTTCACAAGCTTTCATTTGACACCACACTCGATGACCTAGTAAAAAATTTTTTTTTTCACTTCCGTCTTCACCCCCCAAAACTAACCCCTTAAGTCAAAATTTAATTCTCAAAACTACATGGCTCTGATGAGGCCATCAATTCCTATATTATTACCAAATTTCACCTTTCTATGTCAAATAGTTTCGGAGAAAATCGGGTGTGACAGACAGACAGACAGACACCGAAGTGATCTTATAAGTGTTCCGTACGGAACACTAAAAATACGCGTCAATTTGAGATAGAAACAAAAAAAAATCACAGGAAACATGCAATTTTCTTTTTTTTGTTGACCAATGTTATAGAAGTACCATACGGAACACTAATTGTGCAAATCCCACGTGCACTTGGTCGTTTTTTTTTTTTTAGATTCAATTTACAATCCCCTGAAATATATTTATTTTCATGTACACATATTACAACTCTTAAAAACTTCTGTATTGTTTGTACATCTTTTTTAAGAACACAATCAACAAAAAAAAAAAGTATAAATTTTAAAAGTCTGTTTACAAAATTCACACAACAATATTTCTTCCGGCAAAGTAGTTTTAATCATGATGTTGGGTCGTTAAAACTATTTTTAGTGTTCCGTACGGAACACTTATAAGATCACTTCGGTGTCTGTCCGTCTGACACACCTGATTTTCTCCGAAACTATTTGTCATAGAAAGTTGAAATTTGGTAATAATATAGGAATTGATGGCCTCATCAGAGCCATGTAGTTTTGAAAGTTAAATTTGGACTTAAGGGGTTAGTTTTGGGGGGTGAAATAAGTTGAAAAAAAATCGGAAGTGAAAAAAAATTTTTTTTTACTAGGTAATCGAGTGTGGTCGTGTCAAATGAAAGCTTGTGAAAACACGAGTAATATATATATATATATATATATATATATATATATATATATATATATATATATATATATATATATATACATACATATATATATATATATATATATATATATATATATATATATATATATATATATATATACATATATATATATATATATATATATATATATATATATATATATATATATATATATATATATATATATATGTATATATACATATATATATATATATATATATATATATATATATATATATATATATATATATATACATATATATATATATATATATATATATATATATATATATATATATATATATTATGTAATACTTGCGCGCACTTTTCTTTGTATTATTTTTAAAAAAAATCGCGAAAAATCGCTATCCACCCGCCTTATCTCGAAAAGTACTTATCAAAAAATTTTGAAAAAATTCTGGAATATTCTCCATGGGGTGTAGATTGAACGAAAATTATCACGAGTGCATTACCTGTAATAATTTATCTGGTATATAAAAAAACAGAAATTTCAAGGTCATCATTTTTCAGTAAAGATTAGAAATAAACTTTGTTGAAAACTCATTTGGGGTGTGTTTTGTGAAGTCACTGATCATTTTATACTTCCGTTACAAGATTTTTTATTTTAAAAGCAATCAACGTACGGAACACTAATTGCGCAAGTTCAACTTGCACTTGACCGTTATTTAATAAATAATATATACAGAATTCCGAAAATTTGTATGTAGAGGTTTGTCAATATGTTCGTTCTAATAAAAATATTGTACATTTTACGACTTCTTGTTAAAGCGAAAATAGGACGTAAATGATTAAGCCTATAGCAGCTCGCAAAAGTCTTTTTTGCCTCATTGCTTTATATCCCTTACACTCACTGACACTTAAATCACATTACTTGCTCCGTCCGCATCGCTATAATTAGTTTTTCATGTTTTAGATCGTTTTGTGTCAGTCATTATGAGGTAGTCTTATGAACAACTATTTTTTAGAAATCTAGATGTAATAAACAGCATTAATATTTATATTTTAGAAAAATATAGTGACATACCAAATAGTTATGCCAACATGAAGGAAGCGAGAACTCAACGTTTTAACATTTTATACAAGAGGGAAATTGAATCTCACTGCTTTGTTTATTATCCACTACAACGGAATATTTTAACACCCTCGTAGTAGCTTTTGCCGTCTCTACTATATAGTGTTAATATTCACGATTCGAACTGAACATTGATTTTGGACTCTGGACACTTACAAATAACCCATTCTAGGATTGTGCAGATGCGACACGTCTAGAGTTAATTTGACCGATTAAATCCTTTTTTCTCTCTGCAATTTAAAAAGGGAAACTACTTTATTCTAAAGTTAATTAGATGTGTAATTTTGAGTGTTATGTGTTATATTTTTAAAATATGAATAACTTTTGAACGATAAGATCTTATTTCCTAAAAAGGCTGATCCAATATGGCGGCTACAAGTGAGTTAAGTGTTAACTCTTTTTCAGGTTGAAGATTTTGAGTAATTCTGATATGAAATCGTTTGTAGTTCAAAGATTACCGATGGTTACTGATCACGAATCTAAAGTCAGATTTTAAAAATTCAAGCTGTCGGATCCAGTATGGCAGACGACGATCTAAAAAATTAAGAATTTTGAAATAAAAAGAATATTATCGTATTCTACATGAAATTTTTTTTTTTTTTTTTTTTTTTTATTGGTCTAGCACACGTGCTGCAGGGAAGTCCCTAAAGCGCCCCAGGAGCGGCACGAGTGCGGAAAAATTTATATATAGTGCTACTCGATACTGTGATCTTGCTGCTACTGCCGCTCAAAGCTAACTGAGAAGCCTCAGTACAATCGTCGTCTTTTATAGGTCGGCGTCTACGCAGATTGTAGGTGGGGGATCGGGAAAATTTGTCCGGGCATCGCTGTTTACCGTCTGGGTGCCCGTATCAATGGTAATTACGGGTTCTGGAGCTATGCTGACTGTTGCTTTTTCGATATTTTGGTTATTCCTTGGTTTAGCCGTTCTATATAGTGGAGAGATTAAGTACATCATCCCGCTTATTGGGCTGTCCATTCTTTTCGATTTCCAAGGCTTCTCTGGCTATTCGTGTTTTATAATGTGAAATCGAGCCTATTTGTTTAGATCCCTTCAAAATTGACGTTGTGACCAGTATGAAAAAGTGTTGAAGTTGTTTGTTTTTGATACTTATTCTATGCTCTTGGATCCGGGTGTAGATTTTTCTGTTTGTTTGCCCTATGTACAATTTGTGGCAATCTCCGCGTGGGATGATGCAAACTCCATGGTTTTCCAGTTTCCTTTTATCCTTGGGATTACCTAGAATGTCTGCCAGAATATTTTGTGGTTTATATGGTGTGCCTACGTCGTGTTTTCTTAGAACTCTTCTAATCCCATCTGTAACTCCACCTCAATTCAACGTTCATACAACCATGTGAAACTGGAATATACGTTTAAGATCATTTTTAACTCGCGCGTCACAGTGGCTTTAACGTCCTCCAAATTGTCGTATCGTTGACACTTTATGTGGAGCTCGATTTTTAGGAATAAAAAAAAAATCAGTAGGGGCTAAATCAGGCGAATAAGAAGTGTGGTAAAGTACAGAGATTTGTTTTCACGCCAAAAATACACCACAATCCCAGCCGTACGAGAGGACATGTTATTATAAAGCAAGAAAAAAATCCTTTGCGTTCCATCGTTTCGGTCGAACCCGCCGAATCCTCTTGCCAAATCGGTCCGTGACACCCACGTACTACTTGGCGTTCACTGTAATGCCCTCGGGAACAAATTATTTGTAGATATTTCCTTGAGCGTCAAAAACTGACGAGCATTGTCTTTGTTCTTGATTTTGTCAGTCGCACTTTCTTCGGTCTCCGTGAAAAACTACCAAGCCATTTTGCACTTTGCCGTTTTGTGGTAGGCTCGTATTAGTAACCCTACGTCTCATCGCCCGTAATTATTTTGTAGAGAGAAGAATCGTCCGCAATCGATAAAGTTTCGGCTGGCATCCCCGTTACTGATTTTGTCGATTTGCAGAAGATAACGAATTTTCACAACGTTTGCATCGACCGAACTTGTGCTGGGGCATTCTGACCTTGCATCATCCTCTAGCGACTCCCGCCCTTCCTTAAAGCGTTTAAGCTACTCAGACACTTCTGAATGTGATAAATAATCATCACCGTAAGCTTTTTTCAAAGATTCAAATATCTCCGTAGCTGTTTTACCCAGTTTTACTCGAAATTTAATCACTGCTGTATCCCACTTCTGTGACACGACTACGACTCATACACTTCGCACGTCTAATACTCAGCACTGACTACTCATAACTGGCTGGTTGGCAAATGTGTTATTTATGGATATGAGGGATGTGTCAAGCTTTTACTATTATTTACGAGATGGCACTGCTTAAAAGCAAGGGAAAAAAATCAGCCCGGCAACTTTCTGGACACAATACCAGTATTTTTATAATTATATTATTATATTTATATAATTTTTTTATAAGACTCTGCGAACTTTTTAACCAATGCTTAGAAGAGGGGAAGATACCAAACGGTTGGAACAACTCAATTATTGTGCTTTTATATAAAAAGGGAGATAGTGCTGATTTGGAGAACTAACGACCAATCAGTCTTCCTTCCCAGATCTACAAGTTATTTATAAAAATACTCACGAATAGAATAACAAGAAAATTGGACGACTATCAACCAATAGAACAAGCTGCTTTTAAAAGAGATTATAGTACATGTGAGCATCTCCTAACAATGAGAATCTTGATAGAGAAGCCTGTAGAGTATATGTTTAGCTTTTGTCGACTTTCGAAAGGCATTCGACACAGTAGAACATTGGGCTTTTTTCAGAGCACTGGAAAATGCGAGAGTGGACTCCAGATATGTGGAACTCTTAAAGTATATATATAATAACACCACTTCAACTGTTTATATCAATGAAAAAACCAGACCGATTAGAATAAAACGAGGCATAAGACAGGGAGATGTATTGTCACCAAAGATGTTTACGTTGGCTCTTGAAGATGCATTCTAAAGGTTAGATTGGCATGATAGAGGTATTCTAATAGATGGAAAACGGCTGAATCACCTGAGATATGCCGATAATATCGTTATCATAGCTGAAAATACTGAAGACACCCAACAGATGTTGATAGAACTAGACATCGAATGTTCGAAAATAGGCCTCAACATGAACAACTCCAAGACCAAAGTCATGTGCAGCACGGATCCGTTGATCGAAATAAACAACGAAATACTTGAAAATGTGAAAAGTTATGTGTATCTAAGGCACACAATTGCATTAGGCAAAGAGAACCAAACAATTGAAATCGACAGACGAAGGAGACTCGCCTGGGGTGCATTTGGTAGACTGGGAGATACACTCAAGAATAAAAATATACCAATGAGTATACAGTCAAAAATCTTCGATCAATGTGTTCTGCCGATTTTGACATATGGTGCTCAAACATTGAATCTAACGAAAAAATGTATACACAAGCTTAGAGTTACACAAAGAGCAATGGAGAGGCAGATGCTGGGAATATCTGTGAGGGACCGAAAGAGAAATGACTGGATCCGAGGGGTGACAAAATGCAGAGATGTAGCAGACGCCGTGGCGGAACTGAAATGGAATTAGCAGGACATATAGCTCGTGATCAAGAGAGAAGATGGCCACACACTATTTTAAAATGGAGGCCATATCTCGGAAGAAGATCCAGGGGACGACCACTCACCCCGATGGACAGACGATATCAAGAGGTCAGTGGGATTAATGTGGTATAGAATTGCCCAATGCCGAGAGAGATGGCGATCAGTGAGGGAAGCCTATGTTCAGGAATGGACTTCGGAAGGCTTATGAGAGAGATTTATATACATTTTTTTGACATATTTACGTTCATTATAATTCTAAAAGTACGAGGCTGGTTTGAAAAGTCCGTGCAAAAATAAACACTACTTATGTGTTTTTGGGGTAAACCCGATAAAATCTTTGTCCCGCCAGCCATTTCTTCAAATTGGGGAACAAATAGTAGTCCGAGGGAGCCAAGTCTGGAGAATAGGGGGGTTGTGAAACGAGTTGGAATCCTATTTCCATTAATTTTGCGACCACAACTGCTGAGGTGTGTGCTGGTGCGTTGTCGTGATGGAAAAGGACTTTCTTGTGGGCCAATCGCGGGCGTTTTTCTTGCAGCTCGGTTTTCAAACAGTCCAATAACGATGAGTAATATTCACCTGTAATAGTTTTACCCTTTTCCAGATAGTCGATGAGGATTATCCCTTGCGAATCCCAAAAGACAGTCGCCATATACTTTCCGGCCGAAAATTTTGAAACCACTTATAAACTATTCTAATCGAAGGTACAGAGTCACCATAATGTTTATCAAGCTTCTCTTTAGTCTCCTGAGGCGTTTTGCCTTTCATAAAGTAATGTTTAATCACCACACGAAATTCTTTTTCCTCTATTTCTTGAAAATCACTCGACTTCCTTGATTCACACGAATGCCAAACACAAAGAAATAGACCAATATGGCTGAAACTTGGTGTGCGTTCATTCAAGAGATGCTACTAACTAAACATGACCTCGATAGGCGCCGGTGGTGCCATCTCTCGGACTTTGCACGGACTTTTCAAACCAGCCTCGTATAATATATAACAAATAGCTGGTTGAAAATACGAAGAATCCTCATTTAATAACATTATAAACAAAGAAGGGCAGAAAAGATGTTTATAGCAACCAGAATTTTGTCTGTTTTACCGTTCATACACTTCCTGCTCCTTAGACCTAATTTTCAAAAAATATATCGTCAGTTTCCTTTTGGAAATAATGGATTACAGGATAAGTAACAACAGCGTTCTCATGCGCATGAACAAGGACTTGGAAATGGTCACGACCCTTAAGCGACGTAACTTAGAATATTTTTTCCACATTATGAGACATCCAGCAAAATACCAAATCTTGCATCTGATTATAGAGAGGCAGATTCCAGGCAGACGTGGTCCAGGAAGAATAAGAACATCGTGGTTGAAAAATTTAAGGCACTGGTACGGGAAGTCTACGGTCCTACTGTTCCGAGCGGCTGTCAATAAGACGATCATCATGAACATGGTAGCCAACATGACAAATAAGGGTAATGGTGCTCGAAGAAGAAGAATTATAGATTTATCTGAAAAAAAAGATGTTTGCATTGCCAAAAACCCAAAATTTATAAAAATATAACATACAATTTTAAAGAAGCAAAATAATGTATACAGGACTAAGTTTGGCAATTATTTTGCAAAATAAAGCGAATATAAACACTGAAATTAATACTCGATACTGGTGGTGGTTTTTAATGACCATTAAGTATTATATTTCTTGTTATTGTTTCTCTTTTGTGTTTCAGATTGCCGAAAGCTCCCAGTGATGCTTTGGATATCATATTTCCGCCAGGCAGAGTATACGAAAGTTTCTCCTATTAATTTAATAAAAAAGTGTGACACTAGTCCGGAAGTATTTCATAACAAACGTATTATCTGACTTTGTTATTTTATGGTAATATGGAAACTAACAATTTTGAGTAGTTTTGCTATATTTTGTACAGGGTGAGTCAACGATAGAGTAAAGTTCATTATCTCATTTGTTTCGGGAATGACGAAAAAATGTTAAATACAATAGTTTTAGGGAATGTTAAAGTGCACAGTTTAAAATTATTTTTGAGTATACAGGGTACTTCAAAAAAGTGTGGCCCATATAACATTTTTTTTAAATGGAACATCCCATTTTCTAATTTATTTTTAAATTTTGCGTAGAATTTTATAACTTTTTTTTATTAATAATGTTATATACCTAAACCTAGTAGTTTTTCTAATGTTTCAATTTAAAAAAAAAATACTAGTTTTTCAGTTTTTTTTAAAAAATTGCGAGTAGCGCCATTGTTTCTGAAGGTGGAATACTCCTAATTGGTTGAAAATTTGAGTTAGATGCTACAGGGTGTTCAAAATAAATTTATACATTTCGACTATTTTAAATTGAAAAATCTCAAATTTTTTAAATGGCAAACCCTCTTTTATTAAATATGTCATATATCTATTTCTAATAGTTTTCGATTTATTTTGAATTTTTAAATTTTTACCCTTGTTTTTAATACACTTACGCTATAACATCATAGTTGCCAAGACAAAACAAAAATGTAGGCATTGTCAAATTTTGACATGTCTATTAAGCAAGTAAAAATAGTTTAATTTGTTACAGTAAGTGACGTATAAAGGTAATAGTTATGGATTTTCCTAAAAATGAATTAATTGATATGAGCGAGGCAGGAAAAAATTGTCTTTTGGCAATAAGGCTTTACGGAGCGAAGTAGCCTATAGACGTATATCATCTAGAAAATCTTTTCAGTGCTTACTGGAAGGGTTTGATGATAGTGTAGCGTTGAGTATACGAAACGGAAAGTAGTAAACCAGAATGATACCAATGGGGAAAAAGAAATGGAGATTTTACTTTATGTTGAAGATAATCCCCAGGACAGCAGTCGTCAACTAGCTGTCTTATCTGACACATCCCAATCTACGGCTAATCACACCACGAGAAAATACAAGTATTATACCTTTCATATGGAACTACACCAAAAACTTCAAGAGTGATTTTGAACGACGAGTAAACTTTTGTACTACCATGATTGGAGTAGTAGAGACCGATCCAAATTTTTTATCCAAAATAAATGTTTTCTGATGAAGCTACTTTTCGCAGTAATGGAGCAGTTAACAGCCATAACATGCATTATTATTCAACAGTTAATCCATTTTGGATCCGGGAATTTCAAAACCAAAACCATTGGTCGCTTAATGTATGGTGTGGAATATTAGATTTTCGAATTATTCGTCCATATTATTTCCGCGAACCACTTAACGGGTCTAGATATCTAAATTTTTTACAAAACGAATTACCCCAGCTTCTTAAAGGGGTTGATAACTTTGAAAGGGAACAAATGTGGATTCAACAAGACGGAGCTCCTGCTCATTAGCATCGGAAAGTTCGGGAATTTTTAAACGATCGTTACCCACAAAAATGGATCGATGGATTCATTCAGTGGCCCTCTCGATCATGTGACTTAACACTTTTAGACTTCTTTTTGTGGGACTACATTAAAGATCGTGTTTATGTGAATCCCCCTACAACACCAGTAGATATGGAAAATAGGATACGGGATGCATGCAGAACAATAACTCCCTTTATGCTCAGGAAAGTGAAGGAAAATATAGTAAAACGTCTAAACAAGTAGACGGCCAAATTTTTGAACATTTATTACGTCATAATAATTAATCATTAGATAAGTTAAACTATATTAAAATTATTATTAACTATTTGTTTATGTTTTCACAATAACGTAAGTATATTAAAAACATGGGTAAAAATTGAAAAATTCAAAATAAATCGAAAACTATTAGAAATAGATATATGATATACTTAATAAAACTTGGAGGGTTTTGTAAAATCTATCAGAAAAAATAATAATATACAGGGTGTGCCATTTAAAAAATTTGAGATTTTTCAATTTAAATTAGTCGAAATGCATAAATTTATGTTGAACACCCTGTAGCATCTAACTCAGATTTCTTTAGACATATATTTTTTTTCATCTCTATAGAACGCTCGTACCAATTATGAGTATTCCACCTTCAGAAACTATGGCGCTACTAGCAATTTTTTACAAATCTGAAAACTAGTATTTTTTTTAAAACTGAAATATTAAAAAAACTAGTATGTTTAGGTATATAACATTATTAATAAAAAAGTTATAAAATTTTCCGCAGAATTTAAAAATAAATTAGGAAAATAAATTAGGAAATAGGATGTTCAATTTAAAAAAACATGTTATATCAGCCATACTTTTTTGAAGTACCCTGTATACTCAAAAATAATTTTAACCTGTGCACCTTAACAT
Source organism: Pachyrhynchus sulphureomaculatus (assembly GCA_019049505.1). NCBI lineage: Eukaryota > Metazoa > Arthropoda > Insecta > Coleoptera > Curculionidae > Pachyrhynchus > Pachyrhynchus sulphureomaculatus. Next base: position 141,375,722 of record CM032454.1, on the reverse strand, counting down.
TTCCTAAAACTATTGTATTTAACATTTTTTCGTCATTCCCGAAAAAAATGAGATAATGAACTTTACTTTATCTTTGCTTCACCCTGCACAATCAATACAATATTTTTCTACTAAGTTTCCCTGAAAATTATACATTACCCACATTACATACCCATTGCTGTGAAGACATATTTAATAATTACATAGACTGGACTAAATGTACGGTTGGTTGTAAGTGAAACATTTTAAGAATAGTATCAAATGAAAATACTTTGGACGTTTAAATGTTTCAAATTTATTAGAGGATTACAATATAATATAATAAACCGTTTTCAACTGGCATTTTAAAAGTAATAAAAAAGGTTAAATTAGTGAAAAATTAAAAAAAAAACCTTTTCACAGAGACATCATTAAGTTGTTTTTATGATTATATTTACTAACTACACCAGTAAATACTATTAACCAAAGATTTTAAAAATAAAAAATGCTGTAAAACCCATGTTAACGACCATCCGTATAAAACAACCACCTGAGTATAACGACCGATTTTAAATTCCTTGGATTTACAAATGGAAATTCCTGTTCTTTTCTACCCTCTTATACCGAGCCTTCTCTTAAACGACCGCCGGCATCTATCATCGGAATTTCCTAGTACACATCAATGCCAAAAACACACTCAATAAAGGGCAATAAAATACCATAATGACTAGGTTTTTTCAAAAAAGCATAAAGTAACATTGCCCCAATTCGTAAGAAATGTAGATCAGGTACAAAATACCTAATGGGTGTGGGTACATAAAATTTGTTTCTTAAGCTCATGAAATTTGGTTTTAATATTAGTTTTATTCTGAACTTTTATCGGTTAACTTAAATATTCGGGTATGGCAGGAAAAAGGAACCATCTTTCCTTCAAAGAAAAAATTGAAATAATCCACGAAAGTGAAAAACATGGTTTGGGTACCAGCACTTGGCTAAAAAATTTAAAGTAATCGAGACTCATATCGAGAACTCTACTGCTACGAAATAAAGAATAAGTTAGAAATTTGAACAAGAAAGAAAATTTCCTAAAACCGAAGGACTTGCTGTGGACTAAGTCGTTTTCAGTTCTTTTTGTCAGTCTCGAAACAAGCATTTACCAATATCTAGAATGAAGCTAGACACCAAAAAGGCTGGCGCTGACGGAATACCTGCCATAGTTCTCAAGAACTATGCAAGGGAACTAACACCAGTTTTCTGGAGACTTTTCAACCTATCCTACAGAAAGGGAATATTTCCTTCCTGCTGGAAATGTGCCACAGTTCAGCCGATACCTAAAAAAGGCAAGAAGACCTTGCCAAATAACTACCGACCAATCGCACTACTCTCAATAATATCGAAAGTCATGGAAAAGGCTATCAATCAGCATCTTCTAAAATATCTTGAAGGATTCAACATTATTAGTGATCACCAATATGGCTTTCGTAAAAATAGATCAACAGGAGATCTTCTCGCTTATGTAACACATGTTTGGAACAACGCAATTGAACACTTTGGAGAATCTCGAGCGGTTGCTCTTGACATATCCAAGGCATTTGACCGTGTTTGGCACGATGGGCTGTTGGCTAAGTTACGTTCTTATGGTATGTCTGAAAAGTTCTGTTTGTGGCTCTTATGTTTCCTCAGAGAGCGTTCTTTACGAGTGGCAGTCGACGGATTTCTTTCTAACACCTTCACTATCAACGCCGGTGTGCCCCAAGGTTCCATACTATCTCCTACTCTCTTCCTTATTTATATTAACGATCTGCTGGAAAAGACCGAGAATCTAATCTACAGCTTTGCAGATGACAGTACACTTATCTCTTCATTCACTTTGAATGCTCGGACATCGACTACTCAGACGGATATCCGCAGACAGCAAGAAGTCATTCAACTTAACAAAGACCTGGAAGAAATTCTATCTTGGGGTGACAGTAACCAAGTGGAATTTAACGCTACAAAAACCCAGACGGCAGTTTTTTCTAAAAAAGTTAACGTTGCAGAACCCGACATAGTTATGTCGGGGCACTCCATCCCTCTAACATCGTCACTCAATCTGTTAGGCGTTAATTTGGGAGCAAATATGTCCTGGCATGAACATGTTGCAGGCATAGCAAGGAGAGCTTCTCAAAAGTTGGGAATATTGTTTCGAACCAGAAAGCTTTACACTCCACAACAACTGTTAATTCTTTACAAAGCTCAAATTCTACCAACTATGGAATACTGCTCCCATGTTTGGAGCTCCGCTCCCAAACATACACTGCATTTGTTGGATTCTATCCAGAGAAGAACTGTTCGTCTGATTGGACACCCGGAACTGACCGACGGCCTTGATTCGCTGGAACATCGAAGAACGGTTGGCGACTTGAGCCTATTCTACAAGTACTTTCATGGAAAGTGTTCGAAGGATGTGGCCTGCTTAATTCCTCCCAGAGCGGTGCATGTTAGGAGTACACGTCGCGCTAATACTTCACATTCGTATGAGGTTCAGCTTGTTACTCCTCGTACAACGCTTTTCAAGCAGTCATTTATATGGAGAACATCATACCTTTGGAATAGTTTGCCCAGGACTGTGTTTCCCATCGAGTACAATCTACAGCGATTCAAGAACAACGTGAATCGCTTTCTCCGCACACGTATCGCTCCTGTAGCGCTTTAGGGATTTCCCTGTAGCACGTGTGTTAGATTCATCAAAGGGATGGTTAGAAAGATTATCTCGTCGGCATCATGTTGCCTTCAAGACAATATATGGCAAACCTGCCGGTGTTAATATTGAAGATGTCAAAACTTAAAAAGAAAAGGCCACTTTAAAGAATTTTACCCCAATGCAGACGAGACGGGCAACTGTCCTGGAAGAAAAAAAACTGCAAAACAACGAATTACAATTTTGTTCTATGCCAATATGGTAGGTGAAAAGGAGGAAGTACTTATCGTACGCAGGAGCAAAAATCGTCAATGTTTTAAAGGGGCACACATTGACAAGTTGGCTCTCCAATGGAGCTTCAGTAAAGAAGCATGGATGACTGCAAACATCATGACGATATTTCTGCACAAAAATGAAGAAGCAGAATAGGAAAATAGTATTGTTTCTCGAGAATTCAACATCTCACTCCAAAATTTGACTGGATAATGTCAAAGTTATCTTTCTTACACCGAATACTACCTCACATTGCCAACCCTTGAACCAAGGCATTATCTAGAATTTTAAAATGCTCTATAGAAATTACTTTATAATGTATATCCTATTTGGATTAGTGATATATTGTAGATTTTTCGTTTTATTAGCCACGAGGTTGTATGTATATTATTTTTAATTTAAAATTTGAGACATCACAACCAACCTCTAGCATCGGATTCGAACCAGCGATCAGCGGGTAACTTGACAGTTTCTATACACACCTCGCTATAGGGGCTGGCGTTTGTAGGATTTAAAAAACGATTTATTAAACATTATTTTATCGCATCTGTAACCAGTTTTTGAAATTTCTATTTTAGTTACGTAATCGCTATTACGAGTTTTACGAAAATTATTGTTTCATTGAATTTATTTCACACAATTTCGTTTTATCACTCCGATTTTCCATGGATGTTGAATTATCGAGTAAGCTAACACCATACGTCCAGATTCAGAGTAATAACGACCATTAAATTCATTAATCAAAACTTTGGCTATATAATGAATGGTAATATAAACTGCTGCACATAATTAAGGAATATTGATTTTTGTATCTTTGGTTTCAACCATATGTTAACAAACAATTAATCGTTTTTACAATTATTGTTTAAAGTTAAAACGCAGTTCATCAATCAAGAATAATTGAGAGTAGAGCATAAGAACTTTTTACGGAATATTTAATTATTTCAAATTTTTTTATGTGTTAGAGACCTAAGTTTATAATATTCTTTGAATTATGGTTTTATCATTCCTAGCTCAAGAGGAGCGAAACTGCTAGATTATGAAGAAGTCAGTTCTCGGAACAAAGTCTGAAGAAGCCGGCAGGATGACCGGCAAAACATCAGCATGACTTTTTTTCAATCGACACACAAAAACCACATATGTTCTGTAATTGCTAGATTCTAAACAAAAGAGAACTTTCGCCTGATTGGGGACCTGTAACTCACCGGATTCTTTAAGACATGGAATAAAAGTTGTCAACTTAATCCTATTCTACAAATACTTTCATGGGAAGCGTTTGATTGATATAACGAGCTTGATTCCTCCCATAGCAGTCCATGGTAGAAATACACAGCGCGCTAATACATTACATGCATAAAAAGTCAGCTTATTACTATATACCACCTTCTGCAACAACTCGTTTATAAGAAGAGCCTCTCCCTTTCAGATTGAACTGCCCTGAACTATGTTTTCATCTGAGTACAACCTGCAGCGATTTGCTACATTCGTGCAAATTCCATTTTTATGGCAATTTAGGGATTACCCGGGAGCGCATTTATCGTTCTCATAAAGAAATGAATTTTGACGTCAAGGAGTTATTTGAGTTAATTTTCCTTCCAGAAAATCATTTATGGATTATATTACAATAAGGCAACAATATTTTTTATTGACCCATGTGGGATACAAAGTACTGAAATTGAAGCTCTCTCTCTTGAGACTTACCAAAAAAAACTGCTGAGTATAAACGGTTAGACTGAAATTTTCTAGACTTTACCGACACACCCTTAGTACGGTATGGAAACACCAAGTATCCCAGCTAAGAATCTTCTGTCATTGTGTTTACTCTTTATGTTGAGCCTCCCCCCCACAAGAACCATAAAACTAACCAAAACTAACACGATTATATATGAAAGTTCTATCTGAATCTGAATATTTATGAATTTACAGAGATTTAGTAAGACAATTCAGTATTCAGTCCTTCGCCCAGATAGCTTCTATCGAGCAGCGCTTACTTATAAAGCACCAGAAGTCTCGAGTTCCTGTAGTCCTATATTCTGCTAGGTCATCTCAGGGTAGATTCGTTCTTTTTATTTCCCACCTTATCGTGTCTTTACTTTGTCACTATTAAAAATTTGTTAGAATTAAATAAGCACCACCAAATTTTATTTTATTATGAGCTGACCCTGCAGGCTATTATAGAGGATAAAAAAATACTGAAAAAAACGAATTATCAATATTTAGTTAAATTCAGGTCAAAAGGTAAAAAAGATTCTCAAAAGTTATCTCGGCACTTCAGATAACCGTTTCTCTCCAACACAAATAAGATAAATGGCGCTAACAGAGAATTATTACAAACTCAGTGGTCACCTAGGCAAAAAAATATATAAACACTGAGTTTCCAAAAATCGATGTTGCCTCGATAATAATTCAGAAGAAAACTTAGCCAAACGAAATGCAATGTTAAAATTTTAATTACAGTAAGAATTACTCTGCACAGGGGGATTTAGGGAGAAACTCTATTTAGTATATTATTATACATTATTTACACTACTTAAAAAGATTAACCTTATACGCTAATTACAACAAAAATAACTGGACAAGTGCAAGTTGAACTTGCGCAATAAGTGTTCCGTACGTGGATTGCTTTCAAAATAAAAAATTTTGTTACGGAGGTATAAAATGATCAGGGACTTCACAAAACCCATCCCAAATGAGTTTTCAACAAAGTTTTCAATCTCTAGTGAAAACTGACGACCTTGAATTTTTTTTTTATACACCAGATAAATTATTAAAGGTAATGCACTCGTGATAATTTTCGTTCAATCTACACCTCGTGGAGAATATTCTAGAATTTTTTCAAATTTTTTGATCAGTGCTTTTCGAGATAAGGGGGGACAACGATTTTTCGCGATTTTTTAAAAATAATACAAAGAAAAGTGTGCGCAACTATTAAATTATATATATTTTTTACTTGTATTTTCACAAGCTTTCATTTGACACCACACTCGATGACCTTGTAAAAAAAAAAATATTTTTACTTCCAATTTTACCCCCCAGAACTAACCCCTTAAGCCAAAATTTAACTTTTAAAACTATACGGCTCTGATTATGCCATACATTGGTATATTTGTATCAAATTTCAACTTACTGTGTCAAATAGTTTCGGAGAAAATCGGGTGTGACAGACGGATACATGAAATAAATGCGTGAAATTCGTTTCTGTAACTTTTGGTTCTAACTGTAATAATGATTTATTACAGTTATGTAACCTAACAATTTATAAATGTAATAAACAAAAGAGAAGTTAAATCAAGCCAAAAAAAAACGACGTTTTCCTCAATATCCACTTTTCCAATATCCGCGTGCTTTGTATTTGTTAGCAGTCAGTTCAAATTTCCTGTCTGCCGTAATAACAGATATTCTGCATTCTTGTGTTCAAATCATAAACACTGCATGTGCAGAAGTAATCTGCTCTATGTTCTTCCTGTAGCTTCGCATATTACACAACTTTGCCTATTTAAAATTGAACGAAGTTGGTTGTATGTTTCTAATTTTGTTGTCAATTCAACAGATGCTATTGACTAAAACGAACCAACTTAGACAAATAAGAGAAATGTTAAAATTAACAAAAATTATACAAGATATCAGGGTTGGAGAAAATAATGTAAAAACTGGGCAAATACACATTAATTATTTGTTATTAAGGTATTTCTATCTTTGTTTATAACTCGTAGAGCTAATGAATAGTTTTCAATGGAATATTGTACTACTTTTGCAAAAATATCTCTGCCAATTGCGATAGCGATATGGGACGCGGAAATTTGATTATCACTCTTAGACGGCTATCGTGCCTTTTGGGGAACTGTCCAGGCCCATCCGCAGAATAAGGAGATTCCCAAATGTTTGGGCCCATATACTGCGATGTCATAAGACTGCTGGAGCAAGCAGTCACCCACAGTGCTTCGGATTTTATCTATAGGATGGTAAGTTGCAGATAGTTGCTGTTCTTATAACATCCATAACAACAAGTAGGCTCAAGCATTGGACTCTGTCTAGCTTGAACTGAATCAATTTTCTCTCGGTTATAATCCACCACACCTGCACTCTCACATCACAGTTTAGTAGAGGTTCCAAGACATTTTCCAAACATAAGTGATCATGAAATTATTGGTGTCAGAATAAAACTCGCTTATAGCCACCCAGCCCCCAGGAAGGTGTATATGAAGGATTGCTCTTCAGGCAGAAATTTGAAAAGATTACAGAAGCGCTGATTGGTAAGAACTGGAATTACACATCCACAGATGTTGATGTTATATATACTGACTTTTCAAGAATAATACACGAAATATTTGACCATTTAACCACAGTAAACATACTACAGTAGCGAAACTGAGGTCCAATTTGGTGACCAGATTTTGACGGCGCGTGCGTCGACGGGTCCTTTTTCAAAATGGCCGCTCAGTGTTTACATCCGATCTCGGAATGTGTCTTTGGAAATGTATTGTCCATCGTTTCTTGACGTGACTGCAGTTTATATGAATATAAAGACAGAAAGAAAGGGAGTTTGTAGACAAAGAGAATTAAAAAAACGTTTGTAAATGAAGAGAATCGAAAAGGTTGAAAAACAATTTATATAATCATGGGGAAAGGAGGTTATTGTTGTGCCGTTGAGAATTGCAATATTCCATATAATTATTTTCGCAAATTATTTGCTCGAGTCACACTTTTTTATGCTCTAAAATTTGCAAATATGAAATTTCTAACTCAATCAGGGCGCGCTAAGACTATTATTCTAAATCATAACTAAATTTAATTATGCCTTATTTACATCACATGTAATCATCAACAGTATTATCCGTCAAAGTTTAAGTTGCTGCATTAATGATTTTTTTTGCAGTTCCTCTGTTTTTAGTTGAAACAATGATTTCATAGAAATCATGGTATGCGATTAAAGTTGTTGATTATTTTAATAAATCTCTATTGCTTGCTTTCACAAGACAACTTTTCACTATCTTAAATGCATTTTTGAAAAAATACAATATGCATGAAACAATATTATCATTACTAATGTACATTCTGTTTAGGCGTATTTGCTCAAGAGACGGCCTTCCAGGGAACCTTGATTGATTTAATAAAACGTTCGTATTGGTAGAGTGATTTGGTCATTAAAGCTTGAAATTTATTTCTAAACTTAGTTCGGCTGGTTATTTAAAAATCCTGACGTGATTGCTCAATTCTGACCTCGAATTCAGTTTCAGCGCCTAAAAATACATATCGGTATAGTGATCTGTTCGGTAGTGAAAAACTTTTTTTGTGTGCCTGTGTAATTTTTTTTTTATGATTAATAAATAATCCTCCAAATTCTGGTTTTTAGAAAGATTTATTTTTGTGTAAACTAGTATTCAGTTATTTAAAACTATTTATATTTGATAAATTATAAATAAAACATATTATTTTTTTCTAAAAGGTGTATTCTCAAGAGGCTTCTAGTTTTCAATAACTTCATCTGAATTAATTGTTTGACACACCTTTTCTAATAATAAACCTGATAAATTCAACACTGTTTAATTGCAAGTACAATTAATACTCTGAAAGTGACTTTTTTTTTCTATTTTTCTCTATAAATTACATTGCTCCTTTTTCATGCCAATCCTTCAAAAGTTTCTGTGAATATATTGTAAGGAATACAGAACCTATAACAACATATTTATTATTTTTAAATTTTAGACAGTATATTTTATTTTTCTTATAAGCTGGGTTTGAAAGTTTAAATATTAAGTGTCGTGTTGATATCACAAAACCACTGGGGAATGGGATTATTGAAATAACTGATATAAATGGATTATTGAATCAAATATGCTATTAAAATAAGAAAAATTTTAATGCGATTCCAAAGAAATTTTTGTAATATGATTTTGTCAGACGATGTGTGCCAGAGGGTAAAATATTCTGAAAATAAATTCGTTAAATGGACAGTACAACTAATCGAAGTCCATTTTGATGGTAATTATGGTTACTATTAAAATTTTGAAGATTTAGTTACCTCTTAATAATATTCCTCCTATAAAGAACTATTGTTGTATACCTATATTATAAATTAAATATAGTTATTTTCCTTTTAAACTGTAATTGATAATACTCGGTATATATGAGTCAATCATTTCTCCTAATGAAGCTAATATGGTTAGCGAAACGCGCGTCGAGTGCAAAAATAAAATGTTTGGTGTAGTGGTGATATATACTGAGTAGTGTCATTGTGCCAAAGATTCCACATTCCCAATATAGTTATAATTGACAAGTCAGCTTGGTCATAACTAAGTATTGTATGTAACTATAATTACGAAATTACTGTATTGACTCTTTGATCTAAATATTAATTCATTGTAAATAAAAGTAAGCGTTAATTACATTATCAAAAAGCAATACAGATAACAGAACACAAAATGGTATAGAACCTCTAAGAATCATTCACATAGAAAATAGAGGTCTATACATATACGTTCATAATTCATTAATAATATTATATTAACCTTTTTCGAAGTTACACAATATAGTTTTGTAGTTTAAGAAAAAATAAGTACCAAAAAAGTAGATACAGTGTTTTTTAATTAACGAGAGATCTATCACACCAAACCACACAACACTGCTTAGAAAAAAATGCTCTTATTTTAGAAGATGTTGACATCTTAGTAATGACAATTAAAATTAAATTAATTTAGTCCTTAAAAAACATCTTTAATCACAAATTTACTTGAAAAATGATGTAAATAACACTTTAACCTCAAACAGTGACGTTTAACTTTGATAGACTTTTGAATTTTTGGATAAGGTTATTAAAAACTGAAGTTGAATATGAAGAATTCCATCAAATACCTTCCTAAGTTTTTCACCTGTATTCATTTATTTTCTAACAAAGTGCTCCATTCTTTTTGTTTTTTTTTTATATTACTCATGCTGCATTAACTTTTATATTACTCATGCTGTATTAAATAACAAATCAAAAATTTTCAAACATTTCTATATCTATGATTTTGAATGATAAAACTTTGCACAATTTTATTTGTATTTCAAATCTCGCGCTGGTCCACTTTTAACATGGCGGATTGCCACGTGACCTTCTGAAAACGAACCTGATTTTCCTATGCGATTATCCTTGAGTTTCGCTACTGTATAGTGTGTTTACTGTGATTTAACTCCCCTGATGAAGAAGAAAAATCAAATACATAAATATCCGTGGATTACGCAGCAAGTAAGAGAGGCACAACGCACTAGAAATGAGGCTTACCGAAGATTTCAGTTCACCAAAGCTGAAGACGACTGGAATGTTTACAAGCTAAAAAGGAATAGGGTAACTTCAGTGATAAGAAGTGGAAAAACTAAATATTATGGCCGAAACATAGACGGATGTAAAGGGAATGGGAAGAAGATGTGGAAAACCCTAAAAGAATTGTTGGGCAACCAAAAGCAATGTGCTGATTTTAATAATATTGACTTTGGGCAATATGACGGAAGGGTGAGAGTTGTAGTCTTATCGCGACAGTGTATACTTTGTGTGTGTTTCCGGCCATAGTCCTCAAGAGCAACCTGAAACTTGCCTTCATCTTCTTCTTAGTATGCCTTATCTTCTAAGGACGTTGGCGATCACATTTACCCATCTGATTTTATCTATTGCCGCTCTAATCATTTCAGTAGATGTCATGTTTGTCAACTGTCGTAAGTTTTTAAGCCAGGAGATGCCGCGCCTTCAAGGTCCTCGCCTACCTTTACCTTTTTCCGTCAAGTATAAGTTGCAGAAGCTCATACTTTTAGCTTCTCATAATATGGCCAAAGTAAGTGCTTTTTCTTTCTTTAAAAGCTGGAATCAACTCTCGTTTCTTTCCTGTCTGATCAAGTGTTTCCACGTTTGTGGTATGCTCTGTCCAAGGAACACGCAGCATTCGGCGATAGAACCACATCTCGAATGATTCCATTCTTTGTTGTGTTATCTCTGTGATTGTTCTGTACCGTATAACATGACCGAGAATACGTAGCATTTTAGCAGTCTTGTTCTGGTTTTTAAGTTTAGTTGGCAGTTACAGAGTATGCTGCGCATTTTATTAAAGAAGCTTCGTGCTTTTTCAATTCTTGAGCGTATTTCAATAGAGTGGTCCCAATCTTCATTAATTACGCTTCCTAAGTACGTTATTTTTGTTACCCTTTCAAGTGTTTGTGGATGTACTTTAATATTTATGTTTGTATTAGGATTCTTACCGACCACCATTGTTTTTGTTTTGTTCGTATTCAGTTTCATTCCATATTCCTCGCATGCATTTACAATTCCATTCATGAGTCTTTGTAGGCCTTCTTCACTGTCCGCTAGAATGACAGTATCATCAGCGTAGCGGAGGTTATTTACACACACACACCATTAATTGTAATTCCATTACATATTAGAAAGTGCTTTATTGAAGATTTCTTCCGAATAGACATTGAATAACAGGGGTGACAAAATACAACCCTGACGTACGCCTTTCTTTATTTTTATTTCTTCGGACATACGATTCTCAACTTTTATTTTGGCAGTCTGGTTCCAGTATGAACTTGATATTATTTGTAAGTCTTTGTCATTAATGTTACACGATTTTAGTATTTCCATCATTTTCTCAGGATTTACCATATCAAAGGCTTTGTGGAAATCTATGAAGCATAAATAAACATTAGAATTGACATCCCTATATCTTTCAATCAGAACGCGGATAGAGAATAGTGCATCCCTCGTTCCTAGTCCGTTCCTATAACTGAACTCTGTTTGTCCAGTACGTTCATCTAGTTTTTTGTATACTCTTTGGTGGATTATTTTAAGGAAGAGTTTCAAAATGTGGTTCATTAGACTTATACTCTGGTATTCCTCGCACTTTCTAGAGTTATTCTTTTTTGACAGTGGTATAAAAATTGATGTCAGCCAATCATGAGGTACATCACCTGTGTAGTATACGCTGTTGAAAAGGTCCTGTATAATGTCCATATGTTTTTCAAAAAAGATTTTAATGATTTTTGTAGGTATATTATCTTCTCCTACTGTCTTTTCGTTATTAAGCTGATTTGCTGCTGCTAATATTTCGTCTTTATTTATGGGGGGCCCGTTGTATTAAGCTTATTTGTATTATATTGTCTAGTTGTGTCACTATACATTTACCGTATATATTCTTCCCATCTATCTATTCTTTCTTGTATGCTCAGTAGTAGTTTACTTTCTTTATCCTCTATTACTTGTGGTTGCCTTTGTAACCTTGGTCCAGCAGCTTCTTTGATTTTCTTATGTAAACTAAATGTGTCATATTTCTTCTCTAATGCTTCTATTTCCTTGCATTGGTCATTTAGCCACATGTCTTTAGCCTCCTTTATCTTTCCTTTTATTAGGTTGTGCGTTTTCTTTTGTATTTTATATTATTGTTGTTCTTATACTTTCATCTTACTTCCATCATATCCAATATTTCCTCCGTCATCCATGATGGTTTCTTTTTGGTTGCATTTTGTTTCAGGTGCTTTTCCATTACCTCTTTCAGTATTTCTCTGATGTGGTACCATTTTTCTTCCGGTGTCTAATGAATTCCCAGCTTGTCTGTATCCAGACTTCTACGAATATTCTCATGAATCCCCTTTTTTTTTACTTCTTCTTACAGTTTGTCGATGTTAATATTGCCTTGCCTTCATACCAACAGGATATTCGCCAACATGTTTATTTTACGGTTTTCGTGTTTTTTCCGTGATTATTCCTAAACATTTAACTGAGGCTTTATTCTGCAGCATATTACATAGAAGTGTAAGTCTCGGCAGTGTGTTCAGCTTCTTTTTGTTTATTAAAAAGTCCCGGACAGTTTAACTCGGCTTTAAGCCAAGTCCCTCATTTTGACCCGATCTACTCATAATATTTAGGGTCCTCTGCATTGGGCCCCACGTTGCCACTTATACATATTTGTTTGAGGTACACACCCATTTACATTATTTATCAGTATTTAGAAAAAGAAAAGTTACATGATCTTCATTTTTTACTTAGCGGTTGAGTTGCTAAATTAGCTAAAATCATACGCCGTGAACCAGAGTGATAACGGTTATATCACAAACTGATAAATTTAAAAGTAAAAGACCTATAATAAACACCAATATTACTACCTGCGAGTTCATATTTTCTATAAAAATTTATTTTTTACAATAAAAGAAAATATTCCTTAGATATTTCTGATATGTTAATATTGAATTGTCAATTTGCTTGCTTGTGCAATCTTATTTCTAACACCCGTACTATCAACGTCAATGTAGCCCAGGATTTCATTCTATCTTATACTCTCTCTTCTTTGCTTTAACAATCAACTATAAAAGACTAAAAATACATTATAAAGCATTACTTCTGAAAGCTGTTCTTGTTACTTCAGTAACTCGAATACCAAGTGTCCTGACAAAGATCAATAGATGACAGGACAAAGATTTGAAAGCAAGTCTGTGTTATGGTGACGGTAACTATGTAGAATTTAACTTCACAAAAATTAAGACAGGTTAACGTTACAGAATCCGAGTTAAGTATGTCGAGACATTCTGTTCTATTAGCGTCATCATTCAACTTGCTGAGCATTAACTTCAGAGCAAATATGCATTTTATATATAGAAACGAAAGTTTAGTAGTAGCACAATATTATTAAGTTCTACATACTATCAAAGTCGACTATCGATAGAATACTGCTTCCATGTTTACGGCTCTGCAGTTTCTTATCCATGATTATTCCTGAATATTTGACTGACTCTTTATACTGCAGTATATTACCTAGAAGTGTAAATCTCGGCAATGCATTCAGCGTCTTTTTCTTTATTAAATAGTCCCGGTCAATTTTACTGGGTTTTAAGCCAAGTCCCTCATTTTGACCTGATCTCTTAATGTTTAGGGTCATCTGCATTGGGCCCGATGTTGCTACTTATAGATATTTATTTGGGGTATACATCCATTTACATTACTTATGATTATTTCGAAAAAGAAAAGATGCCTGATCTTCATTTTTTGCTTAGCAGTTGAGTTGCCAAATTAGCTAAAATCATGCGCTGTGAACTAAAGTGACAACGGTCATAATACAAACTGATAAATTTAAAAGTAAAAGAACACCAATATTACTACATGCGAGTTTATATATTCTATAAAAATTTATTTTTTACAGTAAAAGCAACATTCCTTAGAAATTTCTGATATTCTCATATTAAAAAAATTTGATATTTTTAATGAATTCTCTTCCAGCTAGCTATCAATCTTTACGTTACACTTGCTTGTGCAATCTTATTTCTAACATCTGTACCATCAGCGCCGATGTAGCCCAGGATTTCATTTAAACATACAAAAGACCAAAAATACATTATAAAGCATTACTTCTGACAGCCGTTCTTGCTACTTCAGCCACTCTGAATGCTCGAATACCAAGTGTCCGCAAATAGCGATAGATGACGGGACAAAGCCTATAAAATCGAAAATAAAATGAAAAATTAGATTTTTCGCAAATATCTTTAAAAACAAAAAAAGATATTGAAAAACTACACCACGTGAAAGAACGGGAAATTTTACAAAAAAAATAAATAAATAAATATAATATATATATATATATATATATATATATATATATATATATATATATATATATATATATATATATATATATATAAATATATAAATATATATAAATATATATATATATATATATATATATATATATATATATATATAATAATGTTTTTTTTTAGTTTTACCATAATTTAAAAAAGTTATTAAAAATCAAATGGCCTTCAGTTGTAGTGGGGAATCCTGCTTTGCAACCTAATTTATGATTAAATTAATGTTTCTGTATACCGTTAAATATTTTGAAATTAACTGTTAAGGGTAAGTTGGGAATGTGAAATCTTTGGCACAATGACACTACTCAGTATATATCACCATTACACCAAACACTTTATTTTTGCACTCGACGCGTGTTTCGCTAACCATGTTAGCTTCATCAGGAGCGATGATTGACCAATCAATCATCGCTCCTGATGATTGACTGGTCAATCTTCGCTCCTGATGAAGCTAACGTGGGTAGCGAAATGTGCGTAGAGTGCAAAAATAAAGTGTTTAGTGTAGTGGTGATATATACTGAGTAGGAGTATTAAGAGGTTTCTTGGAGTACTGATTGAGAATCCGATGACAGAGAGTACGTAATTCATTTAATTTCTTTGAGCAATTTAGAATTCGTGTGTTTTCAATAACTCTGATGTTTAAATGAAATATAAATACTTGGTACTTAAAGCTTAAACTTTTACATTTCATTTCCCGCGTTTAAATATATATTTTTTTAGATTAACCCTTCAGCGGGCGCGCTATAAAGTTTTACACGAAAAGGCGCGCGGCGCATTTTATGCTCCACGGAATTATTATTGAAATTAATAAAATATTTAAAGAATTTTTTGTTATATTTTCGAAATTTATTGATTTTAATAACACAAAATTATTTAAACAGAATTTTTATATACAAATACTTTACTAAAGGATAACTAGTGTACCAATTATCTGTCGTTAAATTTTGATTTGAACCTTTTATTTCTTCCACAAGTCTGAGTACAATATTTGTTGGCGAATTTGGAACTCTGTACGAACCTTCAGGTTATTGTCCACAATAAATTTCTATGTTGCTAACGAAGTTTTTGTGTCGCATAAAACAAACATTTTGATACCGTATTTGGCCGGCTTATTGGGTATGTACTGTATGAAACTACATCTACCACGAAAACCTTCAAGTTTTTCGTCAATTGTGACGTATTGTCCAAGACTATAATTTTTTTTGCAATTTTCTACAAACGCTTCGTATATATCTCTTATAGCTGCTAATTTGTCTGTTTTTTTTTCTTTCGGGTCTACTATCGCGGTTATCAAACCGGAGACACCGCAATAGAAATAAAAACCGTTTGTAGCTCATAACCAGGCGAGTAATTTCTAGACCCGTTCCATCAGTTTCCCAAAGTTCTCTAACGTTGACATGATTGGCTTTCTTACATGCCAATAATATTAGCAAACCCAGTAAAGCCATAATTTCACTTTTTGAACATATTTTAACATCTCTTTCCCGTGAATATTCAGTAGTGGATTTTTTAATTTCTATATACTCATTTGTATATTTTACAATAGTTTCTATCATGGTAGAATCGATGATTTTTTGAAATGCTGAAATTTCTGTTGAAAGTTTTCGTGCTGTTGGCTTTGGACCGGGAAAAATTCTTGTAATGTTTTTACTTTTTGTTTTCGATTTTGTCTCCAAACTAAATTTGTACCACTTACATGTTTTGTCTTTGCCAAAAAAATAATCACTAGACTTAATCTCAGGATTATTACTAGAACCATGATCGTCATCGTTGGGACTATACTCTAGCTCGGAATCTGTGTCGTGGTCACTAGTTATAATAACTTCTTCATCTTCCTCCGAAACATCCTCATCCATTTGCAAATATTGTTCCTCATCTGAACATTCGCCATGAAGTATTCTGAACAGCTCTTCATCAGAGAGATATTTTTGGCCCTGAAATCAATTTTGAATTATCAAGATAAAATATTAAATTAAATAATTTCTCATGTGTGCACAAAACTATGTGTTACATACATATTTATATTATTTGCAAAATATATTATTAAAATGAGCCCTTTACAATTTCATGTAAAAAAAAAGAAATAATAAAAAAAACGATACTTACATGACAAAGCGCGTGGCGCATGTTATGCGCCAGAAGCCACAAGTCTCAAAACAAAGCAAAATAAAAAAATATATATAAACTAAAATAGGACACCAAGCACTTAGTTACAAAGATTAAGGTTAACTGAAAAAATACCTAGACTTAGACGTTAATAAACGGGGAAACACCGACAATGTTGCCATCTTTCGAAATTTGGCGCATACAATGCACCAGCGCGCTCGCTGCAGGGTTAAGTTCAAGTTGTATGATTAATAATAAACAAAAAATACTTTGATAATGAACACTTTTTAAGAGCAAACTTACAAAAAAAGAAAGTTTTTTAAAAGTTTTTAATGATTTTCTAATTTCAAGTATATTTTTAAGTGTAACTAAAAAAGTAAATTGTCTGACTTTTTTTGACCATTTCATTCTGTTTCCAACGGTAAAATTGCCAGCGGCACACTAAAGTAGGTAAATTTTCGTATTTTAAAAGTCAGTTTTTAAATAACACAGACAATGTGGTTGTTCCTAATTATTCTTATACTGAAACTTAAGGTATAATAATGATATATGCACAAGAATTTTTTTTAATACTATATTTTATTAAATATTTGTAATTTACTGTATGCCCATTAAAATCATGTAGACAAAAATTTCGTTTTAAATTTTACAAATTATAAAGCAACAAAAATAAAAACTATTAATATCATCGAAAAGCTGAAAGTCTCCTCTTCAAAAGGCTATGTATCTTTTATTTTTTTTTTACGCTCTAAAAACAAGTAATATCGATTAACTTTCGAGCGGTGCGCGTAGACTTTCAAATTAATTTGTTTGGCGCACTAAATTTTGAATCACCTATCCAAATTTTTAATAAAATCTCACGCTAATAAAAAAAATCTGGAAAAGAAATCTATATACTTTTTTTTTTGTAAAATTTCCCGCTCTTTCTCGTGGTGCGATATCTTTTTCATTTTTCGAGATATTACCGAAAAACCGAATTTTTTATTTTATTTTGGATTTTGTGGACTTAGCATACATCAAACTTTAGCAAACTTTTTTTTATCGTATTCTAAATCCAAAGAACTACCTGTGTGACAAAATGCTGCCTGTTAACATTTAATGAGAGCTCAAAACCCCTCGCGACTGCTCTATTTACACAAAACATTTTTATTATAAAACTTCTATTAAAAATTTAGTAACGTTTCACAAAATATCCAACAGTTACTTTATCTTCGTAAAAACTTTCATTTTTATCTATTTTTGTATTGCAGATTGCCAGAGAATGCAAGCCTCCATCCTGAGCGTTATCTTGGCTCTATTGTTCATAGGAGCGCCCCGGTAACAAAGACGGGGAGATCAAGATTGAAGTGTTTAGGAGAGATGATGAGTAGCAACGGTTTTTTTTTTTTGTAGTCTGTATAGTGGTTTCAGCTGGCTTAAAATACAAGTACTATTCTGGATGTCTGTGGTATTGTTATTGTTTTACAGCGGGTAAAAAATGGAGGTTTTACGCTCTAAACAGCGAACAACAAGTGAAAAAGAAATTAAAAAACTTAAATATAAAAAAATACTGGTACATACGAATATAATTATTATTCTTTATCGACTACTTTATAAATAGAAGTTTAAAATTTATTGTCATAAAAGCGAAGTTATACAGTGTTTTCATTCAGAAGCAACTCACTTTTTGTTTTTAATAAAAATTTGAGTAAAATTAGTAACTAAATTAATAAATTTTAATTTAACATTTCTAATACAGTATGTATTTTATTTTTGACTCCTATTGCTATCTCGAATATTAATTGAAAAAACTTTTTTGACATTTTAACTAGGCTCTTCATGGAACAACTTCGAGTAAAATGAACTAAAGGAAAGTGAAAATTGAAAAGTATTTTGCTCCAAATTACACAGATTAGAGGCTAGAGCTTACCAAAAAATGACACTCTTTTTGTGTTTTACGATTTATAAATTCAGTATTGTTACATAAGTATTTGAAAACCGAAACTATGAGCGTCCTAATAAATCGCAAAGAAAATTAAATAGCGAAGAAACCGAGAAAATATATTTAACAGTTTCCAAAACGTAAAGGAATCCATCCGTCTAAAAAAAATTATATTTTAATAAAATTAAATATAAAATGATGCTGTAGACCGTTTAAACAAGAAATATTTTGCTGAAAAAACCCGCGAATTTTGGTGGTACCATTATTTTTCAAATTTTCTTTTTCTGATAAATTCGAAGGTGCTCTTTAATTTTGAAAATACCTGAAACCACATAATTTTTTATAGTGTAATATGAAGCTTATAACTGTCACAAATAACCATGAAAAGAACTAGTTTTAAAAGTTTAAAATTGTGGTGCAAATGATAGAACCTTAAAACAAATAAATTCCTGAGCAAATAACCTTACGGTTTAAAATTTAAATTTGGAATAAGTGAAGGTAAAGGGATGAAATTTAGTATGTCTCCAATTATTGTTTGTATTAGTCGTGTTTACTAGGCGGAGGTATTATTAAAGTTGGTTTATTTTAAAACAAAAGCGCCGTATGTGGTAAAAAAATACTTCATTTATTACCTATAGAAACCACCTGAACCAGTCAGATTGTAGCAAAATTTATCTTCCATTAATGACTAATATCTCGATAATGGTAGACATTCTGTTTGTCAGCAATACTACTCCTGTGTGTTATTTCATTGGATAAGGAGGTGTATGAAGCTTAAAATTATGAAATTTTTCCTGTATAACATCGCGGTCACGACAAAAAACTTTTTGGATAACGAATCCACATATGTCTTAAAAATAGTTAGAAAATTGCCATTTTTTTTTAAGATTTTATTTAATTACTGATTTAAGCCAGCTGGAATTTAATAAATTATAGTGAGCCAATTAAATTATAAATCCGATATTCGTGAAATTTTTTTTTTTGGTACGATTTTACTAATTGTGCTCATTACACTTTTAAATTCTGTTCAAGGAAAAAATTATCTGCTAATCTAATAAATAATATTGTAAAAAAAACTAAATTGATTTAATTTATGGTGTAATTTAATTGGTGAACTAATTAAAACTAAGGGTTATTACTAGCGTAAAAAATAATTGTTTACTCGATAACAATTTAAAAATCAGAACGTGCATAAGTTGTGATGTTATAAATTCTTTTTTTTTTTTGGTGTAAAGCCACCTCTTATCAATTTTAATAATAATTTTTATACAAGATATTCCACTCATGCAATGGTGGAATAAAGTAACAAATTTTAAATGAAACACTTGCATATTTTGAGATGTTAGGATTCTATGGTGAATTGTAACATATAAAAACAAATTTCGATGGTATGAATAAAAAATAATATTTGCTTTGTAAGCATAAATTTGAATTACAAGTATATGAACAATAATTACCATGTAGTTCGTGCTCATATTTTTATATATATGAAAGATTTACTCTTGATTTGTTATTATTTCAAGCTGTTGCGTCTTTTAAGCCGACCATAGTAACTTTTTCTAATTTCGAGTGTTGGTTGACACACTGCTGTTTATTATCGCAAAGAACTCTATTAGATATCAACTAATTAAGGCATCCGCTAATCAAATAGTAATCACATAATAGTTTTACTTTTTAATCATGTACGGAGCAAGGCAAGCTTCCACTGATACTAGGAAATGTTAAGTTTGCAGCACAAGATGCTTAAACAAGCTTAAACGTTTATTTTTATTTATTTTTTTTTATTGGTCTAGTACACGTGCTGCAGGGAAGTCCCTAAAGCGCTCCAGGAGCGGCACGAGTGCGGAAAAAGCGATTCACGTTGTTCTTGAATCGCTGTAAATTGTACTCGGTGGGAAACACAGCGCTGGGCAAATTATTCCAAAGGGATGGCGTTCTCCATATAAAAGATTGCTTGAAAAAAGCGTTGTACGCGGAGTAACAAGCTGAACCTCATACGGATGCGAAGCACCAGCGCTACGTGTATTTCTAACATGCACCGCTTTGGGAGGAATTAAGCGGGCTACATCCTTCGAACACTTTCCATGAAAATACTTGTAGAACAGACTCAAGTCGCCAACCGTTCTTCGATGTTCCAGCGAATCAAGGCCGCCGGTCAATTCCGGGTCCCCAATCAGACGGACCGCTCTTCTCTGAACAGAATCCAACAAATGCAGTGTATGTTTGGGAGCGGAGCCCCAAACGTGGGAGCAGTATTCCATAGTTGGTCGAATTTGGGCTTTGTAAAGAATTAACAGTTGTTGTGGGGTGTAAAGCTTTCTGGTTCTAAATAATATTCCCAACTTTTGAGAAGCTCTCCTTGCTATGCCTGCAACATGTTCATGCCAAGACATATTTGCTCCCAAACTAGCGCCCAACAAATTGAGCGACGATGCTAGGGGAATGGAGTGCCCCGACATAATTATGTCGGGTTCAGCAACGTTAACTTTTTTAGAAAAAACTGCCGCTTGGGTTTTTGTAGCGTTAAATTCCACTTGGTTACTGTCACCCCAAGATAGAATTTCTTCCAGGTCTTTGTTAAGTTGAACGACCTCCTGCTGTCTGCGGATATTCGCCTGAGCAGCCGATGTCCGACCGTTCAAGGTGAATGAAGAGACAAGCGTACTGTCAGCTTGTCTCTTCATTCACCTTGAACGGTCATCTGCAAAGCTATAGATTGGACTCCCGGTCTTTTCCAGCAGATCGTTAATGTAAATGAGAAAGAGAGTAGGAGACAGTATGGAGCCCTGGGGCACACCAGCGTTGATAGTGAGGGTGTTAGAAAGAAATCCATCGACCGCCACTCGTAAAGAACGCTCTCTGAGGAAACATGAGAGCCACAAACAGAACCTTTCAGACATACCATAAGAGCGCAACTTAGCCAACAGTCCATCGTGCCAAACACGGTCGAATGCCTTGGATATGTCAAGAGCAACCGCTCGAGATTCTCCAAAGTGTTCAATTGCGTTGTTCCAAACATGTGTTACATAAGTCAGAAGATCTCCTGTTGATCTATGTTTACGAAAACCATATTGGTGATCGCTAATAATATTGAATCGTTCAAGATATTTTAGAAGATGCTCATTGATAACCTTTTCCATGACTTTCGATATTATTGAAAGCAGTGCAACTGGTCGGTAGTTATTTGGCAAGGTTTTCTTACCTTTTTTAGGTATCGGCTGAACCGTGGCACATTTCCAGCAGGACGGAAATATTCCCTTTCTGTAGGATAGGTTAAAAAGTCTACAGAAAACTGGTGTTAGTTCCCTTGCACAGTTTTTGAGAACTATGGCAGGTATTCCGTCAGCGCCAGAAGCCTTCTTGGTGTCTAGCTTCATTAAAATACGCTTTATGATGCGCTGTCTGAAGACAACATCGGGCATCCTTGACTGCAATATGGGAATAGTAGGTGGTGTTTTTCCTTGAAAATTTTACTACAGGAAACGTTTATACTGGAAGAATTTTTCCTTGTCATCTATTCGTCACAATAAAGACCTGTGAATTCGCATGTCAAAAATTTGAACTTTGTTTGCTATAAATCCTTAGCATTTGTAATCTTTTTAGGTGTACACTTAACAGTCTAACTCACTATATTTATTGAATATTAATTTCTTCTAAAATACTGAAAAATCTTGTAAAAACAAGATAAATAAAATTTTTTGCTAAAAACAAAAATTTGTATCTCAACATAAGATATAACCTCTTTTCATTCAACGAAAATTTATGTTTCTGTCAAGCCATTTTGTGAGGTTGGGAAACAAGAAAAAGTCAGTTGGGACCAAATCTAGGGAATAAGGTGGATGGGGAACTATTTCTAAGCCCAGTCCGTGCTCTTTGGCCATTGCAATGACCAATATGTGAACAGACGTATTGTTTTGGTGGAGGAGCACTTTTTTGCTCGCTAATCTTGGTCGTTTCTGCTTCATCGCACTATGCAAGCGGTCCAATAATATTTCATAATAGCCATTCACTTTTTTATCCTTTTCCAAATAGTTAGTCATGATGATACACTGTGAATCCTAAAACAGTCTCCATCAAACTGTTTTCCTTTTTTTTTCAATGCACTTTCACCTTCGCTGTTTTAACTGTCGTTTTATCTCCGAGATGTAATGGTGGATTCACATTTCTACTACAGTCACAAATCGACGTTAGAATTACTTCAGAACACGGTGCAACTTTTCCAAACACGATTTTGAAATGAAAAAAATGGACAGCACTACATAGAAATACGAAATGAAGTAAATGCAAAGATTAAGAAAATAGAGCAGGAATATTGGATAAATTTCACAAAAAAAATAGAAAGCGGTAGCGGTACACAGGACAAAAAAAGGTATGGAAAATGTTACAAAGAAGAAAAGCCAATATTAATGAATACTTGACAATCACAAATATGGAAACAAACCAATGGCAACAACTAAACGAAAACTAGTCCGACGAAGAAGAGAATACAGAGGACAGAACAGAAATCATAAACAACAGACAACAAACAGACGAAAACTACAAAATAAAGAAGAAGTATCGATGGCAATTAAGAAACTGAAAAAAAAAAGAAATGACAACATTCTTTAATAAGATATTACAGGAAGTAGAAATACCGAAGGAATGGACAAAGAGCATCACGATACCGATATTTAAAAAAGACGGCAAAAAAGACCCGAGCAACTATAGAGGATTACCACTGCTAGCAAGTATTATGAAAGGGTTCACAAATATCCTGAAAAGTGAAATAGAAAACAATATACAAATAAGCGACGAACAACAAGGGTTCCGCCAAAACAGATCAACCACAGACGCTATCATTGCAACAAGGCAAATAAGAGAAAAAGCTATAGAATACCAAAAACCAGAATTTATTTGTTTCATCGACTTAAGGAAAGCATGCGACAGAGCCAGGTTGAAATATATATTAGAATTAATAAATGACCTAAATCCGTACCCAATACCACAAATAATCCAAAAACTCAATCACGGTAACACAACAAAAATAAGAAATAATAACGAATTAACAAAGGAAATAAATATAAAAGTAGGAATAAAACAGAGAGATAACTTAAGCTCGTTACTATTCTGCACAATAATGGACAAAATCATTGAGGAAGTAAAACTAGTCAACGATGGATACGCTGATGATATTGTTCTAATATTACAATCGAAACATGGCCTATGTTGTATCAATTCAAACAAATAGCAAAAAGATACAACATGGAAGTCAATACCGACAAAACAAAATGCATCACAATAGCTAAAGAACCAGTAAGGTGTAAATTAGAAATAAATGGGAAATTAATAGAGCAAGTAACGAAATCCCCATATCTTGGAGTATTAATTATTAGCTTCGGAGATATAACAGAAGAAATGAGACAACAAACAAATAAAGCAGCAGCAGTATCAGAGGCCCTCAGAGATGTAATTTGGAAAAACAAAGATCTAAGCGTAGAAACAAAAACAAGAATATATAGAACTTACGCTAGACCCATAATGGTTTATAGCATAGGAACACGGGCAGACACAAACAAAACCAAACAGCTATTAAGAACAAATAAAATGAAAATACGGAGAGAAATAACAGGAAAAAGTTTATTAGACAGAGTGAGTAACAACACCATCAGAGAACCATACAACGTAGAAGATATAGTCAGATGGGAAGAAAGAGAAGAAGAGAGTGGCGTGAACATGTACAAATGATGGAAGATACGAGAATGATAAAAATATGTATGAACAAAAGACCACATAAAACAAGACCAAAAGGACAACCACCAAAGAGATGGAGAGACAGCTGGACATCCGAATCACAAGAGGCTTAATAACGAAGTACACCAGGTCTATGACCTACTCAGAAGAGGAAGTAAGTAAGTAAGTTTTTGAAATATCATTCCCGTGCGTTTTTGGTCTGGAATCAATAAACGCGGCACCCATCGCGCACTTAGCTTTTTTATTTTAGAACTTCCATGATATTATGTATTTGATATCAGATGCTTACCATCTCAGCAATCTCACGAGGCCTAATAGGACGATCTTCCGTCACGATACCATGAATTTTATCGATCATTTCTTCAGAAGAAACCTCAATCGGGCGTCCTGAACTTGTTTAAATTCATTTATCCTGTAATAAATGGTCTTAAGTGCTGATGCAGAGTCCCCATAAATTTCCTTTAGTTTAGTTTCTATCTGGGCCGCAGTCCACTTTTTTAAATAAAAATGTTTACTCGATACTCGGCTGTATCCTCTTCTACGAAACGTGTAACACCGATCACTTACGATGGCTATCAACAAACAACTGCGTGCTATATATTTTTGAAACTTTAAACACAACCATTACAGGAATCACACTTACTAACAGTCATGCCTCTCAACAAAATTCCCCACCATTTCGTAGATATTCACCTGACTTACCAATCCACCCTCGTACTACGAGCATCACCTCTTTTCACTTTAATGTCTCTAAAGAGATACTCACTTGGTGGATCAATATCTTTTCTCAAAACACTGGCAAAGGTATCTTAGTCTTTTAGTTTTGTAATACAGCAAAGATTGTAAACGATCCCTGAAATAACAACAAAAGGTTCTCCTTCAAGTTCAGGTGTCAGCATTTCAGAAATGTGAGCATTTACTCACACTTCTTCATATACATTTACTAGCCATGCCCACTGCCCACTCGCGTGAACTTGACTCACTATTATCGTCACTACTTATTCCTTATGTAAACTAACCTGGCCAGAGAACAATTGTATGAATTAAAAAAAAAAAACATGTAAGTTGGGTAAGTGCTTCTGGAGTCATAAGTGCACTAACGGACAGACAGACAGAGAGACGCTGCATTTATATATATTATAGAAGAAGCATACTTGTTTTCTCTAATTAAAGTACCGAAACTCACCTAAAATTATAAGAGATAAATTGTATAAAAAACAGACTGTTAATACGCAGCACGACATCATGACTGTATTCAATTAACAAAAGCCTATTTTGTATTCAGTAAACAGACTGAAAGTTGAAATGAAACACGGCATTTTAGAGTTTAATGACCTAATAAAGTAACAGTAAAACAGCAAGTTAAAGTATATCTCGATTATTATTTAACCTTTATGTTGGCTATATTTGGCGAAGTGATTATACCTGTTCAAATAAATACTCCAACTTAGTAGAGGATTTGCTCTAGAAATGGGAAGCATTAGGTCGTGTTATTTAGATGCCTCATTGAAATCTGAAAAATGTTTGCAATTTAATAGGCTACAGTATCTGAACGATGCAAATTATCTTTCTAGCTTCATTTAAGTTTTTTTACCTTCTGCTCATGAATGTCGACTTCTAGTTGCTCGAAACAATTATTTTTTTAACCTCCGATTATATTCAGTCAAAAATGTATATTTGCAGTCAAACCGGATTTTGACATTAGTGAGATGATTAAAAAATTAGAGGACATGGATGACATTTTTTTCTATAATGCATTTTTGGGATAAAATAGCTTGTCAAAGTGTGAAAATATCATTTTTTAGGTTTCGAATTTCGAAAAGTTTTTATAAAAATGCAGCGTTACTCCTCGTCACCTTTTTGGGTTACCCTGTTTATTTTGAAAATAGTAAAATATATTTAAAAAAAAATTTGTCTCAAAAAAGTTTGGCAAATATCGAATATTTTCCACATATTTTCAACAAACCATAAATAGTTTTAAATGCCAACAATTTATCAATTATAAAAAATACTTCATTAGCTTCATTTTCTTTTTAACTTCTTTTTCTATAAAATAGTTTTAGGGCTTAGATCTTGCGATTTATAAGCAAAAATCCTGTGGTTTATTTGTTAATAATACTTACATTTTGACAATTTATCTCGAAAGAAAGTCCCCGTAGCTTAACAATGTATGTTTTATTTTACTGAAAATCTGATAATCTACTTTGTTGTCCTTCACTTAGGAAAATTTCCATGCACTCGGCTATAAAAGCTAACTACTAAAATCACATTATCATAAATGATGTAAAAATTATACTACTTTTATCTAGGGTATATGAACTAAAGGAAGCTAATTTAGTTTCTCAACAATCATCAAAATGTCACAAACATACTAAAAATGTAAATTTTATTTTTTAAATCTTTGTATTTAGGAAATAGCTGGTGGACGGACGTTTTATGCCGGTTGACAATGTGTAAAAAATATGGAATAATCTCATTAAAATCCAGCTTGAAACTTATGACACCAAATCTCAGTCCGTTATCGTTTTGCTATTAAATGGTAGTAATAATTTATGGGGCTATACCAGTGTAACTACTTAAAAATAAGGATATTTTTCTAGATTAAAAAAAAACTACTGGATCAAATATTTTAGAATGTTGGATACATATTTATTATTTGTTTACAAATACACACAATTTTTTTCAAAATAGTGAAATTTACGAGAATTATACCCAGGTAATGAGATAAGTGAAAAAAAGTAGTTCCACTGCTACCGTGATTGGCGCCTCCAGATTGCCTGGAATCAAAAAAAAAAAACAAAATGATCACTAAAATATATGTAATTTTGCATACCATCAACCATGGATTTTAGAAAATATTGAAAATTATTAAAATGGCGGCGTTTAGAAAAATAAAAGTAAAAAATTTTCGCCAAAAAGTGTCCATTTTTTGCATGCCAAATTGACATTTTTGGTCCAATCAAAAAGTCCAAGGTTTATGGTACGACAAAAGATATCCTTAACATGTAACAAAAAATTTAAGTGGATACAATAAATTGTTTTCGAGTTACAGCTGCAACAAATTTTAAAAATACGGGTTTGAGAAAAACGCGTTTAAAGAATAACTAACGTGTAACACATAAATAATGATCCCTTGCCTACCTTTGTGACTATTTTGAATTCACTAAAGTATTAGATGTTTAACTTTCATTTACGTGATGACGTCACGGCATTGAAATTTTAATACTTGCTCCGGTTTGCGTTACGCTTCTAAAAACGAGTTATGGCCCCCCGAGCAGCTGTGCCTGGCGACAACTATATTTTCAAAAATTAACATAGGCCGACTTTGATACTTCGACTTCCTATTCTATACATATAGAAGCATCGAAATATGTAAAAAATATAGATTTTTTGAAATTATCACACTGATATAGCCTTTTAATAGTTTGACAATAAACTGGTATATTTACACAAACTCAAAAAAAAATTACGCACTCTTGTGAAATAAAAAAAAGTGGCATAAAGTAGTGCAGCTGTTAGGCAAATCCAGTTTAAGAAAATGTGTGTCTTTGAATCCCAGATATTAAGAACTCTATAAAACGTTTAGGCATATTTACCGATCAGGTTAGTTCAGTTCTAACTTTCATTATACTGTTACTTTACTTTTGTATCCTACCTTCCTTTCAGGCTAAAATTTTCATCCAGCAGCTAATGAATCATATTTTGAATAGAGTAGAAAATTAGAAAATAAACAATATATAAAAATCGATAAAGTGGCAAGTCAACAACCCTCTTACAAATATAAGTTTTTAATTCAATTTTTTAGGCCATTCTATAATCACACACCTCTTCATTCTACTTATGTTAAGATTAACAATAATGAAAAAACAACACAATTTTGAGATTTGTTCGATACAAAAATGGCATATAAATTGATATAGGCGATTCTAGCTCCGTGGTTTCGAATCAGCATAAGGTATCAAGGGACCCGAGTTCAATCCCGCCAGATCAGTGCACTTATTTATTAATAAATTTAAGTCTATTTGACTTAGCCACGTATATAAATAGTAATTGTTAGATAATAGGCCCGTTGTACGTTGTTTAAAACATGCCGTAAAATACAAATGTATGTTTCGGCATTTGGCAACGTTGACGAATATTAAAACATGCACGCCGATGTCCATCCCAAAAAAAGTAATCCCTACTCAGGTGACCGTTAAAAAAATTCATTTCAAGAAACCCCTCTAATATCTTTCTCCACCTGAACTAACCTCTTGACTATAAATTAATAATATTTCTTTAAGTTTTTTCATTATCTCCAGCCAAGGACTACAAAAAATCTCCTTATTCTATTGAAACTACACAACATTTATTCCTATTTTTACATTCCTTGCAAGGACGACATTATATTCGTGAAAACGTCACCCTCCGAGATATTTGCATTTATTTAAGTCAGGAAAAACAATTCTCTCCTGACTATATGGCTGTCTATCTGTCTTTCTATTAACACAATTCTCGAATGAAAATAAGAATATATAGTGAGATTTCAATTTCAAATTTTTAGACACATATTACTGGAATTAAAAAAGGAACCAATAATTTTTTCGCGATATCGTTTTAAAGAAAGGTGGTGAGGGGGAGTGGGGTTTATAAACTTTGTAGTTTCTATAAAGATTATGAGAATTTCTTCAAGTTTTCAGTTGGAATAATGGAAAAAATTAAACATAATTATTTATAGTCAGATACATAAGGGATATGAAGGGGCTACTTCCAATATGTCATGCTACAGGTCTCTTTCAGGGTTCTTGAAGTTAAAGAACCTGTAAATCATGTAAGTTAATTAATAGGTCATCACAAAGCCAAATTTAGTATCTGGAACTGCCTGCTCGCTCTCGAAGTAGGGGGTAAATTATTTTACCAATTTTTCCATTGCGATGGTATGAAAAGAATTAATTTTTCATACAGTAGGTAAAAGTGATTTGGTACGAACAATCAAATAGCAGCACCAGGAAACGTTATCACATGTAAACAATTATTTTTTAATCGCTATTTTTAGAAGAAGGTAGGGATTATATATTTGATCCATTGACAGAGAGTGCAATCAAATTTTGTAAATAATATATTGTAAATAATACTGTAGTAGGGAGAAGATAAATAATTAATATTGTTGACATGGGTATTAAAATAATACGTGAGTTAAAGTGGCGTTGATTTATAATTTTATTTGAGATAGATATGTATCAAATTTGTAAAGATTTCATGATAGTAATATTTTATTTTTTATATTTCTGTTTGGTTGCTATTAATATTCTGTTAATTTCGGTCACAAGCAGCATCGTACATTCCACTTTTTTATTACAATAATATTATTATTTCGTTTGTACTAACAGAGTATTAATAATTGCAGACCGATATGTTAAATTTAATAGTTAGTTAAATTTAAATATTTTTCCCGTACACAAAAATTGATTTTCCGGATTGGTGCTGTAACAATTAAATGAAACAATTTTTTTTAAGATTTCTCTTTTCAATATTTTTTCAGAATTCAAATTAATTTTCTAGCTACACACACCTGGGCTCTGCAAAAAGCATGTATGTTTTAAAAAAAATATTTTAAAGATTGTTAAGTAAATAATACAAAAGAATGGCGATTATATATGTTGTTAATGTTAAATAATGTTAACATTATTTTTTTACCGGGTTAAATGGGTTAATACTGATGAAAACTATGGCGCCTGCTTGTCCGCAGAATAACTTCACAAAAAATAATCCAATATGCAAAAATAAGAATTAATCTTGTAAAATAATATAGCAGTTAAAAACTGCCGAAGAGTTTTTTTTTGAAAAATAAAAAATTTACGGTGTTTCAAACTTTAGTATTCAATTTTCGACCAAAAACTGTATGTTTAATTATTTATAAAAAATTTTCTTCTAGAAAAATTTAAAAATCCTCTCGACATATTGTAGAAAAAGAAAACATTAAAAAAAAAAAGTTAAAAAATATTAAAAATTGACTGAGTAATATTGCAGACAGCATCTGAACACAGGTAGGTCCGACATCAGGTCACATTTTATGCTATAACTTTGTAATGGAATGGGATTTTCTTAGATTCTGTGTTTGAATAATTCTTAGAAGTGTAGAGAATAAAAATCCGTAATACAATCGAATTTTTGAAAATTCGAGGTGTATGTAACCCCTTAAGTGGTTTGTTATTCGATTATCCTCGTAACAGCATTCATTTAATTTCATTTTACATTTTGAAAATAATGAGCACTTACAAGGTGCTAAATTAGGTAAATACGGCCAATGGTTCAACATACAAACTTGATTTGGAGCCAAGAATTGACGAATAATGAGTTAAATGTGACTTGGTACAGTATTTATAATACTAACAAGCATCGGCTTTCTGGACACGACGAATTCTACTCAACCAGCGTTTTAATATTTCCAAATAATACTCGCCATGTTTAATTTAACCAGTTTGAACAAATTTGCGATAAATAATACTTTTTCTACCATAGGAAACAATCACTATTATTTTGTTTCTTGTGGAAACTTTTCATGTTCTTTAGCGTGTGGTGATGATTGTAACTGTCATTATGTGCTTTGATGTTTTATTTGTAGATAATATTAAAAATACCATGCCTTATAACCAATAACAAATAATTAATAATATGATGATTTTATGAAGTATCTGGTCTCGGCCAGAGATGGCGCTGCTACTATGTAAAAAATTATATTTTTCGTAAACATAACCTTTCACAAGAATCCTGGCAAATTTTTAAGTCGCTGCGTGATTTAGTTTGTCAGTGGCAGCCATTTAAATAGAACAACTTTTGTGATTTTACAACAATGGAAAAAATTGAATATCGAGCAGTGGTAAAATATTTGTTTTTAAAAAGGAAAACGAATGATGACATGAAAGGGGAACTTAGCGAAGTTTAAGGGGACTCTGCACCTTCGTTATCGATAATAAAATATTGGACTACTCAATTCATAAGCGGCCGTACAAGCATTTCTGAAGAACGTCCAGGTCGTCCAAAGGAGGTCACCACATCAGAAACGATTGAGAAAATCCACGATATAGTGATAACTGATCGGAGAGTGAACGTGCGTGAAGTTACTGAGACTATAGGTATCTCAACTGAACAGGTACAGAACATTTTAACAACTCAGAGCATACGTTATGAATTCTAGAATGAAATTTTTGACTGTTAAGTAAAATACGGTATCTCAGTCATATGTCAATATTCCGGGATAAAATTTAAAGTGAAAATCAGGAAAGGATAGAGTTTTAAACAAATTAAACTATAACTAATAAAATAACAAATAAAATATACAGCACCAGTCGGAGATATTAACTCTTGCACTATATATGTAAATTTGTTTATAATTAATATTAAATATTTATTATATTTAACAATAACAAATTTTTTACATTTGATGTTAGGTTTTTTCTTTTTTTAATGTATATAAAATTGTACTAAAATATTTTCTCGCTATTTGTTATATTAGGTTCTTTTGTTACATACACTAAATATGAGCGATTTTTTTTTAATTCCACTTGTGTTACATCTTACTCAAATTTGCAAATATGTGATCTGGTATTGAAGATATTGTAGTTTAGGAGTAATATTTTTCCTAATTCGACAAATCTTATAGCCTGCAAATCAAATAATGTGAAGAGAATGGCTTATAATTTTTTTATTTTTACTTTAAAATATAGTAAAAAATATCCTGATAATAATTCTAGTAAAAAATTTTGCCTTGTTTAAAACTTGCGCAATTATTTTCAACCAGCTGAAAATTTATTTACAATTCAGTAAAATCGATTTAAATTATTTGTATAGGTCAATCAATAAGTTTTGAAAGCGAAAATGAAATAAGATGGATTAATGAGTCCAAATACATTTGTTGTTCAGTATAATCTCCCTTAACCTTCCAATTCATTTACCCCATCTCTGAAGTGGTTTTACTCATCATTTGTTGAAAAAAACGCTTCCCACTTAGTAATCTTTTGAGGTTGACAGATGGAAGTCAGACGGAGCCAGATCTGGCGAATGGGTTCGATGTTCCAACAATTCACACTTTAATCCGACCAGTTTTGCCGTTCCCCAAGCACCTCCATATTTTTTTTCTTCTGCAAACCGGACCTTTTCTCACGAATTTTCTTATCCAGTTAGTCCAAAAGGTTGCAATAATACTCCCCTGAAATTGTTTTACCGACTTGAAGGTAATGAATTAACAAAATTTCTTTTTCATCCCAGCAAACTAATGCCATCATTTTTTTGGACGACTTTCACCACTTTGGCTGCTTTGGAGCTGAACAGCCGGGCTCAGTCCACTGTACGGTTTATTGTTGTAGTGCAGGATCATACTGATAAACCCAAGTCTCATCCGCAGTTACAAATCGACGCACAAAATAAGTTTTATTCTTTGTGAAACGAGCCAAATGTTTTTTAGAAAGTTTTTTTCGAGTGCGTTTTTGTTCCGATGCCGCAAATGTGGCACCCATCTTGTGAATAACTTTCTCATACCCAAAACATTAGTTAAGATGTCATTACTAATCCATGTGAGATGCCTATAGCCTCAACTGTATCATCCACGGTTAATCGACCCATCGATACCATATCTCGCATAACAGTTTCTTCAGTTGTAGTTTTTGGACGTCCTGAACATTGACGCTTGTACGACCACGTTTAAACTCGAGTCCATCTATGAATAGTTGGAATTGAAGGAGCAGACTCCTTGAACACTTTCACTAACTTCACATCGATTTCAGTTGCCGATAAACCTTCTAAAACAAAGAATATCACTGTACGATATTCGTTTTTTTTTTCATTTTTAAAAAATACTCGAACATCTCTACTTTAACCAGCTGATAAACAATGAATGACTTGACAGATCGATTTGAAATTTAGGGGGTGTTCATATGACAGATGAAGCTTCAAAATAGTGTTCAATATTTGGTTCGAGTGATGCTCCATCCACTTTCAAAACCTATTGACTGACCTATTACTTGTAATTAAACAAACTAATCTAAACTAAAAAATATTTTAATACTTTTGTCATAGTCTCACCATTTTGAGTGTTTAAAATTTGTTTCTGTATTAGTATTTAATTTTATATAAACAAAAGATACGATTACAGTCATTTGTCTTTCATTTTGTACTTATTCATTACATGATGAACTATTGTGAGACTTGAAAGTACACAGAACCTTCTTCTTAAGAGATATGCTCTTGTTAGTTCAGCCACTTAGTATTTAAATCTTCCAAAAAATTGCTTAAGGTTTTTTTTTTGGATTCAAATACTATTTTGCATTTAAAATCATTTTGTACAATATTTAAATAATTTAACCTATTTAAATGTGAAGTCTTTCAGATCAATCAAAATAAGTTATTTTCAGAAATATAAAACATCTTTTGTATTAAAAAATATTTTGAAGAACATCTAACTGTTTTCAGTTATAGATCGCGATAGATTTCGATATAGATCGCGATAGATAAATCGCTTTAAAATGGTGGTTTATATCGTTGTAAAAATAATGATTTACAAAATCAAAGGTTTTCAAAAATAATTTACTCCAAAATCTTTAGTCAAACAAGATATTTTAAATTAAATAAAAGAAAAAGAAATAAGATTAATATTTCTGTCGAAACTTCAGCTACGTTTGCTGTAACTAATAAAAGTGTCATGGCATCAAAAATGTTTAGTTCTATATGTTTTAAATATATCTAATAAAATAAATTTACGGTCTCAAGATTTTTCGCAAATATCGAACAGTGTTCACATATTTCCAACAAACCACAAATATATTTAAACGTCAATAATTTCTGAATTATATTTTATTTAGTAACATTAAAGTCACTTATTAGTTTATTTGAAATCATTTATAACCTTTCTATAATAATATATGTTATTGTTCATACAAAAGTTTTTTTTTTAATTTCTAGAAGTAGATAATAACACTTAATGAGTTCTTCTGTTGAAAATTTTGGCACAACCTCCATCCACTCAGTGGATAATATTCTGTTTATGTTGGTGTAATTTAGTTTGATCCCAATATTTTCAAAAGGAAAACTCTTTAAATATTAGAGAGATTTTGCAACGCTTATTTTGGTAGGCCACAGTCTTTATCTTTATTTGAAGCATGCGCCCACTGTTTGGAGCTTGCGTAGTAGTAAAGGGAAGAAATCAAATACAAAAGACTCTGTTATCGTTATTTGAAGTATGCGTCCACCATTTGGAGCTTGCGCAGTATTGAAATAAAATAAGAGAAACCTTTATTGAGGATAACGATTTCCTTTATTTAGGAACTTATAAGAGTGTTTATTTGAAGTTCGTTATTCCTATCGCTACTATGGTAGTTACTGTTTTTTTTTCCCTACTTAGGTGTACAAAGCGCTAAGAAAAATACAGTAAAATTTAAATGATAATCTTTTATTCCAAATAACACTAACAGATAATCAACAGATAATTAGTGTTTAGATTATGTTGAGATTTTGGAATCTTTGGCACAATGGCATTACAGTGTGTGTAGTGCTATTTTCAAATGAAATATAATTTACCACACATTCATATTACCTTGGAAATTTTGAAGGAAGTAATAAAACATGCTAGAGCCAACTTTATTTTCAGAAACTTGTGTCGACCCATCAAATACTAATAACCGGTGTGCTTAACCATGAAAAGAATGAAATAAAAATCCCCTAAGTTTATAGAAAATGAATACTAACCTAGCTTGCAAATCCTTCGCGTTAATACTGCACGTGCTTGAGATAACGATAAAGATAAAGGCATATGAAAAATAAGCGTTGCAAAATCTGTCTATTATTACCTAATTCTAGTAATTAAAAGATTCTTTCGTAGAAAGGAAGTATTATAAAATCCTAAAAGTGAGCAAATAAATACCCGAAACGTTAGTCTTAGAAAATTACGCTTAAAAAAAAAAACACTCCTAGTAACTCGTCATTCAATGTTATTTTCTATATTACATTCAGTCGTATAACCAGGTTTCAGGAGGAAGAGGGTGGTTGGCAGATAAAGGAAAGAGAACACTAGAGATGAAGCTGCTTATAAAGGAAAATAAACCTCTCATGCAGCATACTATAACCAACTGACCACTTCCCAACATGGTAAACTCAAAATTTCACCGGCAACAGAACTTTAAAAGTTACACCCAATTTAAAAGTCGAGAGGGAGAGAAGTTCTTTCTATAGTAAATCTTTTTAAAATGCTCCTCTTCATACAGTAGAATAAGTATTCCTCATTAAAAAAAGTCCTATTTCCAAATCTATTTCTTATTCAACATTACCCAGATCAACTGTATAGAAAAGTAATTTCGCCAATGTCACACTTTTTATTACAATGGAAAAGAAACTAAGTTGGGAATGCGGAATCTTTGGCTCAATGACACTGCTCAGTATATATCACCACTACACCAAACACTTTATTTTTGCACTCGACGCTCATTTTGCTGACCATGTTAGCTTCATCAGGACTGATGATTGACTAAAGCTAAATTACAAATATACCCTATTTATACTTAGCCTAACCCTTGAATTACTCAGGCGAAACTAATGGTATAGGCAAGGCCATCAGTTCCAGTCAAGTAACCAGTAGAGGGGACTATAAGGAATAGGCCCTCTGTCTTTATTTAAACTACTTTTACATTTTATAATTTCCATACTTTCGTATGCGTTCAACAATCTCCTATCAGATACCTTTTTAATTAATCTTAGATTATCTAATGTTACAATATGATCAGCTTCAAGGGCATGTTCGGCAATGCTAGACTTTTCTGTTCTAGTGTATTTTAAGTGTGCTAAATATTCTTTAAATCGTGTTTTAATTGACCTTTTAGTTTGCCCAACATACTTTTTGTCACAATCATTACAACTAATTTCATAAATTCCACTTTTCTCATAATTAGGAATCTTATCTTTGGGATTTCCTAAGATATCCCTCAGATTGTATGTTGACTTATAGACTAAGGTGAGGCCTACCTTATTAAATACCTTATTGAGTCCTCTGCTATATTTGGGATTTTATGGTATGGAGATATACTTGGTGTTGTTTTATTCGCGTGTAAAAAAGGTGGAATTCTGAATATTTAACCTGAACTTATGTCTATTTATTAGCTTGTTTACTAAGTCATGGTCAGACCAAGGGTATGGTATAGGTATGTGGATATTTTTGCCATTTTTGATACAAAGAAAACTAATATTAATGATTTTGTTTCCAAATTAAATAGCCGGTATGATTCCATTAAATTCACTTACGAAGTTGAGAACAAAGGACAAATGCCTTTTCTAGATAGTTTAATTATTAAAAATAATAATAGATTAGAATTTGATATCTATAGGAAAGACACAGTAACAGATAGATAGGCTTATTACAGTTTTTGTTCATCGTTTGGTCACTTTTCCTCTGAATAGAGTAAACTTTAATAATGAAAGGAATCGTATTAGAAATATAACTAGAGTTAATGGTTATGACGATGACTCAGTAAACAAGCTAATAAATAGACATAAGTTCAGGTTAAATATTCAGAATACCACCTTTTTTACACGCGAAGAAAATAACACCATTCCATATATTCCGAAATATATAAGAGGACTCAATAAGGTATTTAATAAGGTAGGCCTCACCTTAGTCTATAAGTCATCAGACAATCTGAGGAATATCTTAGGAAATCCCAAATATAAGATTCCTAATTGTGAGAAAAGGGGAATTTATGAAATTAGTTGTAATGATCGTGTCAAAAAGTATATTGGCAAACTAGAAGGTCAATTAAAACACGATTTAAAGAACATTTAGCACACTTAAAATACAGTAGAACAGAAAAGTCTTGCATTGCCGAACATGTCCTTGAAGCTGATCATATTGTAACATTAGATAATCTAAGATTAATTAAAAATGTATCTGATAGGAGATTGTTGAACGCATACGAAAGTATGGAAATTATAAAATGTAAAAGTAGTTTAAATAAAGACAGAGGGCCTATTCCTTATAGTCCCCTCTACTGGTTACTTGACTGGAACTGATGGCCCTGCCTATGCCATTAGTTCCGCCTGAGTAATTCAAGGGTTAGGCTAAGTATAAATAGGGTATATTTGTAATTTAGCTTTAGTCAATCATCGCTCCTGATTAGCGAACCGCGCGTCGAGTGCAAAAATAAAGCGTTTTGTGTAGAGGTGATATATACTGAGTAGTGGAAAAGAAAGAAAAAAAACAGTGAATTCATCTATATTTTTGAAGCAAATAAATGAATTAAAAAACACAGCTTAAAAATCTCTTGTAATTTTATTTAATGTTTTTTATTTGATTATTTTAAATAACAGTTCAGTTTCCAGCGAAGATTTCTTGTGTGGTTAAAGACATTTTTTATGAAAAGCTCAAACTCAGAAACAAAAATAGTGTGTCTGCTAAAAGTTTTGTCTTGTCTGTGTGTAATGTCACCAAAAAACAATACAATTCTTTAATTTTTTCTTATATAACTTATAATCAAAATATCTATCTCAAAAATTTTTAGAAATCATATAAAATTTGTTTAAAATAGTTTATTGTGCGATAAACTATACTAAATGTGGTGTAGAAAATCAAAAATATTATTATTTTCTAGATTAAGAGTTGTTGCAAATTCAAGTCTGTAAGTGAATCTTAAAGAAGAGATACGAAGATGCAGAATTAAGTGCCAAATACTCCATTAAATATGTATTTTTTTATATTTCAGATTTTCTCCTCTCTGGAGTGTGGAGATTTTTCACAAAAAAATCCTGTCATACAATGGAATTTTAATAGCTCACCCCAATAAAATAAGGCCCAGTATTAAGATTGAGACAAAATGCACTTTACTACATCCATAATCCCTTTGCTGCGCCACTAAAATTCTATTTATCGATCTTTTCCCTAATACGTTTAGCTATAATTCCGCGCATCAGTCTTCTTTTCAATTATTTATTTTTAACTGAGAACTATCTGTTTTTTCCTTAAACTAATTAGATCATATGAAATTTTCTCCAGGAGCGGATAATAGTCAGCAGAGTGGAAAATAGTCAAACATGGATTTGGAAATACCAAATTGCCTGTATTATGGAGCCTAAAAACGTCTTTTTTAATATTTATGAAAACAAAACTACAAAAAATAGAAAGTATATTCAGATCCGCCTAAAATTTTTACCCTGCCTCTTTTTTATTCAATATTGCGCCCAACGTTTCGATAAGTATTTACCTCTGATCGTTTTTAGGTGAAAAATTTGAAGCTCTTTGTTGCCAATAAATAAAGATTTGCAAATATTATACATTTGTTGGTTTAATGAAATTTTAATATTTTTGTTAATTACAACAGCTTCCTTAAACATCCTTTTTTCACTAATTTTCTTTATACCTAATTTTAACCTATGACATCTGAATGTTAAGGTGTGTTCCGCTAACGTCCTTTATCAGTTTCACCCATTCTGGCATGTTCTTACCGTACCTTTACTCTCAGTGAAAAAGTCTCTTCATTTCTCCATACTCGCAAGAAATCTGAAAATTACATTGTTATCCCATTTCTGAACTAGTTAGTTTTATTATAAAATGGATAATAGGGCAATTCTGTCACAATTTAAATATTCTTGTGCCGTTATATATTTGAGGTCGCTTTACTAAGCGTCACTTGTACCCTAAAACGGTTTTTTTTTTCAAACCAAATCTTTTTCAAACATACTCAAAATAAAACAAAAAAATGTACCCAATGTTTTTTTTTTTTATATATATATATATATATATATATATATATATATATATATGACAATGGAATAATTAATATAATTCAAATGCGACTACAGCCTTGAATTTCTAACACCCTACATACCTTTGTTGTAAGACATTGTAATCATAATGTATTTATGTACGACTTATGTACCATATTTTCATTAATTGTAAACTCGGCAGTACTAACTCTTGTTAATTATTTTGTATTTTTATCAAGCATTTTGTTATAGAACTTATACGATGTTAATAAATAATTTTTTACAATGTATGTGTTTTTGTAAATTAGTACGGTACTTTTACTGCTATATTGCTGCGTAAAGAACTGCTCCATGGTAGAAAAGCAAACAAATAATATGATAACCGGTCAAGTGCAAGTTGGACTTGCGCAATTAGTGTTCTGTATGTTAATTGTTTTTAAAATAAAAAATTTTGTTTTGGAAGTATAAAATCATCAATGACTTCACAAAACACATCTCAAATGAGTTTTCAACAAAGTTTTTCTCCGTTCTTTAGTTCTTTTTGTTTTTTTTATATACCAGATAAATTATTTAAGGTAACGCACTCGTGATAATTTTCGTTTAATCTACACCCGATACAGATTATTCCAAAATTTTTCCAAAATTTTTTAATCAATACTTTTCGAGATAAGGTAGGGGGCAGAGATTTTTCGCACTTTTTTAAAAATAATACAAAGAGAATTATGCGCAAGTATTATATTATATATCTTTTTTAACTCGTCTTTTTACAATCTTTCCTTTGACACCCCACTCGATGACCTAGTAAAATTTTTTTTTGTCTTCCAATTTCACCCCCAAACCAAACCCCTTAAGTCAAAATTTAACTTTCAAAACAACCCGTCTCTGATGAGGCCATCAATTCCTATATTAATGTCAAATGTCAACTTTTTATGTCAAATAGTTTCGGAGAAAATCAGGTGTGACAGACAGACGGACGGACACCGAAGTAATCTAATGAGTGTTCCATATGGAACACTAATAAATGTGATGATGATAAATCATTGTTTTTGTGATCAGAAAGTTCTGTTAATTTAGGTTAAAAGCTGCTACACAATAATTATTACCACTACACGAGGAATTTTAAACATGCATTCGCCGCGTCTCTCGCGAGCCATGTTAACATCAACAGGAGCGAGCGATGCTGGAATAAATTTAAGATCCAAAACTAGACTATTTCTCCTAAAAGCGACACCGACCAATCATAGACGTCACTTTTGTTTGAATCAACTAACCAGTATAGAAAACTGTAACCTTAAATTATTTTATGTTACTACATCATTATATTCAAGGGCATTTTCAACAAGGCTTAGTTTTTCAAATCCATAGTATCTTAAATGGGCCAAATGTTCTTTAAATCTGATATGAATCGACCTTTTAATTTGTGCGATATACTTCTGGTCATGGCAATTACTTGATTTCATGCTAGGATATTTTCCAAGTTGTTTCATGGCGTATATATAACATAATATATATAATATTGGGTGTGTAAATTAATCTGAAGGATTTTTCGGTAAAAATATCGGTTCAATGTAAAAAAAATATTACAAATTAATGATTCAAAGTATTGTCCATCGCTAGTCACTACTTTCTTCCATCTTTATGGCAGCATATGAATACCACGTTGAAAGAACGAATTATCTTATGAGGCTATCCACGAATCGCCCCTTTCTTGGTATCCTCATAAGAATGGAAGTGTTATTCAGACAGGCCAGATATCCCATCTAAGCGTTTTTTTTATGGGTCTAGCACACGTGCTACAGGGAAGTCCCTAAAGCGCTCCAGAAGCAGCATGTGTGCGGAAAAAGCGATTCACGTTGTTCTTGAAACGCTGTCAATTGTACTCGGTGGGAAACACAGCCCTGGGCAAATTATTCCAAAGGGTTGATGTTCTCCATATAAAAGACCATTTGAAAAGAGTTGTACGCGTAACAAGCTGAACCTCATATGGATGTGAAGTATTAGCGCGACGTGTATTTCTAACATGCCCCGCTTTGGGAGGAATTAAGCAGGCTACATCCTTCGAACACCTTCCATGAAAATACTTGTAGAACAGACTCAAGTCGCCAACCGTTCTTCGATGCTCCAGCGAATCAAGGCCGCCGGCCAGTTCCGAGTCTCCAATCAGACGAACAGCTCTTCTCTGAACATAATCCAACAAATGCAGTGTGTTTGGGAGCGGAGCCCCAAACATGGGAGCAGTATTGCATAGTTGGTCGAATTTGAGCTTTGTAAGGAATTAACAGTTGTGTAGTATAAAGCTTTCTGGTTCAAAATAATATTCCCAACTTTTAAGAAGCTCTCCTTGCTATGCCTGCAACATGTTCATTCCAGGACATATTTGCTACCAAATTAACGCCCAACAAATTGAATCGACGATGCTAGGGGAATGGAGTGCCCCGACATGACCATGTCGGGTTCAGCAACGTTAACTTTTTTAGAAAAAACTGCCGCCTGGGTTTTTGTAGCGTTAAATTCCACTTGGTTACTGTCACCCCAAGATAGAATTTCTTCCAGGTCTTTGTTAAGTTGAACGACGTCCTGCTGTCTGCGGATTTTCGCCTGAATAGCCGATGTCCGAGCGTTCAAAGTGAATGAAGAGATAAGCGTACTGTCATCTGCAAAGATGTGGATTGGATTCCCGGTCTTTTCCTGCAGATCGTTAATGTAAATGAGAAAGAGACAGTATGGAGCCTTGGGGCACACCGGCGTTGATAGTGAAGGTATTAGACCGCCCCTCGTAAAGAACGCTCTCTGAGAAAACATGAGAGCCACAAACGGAACTTTTCAGACACACGCGTAGCTTAGCCAACCGTCCATCGTGCCAAACACGGTCGAATGCCTTGGATATGTCAAGAGCAAGCGCTCGAAATTCTCCAAAGTGTTCAATTACGTTGTTCCAAACATATGTTACATAAGTCAGAAGATTTTCTGCTGATCTATGTTTACGAGAGCCATATTGATGATCGCTAATAATATTGAATCCTTCAAGATATTTTAGAAGATGCTGATTGATAACCTTTTCCATGACTTTCGATATTATTGAAAGCAGGGCGACTGGTCGGTAATTATTTGGCAAGGTCTTCTTGCCTTTTTTAGGTATCAGCTGAACAGTAGCACACACACTAGCAGAAAGGAAATATTCTCTTTCTGTAGGATAGGTTGAAAAGTCTACAGAAAAATGGCGTTAGTTCCCTTGCACAGTTTTTGAGAACTATGGCAGGTATTCCGTCAGTGCTAGAGGCCTTTTTCGTTCTAGCTTCCTAAAAATACGCTTTAAACTTCATTAAAGTTTAAGCTTCATAAAAAAAACGCGTTTTTTAGCGTTTCCTTAACGGGTTTTGCAATATGTGGCCGAGCAACACGACAAATCACTTTGTCGTGTCTTTTGGCATATTGCAGTGGTTTTTTCGGTACATTTGGTATCAACAGTGATGATTGACAAGAATGGATGCGCATATACAATTATAAATTATACATACATACATATACCCGAAATTAAACTGGATGATAAATACAAACGGAGCGCGCATAATTAGGAATGCAAGTAAAATTTGCACGTCGTGCATATAATATTTTATTAAATAG
>CM032454.1:141118105-141328105 GCA_019049505.1 Pachyrhynchus sulphureomaculatus | reverse complement strand
TTATATAAAATAACAAATCGAATGCAACAATAAATGATAAGGCTTTTGATAGTTAGTCCCCACCCTCGACCTATATCCTGAATTTAGCATTATTAGGAACCATTTTTAATCACTTTACTAACATGCCTTGTACACTGTACAGTACTTTTCATCCTTTCTTGTATAATAATTTGTTGTTTGCAATTCCATAGTTTTAGTTCAAGAACAAGCTTGGTTGCATCGCATCAAATTAAAGGGCGTAAAAGTTCAACATTTTTCTGAAGTTTACTTTAAACCTTAAACTACTGTAACAACCTCTAAATTTGGGTAAATACAAGCTTCGTATATTTTAATAAGTGTACTTTAGCCTCAGCTGTCAGCAGTGCAAGTTTATTTTTCGTAACCAAGTTAAAGCAAACAGGTCAAAAGTTTTAAACTGATTTCCCTAACAGTAACAAGATTTGTTTGCTTTTCAAGTATCAGAACGGTTTGACACAACGTTGTGTTTAAATTTTGTTTG
Source organism: Pachyrhynchus sulphureomaculatus (assembly GCA_019049505.1). Lineage (NCBI taxonomy): Eukaryota > Metazoa > Arthropoda > Insecta > Coleoptera > Curculionidae > Pachyrhynchus > Pachyrhynchus sulphureomaculatus. The sequence goes on along the minus strand of CM032454.1, from coordinate 141,327,606 downwards.
TTTCAATGTAATACTTGGAAAAAATAGAGTAAACATCACGCAAATGTAGATGAATCCTGGAGTCCCGTGGGGATGCGATGAAATAGTTCTCAGACTGGTGGCCCGCATTACATTGATGCTGTGGCTTTTAAATTTAAACTCTTTACATGCACGTGGTATTTGATTTGAGACATAAATAAAATATATGGTAGTAGTACGTTAGTTAAAAAATAATATATATATATATATATATATATATATATATATATATATATATATATATATATATATATATATATATATATATATATATGATAAAATGGGTTACTGAACATGTATCTTATTTTACACCCAATGTCGACCTCGATTGAATGGATTTAAGAGATTAGCCTCAAATATTTGCCAGCATCAGCTACTTGAGTTCACTGCTGGATATAGGCCTCCTCTATTGCCCTCCAGTAGTTTCTGTTTTGAGTTTATTCTTGTAGTTATTGGCTATTCTTTTTATATCAATGCTCCATCTCATAGGTGGCCTACCCCTCCTTTTGTCTGCTCTGGGTCACCATGTAATCAACCTTTTCGTCCAACTATTCTTGTTATATAGTCTGCCCAACTACGTTTACTTTGTCTTATGCGCTTGACAATGTATGTTGTTTAGATTGTCACTCTAACTATTGTGTTTGATATTTTGTCAGATCTTCGCACACTCCTTCCCATTCCTCTTTGCGTTACTCTCAGTTTGTTTTCAGAGTATTTTATCAACGTTCTCTAAGGTTACCCATCTTAATCCAATATGGCACTTAAGTGTTATTTCTATATTCTTTTTATCAATTTTCATGGCATTATTGGTGACTAAATTTGTCATTACCTTGGTATTCTTTAAGTTGATATTTAAACCAACACTTGTTTTAGTTATTTCTTCTGGCATCATCTAGTTTACCGGCAAGTATTTTCCGTCTATATTTACTCTCTTGTCATCCGAACTAAGTTGTTTAAATGTGTACTCGAACACAGTCGTGATAAACTTTGAGGATATTGTGCCTGATTCCGAGCTCTATACCATAGTTATTTTTGGATTCATGAAACTCGAGCTTGACCTTTGCATTTTTATATATGTATTTTATAAGCACAATGTATCTGTAATCTATCATACCTCCTTTTAATGCTGACAATATCGCTGGGTGTTCTACGGTATCAAAGGCTTTCCAGAAGTCCACAAATATTAATAATAGCAGCTTATTTTTCTACGAGATTTATTGTTTGTAGGTGGTCATTTGTACCATACCCTCTTCTGAAACCAGCCTGTTCTCAGAGCTGACAGACACCATTTTCACTCTAAATGTTTAGTTACGATTTTAGTAAACCACTTATATAAGTGGGAGAGTAGGCAAATAAATCTAAAGTTTTCTAGGTTAGTTATATCGCTTTTATTGCATTACTCCATTTTTTGAGAATATAGGATAGATTGAAAAAGGAAATTATTATTTTTAGCAGTTCTTCGCCGCCCATTTAAATGGTCTCTATTATGATCCGCCGAAAGAGTTTTGTTATTATTTTCAGAGCTCTTCTTACTTCTGTAATTGTTATATCTGGTATATCTTTTGAACCCTGACGGATTACTTTAAATTCTAATGTATGTGTATTCTCTTCTGGTTCTTCTTTACGACATTTGTGTAATTCTATATATAATTCTTCTGAAGCTTTTATTAGTATTTTTCTAATTGTTGTTTTATTTCTGTTTCTGTCTATTGGTGTAAAGGTATTTTTTCTTCCATTTCTTTTGAGTACCTTCGTATAATTATTAATCGAGTATTCTGTTTTATATTTCCCTAAATCTTTACGTATTTTCTCTGTCTGCGTCTGGTTGTTCCCATTTAATTCTTCTAACCTAAATTACCAAACCTTTTATGTTTTTGTCTGGCTCTTCTTTACGACTTTTGCTTAATTCTATATAGAAAGTTTTAATAAACCTTTTTTGGTTGTTGTTTGATTTTCGTTTATGTCTCCTAGTTTAAAAGGATTTTTTCTTCTGTCATTTAATTTTCTTTTAAATACCCTCACGTCATTATTAATCAAGTCTTCTCTTTTATATTTTCATAAATCTTTACGTACTTCCTCTAATATTGTCTTGCTTAAGGCTCTTCATTCCTCCGAATTTGCGTCTTGTTTCTTTTTTGAACCATTAAACCTTTTGTGTTTTTGCCGAGTCTCTCTTCTTTTGGTCTTGATTTTTCACCATGGTGCTGTGCTTTGGCTACTGCTGCGAGCAGGGCAACCCAGAAGAAAAAATGACGCAAAAGTGAAATGAATTCGCAAAAATGCCGACCTTTCAATACGTTAACAATTAAGCGCCGTGGTTCAAACATATTGTTTGTCAGTCATTCGAGACATTTTACCGATTTATTTCCAAAAAAGTTGACGTAAGCTGCCACGTAGCCATAATTTACATTTAGGAGGCATTATTTTTAAGGAATAAAGCTGTGTAAATCCAAAGTAGTGTTCACTTATAAAAGGAGAGATTTTAGTGACTTCAAGACGCGTCGACATCTATGATCATTTAGCAGGGGAAATTTTAAATAAATTTGCGGTAAAAAATTAAAATTATGCGTTATATTAAAAAAAAATTTAGCAAATTTTAACGAAATATTCCATTCTGAATGAAAAGGTAGTCATCCTAACACAATCAACCTTCTAGTTTCTTACCCAAAATAGCAAGGCATATAAATCAAAAATATAAAATTTTTAGTGGTCTTAGTATGTAATACGAATTTTATTTTTAATTTTATATATATTCATACACATATATATATATATATATATATATATATATATATATATATATATATATATATATATATATATATATATATATATATATATATATATATATATATATATATATATATATATATATATATATATATATATATATATATATTTACATATATATATATATATATATATATATATATATATATATATATATATATATGTAAATATATATATATATATATATATATATATATATATATATATATATATATATATATATATATATATATATTTTACATATATATATATATATATATATATATATATATATATATATATATATATATTTATTTACATATACATATATATATATACATATATATATACATATATATATATATATATATATATATATATATATATATATATATATATATATATATATATATATGTATATATATATATATATATATATATATATATATATATATACATATATATATATATATATATATATATATATATACATATATATATATATATATATATATACATATATATATATATATATATATATATATATATATATATATATATAAATATATATAAAATTTTTAGTGGTCTTAGTATGTAATACGAATTTTATTTTTAATTTTATATATATTCATACACATATATATATATATATATATATATATATATATATATATATATATATATATATATATATATATATATATATATATATATATATATATATATATATATATATATATATATATATATATATATATATATATATATATATATATATATATATATATATATATATATATATATATATATATATATACATATATATATATATATATATATATATATATATATATATATATATATATATATATATATATATATATACATATATATATATATATATATATATATATATATATATATATATATATATATATATATACATACATATATATATATATATATATATATATATATATATATATATATATATATATATATATATATATATATATATATATATATATATATATATATATATATATATATATATATATATATATATATATATATATATATATATATGTATATATATATATATATATATATATATATATATATATATATATATATATACATATATGTTAGCTGCCAGCATTTACTGTATAGAAAAACCCCTGTTCCGGGTCTGGTTGAATAGAATTTTAGAATTAGGATAGGCCGAACGATGCAATATGAGGAGATTATTAATTATTGAAAATTGTTTTCAGGCAGACTCGCTTGTTTACATTATGTACATTAAATTATACTTAAGTTACTGTGATTGACATGTCTTAAATCACCAAACCATTGAATATGCTTTATATGACAGTCATGGCCAAATCTCACTAAAAATGTGTTTATGTAATCATAATGAGGTTTAGGTAATAATATTTTAGTACTCACTATGAATAATAGTTTAAAGAGCCTAAGAAGTCGGCCAGCTTTGTTAAATGTCTGATTGCAATTGTTAATAAAAGTTATTGTTGTCGAAATTGCCCCAATGTATTTAATTCTTTGAATAAAAGCTAACATTGTTCTTGTTTTTTACGTTATTATCAATTATAACAGAAATAGTATGTAGACAAGATTGAGATCTGACTGAATTTAGCGAAACTTACTTTTCTCTGGCACAGTAGATAAATTATTGTTTTTACGCCCCCTGCTAAATGGCAAGAATTACCCCATTCATTTTTGTTTTTCTTAAAAGTATAATAATGATGAAAGGAGTGGGTGTTGATACGTTATATGATTTTATTCACATTATTTTTACTTGAAATAGTCAATTTCAGTACTTATTTCTTATCTAAAGAACAACTATCGGATTTATTGCCACACAGTGAAAGAATAATTCGTTTCAAGGGGCATAGAAGAGACCCACTACGTTACTTAGTTCCCTAAAAATATTAAAACAAGATGTCAGTTTTCCAGGTTACTATATCATTAGTCTACTAGTTCAAAACTGCCGTCGGGGATCCTTTTCTCTTTTAATTTGTTAAAATTCATTTAGTTTAAAATCCAAAAAGGTCTTCGACTATTGGGCACTACACTGAAATCTCGTTTGGTTCTTTTTAATTAACTAAGCAAAGGAGTCTTTTTTTAATAATAAAATATTTTATTCCTTTAATTAGTTATATTTGTCAGATGTGTATGTGAAGTGATGGTCGCCATAGTACGTTTTGGTATAACTGTGTGACTCACCAGCGGTATCTTAACGAAATCTCAAAGCAGTTACTCAACCAAATTCCCTTAGTAGTTTACACTCCCTCAGAAATTTATTTTGTTGTGCGTTTTGGACACAGTCAGGATCCTATTATGAACATCAGTTAGGTAGTTAACAAGTAACACAAAATTTGTTATGTACATTGAGATAAACTATACCAAGCAATGTCTAATTGGCGTTTGAACATTTTTAATATCTAGTCAGCACAAGAAAAACACATCCCTGAAGATTGAGGAAAGTCAGTAGTCGTTGTGCTATACAAGAAAGGAGACCCGTCAAACCTTGAGAACTACAGACCTATCTCAGTTGTATAAATTGTTCCTTTGAAGAATTACGAACAGATTGGGGCGAAAATTTGTACCAACCAAGAGACCAGGCTGGATTCCGAAGTAATGAGACGAGCTAAAGAGAATTGCTGGATTGATTGGTACCAAATCGCCGAGAACAGGAAGAAATGGTCCAACATGAGAGAGGCCTATATTCAATGGATAGAAAACGGCTTACAAAGAAGGAGATGTCAGTACTTTTGTGGTAAAAGTTCTAGCTTTAATCTCACTTAGTTTCATTGACTATGAGTGGAAATAATTATTATTAAAGTTTCAACAACCAATTTTAATTATACGAATATCTGGATTACCAGTTTTTAACTATCTGAACAATGAAAATTATTAACAAAATAATTTATAACAAAATAATTATTTCATTTAAGGTTCTACTTTCGAGGAAATTTTGAACTTTATACCTCTTTTTAATTAAACAAACTTAAAATAATTCCGCAATGTTTATTGTAAAAGTCCAAGGCTTGTTATGAAAATTTTAAAGGCCGCTTTAGTTGTTAATGGGAAATGAATTAAAGTTTGTTTAGGAAGAATGTTTTAACTTTTTTACTTCGAATTGTGTACCGAGCAAAAAACTTTCTTAAAAACTTTTAATTGAAATAAGAAGGATGAAGTTGCACATTGCTTTTAACAGGAGATTTTTAGAAAATATTTTAGAAAACTTTAACCAAAGAAAATTCTAGACATATTTTTTGGGAGAATCATTTTAAAACTTTGATGTTTTTTTTACGTATTTGCTTTGCTTAAGGGTAAAAAAGTTTTCCTATGTTTTATAATAAATATAATAGAATTTCTAAGCAGATTTTTCATTTATTCAAGAAAGATTAATTTTAAAGTTGAAATTTCTTTCTTTCAGTTTTATATATAAATATATATATATATATATATATATATATATATATATATATATATATATATATATATATATATATATATATATATATATATCGTAAGTTTAACTACTGGGAAACGCCCTTTTGAGGAGAAGAGATGAGCAATCAAAGATCTATAGGCTCTAGTATCTGCTTTTTTATTTTTGTTATTAAGCTTTCACTGCCTAATTGGTAGCTTCTTCTGGATACTAAAATGCAAACAAGGTACAGAAAAATAAAGTTAAGACGCTCGTTATGAAATGTAATTTATAAATTTATAAGGTTGTATGAGAAATTACTCACAAAATTTAGCAGTTAATTCATCTCTGGTGAACACAATAAAATTTGCATTTTGTTGGCCAAGAGAGAAGTCATTGGATGGGCTATTACAGGACCTTAGGACTCCATTGCCATTTCATATTTTTAATGATTTCATTTTTATTCAACATAATAAATATAAATTTTTATTTAATAAAATTTAAAAAAGTTTTATCAAAAAAATAGAATTTTTAAAAAAGAAATTTTATGAATTTGATATGGGAACAGACAAGTGGATAAAAAATATTTCTGATGTTGAAATACCACCTAATGTAAAAGAATTTCTAGACCTTGGTCCCAAGTTTAGTCTCATTATATCTAACAAAGATATCAATATGTTTAGTCTACTGTCTGAGGTAGAGGAATTAATTTACTATGTCCCCCCACATAAATAAGACTACATTGGTGCAAGAGCTGTAAACTTAATTACTAATTATATAATCTATAATATACATAAAATGCAACGTCTCTCTGTCTCTCTGTCTGTCTGTCTGTCTGTCTAGTGCGCTTATCACTGGAGAACCACTTATCCGATTTACGTACTTTTTTTTTTAAAACATACATATGTTCTCTGACCAGGTTATAGGCTATATTTTATTACGATAGGTAGCATAAGGAATGAGTAGTGACGTAAAATAGTGAATGATGTCGGAAAAAAGTTCGCCGCTAGCGCGTTGCCTTGCAATACACCGCCTAAACCATTAAATATGGAACAATATTATGTAGCAGAGAATATCCATAATCTATAATATATATAAAATGCAATGTCTCTCTGCCTGTCTGTCTGTCCATTAGTGCGTTTATCACGCGAAAACCACTTATCCGATTTATGTGTCTTTTTTTTTAAATTCATACATATATTCTTTGGCCAGGTTACATAAGAATAATAATCTATATCTATAATATATATAAAATACAACGACTCTCTGTCTGTCTGTCTGTCCAATAGTGCGCTTATCCCTCGAGATCCAAGTGGATCCAAAAAATCACGTAAATCGGATAAGTATCCGATTTACGTGATTTTTTAAATTCATACATATGTTCTCTGACCAGGTTATAGATATATATTTTATTACATCTATAATATATATATAAATGTAACGTATATCTGTCTGTTGGTCCGTTTGTGCGCTTATCACTGGAGGACCACTTATCCGATTTACGTGCTTTTTTTTAAACATGCTAAACCATTAAATATGGAACAATATCATGTAGTAAAGAATACTCGTATCTATATATAAAATGCAACGCCTCTCTGTCTGTCTGTCTGTCTGTCTGTCTGCCGTTAGTGCGCTTATCACTGGAGAACCACTTATCCGATTTACGTGCTTTTTTGTTAAACATACATATGTTCTCTGGCCAGGTTATAGGATATATTTTATTACGTTAGGTGACATAAGGAATAAGCAGTGACGATAATAATGAATCAAGTCGGAGAAAAGTTTGCAACTAGCGCGTTCTCTTGCAATACACTGCCTAAAGCACTAAATATGGAACAATATCATGTAGCAAAGAATATAATATATATATAAAATGCAACGTCTCTCTGTCTGTGTGTCTGTCCGTTAGTGCGCTTATCACTCGAGAACCCCTTATCTGATTTACGTGTTTTTTTTTTTTTTAATTCATACATTTGTTCTCTGGCCAGGTTATCAATAATCTTCTATCTAGAATATATATAAAATGCAACGTCTTTCTGTCTGTCTGTCTGTCCGTTAGTGCGCTTATCACTTGAGAACCACTTATCCGATTTACGTGTTTTTATAAATTTAAACATATGTTCTATATAATTCGATATAAGCCTAGATAATGGGAGATAAGGATAAATAATGGGAGATAAGTCGAGATAAGGCTCGATAATGGGAGATAAGGTGAGATAATGGGAGATAAATATAAATAATGGGAGATAAACAGAAATAATGGGAGATAAGCAAAGATAAGTCTAGATAATGGGAGTTATGGTGAGATAATGGGAGATAAGGAGAAATAATGGGAGATAAGCAGAAATATTGAGAGATAAGTCGAGATAAGCATAGATAATGGGAGATAAGGTGAGATAATGGGAGATAAGGAGAAATAATGGGAGATAAGGAGAAATAATGGGAGATAAGGAGAAATAATGGGAGATAGGCAGAGTTAAGCCTAGATAATCGAAATTATGTAGAGATAATGGGAGATAAGGAGAAATATTGAGAGATAAGGGGAAATAATGGGAGATATTTTATTACGTTGGGTAAATTAAGGAATAAGCAGTGACGATAGTGGTGAATCAAGTCCACGCGAGCGGAGCCGCGGGCCCGGCTAGTATCACATAAAAACAAAAATTCAATCACTTATAAATTAGAAAAGGAAACAAAAAATTTCTTAAAAAATCATCCCGATATATTGATTACTAGGTCTGATAAAGGCAACGTTATCGTTGCTATGTCAAAAGGTTTCTATCTTGAGAAATCGCATTCCCTACTCCAAGAACCTACCTATGGTACTTATAATACATCATGATCTCATTTTAAAAGTAGAAACAAAATGCAATAAATTAATAAAATCATTAAAAGATGGAAAGTTTTTGAATGAAGCAACTACTCGTATACTGACAACTTATAATGGTATTTGCCCTAAATATTACGGTTTACCTAAAATACATAAACCTGATATACCTCTGAGACCAATCGTTTCCTGTGTAGGAGCATTTACACAACCACTTGCTAAATACATAGCCTCTATTTTAGAAACAGCTTTTTCCACTTTCAAAAAATTCAGAATTAAAAATACCTTTGAATTTGCAGAGAAGGTGAACGATTTCGTTTTACTAGAAGGTTTTATACTTGCTTCTTTCGATGTAGTTTCACTTTTTACTAACATTACTATAGATCTTATTATATCGATATTGAATGAACATTTCACATTAATAGAAGAGATATATAATATTCCTAAAGGACAGTTTCTACTAACATTTACTTATTTATATGAGCATACATTTTTCTCCTTCAATGGTACATTCTACAGACAAAAAGTAAGCGTCACAATGGGAAGTGCTATTTTACCAATTCTGACCGAAATCGTCATGAATAAACTTCCTTATTTTGTCATTTTACAGATGGATTTTGACTTTCCCCTGCTGTTTCAGTATGTAGATGATTTACTAGTATCTTGACCTGCAGGAAGTGTGCATGGCACTCTTAATATTTACAATTCTTTCAATCATACATTAATGTTTACTGTTGAAGAATAGACTGACTGTGCTGTTCCGTTTTTGGATACTAGGGTTGTACGCTCTGAAAATAATACAGTCGAACTTGACTGGTAGAGGAAAAAATCAAGTTCTGGTGGATATATTCCATTCCACTCGTTTCACCCTATGAAACAAAAGCTGAACATCATCAGAGGTTTAAAAAACAGAATAGATAAGATTTGCCACCCTTCTTTTAAAGAAAAGAATGTAAAACTGATGGAAAACATTTTGTTGGACAATCACTATCCAAAAACCCTTGTTAAAAAGGTTTTTCAAAGACCCCCTCTTCAAATCAATCCAACTGTTTCCACCAACGCTTTCATTAACGGCATTAAAGTAGGAAAATTACAATACATAGAAGGTCTCTCCCAATCCTTGTCTTCCCTATTTAAAAATACAAATATTAAGATTGCTAACTATAATTTAAAAAAGATGAATTATTGTTATGCTAAACTAAAAGACAAAACCGATACTTTACAAAGATCTAATATAATCTATAGTATTCCCTCTCAATGTGGTTTAGTCTACATTTGACAAACTTCACAAAGGCTCTCTAAGAGATTAGTGTTACACAAAAGTGATAGCAAACATAAACCTAACGCGACCAGCTTGAGTTCACATGTAAATAATACAGATCACAGAGTACAATATAACAACAGCTTCATTCTGGATGTTGAAACTAATTACTTCAGAAGAAGTTTCTTGGAAACGTGTTACATAAAAACTTGAAAAAATCTTCTTCTTCTTCCTACGTTAGGACCATGTCCTGTGTGCACTTCAAAGGTGTCCCAGAAACAATTGCCATGATGAAGACCAGCTCTCATACCATCTTATTGGTGGTCTTCCAAGCGGTCGAGGTGTGTTTGGTCGCTTCTCTTTGCAACCTTAGCCAACCGGTCATTTGGCATTCTGTCCACATGGTCTTTCCATTCTCTTCTCCTATGCCTTGCCCATCTCACCACATCCTGTATTTCACACATTTCCCTTATTTCTTCACATCTCTTCCGGTCAAATAAGGTATGTCCTGTTATCGATCTAAGTGTTCGCATTTCTGTTGTTCTTAGGAGGCGTTTTGTTATTGTGTTCTCCGCTCTGGTTTCTATCGCGTACGTCATGATCGGTCTTACGCATGTTTTGTATATTCTTACTTTGCTCCTGGTGCTCATATATTTATTTCTCCAAATTATATCTCTTAAGTATCCTGATATTAATGATGCCTTTATTGTTTGAGTTTTTACTTCCTCCTTAAGGTTCCTGGTACTTGTTATGTTTGCCCCTAGATATCTGAATATGAACTTGTTCTACACTCTGATCATAAATCGCGAGTTTGCATCTTTTCGGTTCTTTAGATATTGTAAAGGATTTTGTTTTCTTTACAGATATGTGCATATTAAACACTTTTGCTCTTTGCTGGAACTTATGTAGTAAGTTATCTTCGTCTTCTGATATGATTACTGCATCATCGGCGTACCATTTTATTTTTATTTCTTTGTCTCCCAATCGATATCCTCTCCCAGTTTTCTTTACTTCGTTTATTATTTCATCCATTATGATGTTAAATAAGATTGGGCTTAGGCTATCTCCTTGTCTGATTCCGGTTGTCATAGGTATTTTATTGCTTAATTTATTTGCCACTCTTACATATGTGTGATTGTTGATGTTCAGCTCTTCGATAGTTTTTATTATATTCGGATGAATTCCCCTTTTTTGTAGTAGAGTTATGACATCAGTTAACCGTATCCTATCGAATGCCTGGGTAAGATCAATGAAACACATAAAGGCTATCTTATTAAACTCTATGGCTTTTCCAGTAATTTAGCGGATTATAAATATGGCGTCTATAGTAGACCTGTTCTATTTGAACCCTTGCTGTTCTTCACAGATTCCGGTTAACATTATTTCTTCTGCTAAAATTTTAGTGAAAAATTTTAGTATCGCACTCATTAAGCTGATACCTCAATAGTTTTTTTGGATCTGTCCTTTCTCCTTTTTTGAAAATTGGTATCAAGATGCTTTCTTTCCATTCCGATGGTATAAACTTCGCTGTGAGTATTTTGTTAAAGAAAATCTGTAATTCTTCAAGTAATTTATCACTTTCATATTTGATTATTTCGTTCTTAATTTCGTCCATGCCCGGGGCTTTTCTGTTTTTTAGTTTCGCTGCCATGTGCTGTATTTGATTCAAGGAAATGGTCCTATTTGGTTGGGCAACATTTTCATCTTCATGCTGTATTTCCTGTGTTAATGAATTGGTTTCTGATGGACTATAGAGTTTTTCGAAATATCTTTCCCATTCTTCCACCGTAATTTTTGTATTTTGTATATACTCATTTATTGGTTTTTTTCTATTTCTCAGTAGATTCCATATTTTTTTTGTCCTCCGTATAGATCGTGTTCTATATCTTTCGAAAATTTTTCCCAATGGTCTCTTTTGATTCTCTGAATATGTTCGTTGACCCTGTTTCTTACATTTTTATAATCATTGTATGTTATAAATGGAAAAATCAATCACAAAAAAGACATAAAAGGATTGAGCTGGATTTACACCTACTTACTAACACAAAATTACACCAAGCTAATAAAAAAGAACGATTTTTATGAAAAAAATTAGTTTTCAGTAAAGTTGACGTTTTCTTTCTCTATTATGCCTGCTCTTTAAATATTTCTAATTACTTTATGGGTCTTTTTGTTACATAATTAAAAAATTTAAAAAATTAAATATGATAAATAATAAATAACTTTCCAATAATAGCAATCATTTTAAATACTTTAAATTACTTTATGACTCCCTTTGTTATAAAATTAAAGAATAAATAATTTGTCTAATAGTAGCATCCACCAAAATTTACTTTATTTCTAACTTTAATGTTTGGGTTTTTTGTTGACCTGCTGACGACATGGGCTACCAACAATATCCGGTTCAGACTCAAATATTACTAAAAAGTTACTCAATACGATGTCAAAAAAATGAAAATGGTATTTCTTACAGTTGTCTTGAAGGATCTTGAAGGATTCAACATTATTAGTGATCACCAATATGGCTTTCGTAAAAATAGATCAACAGGAGATCTTCTGACTTATGTAACACATGTTTGGAACAACGCAACTGAACACTTTGGAGAATCTCGAGCGGTTGCTCTTGACATATCCAAGGCATTTTACCGTGTTTGGCATGATGGGCTGTTGGCTAAGTTACGTTCTTATGGTATGTCTGGAAAGTTCTATTTGTGGCTCTCATGTTTCCTCAGAGAGCGTTCTTTACGAGTGGCAGTCGACGGATTTCTTTCTAACACCTTCACTATCAACGCCGGTGTGCCCCAAGGTTCCATACTCTCTCCTACTCTCTTCCTTATTTATATTAACGATCTGCTGGAAAAGACCGAGAATCCAATCTACAGCTTTGCAGATGACAGTACACTTATCTCTTCATTCACTTTGAATGCTCGGACATCGACTACTCAGACGAATATCCGCAGACAGCAGGAGGTCATTCAACTTAACAAAGACCTGGAAGAAATTCTATCTTGGGGTGACAGTAACCAAGTGGAATTTAACGCTACAAAAACTCAGGCGGCAGTTTTTGCTAAAAAAGTTAACGTTGCGGAACCCGACATAGTTATGTCGGGGCACTCCATCCCTCTAACATCGTCACTCAATCTGTTAGGCGTTAATTTGGGAGCAAATATGTCCTGGCATGAACATGTTGCAGGCATAGCAAGGAGAGCTTCTCAAAAGTTGGGAATATTGTTTTGAACCAGAAAGCTTTACACTCCACAACAACTGTTAATTCTTTACAAAGCTCAAATTCGACCAACTATGGAATACTGCTCCCATGTTTGGGGCTCCGCTCCCAAACATACACTGCATTTGTTGGATTCTATCCAGAGAAGAGCTGTTCGTCTGATTGGACACTCGGAACTGACCGACGGCCTTGATTCGCTGGAACATCGAAGAACGATTGGCGACTTGAGCCTATTCTACAAGTACTTTCATGGAAAGTGTTCGAAGAATGTGGCCCGCTTAATTCCTCCCAGAGCGGTGCATGTTAGGAGTACACGTCGCGCTAATACTTCACATTCGTATGAGTTTCAGCTTGTTACTCCTTGTACAACGCTTTTCAAGCAGTCTTATATATGGAGAACATCATACCTTTGGAATAGTTTGCCCAGGACTGTGTTTCCCATCGAGTACAATCTACAGCGATTCAAGAACAACGTGAATCGCTTTCTCCGCACACGTGTCGCTCCTGTAGCGCTTTAGGGACTTCCCTGTAGCACGTGTGCTAGACCCATAAAAAAAAAAAAGTTTTTGTCTTAAAAAGTGTTTTTAAATAACATTATTGACAATGTTTTATTTTCTGATACCTGTGTAATTCTCTAAGTGTCCTTTTGTCATGTTTTTTGTAATTATACTTGCTACCTACTCAACAAAATGCAAATTTTATTGTATTCACTAGAGATGAATTAACTGCAAAATTTTGTGAGTAATTTCTCATACAACCTTCTAAATTTATAAATCATATTTTATAACGACCGTTTTACCTTTATTTTTCTGTACCTTGTCTGCATTTTAGTATCCAGAAGAAGCTACAAATTAGGCAGAGAAAGCTTGATAACAAAAATAAAAAACAGATACTAGAGCCTATAGATCTTTGATTGCTCATCTCTTCTCCTCATAAGGGCGTTTCTCAGTAGTTAAACTTCCGATTGTTTGTTACCAGGGCCCTGTTACTACATGTAAATGGGTTTTGCTCCTTCTTAAGTAGTACGTCTGTTTTTTCCTTACAATTGGAACACTTTACTTTTATTATTACTGACATTTTTTTTCTTTTAATGCTAGTTTCTCACTTATTATTATTCAATTACTAATTTAAGTGCATGATTAGTAGTGGTAGCGGTAGCTGTGACGTTAGCGATGGAAGAAACTTCTACTCCGCCACTGCGCCCACCACCGCGCCCACTATCGCGACCACCACCGCCATCATTCCCACGCCCGCCACCCCTCCCGACTCCCCACACGCGCCCGCTACCGCTTCCGCTCCCGCCACTGCTGCCGCTACCGCCACCTTTTTGAAACAGCTACCGCTGTCGCTACGTCCAGCGCTGCCACTAATTACACACACTGATAAATTAGTAATTGAATAATAACAAGTGAGAAACTAGCATTAAAAGAAAAAAGAATGTCAGCAATAGAAAAATAAATTGTTCTAATTGTAAGGGAAAAACAGACGTACCACTGAAGAACGTGTAGCATGTAAAATTAAAAAAGATATAAAAGAAATGGAAAGAGCATAATCCTTTTACACACACACACACACACACACACACACACACACACACACACACACACACACACACACTATATATATATATATATATATATATATATATATATATATATATATATATATATATATATATATATATATTAAACTGAAAGAGAGAAACTTCAACATTAAAATTAATCTTTCTTGAAGAAATGAAAAATCTGCTTAATAAAATTCTGTCATATTTATTTATAAAACACAGAAAAACTTTTTTACTCTTAAGCAAAGTAAATACGTAAAAAAACATCAAAGTTTAAAAATGATTTTCCCAGAAAATGTCTAGAATTTTCTTCGGTTAGAGTTTTCTAAAATATTTTCTAAAAATGTGCTGTTAAAAGTAATGTGCAACTTCTTCCTTCTTATTTCAATTAAAAGTTTATAAGAAAGTTTTTTGCTCGGTACACAATTCGAAGTAAAAAAGTTAAACATTCTTCTTAAACAAACTTTAATTCATTTCCCATTAACAACTAAACCGGCCTTTAACATTGTGTAAATGAAAGCTACGTATATTTTCATAACAAGCCTTTAGAAACTTGGACCTTTACAGTAAACATTGCGGAATTATTTTAAGTTTGTTTAAGAGGTATAAAGTTCAAAATTTTTTCAAAAGTAGAACCACAAATGAAATGATTGTTTTGTTATAAATTATTTTGTTAATCATTTTCATTGTTCAGATCGTTAAAAACTTTATTAACTGGTAATCCAAATATTTGTATAATTGAAATTGATTGTTGAAAGTTTAACAATAATTATGTTCACTCATAGTCGATGAAACTAAGTAAGATTAAAGACCATTAAAGTACTGACTTTTTCTTCTTTGTTAGCCGTTTTCGATCTATTTAATATAGGTCTCTCTCATGCTGGACCATTTCTCCCTGTTCTCGGCGGTCTGGTACCAGTCAATCCAGCAATTTTCTTTAGCTCGTCTCGTTACTTCGTAATCCAGCCTGTTCTCTTGATTAGTACATTTCAAATTTTCACTCCAATCTGTTCGTAATTATTCGAATGAACAGTTTATATAACTGAAACAGTAAACTGAAAGGTCTTTAGTTCTCAAGGTTTGACGGGTCTCCTTTCTAGTATAGTAGAACGACTATTGACTTATCCTAATCTTCAGGGAAATGTTCTTATTGTGCTGACGAGATATTAAAAAAGTTCAGAGGCCAATTAGACATTGCTTAATATAGTTTATCTCAACTTATAATGCACAACTTACACACCAGATTAGATTTTTCTTACTTGTTAACTACCTAATTGATGTTCATGATTGGATCTGTTTCTGTTTATGGCTCTCAAGTTTCCTCAAAGAGCGTTCTTGACGAGTGGCAATCGATGGGTTTCTTTCTAACTCCTTCACTATCAACGCCGGTGTGCCCCAGGGCTCCATACTGTCTCCTACTCTCTTTCTCATTTACATTAACGATCGGCTGGAAAGGCCAGAAATCCTTTGCTTTGCAGATGGCAGTACGCTTATCTCATCATTCACTTTGAACGCTCGAACATCGGTTACTCATGCAAATATCAGCACTCAGCAGGAGGTAGTTCAACTTAACAAACACCTGGAAGAAATTCTTCCTTGGGGTAACTGTAACCAAGTGGAATTTAACGCTACAAAATCCCAGGTGGCAGTTTTTTCTAAAAAAGTTAACGTTGCTGAACCCGACATAATTATGTCGGGGCACTCCATTCCTCTAGCATCGTCACTCAATTTGCTGGGCATTAATTTGGGAACAAGTAGGTTTTGGCATGAACATGTTGCAAGCATAGCAAAGAGCGCTTCTCAAAAACTGGGAATATTATTTCGAACTAGACAGCTTTATCCTCCACAACAAGTGTTAATTCTGTACAAAGCTGAAATTCGACCAACAATGGAATACTGCTCCCATGTTTGGGACTCTGCTGACAAACATACACTGCATTTGTTGGATTCTATTCAGAATTCGACTGACTGGAGACCCGGAACTGGCCAGTAACCTTGATTCATTGGAGCATCGAAAAACGGTTGGCGACTTGAGTCTTTTCAAATATTTTCATGGAAAGTGTTCGATGGATGAAACTCGCTTAATTCCTCCCATAGCGGTGCATGCTAAAAATACATGTCGCGCTAATACTTCACGTCCGTATGAAGTTCAGCTTGTTACTCCTGGTACAACCCTTTTCAAGCAGTCTTTTATATGGATAACCTCATCCTTTGGAATAATTGACCCAGGACTGTATTTCCGACCGTGTACAATTTACAGCGATTCAAGACCAACGTGAATCGCTTTTTCCGTACACGTATCGCTCCTGTAGCGCTTTAGGGATTTCCCTGCGCACATGTACTAGAGCCTTAAAAATATAATAATCATCTGTAGTAAATAAATAATATTGCTTAAAATTTGTTCATTATCGTAACCGAAAACCTGGAAAAAAATTGGAAAAATACTATTGAAACCAATTAATTTTTGACCATTCCACCTCTTTCACCCCTCCGCCCATGAAAATTGAAAGTAATACAAAAATAACTTAGTCTTCAGATTCCTCGACTTAACAAACCCCGAAAAAGAGCTATAACATCATATATAGGAATCAGCTCCATTACCCCCTACCCCACCCTTTAACGCCTTACATATTTTACTATCAATAATAAATATGTTTAAAATTTGTTCAATACGTCAACCAAAAAACTTATCAATATCTCAAAATGTAATTGAAATTATACAATATTAAACTAACCACATCCCCCCTTCAGTCCCCTGCTGGATTAAACTTGAAAGCAATGAAAAAATAACCTAATTTTTGGATTCATAGTCTTCAGAAACACAGAGAAGGCTATTTAACACAGTATATAAGAAGCGCCTCTAGCCTCATCCCCCACACCTTTCTCCCCTTATATATTTTGTTATAATATTTATGCATAAAATTTGTTTATTATTTAACGAGAGACCAGGAAAACTTCCATATTACTACCAAAACCTTTTGAAACTTATCACCCTCTTGGCCTGACACGATATTGTGCAAAAACTGTAAACTTCAAGTCCTTGTTAGATGTTACCATATCTATGTACCAAGTTTGAAATTGATATCTCATTTATTTGAGAGTTATAATGCTAACAGACCGACAGACCGGCGAAAATAAGTGACTATATTTTCTATGATGTAAAAACTCTGAAACATGAAGAAAAGTAAAAATTGCGAAGTGTGATTTTTTAACCAATACAATACTTTCCTTTAGCAAGGGAAGTAAAAAGAAAACATTTAAGACCGTGCCTGTCATAAGGAGTGGCACTTGGCCACCTCCCTTTTTATTCATTTACTCCCACTCTAATATATAGTTACTGAAAATTTTTCATTCTTCGTTTTCTACAAAATAACATTAATATCCAGATGTCGCCATTCCGTCAAGAATCATTCTAGTACCATCGTAATACTAAAAAAAGGTTTTATGTATTTTTTAACTCGTATAAGTGTAAAAATTGTATACTAACGATTTTAATTATGAAAATGATCAGAGATACGCTTAATGCTCAATTTGATGCCGTTTGAAATTTATTTATGCTTCCGAAATGTATAACCTGGAAATAAAAAAACCGTAGAGCTAAAGTTTTCTTTGAATATACGCTTGTTTTATCTACTTATTTTAATGTTGATTTATAGACCAAAAGAGCGACCCGAAATTTTGACCTGTCGACTTACCCTCTGCCTAATTGTTCATTCTATCGGGTAAGTCGAATAATAACCTTTAACGTTGATTTTGCAACCCTCGTGCCCTGGAATGCCCAGATAAAGCCAAAAATGCTACATCCAAAAATTACTGTCGTTAACCACTTGAATCCAGTATCATAAGATTTGTTGACACTAAAAAAGTCGAGCACCCCAAAGAGCAGACGCCGCCGAGACCGGACCCAGCTTTAGGGCCCAAAAAATGTCGATCCAAAAATGGACTGTCATTTAGCCATATAAAATCAAAAAATTTAGTTTGTTCTTGATAAAATAATAGGGAACCTGCAAACGGCAGACGCCGCCAATACCGGAGGACAAAGCTGGACCCGGTTTTTCCAGCCAAAAACTGTTGTTTTTCGAGTTTTTGAGCGGCCATAAATATAAGCGACGTACTGAGCAGAGATCAACAATTTCACAACTTTTGTAGAAGACTACTGGCAACGTAACGGTTCAGATTTAGATTTCCGAAAGACAATAAAACATTTTTTTTATCCAACAATTTTTTTTCACCATAAACATTTTAACACTAAAATTCGATAGGAAAATTCGACAGGTTACAGCGCTTGTAGATATAATTTTTCTAAATTTCTCCTGTGTCGATGATGATGCTAACATTTTGCCGATCGGCCTGCCAGCATATTTAAATACTTTCTGGCATCGCCATCCCACCCAAAAACACTTAGTCATCAACTCTCTTATATTACTCTCCCAGCCAAAATCGCAATTAGAACTAAAACGCGACACATGCACATTCTTCAATCAAATAATTTCCAGTAGCGCGATATAAAATTCCCTCTTGAAAAACACTTCTTCCCAGGTGCCTCCGAAGGCTAGCAGTCAAGTAAATCTGTCTGAGATTGTAATCATTCCATACATTAAGAATGCCACAAATTGCATAAACATCTCAGATCTGTCAAAGATAAGTTTCCCCTTGAAAATCCAGTAGTCTACAGTATCCCATGTAGCTGTGGTAAAACCTATGTCGAGAAGAACACTAAGTACTAGAATTAAAGAACATCAAACAACTTCATAACACTTCCACTTCAGCACTTGTAGAACCCGAGATTCTCTTTGATCAATTTCACACATTTTAATCTTTTTATCTTAGGAAAATTCGGGAGCCTTTCGAAATATGTAAACATCCCAGTAGCTTTAATCCTGACACTAGTGTTTGCCTTTCACCAATCTGGGAACACACCAACCATGAAGCCCGTCCTCCTCCCACCTCGACCCCCTAATATAAAGGGCATGTAAACGAAACTAAAACAGTTTCGTGCAAGATTCTGAGGAAGTTCTCGGGACAAGTTCTAGAGAAGCCGGCAGAAGAATAATTACACAGCCCCACAAAAAAAAGTGGGGTATACTTTTGATGCGATATATCAGATCCGTAGTATTTTTGCCCGTTGATCATGAATCTGACGTCAGAATATCGCCATCACACCTCAATTTTTTTCTAACCTCAAAAAATAGGTAAAAATTAGTAAAAATTAAGAAAAATATACTCCTAAAAAATTGATTCAAGCTTTTTCATAAATCCAAAGATGTATTAATATGTATTCGGACACGCTAAGCTAATATTCATCGGTTGGATTGAGCCATACAGTTCTGTTTTCTTTCTAACCTCAATAAATCAGACAGATATAGTGCTTCTCGAATGCAAAAACGAATTCAAATTAAAATTCAACCGATCCTTACCAAATTTGGTACACGGGGATTTTTTGGGTCGCTGATCACGAATCTGAGGTTGGATTTGCAAAATTCACGATGGCAGATGTTTTCGCGCCATTTTGAACGCCGAGAAAATTCATTGGTCGATTTTTATTCTTCTACCTGCATCCAGGGCACCTCCACGTGGTGACGGTAGGCAACGGTGTTACTCCACTAGCCGGCAGAGTCCCTGGATAACGGCTTAGATGCCGTCATGGCAGGTAGAAGAAAGAGAATTACGATGCAGGGACTCGGAAACCCAGTATCGGCGGTTGGTCAGGGTGGGAAAGCGGGCCCGCAGCCGTCGTCATCCAGCGACCGTAGCTCTTCATGTGTGGGTGACTTGGCTCATGTAGAGTATAATGCTACAAGAAAACGGTCTCACGGTACAAGGACTTTTCATAAGTGCGATAAAAACAGTGATTCATTTTGTTATATTTGCTGTCAACACGTATTGAGTAAAATGGAGTCACCGATAACGGATAAGATTAAAACCTTATATAAGGATTGTTTTAACATTGAAATACAGCACCAGGATACAGATTGGGTTCCCCACATCATTTGCAGTTCTTGCAAAATAATGTTGTACATCAATAAGAAGGCGATTAAATATTCCAGACCAGCAATATGGAATAGACCATACAGTGAAAATGATTGCTACTTTTGTATGAATGTTGTATCTAGGCATAACCGAAAAAATAAAAGCACTATTACTTATAACGATGTTTCGACAGTAACAAGACCAACTAAACTAATTCCGCCTCATGAACCACTTGATGCTGATGTTATGGAAACAAATGATTTCACCTTATCAGTTCATGCCGAAAACATTGAGACTGTCGAAAAAGATTCAAACACTGTTACTAATGAATGTTCTAGTGACAACCTATCATATACTAGTGACACAGATAAAGAATTTCTACCATACAACCGTAAACCAAAACAAATACTCGTATCACAGTCAGAACTTAGTGATCTAGTCAGAGATTTAGGCTTATCCAAAGATGGTTCAGAGCATCTTGCTTCCTTTTTAAAGAAAAGACATTTACTTAAGCCAGAAGCTACGATTTCTTATTATAGAAACAGAGATGAAGAATTTCGAAAAGATTTCACAATGGACGAGGAATTGTCACTTTCATATTGTACCGATGTAAAAGGTCTAATGAATTTCAAAATAACTCATACGATCCTGAAGAATGGAGACTGTTCATTGATTCTTCTAAACGGAGCAGCAGTTTTGCTGTATAATACCAACGTTTACGCTCCCATTCCGATTGCTCATTCCACAGTTATGGAAGAGCCCCCGCTTCACATTAAGCTTGGACTTATGAAGCAATTCACGAGAGCATTAGATACAAACGGCCCATGTTTCAAATATATGCATAAAAAATTTCCGAAATTTTTTGAAGCTAAAATTAAGGCAGGCGTATTTGACGGGCCACAAATAAGAAAATTGTTTCAAGATTCATTATTTGTTACTAAAATGAATAAAATTGAAAAAGCTGCTTGGCTTAGTTTTAAAGAAGTCGCAACAAACTTTTTGGGAAATAATAAAAGTCCTAAGTACAAAGAAATAGTCGAGAAAACTGTAAAAAATTTTCAAACATTAGGTTGCTTAATGAATCTAAAATTACATTTCCTGGACTCCCACATCGATGATTTCCCAGATAATCTTGGTGACTACAGTGAGGAGCAAGGGGAACGTTTTCACCAAGATCTGAAAATCATAGAAAATCGGTATCAAGGACGATGGGATGACCATATGCTAGCGGACTATTGCTGGTCGCTAAAAAGAGAAACAAGTCCTCAAAAGCGTTTGGGCAGAAAGCCTTTGAATAGGAAAAAAGAACAAGATACAGCCAAAAAAAGGAAAGTTAGGCGCGGGTCTAACCTTCGCAATTCTAGGGCTTAAGGGTCTACTATTTGAGAGTATATGGTTTGAAAGTCCTGGTTTTGAGTTTATTGGGTCTCATTTTTAAAGTTACAGGGTTATTGAGGTATATTTTTTGAGGTTACAGGGTGTGGGAGTCTAAGGTTTCAGGGTTTAGGGTTTAAGAGTATCAGGTTTGAGGATTCCCCAACTGTATACCAAATGTGGTAGGAATCGGTTGGTTTTCAAAAATTTTGTCCGCCATTTTGAATTTTGCAAATCCGACCTCAGATTCATGATCAGCAACCCAAAAAAACCCCGTGTACCAAATTTGGTAAGAATCGGTTGAATTTTAATTTGAATTCGTTTTTTTTGCATTCGAGAAGCACTATATCTGTCTGATTTATTGAGGTTAGAAAGAAAACAGAACTGTATGGCTTAATCCAACCGATGAATATTAGCTTAGCGTGTCCGAATACATATTAATACATCTTTGGATTCATGAAAAAGCTTGAATCAATTTCTTAGGAGTATATTTTTCTTAATTTTTACTAATTTTTACCTATTTTTTGAGGTTAGAAAAAATTGAGATGTGATGGCGATATTCTGACGTCAGATTCGTGATCAGCGGGCAAAAATACTACGGATCTGATATATCGCATCAAAAGTATACCCCACTTTTCTTTTTGTGGGGCTGTGTTATACCTACGGTATTAAACTTGTTCATATGATATCTTGTATGAATTGATTGAAGAGTATTCTTATATACTAAACCTTCTATTCTAATAAAGCATTAAGATTACTTTGTTGTCTTATTATTAACTAAATAACCGGCCACGTGCAAGTCAGACTTGCACAATTAGTGTTCCCAATGTTGATTTCTTTTAAAATAAAAACTTTTGCTACGGAGGTATAAAATGATAAATGACTCCACAAAACACCCCAAATGAGTTTTTAACAAAAATTTTTCCGCATCTTTACTCTAAGCTGAAGATTTTGAAAATCTTGTTTTTTTCTATACCAAATAAATTATTAAAGGTAATGCACTCATGATAATTTTCGTTCAATCTATATCATATGGAGGATATTCCAGAATTTTTTCAAAATTTTTTTATCAATACTTTTTGAGATAAGGGGGTGAAAGCAATTTTTCGTAATTTTTTAAAATTAATACAAAGAAAAGTGTGAGCAAGTATTGCATTATATATATTTGTGAACTTGTGTTTTTACAAGCTTTCATTTGACACCTCACTCGATGACCAGGTAATTTTTTTTTTCACTTCTGATTTCACCCCCAAAACTAACCCCTTAAGTCAAAATTTAACTTTCAAAACTACACGGTTCTGATAAGACCATCAATTCCTATGTTAGTACCAAATATCAACTTTCTATGTTGTAATCGAGTGTGACAGACAGACCGAAGTGATCTTATAAGCGTTCCGTACGGAACGCTAATAATAACTAATGGGGTTCTTCGCCATATCTTAGTGAGTATTTTGAATAGGTAAAAAATAAGATTTTCTATAATTTTAATATCCTAAATTAATCGGTTCTTACAAATTATAAAAAGTCTGTCGAGATAGACAAAATGGAGTTGAACACGTCATCACTTAGCTTTACACGTGTTAGGTGTGCAGTGAAATAGCGGTCAGATAGTGTTGCTAAAACGTTTAAAATTCATCCTTTGCCATGATCTAGTCAAATGTATCTAAAAAAAATACGAAAGAAAAGAAATAACACGTAGGCTAAAAAGTTTTTGGTCCCTTTTTAAAAATCGATATGGTTTTTAGAAAGTATCAACCATCAAGCCACACGTGTCAAAATTTCGTGACATTTCGACTATTAGTTTACATGTTACGGTGGTTTTAGTGACACTACTTTTGATATTTCCAAAACAATGGAAAAAATCGAATTTCGTGTGTTGATTAAACACTGTTTTTTGGTGGGAAAAAATACCGTTTAAGCACAGCAATGGGTTGATAAGGGTTATGGAGACTCTGCCCCTGAAAAATTACTTATCATTTACTGGTATTCTGAATTTAAACCCGGTCGTATAGATACAAATGATGCAGAACGCTCTGGATGCCCAAATGAGTTGATTGCATCGGAAAACATCAAAAAAATTCACAAAATTGTATTGAATGACCTTAAAGTGAAATTGCGTGAGATAGCTGACACCCTAATGATATATTGATATCATCAATGATATCAAAAGAACGTGTTGGTAATAATTTTCAGGAATATTTGAGCATGAGAAAGCTCTGTTCGAAATGGGTACCGCGTTTGCTCACAGTGGACCAAAAACAACAACGTGTTGATGATTCTGAACGCTGTTTGGACCTGTTTAAGCACAATGAAAGGGGTTTTTTTCATGACAGTGGATGAAACATGGACCCACCAATACCCACCGGAATCAAATTGGCAGTCAGCTGAGTGGACAGCAGCCGATGAGAGCCGTCCGAAGCAACCAAAGACACAACAGTCGGCTGGAAAGGTTTTGGCCTCTGTATTTTGGGATGCGCATGGAATAATTTTCATCGACTATACTGAGAAGGGAAAAAATATCAATAGCGAATATTATATAAAGTTATTAGTGAAGGCAGAAATCGCACAGAAACGGCCCCAAATGAACAAGAAAAAGTACTCTTTCATCAAGACAATGCACTGTGTTACGATGGCAAAATTGCATGAATTGAAGTTCGAATTGCTTTTTCATCCACCGTATTCTCCAGATTGGGCCCCCAGTAACTATTATCTATTCGCAGACCTCAAAAAAATGCTCGCCGTAAAGAGATTTGGCTCCAATGAAGAAGTTATCGCCGAAACTGAGGCCTGTTTTGAAGGCAAAGACAAATTCTTCTACAAGAAAGATATAGAAATATTAGAAAAGCGTTGGACTGATTGTATCACTCTTGAAGAATAAAGTCGAATTTTGTAAAAAAAATGTGTTTTAAGTAGCTAGACCAAAAACTCTTCAGTCTACGTGTTATATGTTAGCATCCGCGAAAAATATGCAGGAAAATGCATGCAAATTTTTACAAACAATCACTCGAATGCTCTATTGACATGCAATATTACCATTGTTGTAAAATTTGATATTTGTTATTGTTAAAACAGTGGCAGCTCAGAAATTGGCCAAGTACTTTCTGTACAGTGAGCGTTTAAAAAAAAACCGTTTGGTGAACGAATGGATGTTTCACGTGAAAGAGGGAGAAGGAGGATATATTCGTACGAGCAGGAAACTAAGCAACAATCAACTGTTTGAGCGTTCCAAAATGAACCGAATCCAACAAAAAAGGATCGTTCACGAAGCACTTCCAAGAAAATGATCGCTTGTTTCTCTGGTTATACTGGACTTGTTGCAATCATTGCTTTAGAAGGAAGGAAGGAACAGGTAATGCTGGATGGTATACAACAATTTGTTTGCCAGAAGTCATCGACGAAATCAGGAAAAACGAACAAAAACATTGAATATTTGACCGAGAAAAACATCAATTTAACGTCTTCTTTTTGTTCCCGAATGCCAAAAAAAAAAATGCGTGAACCGAGATTTCTATCACCTCAAAAAGCTATTGAATCCTTCCAAAACCATGTTTTTGAGGTACCAAATTCAGATTGGAAACATATTTCGAGAATTAGTTCGAACGCATGCAAATCTTAAAGGCGTATATTTTGAGAAATAATAAAACGATTTGTAATAATTTTTTTTTCTTTCATTGTTTCTGTAAAAACTTAAAAGGTAGCCCTCGTATATAGTGGCCTATCGAAGGGAGACGTAACGGTAAGTTTTGGTGTTCTATTAAAAGTTTTATAGATCGGCTGCTAACCTAGGCGAAGATAAGAGCGCTCGGCATTTTCCAATACAATGACGCTAGCAGCAAGAAAACTGTATCTCCAAAGACCCTCAGCGCTATCTGATGTGAAACCGCTAAAACTTTTCATTCAAGAGCTATGTCCACGATCCGAATAATAAAAATCCGTACTAATATTAAAAGTTTACCATAGCAGGTTTTGTAAAAATAACAAGAACAAGTGAGGGAGAAAAATTGGTAGACGCTCATAATTATCATGAGCTCATATTTTTAATGGAAGCATCCGATAAACTATTTCAAATTTCTTGCATAACTAATAAAATTAATTTAATTTTATCATAGAGGCTTATTTAAAATACCACACAGCACCACAAAAAAAAGTTTTGTAGTGGAGAGATGAGTTGAGTTGGTGTGCTGAAAACGAATCCGAGATCAGAACTGACTCATCACCCAAGGATTTTGACATAACCTCAAAAAACACCTTGAAAATGACCCAAAATACTATCACAAATAAATTAAAAATATAAACGAGCAAACCACCATATCTATACGTATTTTGGGACGTTAAAATCGAATCCAAGGTTAGAATTTACCCATCACGTCCACATTTTGACGTAACCTCAAAAACATCTCAAAAATGGCCAGAAATACATCTGTAAGTAAATTAAAAAATTAAATGAACAGACCACCCCACCTATACGTATTTTGGGGTGGTTGAACGGATTATGCCAAAAGAATTGACCTATTAACTCAAAATCTTGGAATAACCTCCACTACTCCAGTCCTTTCATTCACAGGTTGCTGGATTAAGGTGAGTTATCTCGCCTCTCGTCCACTGGATGCTTTATTATAGTGATTCCCCTCGCACATCACTATCGCGATGCTGGATAACAGTGACTCCCCTGCCTCTCACCGCAATGAAAAAACTTTACATCCAGAATTCTAAACCTAACATAACCTAATGCAAGAACGGTACACCACAAACTCTAAACCTAACATAGCCTAATGCAAGAAACTTACACCAAGTACACCAAAAATCTAAACCTAAACACAAGAACTTACATCAAGAACTTTACACCAGGAACTAGAAACCTAACACAGCGAAATGGAAGAAATTTACACCAAGAACACTAAACTTAACACAGCCTAATGAAAGCAACTTGTACCAAAATCTTTACACTAAGAACTCTAAACCTAACATACGTTAATGCAAGAACGTTACACTAAGAATTTTACACCAAGAACTCTACACCTAACATAACCTAATAGAAAAAACTTACATTAAGAACGTTAAACTATAACTATAACATAACCTAATGCAAAAAAACCGAGCAGACTACCATATCTATACGTATTTTGGGTCGCTAAAATCAAATATGCCAACAAAATTGACCTTAATAGGTCAGGATCTTGAAATATTCTCAATTAGTCCAGTCGTTTCATTCACAGGATGCTGAATTATGGTGAGTTCCATCGCCTTTCACCCTCAGGGTGCTTTTTTAAAGTGAATCCCAGCGTCTCTGAACCACGATTTTATGTTAATTCCCCCGCCTCTTACCCTTAGGGTGCTTTATTTAAGTGTATCCCCTCGCCTCTCACCATCAGGGAAACACTTTAATAAAGCATCCAGTAGGCGAGAAACTAGGGGATGCACTTTAATCCAGGAATCTGTGAATGAAAAGATGGGACTTTTTGAGGTTATTTCAAGTTCTTGACTTAATAGGTCAATATTTTTGGCATATTCGGTTTAAGCACCCCAAAATACATATATATATATATATATATATATATATATATATATATATATATATATATATATATATATATATATATATAATATATATATATATATATATATATATATATATATATATATATATATATATATATATTTATGTGTGTGTGTGTGTGTGTGTATATGGTAGTTTGCTCCTTTAGAGTTTTAATTTATCTGTAAAAGTATTTTTGATCATTTTCGAGGTGTTTTTTGAGGTGATGTCAAAAATCTTGAGTGATGATGAGTCAATTCTGGCCTCGGATTCGTCTTAAGCACACCAAACAACATATGGTATTGGTATCTTACCTGTGGCTGGAGCTTACTACGATTCTTATTAAGATGGCTGAAATATTAGTGCAAATTTAAATTTGTAACGTGTGAAGCATAGGTAGTGTGGAACAATCGATGACAAGACTGTCGCGCCCAACATTCAACAAATTCAAGCAGCATGTATATCCACGGCCGAATTGCGAACAGTGGTGTTTGAGATAAATGGCACATTCAACAGTAGATCGGGGGAAATTTTATTTATGAAATGCTCTTATAAAGCTGGTGAATGCAAACATATACTCGCAACTCTGTTGTATCGTTACTAGCAAGATTCTAACCTATAAATGTCTAATACTTACATTTCTATTTTTGTATGAAAATTAATTTTTTACAATGATTGTAGTAACAAACTAAGTGTTTTAACCTGCACTGATATCAAATGTACCTGGAAAATGAAAAGTGAAAAGGTATTGGAAACATCGAACCGGGAAAATTTTAACTGGTTTCAAATCAAATGCCAATTCACTTCGGAGGTTAATATTTATTAACTTTTTATGATTTTGAATGAATACAAAATAACTGAGACAGTATTTTATCAAAATAAAATCTGAAAAATGTTATATAATAAAGAATTTTTGTTTGACACACATACAGACACAAATTACAAAAAATAAATAAATGACTGTTCAAGAATAAATAATTTTACTTACCTGGAAGAATGTAATCTTTTTTAAAAAAAAAAGTTTAGAAGAAACTTTAGCACCAATTGGAATTTTTCGTTCAATTCGGATAACTTTTTTCCACACTTTCAGTCTGTCAACTTTGCATGCATGAAAAACTACATTTGAATCCTTTTGCAGGTAACTTTTACAATTGTAAACACAGCTTAAAAGTTTTTTTTGATTTTTCACGAAAGGTAAATTTAAAAAAAAAAAATTGTATTATTAATTTACACACACGCTTATGACAAATTTAAAAATGCACCTGAAGTTTACGAGGCTGGTTTGAAAAGTCCGTGCAAAGTCCGAGAGATGGCACCACCGGCGCGTATCGAGGTCATGTTTAGTTAGTAGCATCTCTTGAATGAACGCACACCAAGTTTCAGCCATATTGGTCTATTTCTTTGTGTTTGGCATTCGTGTGAATCAAGGAAGTCGAGTGATTTTCAAGAAATGGACGAAAAAGAATTTCGTGTGGTGATTAAACATTACTTTATGAAAGGCAAAACGCCTCAGAAGACTAAAGAGAAG
Source organism: Pachyrhynchus sulphureomaculatus (assembly GCA_019049505.1). NCBI lineage: Eukaryota > Metazoa > Arthropoda > Insecta > Coleoptera > Curculionidae > Pachyrhynchus > Pachyrhynchus sulphureomaculatus. The sequence continues at coordinate 141,298,082 of CM032454.1, read as the reverse complement.
CTTGATAAACATTATGGTGACTCTGCACCTTCGATTAGAACAGTTTATAAGTGGTTTCAAAATTTTCGGACTGGCCATATGGGCACAAGTAACGCTGAACGTTCTGGACGGCCTGTGGAGGTTACGACTCCAGAAATCATTGATCAAATCCATGATATGGTGATGGATGACAGAAGAGTTAAGGTGCGTGAGATTGCTAGTGCTGTGGGCATCTCGACTGAACGGGTACATAATATTTTGCATAAACATTTGGATATGAGAAAGCTATCCGCAAGATGGGTGCCGCGATTGCTCACGCTTGACCAAAAACGGAATCGTGTGAAGTGTTGCAAGGATGGTTTGCAGCTGTTCCAGAAGAATCCGGAGGACTTTAAGCGTCGTTTCGTCACTGTGGATGAAACATGGATACATTACTATACTCCTGAGACCAAACAACAATCTAAACAATGGGTTACCAAGGGGGAATCTGCACCAAAAAAGGCGAAGACCGTTCCTTCGGCCGGAAAGGTTATGGCGACTGTCTTTTGGGATTCGCAAGGGATAATCCTCATTGACTATCTGGAAAAGGGTAAAACTATTACAGGTGAATATTATTCATCGTTATTGGACCGTTTGAAAACCGAGCTGCAAGAAAAACGCCCGCGATTGGCCCACAAGAAAGTCCTTTTCCATCACGACAACGCACCAGCACACACCTCAGCAGTTGTGGTCGCACAATTAATGGAAATAGGATTCCAACTCATTTCACATCCCCCCTATTCTCCAGACTTGGCTCCCTCGGACCACTATTTGTTCCCCAATTTGAAGAAATGGCTGGCGGGACAAAGATTTTATTCAAACGAGGAGGTGATTGCAGACACTAATGGATATTTTGCAGACTTGGACAAATCCTATTATTCGGAAGGGATCAACAAACTAGAACATCGTTGGACGAAGTGTATAAGCTTAAAAGGAGACTATGTCGAAAAATAAAAAAGGTTTACCCCAAACACATAAGTAGTTTTTATTTGTGCAGGGACTTTTCAAACCAGCCTCCTAATTCCTGAAGAAGCCACGATATGTCGTACTGAATAAGCAAAATCCCAATGATATCTTACCTTTCCTATAAAATGTTTTTTTGGTGGTCCTGTGTTATCATTGTACACGTATGTAATTATTTACAAGGAACATTAGTAAATCTACTAATTGTCCCAAAATCTCAAAAGAAGAGCTAAATGCTAAAGTTTGAGGAAATAAATCGTCGCTGTTAAAACGTTCAAAACTTGTATTTACACAAATTAAAAGGTCGTTTCGGTAGCTAATGGGAAACGGATCAAAGTTCGCCCAGAAAAATATTTAACTTTTGTTCGCCGGACTTTATGCTGAGCAACGCCGCTTAGTTTTCAAACTTTTAATTGAAATGGAAACTACGGAATTGTAGATTGCTCCTGACAATGCATTTTTTTTTTGTACTGACAAGATTTTATTTGACGACGAAATTTACTTTTTTAGAAACTTTCTACTCACCTACTGTTAATACAAAATATTCCGATGTATTTTGTCTCTCTCTATCGAAGTGCCATATCCAATAAGGCCGTTGGCGACGCTCCCGCCTTCGTCTGAGGTTCGTGCCTTTTTTTTGGAGTGTTTCACAAGCAAAGGGAAACCTACAGTTTAATGCCAATTTCGAGCGGCCAAAGCGAGAGGGCTTTACTAGGCGTGATACTACGAGTGGTTTACCATTGCCTACTGTTTTTTTTTTTAGTTTTATTATTTCCGAGCCGTGGATCGAACTTGGGTCCCCGGCGCACAGTGTCTCGACTAGTACAAGCTAACGGGACAATATTATTTCTTCACTTATTTCAATTGTTTATGTATATTCCAGGTATCTTAAACTATTTTAAGAAAAAAAAAAGTTGAAAAATGTGTACTGTATGTGTATTAATCGAAATATGTAGCTGCAAGACGGAAGTGGTTTACTAATGTGTCTCATTTGTTCACTATTGTCGCTAATTGTTCTTTAATTAGCTACATACGTCTACCTAATCATTATGTGTGAAAAGCACAATCAAGTTGTTTACAAAGAAATTTCTAGGAAAAAAATAAAAATCATAATGATAGTACCCACATTTATTAATTTACAAAATATTATTTCTTTTAAAATAAATTAGTACAATAACAGTATCTATATATCAATTATTTACAATAACAAGGTGTATAAGTAAAAGAAATATAATATTAAATAACTTATATACTAAGGCATGAATTATAAGCAACTACAACACACAATAAAATAAGAATAATAATTACAATAAAAAAATACTTAAACCTACTAATCACCATCAGATGAGTCGTCATCACCGCTCTCCCATTCAGTAGAATATTCAGAGAATAAATAATCCTCCTCATTTAATTCGTGATGATGACTTACTGATGGTGTTTCGGATGGCAATGAAGGTGGGATAATCAACTGCAGAACCTCCGATGGCAAAGAAGTAAATTTTCTTCGCGGTAATTCTCTATACGAGTTGATAACAGGATCAGACGTAATTAAAAGCATTCTCAAAAGATCTGTATTTGTGGCAATACGTGACCGCTTCCTGGTGTGCCGTTCACGGAATCTACGACAGTCTTTATTTCTTGCCTCCTGGGCTTCTTCGGAGAGTTGTCCAATGGGAAGAAGAAAAGACTTTATAACTTCCGCGCTGTGTACAAGAATTTTATGCACAGTAACGGGCATGGAATACCACGAATACGGATCAAGGTATAATTTTCTAGTATCAACACAAAACTTTTCGAATTCTATATAATTTATGTCATATCCCGATGACAAAGTTCTTAAATTACATGAAATCTACGAATAAGGTTTACGTCTAATCCTGTAATTTCGCTGCTCAATTCAGCTTTGGAAAAAAATCTACGTGCTGTGTTTCCATCGTTTGTGTTACCATATCCAGGTTTTGGTTTATCTACAATGAGACCCATACGATCTTTAAAACACTTTTTGTATCTCTTGTGAGCGTTGCTTCACAATAGCTTTGTCGTTATCTCCCCTGACTTGCCATTTTTTTATTTCTAAACGATAGTTGATGTGAAGCAAACATTCAAACGTGCGGATCCATGCATGTAAAGTAGATAAACCAAATGCAAGGCGTTCTTCGTTGCTGGGATATTTCTTTGACTCCTCGTTCATAGTAGACGGGGTGGCACCGCAAATATAACACTTTTGTGTTGAACTTGTGTCTGTTAAGGCATTGCACACTTTGCCATCAGTCATTGTCAACAACAAATCGTGTTTAACAGAGATTTGAGATCCAGCATCGTTACATAATGTTGGAAGAAGCTGACTTACTTCATTTAAAATTTTAGAAGTTTCTTCTTCCGTAAACTCTTTTGTCTCCTTGGCAAAAATAAACGTAATAGGACGGCAATATAAAGTAGAGGAAGGTCTTGGATTTTGCCAGATCACAGTTTCGCCATCAAGCAGTCTCAAAGGGACAAATGAGTATACGAACAAAAATTCGTCTGTAGCGTTAGTGTTCTCAAATTTCTGCTTATACGTGCTATGCCCCGAACTCCCATCACAGCCCCATTTGCTTACCAACGTATAATATGAACGAGGTAACACACTTCTAATGACTTCCGTCTGAGCTTTAACTAATCGTTCAGACGTTTTATCCAAAATCGCGTGAAGTTTAATTTCAGCTCGAGATTCAGTCATAGAAATATATTCGTCAAAAGGACAACAAGAAGCTTTGGACTTGCCTAAACTATAAAACAATGGATACACTTGATGTCCCGCTTTCATTGATCAATTTCTTGTTTGTTTATATGAGTGAGAAGTCGATTTCGAGTCCACATAATAAGCTAAAGCTTCGTCTGGTGTTAACTGCCGACTTTGTTCAGAACACTTATTCTTTTCTCTAGTTTCACTGACCGCGACGTTATGGATCTGTTTAGCAACACTTCGATGCCCTTCTTTTCGAGTAGCTAACTCAGCTGCTGTAATAAGCTCACTTGCACTTCGCGATTCCAAAAGATCTTCTACTCTCCGTCTCTTCGTTTTCGTTGATGAGTCTTCAAATGATTTTCTGGGTCGCCCTACGGAAAGAGCCGCTGATGATGTTGAAGTGCAAGGCTGGTTAACACAGATCTTTATTTCGATTCCGGATCCCTCTAACCAATCTTTATGTTTGATTAGAAACATTTCTTTGTTACACTTTAAAGAAGTCCACTTTTGATTGAATTTTGCTGAAAGGCTTGATATTTTCATTTTGAGTCGTTTTAGAGAATCGTCAGAAACATCAGACATATTGAATTTTTCACTTATATAATAAAAAATGCCACTGTTTCGTTCAGTTTTGTCATGTTTTAGCCATTCTTCAAAAAACTCCATTTTCGTCATAGTCACGACTCGTTCTGAAAAAAATAAAAATAATTTTACTTTCGGGCCTTTTCGGGGTCTATAATATATATGAATCTGTGCCTGAATGTTGTAGGTATTACATATAGAAAAATCTAGGTGGATATATGTGGATAAAAAAAGTTGCTACTTTTAAAGTTTACAATTAATGTAAAATTTGCTGGAATTATCTATACATTTACAAATTGATATTACACCAAAAGTACACATATTTTTTTATAAAAAATATAGGTCATAATAGAGTACATACCTTCAACAGATTCCATCACAAAAAACTCGTTTCACTTTGCTACCAATTTTAAAATATGTTATCACAAGTGTGCATAAAATGCAACTGATTTGCAAATGAAAATGACCTCTCTTATAAGGGTTACTTTGACCCCCTGATAAGATACCTTTATGAGGTGATAAACAAATTAATTCTTGGAATTCGTTAAATGGAGGGTGTTATTTACAAGTCATTATCAGTGGTTCCTGGAAATTACGTCATGAATATTGTCCCGCTAGCATGTTCTTGCCGAATCACTGTGCGGCGTAGAAAGCAGACACGTTAACCTCTGCGCTATAGTCGCCTCTATGTATTTTCTATGAAAGCATTTTTGATAAAATAAATGAACTTTGAAATGGTAATTTTGTGGTAAAACAATTTACAATAATCGTTGATTTACACAGTACTACCCTAGACAACTGGCAATTCTAAAACACATACTTAATTGATTTTTTGACACTAAAGCATTACAACTCAGTGTTTTAAGTATGGGAAGATATTAATCACAAAAAAAGTTGAGCAGAGGAAGGCCTTCAAAGATACAAATGAAACCTGACATTTTCCTTTACGTACTACTTCTGTTAAAATTAGAAATAGGGAAGAAAAAAAACTTAATTTACAGATGTCATAGAATTAAGGGAAAAGGGGCTAAATTAAACACTGTAGAATGTGGTATACCCGGTGACAAGCGAAATATCTAGATTAATGAAGGTTTGCTCGTATTTAAAAAAAAACATGATTTTTCAGTCGGTTTGGTATAAAATGGATAAAAATTTACTCGCGAAAAGATGACAATCAGCCTATATGATTCCATTAAATTTACTTACGAAATTGGGAACAAAGGACAATTACCATTTTTGAATATTTTAATTATTAAAAAGAATAATAAGTTAGAATTTGATATCTATAGAAAAGATACAGTAACAGATAGATATATTCCTAATGATTCATTTCATTGCAAACAACTTAAATTAGCCTCATTACATTTTTTAGTTCATCGTTTGATCACTTTTCCCCTGAATAGAGTAAAATTAAATAATGAAAGGAATCGTATTTGGAATATAGCTAGAGTTACATGTTTACAACGATGACTTAATGAACAAGTCAATAAATAGACAAAAGTCAGGTAAAATATTCAACCTTCTTTACACGCGAAGGAAATGATGATATGTTTCCTTACCATATAATCCGAAATATACCAGGATACTCAATAGGGTATTTAATAAGGTAGGTCTCACTTTAGTTTATAAGTCAACAATCTGAGGAATATTTTAGGTAATCCCAAGGACAAAACCCCTAATTGTGAGAAAAGTGGCATTTATAGAATTAGATGCAATAATTTTGACAAAAAATAGGTTGGGCAAACAAAAGGTCAATTAAAACAAGATTTAAAGAACGTTTAGCACATTTAAGATATGGTAGAACAGAAAAGTCTAGCATTGTCTAATATGCTCTTGAAGCTAAACATACTGTTACCTTAGATAATCTAAAATAAATTAAAGATGTATTTGACAGGAGATCGTTAAACGCATACGAAAGTATAGAAATTATAAAATTTAAAAGTAATTTAAATAAAGATAGAGGGCCTATTCCTTATAGTCCTCACTACTGGTTACTTGTCCAGAACTAAAGGCTCCGTCCATGCCATTAGTTCCGCTTGAGTAATTCAGCGGTTAGCCTAAGTATAAATACGTTAGATTGTAAATTTAGCTTTAGGCAATCATCACTCCTGATGAAGCTCACATGGTTAGCAATAACGAGCGTCGAGTGTAAAAATAACGTGTTTTTTTTTTCTAAAAAAACATGTTAAAAAGAATGATAAAAAGTGTTTATTCAAAGTACGCTCCATCGCTTGTTATACATTTTTCCCATCTTTCAGGCAATTTGTAAATACCACGCCAGTAAGAATCTTCCCCTTTTGCTGCGAACCATTCATCGAGCCATTTTTTTCAGATCTTCGTATGAACCAAAGCGCTGCTCAGAAAATGCGTGACCCATCGATGCAAACGAGTGGTAATCGGAAGGAGCCAAGTCCGGTGAGTAAGCCGCATGGGGTAGAACTTCCCAGCTGAGTGCTTCCAACGTCTCGCGAACTGGTTTTGCCGTATGTGATAGAGCATTGTCATGAAGAAAAATGATTTTGTGTTGCCTCTTTCGGTATTCTGGCCTTTTTTCAAACAGCGAACGGTTCAAATCGGTCAATTATTGTTGGTAACGTTTAGTATTAACCGTTTCTCCAGGTTTTAACAGCTCATAATAGACCACGCCCCTCTGGTCCCACCAAACACAGAGCATCGTCTTTCTGCCAAAGCGATTCGATCTTGCGGTCGATATGGATGGTCCGCCTGGGTCTACACATGATTTTTTGCGCTTGGGATTCTCAAAATAAATCCACTTTTCATCCTCTGCAAAAACGACTTGCTTTTGTACCGAGCGAGCAAAATGTCACACGTGTTTTTGCGCTTTTCCGTTTGCCTGTCGTTCAATTCATGTGGTACCCATCTCCCGGTCTTCTGAGTCTTTCTCATCTCTCGTAACCGATTGGAAACAGCTTGTTGACTAACGCCCAATTGCTCGGCGAGTTGTTTTTGTGTTTGCGAATCATCTTCGTCCAACAATGCTTGCAATTCCACATCTTCGTATTTTTTTGGCGGTTTTCCACGTTCCTTGTCTGCAACATCGAAGTCACCACTTTTGAAACGCCGAAAACCATCGTTCACACGTATCTTGCGATAGAGCATGTTCACCATAAGCTTCTCGAAGTAATCGGTATGATTCAACAGCAGTTTTCTTCAAAAAACAAAAAATTAATACTATCCGCGAATGCTCTTTGTTCGGTATAAATTTCGACATATTGAACACAACAACACAACACTATGCACATACTTTTCCAATTTATCACTCTTGCGTGTCTGACATTTGTTGATGACACAACAAAATGGCGCTGCGTCAAATCTTTATAGCACAAACTGCATTGGTGCGCCATCTGTTGTCTGAAATCCGCATTTCATACACCTGGTATGTTTTATTTATTTTTAACTGTTATTACTATAATATTTAGATATGTCGAAATGGCTACCATCAGAAACAGAATAATAAATGTATTATTAAAGAAAAAAAAAATATTACAACTTAACAAACCAAGACTCTCAAGTAAGACCTTTGCTCTTGTATCAAAAATACGAGCGTCCAAAGTTATGAGCTAACCAAGTCCGCCACCTATAAATGACCACACTAGGTCATGGATGTTTCGTTCCATATCAGAGCTCGTCAGCAGGCCTAGACGAAGAGGCAAATCGAAAAGATAAAGTAACAGCCAGAGAGATTTACAAGGCATACACCCAAAAATGTCAGTACCTAACAAACCTCAGCACCAACCGGTATAAAACCGCCAAAACTTTTAATTCAAGGACAAACCACGTAGGCAAAATATAATTTAGTACCTTTGTTAGTCTAAGCCAGTAGTTTTTTAATCGCGGCCCTTTTTAGATTTTTTTAAAATGTTTGCGATCCCCCTTTCCCATACGCCATATTGAATCAATAAAACAAAAAATAAGGGTTTGAAAAAATATATTTTAGGTCTTAACAATGATATTTTTTATAAAGTAATAATTACACAGCCCCACAAAAAAAAAGTGGGGTATACTTTTGTTGCGATATATCAGATCCGTAGTATTTTTGCCCGCTGATCACGAATCTGACGTCAAAATATCGCCATCACATCTCAATTTTTTTCTAACCTCAAAAAATAGGTAAAAATTAGTAAAAATTAAGAGAAATATACTCCTAAAAAATTGATTCAAGCTTTTTCATGAATCCAAAGATGTATTAATATGTATTCGGACACGCTAAGCTAATATTCATCGGTTGGATTAAGCCATACAGTTCTGTTTTCTTTCTAACCTCAATAAATCAGACAGATATAGTGCTTCTCGAATGCAAAAACGAATTCAAATTAAAATTCAACCGATTCTTACCAAATTTGGTACACGGGGGTTTTTTGGGTTGCTGATCATGAATCTGAGGTCGGATTTGCAAAATTCAAAATGGCGGATCCAAGATGGCGGACAAAATTTTTGAAAACCAACCGATTCCTACCAAATTTGGTATACAGTTGGGGAATCCTCAAACCTGATACTCTTAAACCCTAAACCCTGAAACCTTAGACTCCCACACCCTGTAACCTCAAAAAATAGACCTCAATAACCCTGTAACTTTAAAAATGAGACCCAATAAACTCAAAACCAGGACTTTTAAACCATATACTCTCAAATAGTAGACCCTTAAGACCTAGAATTGCGAAGGTTAGACCCGCGCCTAACTTTCCTTTTTTTGGCTGTATCTTGTTCTTTTTTCCGCGACTGACCTATTCAAAGGCTTTCTGCCCAAACGCTTTTGAGGACTTATTTCTCTTTTTAGCGACCAGCAATAGTCCGCTAGCATATGGTCATCCCATCGTCCTTGATACCGATTTTCTATGATTTTCAGATCTTGGTGAAAACGTTCCCCTTGCTCCTCACTGTAGTCACCAAGATTATCTGGGAAATCATCGATGTGGGAGTCCAGGAAATGTAATTTTAGATTCATTAAGCAACCTAATGTTTGAAAATTTTTTACCATTTTCTCGACTATTTCTTTGGACTTAGGACGTTTATTATTTCCCAAAAAGTTTGTTGCGACTTCTTTAAAACTAAGCCAAGCAGCTTTTTCAACTTTATTCATTTTAGTAACAAATAATGAATCTTGAAACAATTTTCTTATTTGTGGCCCGTCAAATACGCCTGCCTTAATTTTAGCTTCAGAAAATTTCGGAAATTTTTTATGCAAATATTTGAAACATGGGCCATTTGTATCTAATGCTGTCGTGAATTGCTTCATAAGTTCAAGCTTAATGTGAAGCGGGGGAATAAGAACTTTTCCTGGATCTACCAATGGTGGAAACAATACATTATTTTCACCAGGAGTGAACGATTCTCTTGTTGGCCAAATTTTTTTCTTATAATGACGTTCCCTGTCTCTGCTATTCCACAGACATTTATAACAGGGATAAAGTGTAAACCCTGACTGTTGGCCAAGCAATATTGTTACAATTTTCAGATCTCCACAAATTGTCCAGTTATGATCAGCATATTTTATTTTTATCAAAAGCTGCTTCATTTTTTCATATTGCTCTTCCATAACTGTGGAATGAGCAATCGGAATGGGAGCGTAAACGTTGGTATTATGCAGCAAAACTGTCTTAATGCTCCGTTTAGAAGAATCAATGAACAGTCTCCATTCTTCAGGATCGTATGAGTTATTTTGAAATTCATCCATTAGACCTTTTACATCGGTACAATATGAAAGTGACAATTCCTCGTCCATTGTGAAATATTTTCGAAATTCTTCATCTCTGTTTCTATAATAAGAAATCGTAGCTTCTGGCTTAAGTAAATGTCTTTTCTTTAAAAAGGAAGCAAGATGCTCTGAACCATCTTTGGATAAGCCTAAATCTCTGACTAGATCACTAAGTTCTGACTGTGATACGAGTATTGGTTCTGGTTTACGGTTGTATGGTAGAAATTCTTTATCTGTGTCACTAGTATATGATAGGTTGTCACTAGAACATTCATTAGTAACAGTGTTTGAATCTTTTTCTACAGTCTCAATGTTTTCGGCATGAACTGATAAGGTGAAATCATTTGTTTCCATAACATCAGCATCAAGTGGTTCAGAAGGCGGAATTAGTTTAGTTGGTCTTGTTACTGTCGAAACATCGTTATAAGTAATAATGCTTTTATTTTTTCGGTTATGCCTAGATACAACATTCATACAAAAGTAGCAATCATTTTCACTGTATGGTCTATTCCATATTGCTGGTCTGGAATATTTAATCGCCTTCTTATTGATGTACAACATTATTTTGCAAGAACTGCAAATGATGTGGGGAACCCAATCTGTATCCTGGTGCTGTATTTCAATGTTAAAACAATCCTTATATAAGGTTTTAATCTTATCCGTTATCGGTGACCCCATTTTACTCAATACGTGTTGACAGCAAATATAACAAAATGAATCACTGTTTTTATCGCACTTATGAAAAGTCCTTGTACCGTGAGACCGTTTTCTTGTAGCATTATACTCTACATGAGCCAAGTCACCCACACATGAAGAGCTACGGTCGCTGGATGACGACGGCTGCGGGCCCGCTTTCTCACACTGACCAACCGCCGATACAATTCTCTTTTTTTCTACCTGCCATGACGGCATCTAAGCCGTTATCCAGGGACTCTGCCGGCTAGTGGAGTAACACCGTTGCCCACCGTCACCACGTGAAGGTGCCCTGGATGCAGGTAGAAGAATAAAAATCGACCGATGAATTTTCTCGGCGTTCAAAATGGCGCGAAAACATCTGCCATCTTGAATTTTGCAAATCCAACCTCAGATTCGTGATCAGCGACCCAAAAAATCTCCGTGTACCAAATTTGGTAAGGATCGGTTGAATTTTAATTTGAATTCGTTTTTGCCTTCGAGAAGCACTATATCTGTCTGATTTATTGAGGTTAGAAAGAAAACAGAACTGTATGGCTCAATCCAACCGATGAATATTAGCTTAGCGTGTCCGAATACATATTAATACATCTTTGGATTCATGAAAAAGCTTGAATCAATTTTTTAGGAGTATATTTTTCTTAATTTTTACTAATTTTTACCTATTTTTTGAGGTTAGAAAAAAATTGAGATGTGATGGCGATATTCTGACGTCAGATTCGTGATCAGCGGGCAAAAATACTACGGATCTGATATATCGCATCAAAAGTATACCCCACTTTTTTTTTGTGGGGCTGTGTTATTAAGTATTAATAATTAATGTGATAATTGAGATTGCATCTGCTTAACAAGTGTTAAAATTCTTGGTTGAGTTTTTGTCCAGGCCAATCTCTGATCATCTTAAACATCCAACTTATTCCTGGCTTTTGTCTTGATCTGCAGAAGAATTGAAAATCCACTTTCGCAGAGGGAATTAGAAGCAAGTGGCACTAATATTCGAAAAGAAAGTATGGAAACGTTAGGAACGAATGACGCATAACAAACCAAAACTGATGTAACGATTTTTCCTGAAATAAATCACGCACAAATACTCAGTGACGGTTTTTTTTGCTGATTGTGTTTTTTTAACATGCAACACGTACTCTTTTTTTCAATCGCAGGTTCGCCGTTGTAAGAAACATCGTCTATCAAAGATTTGTAAGTTTTCGAATTACCATCGGCAAAATACTTTATGTACTTCATACCAAACCATTCCATAGATCGTTTGAACATTTCAAGAACACCATCCACTTCCATTTTTCCATTCATCCTCATGATCGGCATACCAAGAGCTGACTTCAACAGAATCTTCTTTGCCTTTCCAACGCTGACAAGCTTTACACACACTTGATTTGATTATCACAACAACAATTTGAGTATTTTGCTATTAAGGAAACAGTACCCTGTAAAAGTTTTCTTTCTACTACCTTTTGACGCATGTCTATTAAATTCTCTCAATTCTTTTCGAGCCATTTTGAACCGATATTAACGTATGGGGTTACAAGCATTTACTGCCGATTTGCTCCTAAAATCAAACTATACTACGAAAATTATTTTGTCTCTATCTCTCTTACTCATACAGGTATACATTCTACCGTAGACAAATAGTATATATATATATATATATATATATATATATATATATATATATATATATATATATATATATATATATAATAAACGCAACTGCCGTGGGTCGAGTGGCAGGCTACTACGACGCGCTCTCTTCTATATGCTATAACTTCATAAATATTTAGAATTTCGGTCTGAAATTTTTACAGTACTTAACTTAGACCAAAGCCTTTCTGTAAGGCTGGGGGAGTTGAGTTTTGCATTTTTGTCTCAATCGTTGTCTGTCTTGGGTTAAAGTTCGTATTTCGCTCCATGCCATTTCTCTCCCCTCTATTTCTTCTCTGATTGCTCTTGATCTTCCACTCCTATTTCTTCCCGGCACTCGCGTTTCTTACACTATTTTGGTGAGTCTATCGTCCGGCATTCGACACACATGTCCAAACCATCTGAGCTGTCCCTCTATAACTCTCTCGTTGATGTGTTCGATTTGTAAGTTTCGTCTGAGTGTTTCATTTCTTATTTTGTCTCTTCTGCTCTTGTTTTCGATTTTACTCAGGAATCTCATTTCCACTGCGTTGGTGCAGGATTCTTGTCTTTTAGTTAGTGTACATGACTCACTACTGTACATAAGTGTTAGTCTCACCATTTTTTTCACAACCTCCGTTTTGATATTTTTCGGTACTTTTCTTTTTCCTAGAAATGCTGTCTTTATTACATTGAATATTCCTCCTGCTCTTCCCACTCTTTCGTTTATTTCCCTGTCCATTTTCCCGTTCTCTTCTGTAATCGCACCCAGGTACTTAAAATGATTTACTTGCTTAATTAGTTTTCCGTCCAGCTTTATTTCGTGTGTTTCTCTGGTGTTTGATATTATCATGGTTTTTGTTTTTTGTATACTGATTTTCATGTTTATCTTCTCCAGCTCTTCTTTTATTACTTCAAGCTTGTATTGTAGATTTTCCCCGGTATCCGCTATCAAGGCAATTTCATCTGCAAATATCAGTTCATTCAGTTGTGTGGGTCTCATTCGCCGGTACCCTAATGTCAACTTTTTCATCTTTTTCTTGTCTTTCTTCATTGCATCATCCAGTACCGTTATATACAGAAGAGGGCTCAATACATATCCTTGTTTAACCCCCTGTCTTGTTTCGAATTCTTTTGATTCTTCATTGTTTGTTCTAACTATGTTCGTATTTCCCTTGTATATATCTTTTAATACTTCTATGATGTTTCTTTTTACTCCTCTTACTCTCAGCGTCTGCCACACGTCCTTTCTTCGCACTCCATCGAAGGCCTTCTCCATGTCTATGAAGCATACGTGTGCTTGTCTGTTCTTGTTTAATATCTTTTCACTCATTGGTCTAATCGTAAATATAAGATCGTGTGTACGTCTGCTCTTTCAAAAATCCGCATTGTACGAGGCTGGTTTAGAAAGTCCGTGCAAAGTCCGAGAGAAGGCACCACCGGCGCGTATCGAGGTCATGTTTAGTTAGTAGCATCTCTTGAATGAACGCACACCAAGTTTCAGCCATATTGGTCTATTTTTTTGTGTATGGCATTCGTGTGAATCAAGGAAGTCGAGTGATTTTCAAGAAATGGACGAAAAAGAATTTCGTGTGGTGATTAAACATTACTTTATGAAAGGCAAAACGCCTCAGGAGACTAAAGAGAAGCTTGATAAACATTATGGTGACTCTGCACCTTCGATTAGAACAGTTTATAAGTGGTTTCAAAATTTTCTGACTGGCCATATGGGCACAAGTGATGCTGAACGTTCTGGACGGCCTGTGGAGGTTACGACTCCAGAAATCATTGATCAAATCCATGATATGGTGATGGATGACAGAAGAGTTAAGGTGCGTGAGATTGCTAGTGCTGTGGGCATCTCGACTGAACGGGTACATAATATTTTGCATAAACATTTGGATATGAGAAAGCTATCCGCAAGATGTGTGCCGCGATTGCTCACGCTTGACCAAAAACGGAATCGTGTGAAGTGTTGCAAGGATGGTTTGCAGCTGTTCCAGAAGAATCCGGAGGACTTTAAGCGTCGTTTCGTCACTGTGGATGAAACATGAATACATTACTATATTTCTGAGACCAAACGACAATCTAAACAATGGGTTACCAAGGGGGAATCTGCACCAAAAAAGGCGAAGACCGTTCCTTCGGCCGGAAAGGTTATGGCGACTATCTTTTGGGATTCGCAAGGGATAATCCTCATCGACTATCTGGAAAAGGGTAAAACTATTACAAGTGAATATTATTCATCGTTATTGGACCGTTTGAAAACCGAGCTGCAAGCAAAAACGCCCGCGATTGGCCCACACGAAAGTCCTTTTCCATCACGACAACACACCAGCACACACCTCAGCAGTTGTGGTCGCAAAATTAATGGAAATAGGATTCCAACTCGTTTCACATCCCCCCTATTCTCCAGACTTGGCTCCCTCGGACTACTATTTGTTCCCCAATTTGAAGAAATGGCTGGCGGGACAAAGATTTTATTCAAACGAGGAGGTGATTGCAGACACTAATGGATATTTTGCAGACTTGGACAAATCCTATTATTCGGAAGGGATCAACAAACTAGAACATCGTTGGACGAAGTGTATAAGCCTAAAAGGAGACTATGTCGAAAAATAAAAAAGGTTTGCCCCAAACACATAAGTAGTTTTTATTTTTGCACGGACTTTTCAAACCAGCCTCGTATGTCTTCTAGTGTTCACTCTATTTTGTTCCTTATTTTCTTTTCTCCTATTCTTACGAATACCTTCTCTGAGACACTAGAAAGTGTTATTCCTCTATAATTGCTACAGTCTCTTTTATCACCCTTCTTATATTTTGGTAATATAATGTATGTTTTCCAGTCCTTGGGTATTCTTGCTTTCTTCAGAATGTCATTGATTAAATCCACTTGCTTGTTTATTCCTTCTCCTTCCATATATTTTATCATTTCTGGTGTGATATCATCTTTTTTACAGTATACTCTCAATATATTTTCCTTTA
Source organism: Pachyrhynchus sulphureomaculatus (assembly GCA_019049505.1). Taxonomy (NCBI): domain Eukaryota; kingdom Metazoa; phylum Arthropoda; class Insecta; order Coleoptera; family Curculionidae; genus Pachyrhynchus; species Pachyrhynchus sulphureomaculatus. The sequence continues at coordinate 141,282,762 of CM032454.1, read as the reverse complement.
CAAATATATAAGAAAAAAAATCGATTTTTTGAAGCCATCACACCGAGAAACCCCACAACATTTCGTAAAGTTATAAGTAAGTTATTTTTTTCTGAAATACCATTTGGAATAAGTCTAAATAAACATTCGAGGTAACGAAAAGAACTTTCAGGAAAAAGTAGACAAAGTAGGAAAAAAAACAAAATGGTTTCCGATAAAAGCCCTTAGCTAAATCCTTTTGTAAGCAGCATTAAATTACTATCAAGAGCAGTTTTCCTTGGATGCTCATCGCTGACTGCCTCTTAAATAAGGTTAAGAAACCGGCACCGGCTAAATAGAGATTTATGGTGGGTAGAAAACGCGCGTTTTTCTTTATTAATCCCAAACCTAATGTGTCTAGGACAGGGGCTTTAAGAGCTCGACAGTGGTGTAGTTAAATTAAGGACATTTATATAAAGAAACGTAGTAAAGGAGAAAAATTATATTGGCTTTTACCAGACTCAAGGTTACTTTTTCCTTTTTACAGCAAATTTTTCCTTTTTATACTTTTTCGGGGCACTTAACAATTAACGGACCTTCATCTATTAACTCATAACAAAAGAACCGAAAAAAGAAATGGAAAATGGACTTAAAACATCTTACGCACAAATTCGATATCCGGTTAAACCATAATTGATTTATAATTTGGGGGCCGAAAACGAAGCCCACACTTTAACAGGTCCTTTAAAATATATTTTGAATTGACTTACTTACTTACTTACTTCCTCTTCTGAGTAGGTCACAAACCTGTTCTACTTCGTTATTTAGCCTCTTTTGATTCGGATGTCCAGCTGTCTCTCCATCTCCTTAGTGGTCGTCCTTTTGGTCTTGTTTCTTGTGATTTTTTGTTCATACATATTTTTATCATTCTCGTATCTTCCATCCTTTGTATGTGTTCACGCCAATCTCTTCTTCTTTTTCTTCCCCATCTGACTATATCCTCCACCTTGCATTGTTCTCTTATGGTGTTTTACTCACTCTGTCTAATAAAGTTTTTCCTGTTATTGCTCTCAGTATTTTCATTTCATTTGTTCTTAGTAGCTGTTTAGTTTTGTTTGTGTCTGCCCGTGTTTCAGTGCTATAAGCTAATATGGGTCTAACGCAAGTCCTATATATTCTTGTTTTTGTTTCTACACTTAGATCTTTGTTTTTTCAAACTACATCTCTGAAGGCCCCTGATATTGCTGCTGCTTTATTTGTTTGTTGTCTCACTTCTTCTGTTATATCTCCGTAGCTAGTAATTAGTATTCCAAGATATGGGAATTTCATTACTTGCTCTATTAATTTCCCATTTATTTCTAATTTACATCTTACTGGTTCTTTAGTTGTTGTGATGTATTTTGTTTTGTCGGTATTGACTTGCATTGACGGTGGTAGCAATTAAAATTAATTCAAAACAGAATTTCAGATATGTAATTCAGCAAGTTCTATTACGAGCCCAATAGATTTTGTCTCATCCCAAAAGAGCGATACCGTTTGCAGCCTGAACATGGGCACATAATCAGAGTTGCCCAACAAATAGTAGACTGCTTTAACAAAAGAAGGTGTTTTGGGACGATCATGATAAATGTTTCAAAGGCATCTGATAAAGTGTGACACAAGGGACTAATGTTTAAACTCATTCGCTTCAGTTTTCCCCCTCACATTACCAAATTGAACGAGTCATTTACCTGGTTTCAAAGGAGAAGACAGAATTATACAAAGCTCTTCATTATCATTTGGTTTAAGATCTACACGGTCGATATTCCTAGCGTTGACTCTATTTTGTTCCTTATTTATTCATAGGCAAGCAATGCCGATGAGACTACTATTACAGCTGTGACAAAAATACTCTAATCAAAGTCAATAAAAGAGAGTCAAGTGATTTTTTCCAAGTCACATTTCCATTCCTCCTCACGCACATTTGACACTTGGAGAAATCAGTCACGCATGGCGAAACTGAGAGAGCCATTCTAGGCTCTATCGACCGCTGAACGGTACCAGATAGCTCTCGATGCGGAACAAATTAAAAATATATAAGGCCAAAGTTCCTTCATGGATGCCCAGACGTTAATTCAGAACTGTAAAATACATAGACCCAGTCGGGCGATACAAAATAAGGCCCTCAGAATTATCACAAATGCCCCCTTCTTTCGCCTTCTCAGTCTGAACCTCTTAGCAGAGGTGTGGTGACTGCCAATGACACTGATTCCTATCGTCAGCAAGATGAACGACATCATGTGCTCCAACTCCGGTTAACTCTCGAACCTGATCCGACCAGCGACGTGGAGACCGGCCTCTAGGTCTACGGCCGTTTACCTTTCCTTCTATTACTAGCAGCTCCATATCTTTTTTTATGGGTCTAGCACACGTGCTGCAGGGAAGTCCCTAAAGCGCTACAGGAGCGACACGTGTGCGGAAAAAGCGACTCACGTTGTTCTTGAATCGCTGTAAATTGTACTCGGTGGGAAACACAGTCCTGGGTAAATTATTCTTTAGGAATGATGTTCTCCGTATAAAAGACTGCTTGAAAAGCGTTGTACGAGGAGTAACAAGCTGAATCTCATACGGATGTGAAGTATTAGCGCGACGTGTATTTCTAACATGCACCGCTCTGGGAAGAATTAAGCGGGCTACATCCTTCACACTTTCCATAAAAATACTTGTAGAATAGGCTCAAGTCGCCAACCGTTCTTCGATGTTCCAGCGAATCAAGGCCGCCGGTCAGTTTCTCTGAATAGAATCCAACAAATGCAATGTATGTTTGGCAGCAATCAATTTGACGAACAGTTGTTGTTCTTTCTGAATAATATCCAAAGCTCTCTTGCTATGTCCGCGACAGGTTCATGCCACGACATATTTGCTCCCAAATTAACGCCCAACACGATGTTAGAGGAATGGAGTGCCCCGCCATAACTAAGTCCGGTTCAGCAACGTTAACTTTTTTAAAAAAAAACTGCCGCCTGGGTTTTTGTAGCGTTAAATTCCACTTGGTTACTGTCACCCCAAAATAGAATTTCTTTCAGGTCTTTGTTAAGTTCAACGACTTCCCGCTGTCTGCGGATATTCGTCTGAGTAGCCGATGTCCGAGCGTTCAAAGCGAATGAAGAGATAAGCGTACTGTCATCTGCAAAGCTGTAGATTGGGTTTCCGGTCTTTTCCAGTAGATCGTTAATGTAAATGAGAAAGAGAGTAGGAGATAGTATGGATCCTTGGGGCACACCGGCGTTGTTAGTGAAGGTGTTAGAAAGAAATCCGTCTACTGCCACTCGTAAAGAACGCTCTCTGAGGAAACATGAGAGCCACAAACAGAACTTTTCAGACATACCACAAGAACGTAGCTTAGCCAACAGCCCATCGTGCCAAACACGATCGAATGCCTTGGATATGTCAAGAGCAACCGCTCCAGATTCTCCAAAGTGTTCAATTGCGCTGTTCCAAACATGTGTTACATATCGTTGTCCGCCTATCGCCCATCGTTATTCCGCCTAGCTACGTGGCCAAATTATCGCAAAATTTTTTCATGGATGGTGCCAGTTATTCTTTTAGCTACTCCTACTTCTTCCAGAATCGAAATGTTGGTTGTGCGCGCAGTCCATGGTATATGCAGTAGTCTGCAATAACACATTTCAAACGCCTCATCTCTTGAGTGGTCCCTTTCTTTAAGCGTCCATGTCTCTGCTGCATATAGTAAAAGAGAAAAAACGAGAGAATGAAAAAGTCGAATTTTTATTGTTTTAGATATATTGCGATTTATTTATATATATTTCTGGCTCACAACTTCCAGAATTTGTAATTAAAGAGCCCAGATATGTAAATTTATCAGTAACTTCACAGTTAAAAACTTTCGTTATGTTAGGTTGGTTATTGTGGGCTCTGTCTATGATCATAACCTTGGTTTTAGATTGATTTATCCTTAGTCCCAGCAACTCGCTTTCCCGCTGTAATTGTAGCATGATATGCCTAAGGTCTGCGAAAATAGCAGTGTTATCAGCGTACCTTAGGTTACTTATACGCCTTCCGTTTACTGAAATGCCCCCATCGTAGTTTTCCGCGAATTCTTCTCATCATATAATCTCCATAAATGTTAAAGAAGTGACAATATGCTACCCTGATGAACTCTAGAATGGACTGAAAAAAATTCCGATAGGACGTCATTCACCTGGACTCCGCCGTGATGTGTTTATATTGTTCACTGATAATTTACGAAAGGTGGATAGGAACTCCCATACCATTCAATACCTCCCAAAGACAAGACCATTTTATCGAGTTAAAAGCAGGCTGATAATCAACAAAGATGTACATCGAAACATTAAATTCTCGAGTTTTTCCCCCCTAGTTCGTTAGAAACAACCACTTACCAGGTGCACAAGTATAAAATGCGGATTTTTTTTCTAAAAAAACATGTTGAATTCGAAAGAATGATAAAAAGTGCTTTATTCAAAATATGCTCCATCGCTTGATATACATTTTTCCCATCTTTCGGGCAATTTGTGAATACCACGCCAGTAAAAATCTTCCCCTTTTGCTGCGAACCATTCATCGAGCCATTTTTTCACATCTTCGTACGAACCAAAGCGCTGCTCAGCAAGTGCGTGACCCATCGATGCAAACAAGTGGTAATCGGAAGGAGCGAAGTCTGGTGAGTAAGCCGCATGGGGTAGAACTTCCCAGCTGAGTGCTTCCAACGTGTCGCGAACTGGTTTTGCCGTATGTGTGGAGCACTGTCATGAAGAAAAATGACTTAGTGTTGCCTCTTTCGGTATTTTGGCCTTTTTTCAAGCAGCGAACAGTTCAAAACCGTCGATTGTTGTTGGTAACGTTTAGTATAAACCGTTTCCTCAGGTTTTAACAGCTCCTAATAGACCACGCCCCTCTGGTCCCACCAAACACAGAGCATCGTCTTTCTGCAGTCGATGTGGATGGTGCGCCTGAGTCTATCCATGATTTTTTGCACTTGGGATTCTCAAAATAAATCCACTTTTCATCCCCTGTAATTATACGATGCAAAAAAGACTTCCTTTTTTACTGAGCGGGCAAAATGTCACACGTGTTTTTGCGCTTTTCCATTTGCCTGTCGTTCAACTCATGTGGTCCCCATCTACCGCTATTCTGAATCTTACCCATCTCTCATAGTCGATTGGAAACAGCTTGTTGACTAACGCCCAATTGCTCGGCGAGCTGTTTTGTGTTTGGGAATCATCTTCGTCCAACAATGCTTGCAATTCCAATTTCCACGTTCCTTGTCTGTAACATCGAAGTCACCACTTTTGAAACGCCGAAACCATCGTTCACACGTATCTTGCGATGAAACATGTTCACCGTAAGCTTCTCGAAGTAATCGGTATGATTCAACAGCAGTTTTCTTCAAATGAAAACAAAAAATTAATGCTGTCAGCGAATGCTCTTTGTTCGGTATAAATTTCGACATATGGAACACAACAACACAACACTGTGCACACACTTTTCCGATTTATCACTCGTGCGCGTCTGACACTTGTTGATCACACAACAAAATGGCGCAGTGTCAAATCTTTATAGCACAAACTGCTCTGTGCACCATCTGTTGTCTGCCGCATTTCATACTTGTACATCTGGTATGCCCTGATCTGAACCTTCAGGCCGTGTTACAACTTAGTTGTAGTTTAGACCAGCAGTTCTTGGAGAAAGAAACCCATTATGCCAATCGAACTATACGAGAGGCATAATTTCATAAAAGTGTCTGTTAAAAACAACTAAATCGCCAACTCTTTTTTCCAATTCTAAATTATCAATATTTCTACTTCTGTCATGACAAAATTGGATTCAGAGTCTTTTCTAGCAAATCGTTTATATCAAGAAGAAAAAAGATAGGAGACTATGTGTTGCCTCCCTGGAAAACATCGTTGATATAGTGAAGGTATCGAGAAGAAAACGTCGTTAGCCACTTGTAAAGAACAATGTCGAAGAAACTTCGGAGCCGGTGCCAGTAAAAAATCACTGTAATTTCTAAGAGAAAAATCCTCAAACCGTCTCCTTTCTGTCAAAAAATGTATGGTTATGTTCTCTTTTTAGTGTTCCCTACAGAACACTTATAAGATCACTTCGGCGTCTATCCGCGTAGTTTTCAAACTTAAATTTTGACTTAAGGAGTTAGTTTTGGGGGGGGGGGTGAAATCGGAAGTGAAAAAAAAAATTACCAGGTCATCGAGTTGTCAAATATAAGCTTGCGAAAACATGAGCTCAAAAATATATATGATGTATTACTTGCGCACACTTTTCTTTGTATTATTTTTTAAAAATTGCCAAAAATCGCTGCCCCTCCTCCCTTACCTCCAAAAGTACCGACCAAAAAATTTTGAAAAAATTCTTAAATGTTTTCTACAAGGTGTAGATTGAACGAAAATTATCACGAGTGCATTACCTTTAATAACACAGGGGAACAGCTGTTTTGGTGTCGAGGTTTTTTGAGCTGATTCTATATCAATTTGATGTCCTGAATTCAAATAACGTATTCATTTGTACCTAGGAGCTCAAATTTTTAAGATATACAATTTTAGAGAAATATAAGTTACATTATTGTAACTCAGATCCGTAAGTGTAGTAAACAAAAGTAGATACGAAATTTTATTTTAGTTATACAAAATACAATATTATGTCGTACTTACAAACAAAAAAAAAACATTGAAGAAATGAAATAGTCACTCAACACTTGGAAAGCTTCTTTTCAGCGACATTCTTGAATGTTTTTTTAAACAGTCCCTTTTTAAACTCCAGCAGTAATCTGCCATCATGTGCATGTCCCATCTTCCTTGGTAGCGGTCCTCCATAACTTTAATATCTTGGTGAAATCTTTCACCTTGTTCCTCACTCATGTCTCCTAAATTTTCTGGAAAACGGTCTAAGTGGCTGTGTAAATAGTGTATTTTAATACTCATATTGCACCCTAAGGATTTGAAACTATTAAGCATCTTGTTAACCATTTCAACATAGTTTTGAGCTTTATGTTTGCCTAGAAAATTTTCTACAACTGCAACAAATGATGTCCAAGCTTCTCGTTCAACTTGATTCATTGAATTTATGAAGGCAAGGATCCTTAATTAATTGTCTTATTTGTGGGCCGTCAAATATCCCTGCTTTGAGTTTTTCTGTGCTCAACTGATTGCATTTTTACCCCTATATATGCAAAACAAGACCCATTCTTATCAAGAGCCTTTACAAATTGCTTCATTAAGCCCAACTTTATATGTAACGGAGGAAGTATGATTTTTTCTCTTTCAACCAAAGCATCGTTAATGACATTCTTTTCCCCAACGTCCATGTTTTCTCTCTGAGGCCAATCTTTTCTAACCCAGTGGTGTGTTTTGTCCCTACTGTCCCAGAGGCACAAGAAACACGGATATTTTCGTGTAACCACTTTGCTGCCCAAGAAGAAAGTTTACCATTTTTAAGTCTACACAAATCATCCATTGATGTTCGTAATACTTTATCTTCTGCAAGACCAAAGCTATGGTATTATATTCTTCTTTCAGTTTCGTTGAGTGAGCTAGTGGTATTGAACCATATTTATTCCCATTATGTAGAAGGACACATTTTAAACTTCGCTTTGAACTGTCAATAAATAGGCGCCAATCATCTGGAATATATTCAGAAAGTCCCATTTCTTTCATGAGTCCCCTAATTTCGTGACAAAATACAAGATTGTCTTCTTGAGAAAAGAATGGTAGCAGATATTTTTCTCTTGTACGGTAAAAGGTAATTTTGGTTCCTTGTTCCAGTAAATTTTTGTCGTTCAACCTAGAAGCCAGTACTTCAGAAGCTTTTTTCGATAAATTGAGATCCCTGGTGAGATCATTTAATTCATTTTGATTGAAGCGTTGAGGAACTGATGACGTCCCCTCATAGTCACTGTTAGTTTCATTAGCATCAGAACTTTTATTAGCATCAGAAGAGCGATCAGAGGGAAAATATTCGTCATCAGAGATATGTGGTAGCTGATGAAATGTTGGTATTTCGTCTGAGTGCGGAATAGGGCGTATTGCCGAGTCTAAATTGGGATAAGTCCACTTACTGCGGTTATTTCGATTGATTCCATTAGTATTTACTAAACAGAAATAACAATCATTGAAGTGGTTTTTTGGTTCTCTCCAAACCATTGGTACGCCGAATTTTAGACATTTTCTTTTCCCGGTAGTCCACTGCCGTAAATGCTCTGTACAAGTTTTACATACAAGATGCGGGGCCCACGTTTTGTCCTGATCACCAAGCTTAACTCCAAAGTATCCAAGATACGCTCGCTTTACAAAGTCAGTAATAGTTTGTCTGTTTTGTTGAAACATGTATTCTCCGCATATATAGCAAAACACATCAGGTTGATTTACACAACTTCTTCTTGAACTGGAACCTGAACTCATTTTAATTCTGTTCAATAACACAAAAACACTCTTTTCTTAACATAAAATAACACGCCGAATTCGATCTACTCTCATTAGAAAGAACGCACAAACTGACGAGACTTACCCGAGTTAGGTGATTAAAAGGGTCAGTTCAGGTACCTGATAGACAATGGTTCCACTATTTATAGATTTACCTGAAATTTACTCAATTACAGACTGACAATAAAACCATTGTACCTACATTAATGAATATATAATAATTTTAGAACTCTCATAAATGAATATACTGAATAAAAACCACATTGGTAGATAAGTTGATGTATCTAAAAAAGTAGAGCTGATAGAGAAAAACGGATTGCATGTATAGATTTAGCGTCCCAAATATAGTTAAAATCAGCTCTAAAATCCCAGGCACCAAAACAAAAATATTTTTTTGTTGCCCTGTGTAATTTATCTGGTATATAAAAAAAATTCAAAGTCATCAGTTTTTAACAAAGATCGGAAACAAACTTTGTTGAAAACTCATTTGTAGTGTGTTTTGAGAACTCACTGATCATTGTATACCTCCGCAACAAAATCTTTTATTTTAAAAGCAATCACCGTACGGAACACTAATTGCGCAAGTCTGACTTGCACTTGGTCGGTTTTTATTTAAGATTAAAATAGATATGATACAATAATTTATGTTGCCAATTTAAACACGAGAATTAAACATTAAAATGATTTTATCTGTACTTAATTAATCGTAAAGTTCTAGTTAGAAAAAGCAAATAATTATTTAAATTTTAATATTTCTAATATGCTTAAAATCCTTAATGAAGAAAAAAATTGTTGTTATACTTTCCCTAATACGAATTTAAAACAAAAATTAACCTTACCTGTAACAAATATAAGTTGTTTCAAAAAATTCTATAATAGCCTTCAGATATTAGTAAGACTTTTTCATGGACAGAACTTGTTTCCTCGCATATAGCAACGCCTTGTTTTTGAAGTACTACAGGTGTACTCTGTTGCTACGTGCGATTTTATATCTATGTATGTTGCTACGTTCTTAAAAAGGTTTTGCAGAGGTGAAAAAAGGTTGATGCAAGTAATCGCATCAAGTATGTAATTTCCAAGAGATCTTAAGAAAAGAAAAAAATGCTTTTCTCTGTATAACTAAACATGAACTAGGGTACGAAGATATGTAGACAAAATGAGTATTATTTTTTAAATTGTGATTTTTTGTTACCTCTTCAAATGCACGTCCACAAGTTTTCAAAATGTTTAACAGGAGGTAGGTTGAGTGGAGGAGATTTTTATAGAGTTAAAAAAAGTAACATTTTGCAAAATAAGCATATTTTTGTTAAGAAAAAAATGGGTTTTTACTTATTCAGCGAATCAAGGTGAATAAATTTATCAAGGTTTTATCGTTTATATGCGCGTTTGCAAAAATTTGCAATGTAATTTTTAAAGATAAATTTATATCTTTGTGTCAGCCAGCGGTTCGAAGAGTGTGCAAACGATACCTTGTTGGAAATTCATAATAAATCATTATATAAAAACCGAAAGAAGGAAAGTGTACAACACTATGTTTCCTGTAATTTCCAATATATTTAAACCGTCTCACTTGACAATTGTTTCACCATACAATGGCTTCTGGTGCAAACAATTGTCAAGTGACTTTAAATATATTGTAAATTAAAAACATAGTGTTGTTTTTCCTCATAGCAAACTTGATTAGATCTTGATAAGATTTATTAAAAAATTAAGTTTTAAGTTTTAAATTGTCAATAACCCTATTTATGTTAATAATAAAAAAGCTTAATTTGCTTATTAATTTCACTATGTTAAACATAGGAAGTCGATATAAGTTTTCGTATATACTCACATATATATATTTCTTTTTTTGATCTGATAAATAATTTTTTTAAAAAAATATATAGTTAAAGTCAAAAGTTTACAATGGGCCGATATGCATTTATATATATATATATATATATATATATCGATATATATATATATATATATATATATATATTACTCGTGTTTTCACATTTATTTGACACCACACTCGATGACCTAGTAAAAAAATCTTTTTTCACTTCCGATTTCACCCCTCAAAACGAACCCCTTAAGTCAAAATGTATGTTACGGTGATATAAAATGATCAGTGACTTTACTTAATTCTCAAAACTACATGGCTCTGATGAGGCATCAATTCCTATATTATATTTACCAAATTTCACCTTTCGATGTCAAATAGTTTCGTCGGGTTGACAGACAGACAGACAGACAGACAGACACCGAAGTGATCTTATAAGTGTTCCGTACGGAACACTAACAACACTATGTTTTAATTTCCAACAATTGTCAAAACTTTAATACTGACAATTGTTTCAAAAAACCATACAATGGCTTTGGTGAAACAATTGTCAAGTGACTTTAAATATATTGAAATTAAAACATATTATAATATATTTATATATATATATATATATATATATATATATATATATATATATATATAAGGGTGGGCCATCTGCTGGTTTCTTTTTAAAAATTGCTGTGGCAAAAAACCGTTTGATATTTTTAAGCTTCTCTTTACTGAAAAGCGTAAATTTTACGGTTAATTATGAAATATAATTTCATTTAAATGGCTGGCTTGATAGTGGCCCATCCTGTCAGCCCAATTTTTCAGCACATTTCGATAGTTTGTGGTTCTATTTAGCGAATAACTCGATGGATATTTTCCTCAAGTGCCTGGCTTGTTTGTGGATTATTAGAATAATAACGATGCTTAACAGTCCCCTATAAAAAAAGTATAACGGCGTCAATCGCAACTGCGCGGAGGCCATGGCACATCTCCAAAACGACTGATTAAACGATTACCTAACTTAATGCGCAAAGATCAATTGTTTCACGGCTAGAATTACATGTTGGGCCAACCTGCTGAAACCAAGGCTTCTCCAAATCGTCCAGTTGCGGCTACAAAAAATTAGTTATCATGTCTCTGTAACGCACTCCATTCACCGAAACATTGATGCCAGCTTGAACTTCAAAGAAGAAAGGACCAATAATGCAACCACACCAAACAGTCACACTTTAAGGATGCATTGGCTTTTCGACGACTACATGTGAATTTTTTCTCGTTTACAGATCCTGAGATGAAAATGAGCTTCGTTCGAAAAGATGATTTTGCAAGCAAACTTGACGTCATTTTTCATCTAATAAAAGAATCAGCTTTGAAGAATATACAATTGACTCCGATTTTTCATAATAACCTAGTCTGTCCCAATAGTCTTATACTTAAAATAAAAATGTCTTATTTTATTAAATTTATTAAGGTATATTCTTTTCTATAGTAAATAATGGTTTTTAAAGCACAGCATGTAAATTCGCAGAAACAAACCATATTTAAAGTACAGTGCTTTAAAAATGGTGATTCACTACAGAGAATAGGGTACGCTAACTATTTAAAATGTATACTTAAAGGAACACAAAATGTCCGTTTCAATAAACAAAACATTCTCGTATCACTTTTACATGTTACATTCCACAGTATACCGTGCGAAACGATACGTGATATCCTGAATGTTGCCAATATTTTTGCTCGATGCATTTTTAAACGCCATTTTAATTAAGGTTTTGTTCAAATTTTAACCTTTTTTATGAGAAACATTTACCACAATACCTATAGTAAAGTATATTTTGGCATATTGAGTCTAATAACAGTTTTTGTTCTTTTTTTGTATGTCAAGTTGTTTTTGAAAAAAAATTTTAACCAAAGATCATATTACTGTAAAAAGATGAACATTTGGCAACGGTTTTCAACAGGTTTTTTTTTATGGGCCTAGCACACGTGCTACAGGAAAGTCTCTAAAGCGCTCCAGGAGCGGCAGGCGTGCGGAAAAAGCGATTCACGTTGTTCTTGAATCGCTGTAAATTGTACCGGTGGGAAACACAGCCCTGGGCAAATTATTCCAAAGGGATGATGTTCTCCATATAAAAGACTGCTTGAAAAGGCGTTGTACGCGGAATAACAAGCTGAACCTCATACGGATGTGAAGTATTAGCGCGACGTGTATTTCTAAGCGGGCTACATCCTTCGATCACTTTCCATGAAAATACTTGTAGAACAGACTCCAGTCGCCAACCGTTCTTCGATATTCCAACGAAACAAGGCCGCCGGTCAGTTCCGGGTCTCCAGCCAGACGAACAGCTCTTCTCTGAACAGAATCAAACAAATGCAGTGTGTGTTTGGGAGCGGAGCCCCAAACATGGGAGCAGTATTCCATAGTTGGTCGAATTTGAGCTTTGTAAAAAATTAACAGTTGTGGTGGAGTGTAAAGCTTTCTGGTTCGAAATAATATTCCCAACTTTTGAGAAGCTCTTCTTGCTATGCCTGCAACATATTCATGCCAGGACATATTTGCTCCCAAATTAACGACCAACAAATTGAGTGACGATGCTAGGGGAATGGAGTGCCCCGACATGACTATGTAGGGTTCAGCAACGTTAACTTTTTTAGAAAAAACTGCCGCCTGGGTTTTTGTAGCGTTAAATTCCTCTTGGTTACTGTCACTCCAAGATAGAATTTCTTCCAGGTCTTTGTTAAGCTGTCCTGCTGTCTGCGAATATTCGCCTGAGTAACCGATATCCAAGCGTTCAAAGTGAATGAAGAGATAAGCGTACTGTCATCTGCAAAGCCGTATATTGGATTCCCGGCCTTTTCCAGCAGATCGTTAACGTAAATTAGAAAGAGAATAGGAGACAGTATGGAGCCTTGGGGCACACCAGCGTTGATAGTGAAGGTGTTAGAAAGAAATCCGTCGACCGCCACTCGTAAAGAACGCTTCTGAGGAAACATGAGAGCCACAAACAGAACTTTTTAGACATACCATAAGAGCATAGCTTAGCCAACAGTCCATCGAAACTCGAATGCCTTGGAAAAGTGTCGAAACTCTCCAAAGTGATCAATTGCGTTGTTCCAAACATGTGTTACATAAATAAGTCAGAAGATCTCCTGTTGATCTATGTTTACGAAAGCCATATTGGTGATCGCTAATAATGTTGAATCCTTCAAGATATTTTAGAAGATGCTGATTGATAACCTTTTCCATGACTTTCGATATTATTGAAAGCAGTGCGACTGGTTGGTAGTTATTTGGCAAGGTCTTCTTGCCGTTTTTAGGTATCAGCTGAACTGTGGCAATATTTCCGGCAGGAAGAAAATATTCCCTTTCTGTAGGATAGGTTGAAAAGTCTACAGAAAACTGGTGTTAGTTCCCTCGTGATGAAAGGGCCAGTAAATAGGATTTTCCAAAATTTTAAAAATGACCCATTTAAAAAAGAAGTACTTATGGTTCTTTACTTGATTCGAGGAAACACATCTATCAATATGAACTATTTTTTTAACCCCCTGTATAACAGTTTAAAAAATGGTAACATAATAAGTGGCCATCCATAGGCGATAATTTAAGATCACAGTTATTTACAGAAACATTAAATTTGCTTTTTTAAAGTACCGTACTTGTATAAATAGATTATAGATTTATCAAAAATAATTTAATATAATGCAAACATGAAAATAAATCGACAAAAAGTCTGGAAAATACCATTGCAAATCATTACTATTAAATTCGAGATACGGATAAGAAACAATGCGCAATTCAAACATTTTTTTTTAGATAAAATTTATTTATGGGTTGTTTTGTTAAAACAAACTTTTATTTACATACACTGGTGAGCAAAAAAAAAATCGACTCAAACGATTTTCCTTCATGTAACACTGATCCTTGAATTTAATTTTCAAACAGTGGTATTATTTTTGGTATCATTAGAATGCTGAATTTCTACTCTTTCCAGTAATACCAGAAACATTTAGATTTCCAGAAAGTTTTACTGATTAAAACAGTTTTACTCAATAGAACTGCTTTTGCTCCCTCAGTAACGTACTCGTTACGGCTATTCATCCCTATACTGCATTTTCCTATCATTCCTTTATCGGAACTTAACCCGTCAACATCTCTGTTATACCTGCTCACTAATTACGTCATCGGAAAATGGATACCACCTCGGAAGAAACGGCAAAAGTCATTGCCCTATTACAAGAAGAGCATAGCCAACGTGTAGTCGCTGCGCAACGGCACCTGAGACTGTCTCCAGGGTCTACAGACGTTACCAGGAGACCAGGATTAGGAAGAAGGGGTGCCTTGAACCGAGACGACCGCTTTATTGTCAACAGAACTCTGAGAAATCGTCACTTGACCGGCGTTGAGATCCAGCAGGAGCTCCAACAAGTTCGTGGTCGGGCTGTCAGTCAGTGGACAGTCAGGAACACGTCGTTCCTTACGCTGGGTTTATTGGCGACATCTTCGTGCTAATGCACGACAATGCGAGGCCACATGCTGCTGCATCAGTGCGGTAATATCTGGCGGGAATGGGAATACCCACATTAGACTGGCCTAGGCGGAGTCCTAATCTCAATCCAATCGAGCAAATGTAGGATGAGTTCAAAAGAAGGCTTCCAGCTAGAAATCCAACGCATCGCTAAGAGACTTAAAGGTTGCGATGGCGGAAAAGTGGGGAAGCATCCCATAGACAGTGGTGAAAAAGCTCACCCGCTCCATGAAAAACCGGCTGGAAGCAGTAATAAAAGTTGGGGGGGGGGCAAGTAGAACAAAAGAATGATTTTGGTTTTTATCAATAAATTTAATTGTTAAACTTAAAATCTGTTTATTTTTCCTTTTCTCTTACCCCTATTTTCCATCCTTGTTCTCCTTATTTCCCCTTCCAATCATTTTAATTAGTAAAAAGCACGAGGTATGCTATGGAATTTGGTATCATTAGAAAGAGAATAGAATGAGCTTTCAAATGATACTAAAATCCGTAAAAATATATGAACACTAAATTGTAGGATCCGTGTTAAATGAAGCCAAATAGTCGATTTTTTTGCTCACCAGTGTATTTTATGATAGAGGATATGACGTATAAAATTTAAGTACTGAAGCACTAAAAATAAATAAGTACTTTCGAACATGTGATAGATCAGGATATAATATTTTTAATTTTGTTTAAGAGTCGTTTTAAAACTAAGGATTATTTTACAAATTCTTAATAAAATGATAAGGAGACCTCGTGACTCCGTAGAAGCTCACATCCTTATTTCGAAAAAATAACCTAACGACAAACTTTGACTTGCTTGAAGAATCAAAGAAGCTGATGTCAAAGAATTAAGGATAAATTTCTTCCTGCCTCAACAGTTCAAAATCCTGTTGGTCAGTTGCAGAGGCAGGTTAATCAAAATTTCACTAAATCTACGATACCCACTTACATGATCAGACAAAATAACTGCAACGCCATCTGATAAACAAGCCATCTTATTGCTCCACTGCACACTCACACCACTTTTTATTCTCAATATGCAATCAAAAATAACCGATGTACTACTTCAAACAGTGCGTCATGAAACGTTTTTTAATGAAGCTAGACACTAAAAAACCAGTCAGGTGTAAGTAATGTTCCGTACTGTTTAAAGTAATAAAATTATTTTGTCTCGGTACCTAGTCGTTGGTCGCCAAATGCTTAAACCAGTATCTCTTAGTCGCGGTTATATTCACCTTCACCATTTTGTCGGTCAAATAGTTTTTTTAATAACAGAAATTATCACTCGATTTAAACTTTATGGAGAATATTCCAGAATTTTTTCAAAATTATCGGTGGCCTGGTAAATTTTTTTCTTTTTCATCTTCTCATGATTTCACCCACTTGACACCCCCAAAAAATAACTTCCCACCCCCTTAAGTCAAAATTTATCACTTTTAAAAAAATATTCCTGAATTTTTGGAAATTTTTTGATCAGTACAATACGCGGCTCTGATTGGACGATCAATTCCTATATTTTTGTGCCAAATTTCAACTTTTTCATATTTCACCCACCCTTAAGTCAAATAGCTTTTAGGAGAAAATTCCTATATTTGTGCCAAATTTCGGATGTGACACCAGGACAGAAGGACACTGAAATGATCCCATAAGTGTTCCGTACGGAACAGTAAAAGGTTTCTAGCACTGATGAACTATATGTCATCGTATTAAAAAAATATGCCAAATGCCAATAAAAAGAAGTAGGTTTCTCTCGAGTGGCAGTTTACATTTTTTTTTTCGGACATCTTCATTATCACTCCCATACTATCGCCTATTTTTATATCTTTACATTACCAATTTGTTGGAAAAAAGAAAAAACAAATATACAGCTTTGCTGACAACACGCTTATATTTCTTTTTCCTTAAAGATTCGAATACCGATTGCACATACAAATATTCGCAGATAGCAGGAAGTTATATACCAACAAAGATCTGGTACAAATTCGATCTTATGGTGATAGTAACTAAGTAGAATTTAACACTACAAGAACTCAGGCAGCAACTTTTTGCACGTGCTGTGGATGTAGGTGAAGCATACTAGAAGTACAGGGTATAATTATAAACAAACCACTCCTCAAGCAAGCTTCTTGGATTTTTTTACGAAATGAAAATTAATACAACCCCTTTTGTTTAGATATCACAAACTATGTTTTTAAATGAAGACCTGTATATTATTTTTCGGTTTGATTGAACTCCTAATTCTAAAAACAGCAGTATATATTTTTAAGATGTTACTGTGGAAAATAAGGAAGAAAAAACTATATTTCTGACTTTGCCGAAGTTCACGAGGCAGGTTTGACAAGAACACAAAGATGACATTTATTAATGTAAAAATTTTTGATAGTAGTAGGCATGCGCAATGGGAATATACAAGATTTTATGGAAGGCAGAGGAGAATCCCTAGCCTAATTACATTTCCACGAATATATAATCACATCTTACCTAAAACAATATATTATTTTTGTAGTCTGGGCACAATGATCAGCAGAAATTCAGTAAATTATTTTAGTACTCATGCTGACCTGCTACTCTCTGCAATGGTATTCGTAGTTTACCTAAAATACTTTTCAATATCTAATGAAAAACTGTAATTTTTAATAAATATTTTAAGTCCTATCAGCGTCCAGATTTTAGGGATAACATGTTTTAAATGTGTAAAAATAGAGCAAGTTTTGAACTCGACGTTTGCTGCAATGATCCCTTTCCTACAAAATTTTTTTGTTGAAATATAGAAATTCTTAAATACAGCTTTTCTACAGACAGTTATGAAAAATGTTTACATAAAACATTTAGAATTATAAACATAATACATAAACATAAATATTCAATAATAATTATTATTCAATAAATGATAATTGTTGTTATTGTATATTAATATTAACTAGATAGCTAATTTTAGCATAAACACGACGCAGTATTTATTTCGACTACCTACAGTATAAAAAAATCTATGTTGTTTTGAGATGGAGAAAATTAAGCGCCTACAATTTCAAAACAAACAACAGTAAAAATAGTGAAAGTTGAGATTAGACTTCTTCCGCCAACACTAAAATTGTTATTTTATTATTTATTCTTAATGTCACTAACCCCATTATTCACCAAAGCGATTTAAATTTAGACTCTTGTTTCATTTTTAAATTGAAGGTTTGGACTGATATGTAATTGATATGAATCAGTGCAAGTAGTAGCTTTTACCACAAATTTATTCAAACAAACAAATAGTTCTGATTTTAAAGCTGATAATATGATCGCTAGACTTCACCATATTAGTGACGGATTTAGAGGGGCATCACCCATCCCGAAGTAGGAGGAGGCAACACACGCTAATCAAAATTTAATCAAAACATAAATAGTAATTCTCTAGTATATACCGTATATGTCATATTTATTTATTTATATTTTAAATTATTTTGGTGTTCTCAAAGTCCCACACGCTAGTAAGTCATATTTTATGAGTAATCTATTTTTACTATTAACTGCCAAAGGAAAATCTCGATTCAACACGTACGAGGAAAAATCCAAAAGACCGCGGAATAGAACGATTGTAAATAAAACAGCAAAACTATTTTTCTTTTTCGATATCATCACCCCTGAGCTCAATATATTTGTTAGATCGTGAAATTAGCTTCTCTAAGACATCGAAAAAATATTTTTGGGTTTGCCCCCAAAATGGGTCGAAATAGCCTCTTTGACCACATTATCGTCATTAAATTTTCAATTTTGGAAATAAATGAAAGTCGTTAGGGGCCAAGTCTGCACTGTAAGATGGGTGAACCCGTATTTGAGTAGAGCAGCCACCGTAACTTTGCTCTTGTGAACCGGTGCGTTGTCTTGCAAAAGCAACACACCCCCGTATTTTTTCCTTGATGTCTTCCATTAGTCTCTCTAATATTGAAGCGTAGTACTCTCCAACGGCAAAGAAACCTTAGGCCAGAGACGAGTAAACGAGAGGCACAGAAGAAAAAGGAGGCGTATATACATTACATACACAACAAAACCCCAGACAACTAGAACGCCTATATTGCCGAAAGAAACTTAATGAATAGAAGAAAAAAACAAATTAAAGAAGAATATTGGGAGACATTTACTAAAGGGATGATAAGTGATCTGTATGGAGCTCAAAGGAAAGTCAAAGGAGATGGTAAAATATGCAGGAAAAAACCTATATCAACAACTAGCACAATTCTTTACAAATATAGTAAAACATGGACACATACCCAATATTCAAAAAAGGACAAAAGATGTCACCCGAAAACTACAGCGAAATAACGCTCCTAAATACTACCTTAAAAGTATTAACAAAAATCATACTGGAAAAAATTGAGAGCAAGGATATTCAAATAAGAGAGGAACAACAAGGATTCCGCAAAAATCGATCGATCATAGATGCCATATTTATAGTGAGGCAGATAATGGAAAAAAGAAAAGAATTTAACAAACTGCGTATATGTGTTTCGTCGAAATGACTCAAGCCTTCTACAGACTGCAATTAACAGATATTATAAAATTATTACAGGAGAAGCAGACAAACCAGAAGCTAATAAGAATCATACATGACATTAACACAGAATGTAGAACAAATATAAAAGTGGGACATCCATTGAGCAAGGACGTAAAAAATAAACGCCGAAATAAGGACAAGGCGATTCACTTAGTCCCTTTATCTTCAACCTCGTCATGGACAGAATAGTCTTCCAAACTTCTTCTTCCAAAAACTAGAGGATACAAAATAGGCAACACACACTTCCACACAATCTGCTATGCCGATGATGCAGTCCTCACCTCCGATTCTGAGGACAACCTTCAGAGGATCTTTCATGCCTTCAATTTCGAAGCGAGAAAACTAAACGTGATTATCAACATAACCAAGACAAAATATATGGTAGTTTAAAAAGAATTATTAAGACGCAAGCTGGAGATCCAAGGAAGTATTATTGAACAGGTTAATAATTTTAAATACCTGGGAACAATGATAACAAGTTACGGAGACTTAAACAGGGAAGTAAAACAACAGTCTATGAACCCGTCACTAATAGCAGGTTGTTTGACGGATATAGTATGGAAAAATAAATACCTCACAGTGGAAAGTAAAATAAGAATATACAAGACAACAGAGACGGATCCTCACATATGCTGTAGAAACAAGAACTGACACATGTAAACAACACAAATGATGAGGACAGCAGAAATGAAGTTGATTAGGGACATACATGGAAAAACTATTCACGACAGAATCCGCAACAAAGATCTACAAGAACTAAGTAAGATCCAAGAAATATCTAAATGGACCAGAACTAGAAGAAAACAATGGAATAAACACGTAGATCGGATGGACGACAATAAACTGGTAAAAAGGGCCAAACTCAATAAACCCTGCGGTAGAAGAACTAGGGGCAGACTTACGAAAAGGTGGAAGGAATGCTGGACATCCACATCGGAAGAGGCCTAATGGGGATAAAACAGGCACTATGCCTACTTATATGACACACCATATAAGAAAGAAGAAGAAGAAGTACTCTCCAGTAATTGTGGTACCTCTTTCTTTATAATCTATTAATAAAATTCCTCCACAATTCCAAAAAACTGTAGCCATCAACTTTTCGGCTGATTCCGACATCTTAAGTTTCTCTTTGTGCCATTGCATCAACTCTGGTTTACACTCGGGCTCGAAGTGCCAAAAAGTGCTTAGACGCGTCGATTGACTGTTGCTTTTGAGGTGGCGTAATCATTTTCGGTATCCATCTCTCACTGACTTCTGTCATGCCAAGATGATCTTGTAGGATCCTCAAAAATTTTCGATAATGTGTGACATGGTGGCCTCAACCAGCCGTCCATGACGGGTTGTCTTCAATCGATTCTCGGCTATGTTTAAATAAACCTTGTAAATCATTGATTTACCAGGGCACTAATCTCCATAAACGGCTCCCATTTTACTCATTATAGTTTGAGCAGATTTTCCTTGCTTGGAGAAGGGCGAAGTTCAATTTACTCCATAATTACAGTTTTCTTCCGAATTGACTTGTGCGTCGGGTGATTACTCATAAACGAGTGACGTTATATAGTTGACATGTACTATGTATTATATATATATATATATATATATATATATATATATATATATATATATTTATATATATTCTTGGGTCCCCAATTAGTAGGGTACCAAGTGATTATTCCTACCCCAACCCCGTCCCTCCAAACCACGGATTTTTGGACCTCTCCTCGTATGTATACTGTAAAAAGTCGTAATATCTGTAATTTAAGTATAATTATAATGTTGCGAATGTATGAACCGATATGCAATTTATGCGATTTTAATGAAACTTGATGTTTGATTAGGTAACGGGTCTTTCATTAAGGACTTGACAACTTTTTTTTGAAATAAAACGCAACCCATTTGGGACATTTCGAAATTTTACTATCGGCTTGAAGTACAATCAAAACATTTATGTATGGAATTCGACTTCATTCGTATGTCCACCACCGGCACGTTTGCAACGGTCAATTCGTTGAACCCTCGATGACTCGGCCACACATTTCGACGGAAACGGCCGCTATCTCTCTTTCAATATTGGCTCTGAGCTCCTCTAACGACGCAGGCTTGTTAGCATAGACCAATGATTTAACGTACCCCCATAAAAGAAGTCTAGAGGTGTTAAATCACACGATCTAGGCGGCCATTCGACGGGGCCATTTCTCGATATAACACGTTCACCGAATTTAGATTGCAGTAAGTCGATTGTTACACCCGCTGTGTGGCTTGTGGCGCCGTCTTGTTGAAATCACATATCATTAATATCTAGCCCATGGAATTGATCAAAGAAATAACGTTGCAACATGCCTCTGTAGCGATCTCCATTGACTGTAACGTGACGGTTATTTTCATCAACGAAAAAGAACGGCCCAATGACACCACCGGCATGAAAACCGCACCAAACAGTAATTTTTTGTGGATGAAGTGATGTTTCTTCAAGCACATGAGGGTTTTCACCTGACCAATAACGCATATTCTGTTTGTTGACGAAGCCGTTTATCCAAAAATGCGCTTCATCACTAAAGACGATTTTGCGATGAAATTGGTCATCTTCTTCCAACATTTCTAGAGCCCAATTCGAGAACGTCCGTCGGTTCATATGATCGAGTGGCTTTAGTTCTTGAGTTAACTTTAACTTATAAGGGTGCAGGCCAAGATCCTTTCGCAAAATTCGCCATAGTGTGGTCTGAGCGATGTCAAATTCTTGAGAACGCCGTGAAATCGACTGTTTTGGTTCGTTTGAGATGGACGCTTGAACGGCAGCAATATTCTGGCCACTTCGACCAACCCGTTGTCTCACTGGCACGGGAACATCCATCAGCAAATATGTTAACTCAAATTTTTTCACTAGACTATGAATTGCTTGTCTACTGGGACGAGAATTACGACCAAAAATTGGCGTTAACGCTCTTAGAGTTGCAGTCACCGACTCCAAATTTTGGTAGTAAATTTTAATTATTTGTAAGCGTTGTTCGTTCGTGTACTTCACCATGATGAAAATGTTGACTTTTCTGAATGTTTTGACGTTGACAGTTCGGTGATTGGCTTAAGGGTGCGTTCACAGTGAAATTTCAAAGTTGTCAAGTCCCAAATGGAAGACCCTTTATTTTCACCTTAGGTCATAGTAAAAGAATCAAGCAAATCAATTTTTTGAATCAAAAGCTATCTTTTAAGACAGGTGAGTATGAAACTAGGCGGTTTGTCCTTCTACTTACCTACTTCCCAGTTTCGAGAACCTCCTTACCCTTTTACTTAAAAATAAAATAAACCTAAGTACCTCTTTTACTACTCTTAACTAAAAAGTAAATTCACTACTTCAAAAAAGTGATAAAAAAGTACAAGATAATTAGTTTTGTTAGTTGTTAGTCTTAAGAAGTGAGTTTAGGTTAAACAAAAGAATTCTCCGCAGTTATCACCCTAAATGGAAAAGGCAATAAACAAAAAGCAATATGTAATTAATGTACAAAAAATACGTAAACATGCAAAATGAAGCAAAATTTTAAAGATGGTGCAGGCCTTGCACCTAAGAAGAAACTTATTAAACAAATCGTAATTTAAAAAACCGTCTCAACCAAAAAAAGCACGTGAATTGCCAAATTCCTCTTTACATTAAAATAAAAAAACCGGTCAAGTGCAAGTTGAACTTGCACAATTAGTGTTCCGTACGTTGATTGTTTTTAAAATAAAAAAATTGTTAGGGTGGTATAAAATGATCAGTGACTTCACAAAACACACCCCAAATGAGTTTTCAACAAAGTTTGTTTCCAATCTTTACTTTTTTTTTATATACCAAATAAATTATTAAAGGTAATGCACTCGTGATAATTTTCGTTCAATCTACATCCCGTGGAGAATATTCCAGAATTTTTTCAAAATTTTTTGATCAGTACTTTTCGAGATAAGGTAGGGACAGCGATTTTTAAAAGTAATACGAAGAAAAGTGTACGCAAGTATTACATTATATACGAGTATATATATATATATATATATATATATATATATATATATATATATATATATATATATATATATATATATATAGATATATATATATGTATATATATATATATATATATATATATATATATATATATATATATATATATATATATATATATATATATAGATATATATATATATATATATATATATATATATATATATATATATATATATATATATAATATATGTATATATATATATATATATATATATATATATATATATATATATTTAATCGTGTTTTCACAAGCTTTCATTTGACTCGATGACCTAGTAAAAAAATTTTTTTTTCACTTCCGATTTCACCCCTCAAAACGAATCCCTTAACTCAAAATTTATGTTACGGTGGTATAAAAATGATCAGTGACTTCACAAAACACACCCCAAATGAGTTTTCAACAAAGTTTGTTTCCAATCTTTACTGAAATCTGGCGACCTTGAAAATTTTTTTTTTTTTATACCAGATAAATTATTAAAGGTAATGCACTCGTGATAATTTTCGTTCAATCTACACCCCGTGGAGAATATTCCAGAATTTTTTTCGAAATTTTTTGATAAGTACTTTTCGAGATAAGGCCCGGGACAGCGATTTTTCGCGAATTTTTAAAAATAATACAAAGAAAAGTGCGCGCAAGTATAATATTATATATATATTTTTTACTCGCGTTTTCACAAAGCTTTCATTTGACACCACACTCGATGACCTAGTAAAAAAATTTTTTTTTTCGCTTCCGACTTCACCCCCAAAAACTAACCCCTTAAGTCAAAATTTAATTCTCAAAACTACATGGCTCTGATGAGGCCATCAATTCCTATATTATTACCAAATTTCTCCTTTCTATGTCAAATAGTTTCGGAGAAAATCGGGTGTGACAGACAGACAGACAGACAGACAGACAGACAGACAGACAGACAGACAGACAGACAGACAGACAGACAGACAGACAGACAGACAGACAGACACCGAAGTGATCTTATAAGTGTTCCGTACGGAACACTAAAAACGATCAAGTGCAAGTCGGACTTGTGCAATTAGTGTTCCAGACCATGATTGCTGAAGTATTCTATTTAATTCAGTCACATATTCATCTATAATATATATAAAATACAACGTCTCTCTGTCTGTCCGTTAATGCGCTTATCACTCGAGAACCACTTATCCGATTTACGTGTTTTTTTTAAAATATATGTTCTCTGGCCAGGTTATAAGATATATTTTATTACGTCAGGTAACATAAGGAATAAGCAGTGACGATAATAGTGAATCAAGTCGGAAAAAAGTTTGCCGCTAGCGCGTTCTCTTGCAATACACTGCCTAAACCATGAAATATGGAACAATATCATGTAGCAAAGAATATAATATATATATATATATATATATATATATATATATATATATATATATATATATATATATATATATATATATATATATATATATATAAAAACGCAACGTCTGTCTGTCTGTCCATTAGAGAGCCACTTATCCGATTTACATGTTTTTTTTTTAAATGCTTAACTTAATATTTCTCAAAAAAAATCTATAATATATCGTCTTTCCGTCAATCTGTCCGATAGTGCGCCTAGCATTCAAGAACCACTTATCCAATTTACCTGTTTTTTTTATAAAATACATATATTCTATGGCCGGGTTATAGGATATATTTTATTACGTTAGGTGACATAAGGAATAAGCAGTGACGATAATAATGAATCAAGTCCAGGCGAGCGGAGCCGCGGGCACGGCTAGTCTTCAATATAAGAATTACCAAGAATATATAAAAAGCGAGACATCTTTGTAGTAAAGTTTAAAATAAATAATTATTACTACCTAAATATTTGATTAATTATAAACGAATAAAATGATTTGTCTCGGTACCTATCTGTTGGTCATCAGTCATCATGGAAATTTATTTTATCTGTGATTGGCCAAATGCTTAAAGCAATAATATACTGAAAAGTGCCTCAGTTGCACCAAATACGAAACATGTACGTATTGATATTTCACAGCTGTTAGTTCCGGTTAAATTCACAACTCTCCTCAAAAAAAATTTCCACCATATTGTCAGGCAAAATATATTTTTATATACCGGATAAATTCTCAAAAGTAATGCACTCGTGATAATTTTCGCTCAATCTATATCTTATGGAGAATATTCCAAAATTGTTTCAAAATTTTTTTATTAGTACTTTTAGAGATAGAATGGGGGGACAGCGATTTTTGGCAATTTTTTTAAAAATAATATAAAGAAAAGTTTCTGCGAGTATTATATCGTATATATTTTTAAACTCGTGTTTTCAAAAGCTTTCATTTGAGACCCCACTCGATGAATTTTTTTTTTCAACTCCTTCCGTCAAAATTTAAATTTCAATTATACGGCCGTCAATTCCTAATTTATAACAAATTTCAGATTTGAATCATTACACATCACATAACCTAAGTTAAAAAATACCCGTATGACCACAAAAAGTTTCGTTAAAACCAATGCAGTAATTTCATAGGTATTTGAGGACACACAATATAAACACACACTCACATACATTCGCGAAATTCGATATGAAGGTCTAACAAACATAAATATTACATTTAAACATTGGATACATAAGTATTGAACTGAGAACCTTTTTTTTTAAGTCACCTAAAATAAGAAACGAGAAACAGTCAACTTAAATCTATATAAGGTTGGTTACTAAGTAATATTTCGTGTTATCCCCTCGAGATTTCTTGTTGTTATCTTTGAATGTGAAAATAACAGTCCTAGTTCCTATTTTGGTTTTATATACATTTTAGATTTTGTTGTTTAGGTCTAAAGAAAACATGTGCCAAAAAAAGTCCAAACGAAAAGTACTTAATTGATTCTTCATTTAAAAAAGTCTCATATTTCTAAATAATTTCACTCTCAATCTCATGTGATACAATTTGTTGTTTAATAAGTGTTTTCGGAATCATCCGTGTGTATGATTTTTAGAAATGCTTCAAAAACTGAAATTTGCAAAACGATAAACAAATTGGATGTTCCAATGAACAATATTATTAATTCTATTCGTTTCTCTTATCAAGGAAACCAAAGGTCAATTTGGAAATATTTTTTTCAATTCTTAAAGAATCTCCAAAAGCAATATCTGCATAAAACCCAGAAAACTAGTACCAATAAACGGTCAAGTGCAAGTTGAACCTGCACAATTAATGTTCCGTACGTTGATTGCTTATAAAATAAAAAATTTTGTTACGGAGGTATAAAATGATCAGTGACTTCACAAAACACACCCCAAACGAGTTTTCAACAAAGTTTCTTTCCAATCTTTACCGAAAACTGATGACCTTGAAATATTTGTTTTTTTATATACCAGATAAATTATTAAAGGTAATGCACTCGTGATAATTTTCTTTCAATCTACACCTCGTGGAGAATATTCCAGAATTTTTTCAAAATTTTTTGATCAGTACTTTTCGAGATAAGGGGGGACAGAGATTTTTCGCGATTTTTTAAAAATAATACAAAGAAAAGTGTGCGCAAGTATGACATATATATATATATATATATATATATATATATATATATATATATATATATATATATATATATATATGTATATATATATATAATATATAATATATATATATATATATATATATATATATATATATATATATATATATATATATATATAATATATATATATATATATATATATATATATATATATATATATATATATATATATATATATATATATATATATATATATATATATATATATATATATATATATATATATATATATATATATATATATATATATATATATATATATATATATATATATATATATATATATATATATATATATATATATATATATATATATATATATATATTTATATATATATATATATATATATATATATTATATATATATATATATATATATATATATATATATATATATATATACATATATATATACGAGGCATGTTTTTTAAGTAAGTACCGTTTTGGAATTAAAAAAAGACGTGCAAAGATATCGCTATAATTTTATTTTTACATGAAAGCCTGTACCTTAATCTACTTTTCTACATAATTTCCGTGAATATTGAGGCACTTGTCATAACGTGGCACCAGTTTTTGAATACCCTCCTCATAAAATTCTGCCGCCTGACTTGTTAACCACTGTATCACAAATGTTTTGACTTCGTTATCGTCTTGAAGACGCTGACCACCCAGGTGCTTCTTCAAGTGCAGGAACAAATGGTAGTCGCTGGGCGCCAGATCAGGGCTGTATGGAGGATGATCTAGAGTTTCCCATTTAAAAGATTTGATGAGATCTTTGGTCCGATTAGCCACATGTGGACGGGCATTGTCATGCAGCAAAACGATACCCTTACTCAACTTGCCACGTCTTTTGTTCTGGATTGCACGACGCAGATTGTTCAATGTCTCACAATAAGACGCTGCATTGATTGTCTCATTACGAGGCAGAAACTCCACTAGCAATACTCCTTTTCTGTCCCAAAAAACTGTGCACATGATTTTGCGGGCAGAAATTGTTTGCTTAAACTTCACTTTTTTGGGTGATGATGAATGTCGCCATTCCATGGATTGTTGTTTCGATTCTGGTGTGACGTAGGCCACCCATGTTTCGTCACCAGTAACAATTTGGTCTAAAAAATGTTCACCTTCATTGTGGTACCGCTCAAGGAAAGTCAATGCACTGCCTAAACGTTGGGTTTTGTGCAAATCCGTCAACATTTTTGGAACCCAACGTGAACACAATTTCCGGTAATTCAAGTTCTCGGTCACAATGCGATACAAAACACTACGAGAATATTGAGGAAAGCAGTCGCACAATGATGAAATTGTAAAGCGTCTGTTTTCTCTCACCTTTTCGTCCACTTTCTGCACCAAATCTTCATTAACGACCGAAGGACGCCCACTCCGTTCTTCATCATGCACATTTGTGCGGCCATCTTTAAATGCTCTCACCCATTTCCTTACCATTCCATCACTCATAATGTTTTGTCCGTAAACTTCACAGATCTCACGATGAATATCGATCGGTTTTACGCCTTTAGCACTAAGAAATCGTATAACAGCCCGTACTTCACAATCGGCGGGACTCACGATTGTCGGAGGCATCTTAAACACTCAGTAAACAACGTATACAATGAAGAATCAGACTGTAATGGCGTCAGTGCGTAGACATGAGATGTAGGTTACCAGCGCGCATGCGCGGAACGCCGACCGTATCGCTGCGGCGGCGGAATCGCAAAACGGTACTTACTTAAAAAACATGCCTCGTATATATATATATATATATATATATATATATATATATATATATATATATATATATATATATATATATATATATATATATATATATATATATATATATATTTTACTCACTGTTTTCACAAGCTTTCATTTGACACCACACTCGATGACATAGTAAAAAAAAATTTTTTTCACTTCCGATTTCACCCCCCAAAACTAACCCCTTAATTTAACTTTCAAAACTACACGGCCCTGGTGAGACCATCAATTCCTATATTATTACCAAATTTCAACTTTCTGTGACAAATAGTTTCGAAAAAATCGGGTGTGGCAGACAGACAGACGGACACACAGACAGACACCAAAGTCATCTTACAAGTGTTCCGTAGGGAACACTAAAAATTCAGGCGTACGTTGGGATTATGAACATTAAAAAGAAACTATACGGAATAAATTTGACGAAGATTCTATAGAATTATTTTGTTCACAGCTTAATACAATAATCACACATATGGTACATATTTATTTAAGGCAAACAAGTTATTGTTTACCCCTTATTCTAAACGAATATTAAAAATTGAAATAGGGCAAAAGGTTAATTAGATTGTGGCTTAAAATAAATCAAAACAAGTTACTTTGCGGTTTTGCCGACCTTGGAATTGAATAATTAATTACTATAACATATTCTCGTTATTTTATAACAATTTTCTAGAAAACGTAAAATACGAGGATCGTATTGCAATAAAAATATTGAAAATTTAAGGCAGTTATCGACTTACCCACCCTTTCGGCCATTTATGTAATGGACAGTCTGTTATTTAAAAGGCATCTTTCTACCTACTAAGTTTTTATTATTATTTTCCTAAAAAGTATATAAAGATAACCTTGGAACTAAAAATCCCCCCCCCCGGGGTGCCAATGAAATGACAAAAAGCATGGGAATTAGGAATCGGACATAGCCGAAAGATGTTTTGAACCCGATGTCATAGATTATTCTTGTTAAGTTCTCTATATTTCATTAGTGTTGAATTAAGAGACTATTCCATGAAAACTAAGTTATATATTTTACGATCGATATATTTGAAATTCGTGACAAACTCAATATCTGATAATGGTTTTCATACATATACGAGTATAAATAACAGTGCGTAGCAATAAAATAAATACTTACAGTAAAACATGGAAAAATTGACTTCGCTGACAGTAGGTCACATCAAATTAACTGACAACTACTCTCTATATGACCCTATAACTGTGTAGATAGATTTTCTTATACTCTTTCAACTTTTGGAACAATATTGCCAGTGGTACATTAAGGGGTTATATACACCTCGAATTATTCAAAAAAAAAATAATAAGAAAAGTCCATTCCGTTACAAAGTTATAATATTAAATGTGACCTGGCGCCGAATTGGGACCGCTACCCGTTTTCAGACACTATCTGCAATATTATTGTCAATTTTTAATATTTTTTAAGTTTTTTTTTTTTAAATCTTAATTACTTTTTCTACAAAATATCAAAAGGTTTTTTTTAATTCTTCTAATACACATTTTTTTATAAATAATTAAACCTAAACTTTTAGTCGAAAATTGCATACTAAAGTTTGAAGCACAGTAACCCTTCGACAATTTTTAATTACTACATTATTTTACAAGATTAATTTTTATTTTTGCAGATTAGATTATTTTTTGTGAAGTTATCCTGCAGACAAGGAGGCGTCATAGTTTTCATCAGTGGTCCATTTAACCCGATAACAAATAATGTATATATATATATATATATATATATATATATATATATATATATATATATATATATATATATATATATATATATATATATATATATATATATATATATATATATATATATATATATATATATATATATGTATATAATATTTAAAACAAATAATTTAAGGTACAATAAAAATATGTAATCGCCATTATTTTGTATTATTCACTTAACCTTTAAAATTTTTAACTACTACATTATTTTACAAGATTAATTTTTATTTTTGCAGATTAGATTATTTTTTGTGAAGTTATCCTGCAGACAAGGAGGCGTCATAGTTTTCATCAGTGGTCCATTTAACCCGATAACAAATAATGTATATATATATATATATATATATATATATATATATATATATATATATATATATATATATATATATATATATATATATATATATATATATATATATATATATATATATATATATATATATATATATATATATATATATATATATATATATTATATATATATATATATATTATATATATGTATATAATATTTAAAACAAATAAAAGGTACAATAAAAATATGTAATCGCCATTATTTTGTATTATTCACTTAACCTTTAAAATATTTTTAGTGGTCCGTACGGAACACTTATAAGATGACTTCGGTGTCTGTCTGTCTGTCACACACCGATTTTCTCCGAAACTATTTGTCATAAAAAGTTGAAATTTGGTAATAATATAAGAACTGATGGCGTCATCAGAGCCATGTAGTTTTTAAAGTTAAATTTTGACTTAAGGGGTTAGTTTTGGAGGGTGAAATCGGAAGTGTAAAAAAATTTTTTTACTAGGTCATCGAGTGTGGTGTAAATAATAGCTTATGAAAACAAGAGTAAAAAATATATATATAATACTTGGGCACACTTTTCTTTGTATTATTTTTAAAAAATCGCGAAAAATCGCTGTTCCCCCTTATCTCGAAAAGTACTGATCAAAAAATTTTGAAAAAATTCTGAAATATTCTCCACGGGGTGTAGATTGAACGAAAATTATTACGAGTGCATTACCTTTAATAATTTATTTGGTATTTAAAAAAACAAAAATTTCAAGGTCATCAGTTTTCAGTAAAGATGAGAAACAAACTTCGTTGAAAACTCATTTGAGATGTGTTTTGTGGTCACTGATCATTTTATACCTCTGTAACAAAATTTTTCATTTTAAAAGCAATCAACGTACGGAACACTAATTGCGCAAGTTCAACTTGCACTTGACCGGTTTTTTTAAATATACGTACTTTTTGCAGCGCCCAGGTGTATGTAACCCCTTAATATAAATAGGAAAACTAATATACTACGCCTACCCTCTTACGGATACTACCCCCATCTATCCCCCGTCAAGAGTGCAGTTTTTGGACATTTTCAAATGTATAAATATGGGGATATTATACTGTTGTGAGGATTAGACTCATAATACTTTGTTCAAATTTTTAAGGATGTAGACAGTTCTGCAGCGGATATTTTTAAAAATTAACTGGTGGAAGAAACGCTGTAATAAACTGAACTACAAAACTGAGTTTTAGAATTGAGATGGCTAAGTTCAAGGCTCGTACGCTAAATAAATGTGTAGAATAAAGTAACGTCCGTGAATTAGTCTAATTAACCGTTCGTTAACTAGTCAGTAATACGAAGATTTACTGAAAATCAATGATTATGGAACGAGTACCAAACTAACATTTGAAATTTTAAGTAATAATTAAGGGCTGGTTTCTTAAAAATATAATTTAATTTTTGCATGACGGTTCAACTCACTTTCACTCTTGTCTGCCTCGATTACTTCTGATGATTGATTGATGACACTCTCACTTTTTAACGCTGCGCTGTACCATAAACTAAGAAATTATGTGATATAGATAATTGGCTCAAATAGTCACTACTAAACAGATAATAAAAATTTCTAGAATTGCCTTCAAAGGCCTCTACTGGCAAATTCTGCATACTATACCATCTTGTCTGCGCAGCCTCTGTTGCTCTTCACCCAGCGATGCTCCTGCTGCTCCAGCTGCCCACTATTTTGATTCTCTAAAATGTACAGTGAGTTACATAGTCTTAGGAAATAATTATTTAACCTATAGCTGTACCGGTTTGTTGCGGCTGTATTTGGACTATAAAATAAGTTTAGTTATCTAACATTAGTTATAAAATCTTGCTAATAATGGTAAACAACTGTTAAAAAAATACCAGTTAAAGAAATCAATGCGAAATCTACATATACACTACCGTCAGAAAGTATTTGCCCACCTAGAAATTTCAATGTAACTACCAAAATTTAATACCTAATTAAACCCTTTTATTATATTAGGTAAATTTAATTGTTCTTAACAAGTGCCCATCATAAAATTGTTTAGATAAGCCTTATTGGCGACATCACAAATTCAAAACCAATTAGAACAAATTTCCAAATTTTGCATAATTATCGTTTTGAGGTGATTTCTGAGAATTCCAGTTAAAGTAAGAACTCATTTCAAGTTTCTAGGGATTATGGAAATTCCTAGTGACATTTCATGATAAAAACTATGTTATAAATACCATTGCCCTTTTGGAAATTAACTATTCGCAAACAGTACAGTACTTTGTCAATGATACAGGCTCAATTGTTTTGTGAATATGCCAAAACGAAAAGAAGTTTCCGTTGAAAATCCGGCTCTGATAGTTACGAGACATCAAAATGGTCACTCGAGTCGACAAATCGCGAGTGATATGCGGATGCCAAGGAGAACGGTGGACTACATCGTAAAAAAAAATTCTGCGGGACATGGAATTCTCAACCAAAAACATTCAGGAAGGCCTCAAAAAACGACTCCTGCTGAAGACAGAGCTATAACAATGTCCAGCAGAAGTAATCGCCGCCTAACCGCACCAGAAATCACGGCTCAAGTAAACTTGGAGCGGCCCATCCCCATCAGCCTGACAACCGTAAAGAATAGGTTAGCAGAAGGTCGACTACACGGGAGAGTTGCAGTGAAAAAAAACACTTCTTAGAGAACATAAAAATTGGACACCACAACAATGGAATTCCGTCCTTTAGAGCAACGAATCTAAATTCGAAATTTTCGGTTGAAATCGACGAGTTTATGTTGGAAGTCTGTCAGTTGCCTACAGTAAAACATGGTGGAGGTTCAGTAATGGTTTGGGTTTGTTTTGGCAACGGTAAAGTTGAAAAAATCTTTAGGATAGAAGGAATTATGCGAAACGAACAGTATCAAGAAATTTTGCTTCCTTCTGGAAGAGATATTTTTGAGGGGAAATTTATTTTTCATCACGACAAAGACCCTAAACATTTTGCTAAACAAATTAGAGAACTTTTGGACCAATGGAAATCCGATGACGTCCTGGAAGTGATGACTTGGCCTCCACAATCAACCGACTTGAACCCCATCGAATTGCTATGGGACCATTTGGACAAGTGTGTTCGAAAACTCAATCCAACATCAGAAAATCACTTGTGGGAACTTTTACAAGCAGAATGGGTTAAAATAACCGAAGAAACTCTGTAGGTTGTAATGGATAAAATGTTCACCCCCAGTAAATTGTTTTTTTAGAGTTCCAGTGCACAGGGTCTTTTTTAGTGTTCCGTACGGAACACTTATAAAATCACTTCGGTGTCTGCCTGTCACATCCAATTTTCTCCGAAATTGTTTTATCTAGAAAGTTCAAATTTGGCACTAATATAGGAACTGATGGCCTCATCAGAGCCGTGTAGTTTTGAGAGTTAAATTAACTTAAGGGGTTAGTTTGGGGGGGAGGTGAAATTAGAAGTGGAATTTTCTTTTTTACCAGGTCATCGAGTGGGGTGTCAAATGAAAGCTTATAAAAATACCGAGTTCAAAAATATATATAATTTAATACTTGCGCACACTTTTCTTTGTATTATTTTTAAAAAATTGCGAAAAATCGCTGTCCTACCCTTATCTCGAAAAGTACTAATTAAAAAATTTTGAAAAAATTCTGAAGCAGGGTGTAGATTGAACGAACATTATCACCTTTAATAATTTATCTAGTATATTAAAAAACAAAAATTTCAAGGTTATCAGTTTAAATCGGAAAAAAACTTTGCATTTTATATCTCAGTAAGAAAAATTTTTATTTTAAAAGCAATCAACGTACACGCAAATCCGACTTGCACTTGGCCGGTTATTTTTTTTCCTTAAGGAAACGCCCTTTGTATCCATATGCCTAATAGCCCTTAAAATTGGCTATATATATATATATATATATATATATATATATATATATATATATATATATATATATATATATATATATATAACTAGCAGTGCTCGCTCGCGTTGCCTTGATTCACTACTATCGTCACTGCTTATTCCTTATGTTATCTATCGTAATAAAATATCTGCCATTATTTCTCCTTTTCTCCCATTATTTCTCCTTATCTCCCATTATTTATACTTATCTCCCATTATCTAGGCTTATATCGAATTATATAGAACATATGTATAAATTTATAAAAAAGCTTAAATCGGATAAGTGGTTCTCAAGTAATAAGCGCACTAACGGACAGACAGACAGATGGAGAGACGTTGCATTTTATATATATATATATATATATTCTTCTTTGCAACATGATATTGTTCCATATTTAATGGTTTAGGCAGCGTATTGCAAGAGAACGCGCTAACGGTAACCTTTTTTTCCGACTTGATTCACTATTATCGTCACTGCTTATTCTTTATGTTACCTAACGCAATAAAATATATCCTATAATCTGGCCAGAGAACATATGTATGCTTTTAAAAAAAAAAAGCACGTAACGCTCTAATGGACAGTAAGACAGACAGACAGACGTTGCATTTTATATATATATTATAGATAGATAACCTGGCCAGAGAACATATGTATGTTTTAAAAAAAAGCACGTAAATCGGATAAGTGGTTTTCTAGTGATAAGCGCATTAACGAACAAACAGACAGACAGGTAGAGAGACAGGCAGACAGACAGGCAGACAGACAGGCAGAGAGACAGGCAGACAGACAGACAGAGAGACGTTGCATTTTATATATATTATAGATATAGATTATTATTATTATTATTATAACCTGGCCAGAGAACAAATGTATGAATTAAAAAAAAAAACACGTAAATCGGATAAGTGGTTCTCGCGTGATAAACGCACTAATGGACAGACAGACAGAAAGACATTGCATTTTATATATATTATAGATTATAGATATTCTCTGCTACA
Organism: Pachyrhynchus sulphureomaculatus; assembly: GCA_019049505.1. NCBI lineage: Eukaryota > Metazoa > Arthropoda > Insecta > Coleoptera > Curculionidae > Pachyrhynchus > Pachyrhynchus sulphureomaculatus. Next base: position 141,247,170 of record CM032454.1, on the reverse strand, counting down.
TAATATTGTTCCATATTTAATGGTTTAGGCTGTGTATTGCAAGAGAACGCGCTGGCAACAAACTTTTTTCCGACTTCATTCACTATTATCGTCACTGCTCATTCCTTATGCTACCTATCGTAATAAAATATAGTCTATAACCTGGCCAGAGAACATATGTATGTTTAGAAAAAAAAAAACTACGTGAATCGGATAAGTGGTTCTTCAGTGATAAGCGCACTAACGGACAGACAGATGGACGGACAGACAGAGATACGTTGTATTTTATATAAATTATAGATGTAATAAAATATACATCTATAACCTGGTCAGAGAACATATGTATGAATTTAAAAAATCACGTAAATCGGATAAGTGGTTCTCGAGGGATAAGCGCACTAACGGATAGACAGACAGATAGAGAGACGTTGCATTTTATATATATTATAGATATAGATTATTATTATTATTATATAACCTGGCCAAAGAATATATGTATGAATTTAAAAAAAGACGCGTAAATCGGATAAGTGGTTCTCGCGTGATAAACGCACTAATGGACAGACAGACAGATTATGGATATTCTCTGCTTTATAATATTGTTCCATATTTAATGGTTTAGGCTGTGTATTGCAAGGGAACGCGCTAGCGGCAAACTTTTTTCCGACTTCATTCACTATTATCGTCACTGCTCATTCCTTATGCTACCTATCGTAATAAAATATAGCCTATAACCTGGCCAGAGAACATATGTATGTTTAAAAAAAAAAGCACGTAAATCGGATTAGTAGTTCTCCAGTGATAAGCGCAGTAACGGACAGACAGACAGACAGACAGAGAGAGAGACGTTGCATTTTATATATATATTATAGATTAAGCATCTATATATGCTGTATTAAAACAAGAAGTCTAAAAAATACCAGTTAATTCGAAATATCAATTATCGATAAGGAACAATAGTATTTAGCAAATTAAAACGTGTTTTCAAGAGTTAAGTTGCCCATCATTTTTGCTACAGCAACATTTACTTTTTAGATATATGTTATTTAAAACCACAATTTTCAGCTCTATACATGGATTAGAATATTTTTGCTAAAAATAATAAATAAGGGGCTCTAAAAAAATATTTTTCTCTGTTGGATACAAGGTAAAGGTTAAACTAAAATTGTTACTCAATTTATTAAAATCTAACGATGCCACATTAAAGGTCATGGTTGCACAAATCTATGACCGTGAAATAAATTTGACGCCTATTTAACATTTAATTTAAAGTATATTTTAAAAAGTCTTTGAAAAAATGTACCTAAATGTTATAAATTTGCACCCAAATTCACTAATACTGTCTGAAAGTTAGACCCGCTCTCTATTTGTCATGGAATATAAGAACTCTAGCTGACAAGTTGACTTTTGTTCTTGATATAATATTTTATATTGTAAATATTACCCAATAAATGTTCTTGAAAGAAAATTTAATATAAAAATCGAGAGTTAGGGCTTTGGAACAGGTAGGAAATATAACAGTTTTTCGAATTTTAACATTAAGTAAAGGTAACTATTTTATACAGTACTTCCCTTGCAAACACAGCATTACAACTCGATATTTTACAGACGGTCAAGTAAGACCGTAACCGCTCGTATTCTTAAAACAATGTGTTTCGGGAACATTTTTTGCCATCAATGTATTCTTTGGTGTGCTAACAACGGCGCAATTACCTTAGTAAATTGTCCAATCGCCTACTGCATCAATAATTACCTGGCATCTTCGAGGCATGCTGTCGACCGAGATTTTTGCAATGATCTACAAATTTTTCGAATCTCTCGAGACAACTGAGTTAAAGTCCTTCGAGTCTTTCCTCTTAACTTTCTCTTTACAAGGGACCATTTGATATGATGAGCACGAATGTTCTCATGAGACACATTCAAACCCGACCTTCTTAATTTTGCCGTTCCTTGGCGCAGCGCCAATTTCAGGTCTTGTGAAACGAATGACACGATTCTTTTTTCGACTTTCGGAGTGACTTTGCCTACCAAGCAACTTTTTGGCAAGTCGTCGACATTTTTCGTCTCGTTAAAACGACTTATCCACTTCTTCACAAACGATACCAACTTTTTAATATATTTAGCGGCCGCGGAATAGGTCGTTTTAGGCCCCTTTGGATGGGAACAAAGAAAGACTGCCTAGAAACAGACGCGCAAACAGTGGATTTTACAAGATTTCGACGAAACATCGGAATCGACTGATACTTTTACTAAAAGGCGTCGTAGCCAAAGGTTCCTTCTACCGGTTTTTTGTTGAATCGCTAGAATCGCACGTACGAACTACCGACTGTAAAGGATAGTTACTTTATTATAAGATATATTAGTCACTAAAAAAAAGCTGAACAGGGAAAAGGCTTCGTAACACAGTTTTCAGATTTACGATTCCAAAAACCTTAAAAAAGACGCATAAAACAATATATCGAAAGCACCCAATATAACCACCCTTCCCACCTCTATATCCCTTTATATGCCGAGTATAAATTAAAATTCATTCATTACCCAACTGAAAACGAGGAGAAATTTTGCATAATGCTATTAAAACTAAATATGATTTATCGATTCGCACCTCTTCCCAAAAGCAAAATCGCGTAAAAACTTCCCTCTCCAAGTAAAAAACTTAATGATCAGTAAACCCTAGAATGTGAAAAATGTACAAATCTCACAGGTTTTTAGTGTTCCGTATGGAACACTTATAAGATCACTTCGGTGTCTGTCTGTCTGTCTGACACACCCGATTTTCTCCGAAACTATTTGACATATAAAGTTGAAATTTGGTGCTAATATAGGAATTGATGGCCTCATCAGAGCCGTGTAGTTTTGAAAGTTAAATTTTGACTTAAGGGGTTAGTTTTGGGGGGTGAAATCGGAAGTGAAAAAAAAAAAATTTTTTACTAGGTCATCGAGTGTGGTGTCAAATGAAAGCTTGTGAAAACACGAGTAAAAAATATATATATAATGTAATACTTGGGCGCACTTGTCTTTGTATTATTTTTAAAAAATCGCTGTCCCTCCGCCTTATCTCGAAAAGTACTTATCAAAAAATTTTGAAAAAGTTCTGGAATATTCTCCACGGGGTGTAGATTGAACGAAAATTATCATGAGTGAATTATCTTTAATAATTTATCTGGTATATAAAAAAAAAAAAAAAAAAACAATTTCAAGGTCATCAGTTTTCATTAAAGATTGGAAACAAACTTTGTTGAAAACTCATTGGGGGGTGTGTTTTGTGAAGTCACTGATCATTTTATACTTCCATAACAAAATTTTTTATTTTAAAAGCAATCAACGTACGGAACACTAATTGCGCAAGTTCAACTTGCACTTAACCGGTTATTTTTTATGAATAAGTTTCCCATTAAAAGGGAAGTAGTTAGCAGGATTGTGCAAACCGTTTGTTCATCTCTAAGCAGCTCTATTAGTCAGAATTCAAGAGCGGTACATCATTTTTTTTCTATTGCAACAGCATGTCAAAGTGCCGGTTAAAGTGATCAGAAGAAGTCTTTACTAATTAGTAAGTATTTCACAATAGCTTTAAAATTTAAAATTCATACTTCCTTATAAGTAAGTATTAACTAGCAGAATTCTACATCATTCTTTGTAAATATGAGTCATCTGATTACAATTAAATGTAAAAATATCAATTTTTTAAAACTAAAATATTATAAATACTTACATGGTGATTTAAATGTTTTTCTTCTTTCTTGAAACTTTTAGCTTTGAGCCAATTGTTAACGAATTTCTTTTTTTAAATATTTGGGTGGGGTGGGAGCCCCGGAAAGGAAAAAATGGGAAAATAGGGAGAGCTAAAAAAGGACAGGTTTAGAAAGGGAAGTAAAGAGAGAAGGAAATTACAAAAGTGGAATAGTTAATCGATAATTAATTTTTGCCCCATCAACACAGGAAAATTTACTTACAAAAAATATGATAATTTTTTTTGTGTTTTTTACTATTACTTAAAACTTTGTAAATACTTTGACAATATTTGAGACCTCTGATTTTAAAAATATTTTTGTTATGAATATGACTGTTGTGTTAGCCTGCAGTTTATATCTTTATTAGAAAAATATGGCCCCAAATTTAAGTTCTCATTTCCTGAAATAAGCAATTGCATAGGAAAAATCTCTATTAAAAATATAAACCCATTTTTTACAATCGTACAATACAATAATTAATTACAGTTTATGGAAATAAATACTGAATAAATACTAAAATTAATTTTGTAATAATGGTTAATGCTGCTGTGTTACTTATGCAAAAATTAATTACCAACAGGAAGAAACACATGCAATTATAAAAACAAAATTTTTCAATAGGGGAAAGGAATTCAGGTAAGGTATCACAGATAAAGGATGGAGATGAGAAATAAATGGTTTACATAAATTTTGAATCAATTGATAAATTTGTAAAGTGAACAACATATGAGATCGAGATTCTAAAACTTACATCTAACTTTTTATTATTGAAGATCCTAACACCCACAAAAACAAAACAAAAATAAAACCATTAAATTTTGTCATGTAATAAAAAACAAAAAATAAAAATACTATTGCAACATTCCAAAATTTAAGTTAGGATCTTTAATAAAAGAAAATTACCCTATTTTGGAGTTTAAAACTGAATATTGCACTTGAGACAATAATAGTGTTCAGTTCTCCATTTACAAATTATTAAAATGCCAATTTTAATCAATGTCAATGGATAAAATAAAGTACTTTCGTAAACATTTACTATCAAAGAAAAGTGTAAATTTAGATAAATACTGTAAATATTGTGTAACATTGATTGCCAAAGAGGTAAATATGTCAGAAATTATCAACAGTTCATTTGTTGAAGTGATATTAAATGTTTACAAAATTAATTTTGGATAATAACTATTATGAGTTTAAAGTGATAACTTTGTACTCCATTTTAACAAAAATATGCGCCATAATTGACGAATTTTAGATATTTTTGTCACAATAACAAAATAGCATTCAAATGTTTGTACTGTAGAAATAATTAGATGGTAAATTGACGTAAATAAGCTATAATACCTATTACACTAATACTAGTTAAAGCTTAAATTTTGGTCACCGACAAGGTACTTCAATACAAGCTCAAAAAAAATCAGTACATGCCCAAGGGCAAGAGAATATATTGGAGCACTTGTTGGTGATAAACATAGTTTATAAATCAAATGCTACTTTGTTATAACACACTCGTAACGACTAACATTTATCACACACTGATTTGAGCATTGCTCTCATTACAAACTCAAATTTATACTCTTACAATTTTTAACAGTTAAACAAAAATCACATTTAGAATAGACTAAATTATTTTTTAAACACTAGACCTAAGTACCTAAACCTAAAGCAATCACAGTTCGTAATTGTGATTGCATATCACAGGGCGGCTGAACAGGACAATCAACAACTTTGTAAATTACCAAAGTTTTTCCATATTACACAATTTCTAGACATTAATATATTAGGCCACAAGCTATTTAAGAATAAAATTCAATTATGTACTAGCCACGGTATTAATATTTTGTTAATATCTTTTTATATCCATTTTTATAAAAATTCAGGCCATTATCACAAGAAATATTCCAAATTCTAAAATGACAGAATAAATTTACTAAGAACATGTCTTTACTAGATATGTTGAAAAATTAAAGGTACCTATAGCTGAACTGTTTTAAAATTTTAAGATTTTTTCAAATTAAAAGTACTACTGCCTTGCTGTATAAAAATAAAATTGTGGCTTTTGATATTATCCCCTTGATACTACTACATAACTTGAGTCACAGGTTTTAACTTTTATTTTATGTATTTTTTAAAAATTTTTAGGCACTGTTAATTAATACCCACAATTAAATCTTGAAAATTTTTTGATAAAAGATATCTATATAATTTTACAGTTTATTTGAGGTTATTAAAAAAAAGAATATATAAATTTACAGAAATATATAAAGGTAACTTAAAACCTGTTACTGGAACTATAATTAAGTTATCTCATAGTATAGTACAAAGACCAAGAGGGCAATATGTACTATATTAAGTTTATTGCAACTATTACATTATTATCTGTTATTCAGTAATAATGTGCAAAATTTAAATAAAAAGCTGGAATACTATATTAACAAAACTGAAGGGTATGCCTAGAGAGCTGAATTGATCAAGTTTACCTAAAATATTTAAAATCAAAAGACTATTGAATACAACTGCTGGGTATTTTTTTTATTATTTTTTTTACTTTTATCTGTTTTACCCCAGAAAGATTTTAATAGGTTTAGAATCACTGGTAATTTGCACTCCTAGACATTTTAATTAAAATGTGGCTAGTATGCCAATGAATAATTTCTTAATCCAATGTTTTTTCTATTGTCGTGTTCACTCGCTACCAACAAACCTAATATTAATAACATACTTTCTCAATGCGATCACTCGTAAAAATATATATATAAAGATAGATGTCTTTTTTATATTTTTTATCAACTGACGTTATTATATGTAAACTGCTCCAAAAATCAAGCCTGAACCTTGAGCAGCAGTTTGAGCTGTTGCGTAAAATTATGATGTTGGTCAATAACACAAGATTTGGTGGCAGCTTGGAAAGGCAACATCACAGAATGGTTAACTTGCATCCAATGTTGAGGAGGCAAAGGAAGAGCCGAAGCTGATGGAGGCTCTGTAAACTTACAGCCAGCATAATGTCTAGCTAAAAGTCCTGGTGATGATCTAGGACTGGGTTCAGGACCAGAGGACCGAATAGGAGATCCCATTACTGGAGACAGTCTCGGTGAAGACCCACCCTGTTTCTTATGGCTGGGTGAGCCCTGATAGTTGTGCTTAGGGTACTTAACCCCACGAGCTGTACCTTGACTGATGATTTTTCCACCGATTTCGCTTCTCTTTGTCATCGCCATTCTAACTTTTGGACCAGATTGACGAGGACACAAATGTAAACAAATCGAGGAGTAGTTATAGTTCAAGTCTTTATATTATTATATACTTAATATTAGGTATATTTCGTTATAAACTAAAATTATCACAAGCCAAGATCATGAATTTTGCGCTTAAAAACTTTAATATCAGGTACGGCGCAGATTTTGCTTTCACAAAATGGACGCGACTTCGGGTTAGGCTACAGACGAAAACAAAGAACCTCTCAACTTCACCATATGTGGTCCCGTGGTAAATACCTCGGGTCTGCAATCGATTTTTCTTCGTTCTCAAAATGGCACAAATATTGAAGTTAACTCACCCAACTTCGTCTTGCTGCTTTTGAACGCAAAATTCACAAAAAACAAACATTAAAATCACCTTGGCTACACTTTACGAAATCGTTTCTCTTCCATCTCTGCGTTGAAAACAAGTCCGAGTCGCAATAAAAGGACGTGACGAACGTCACATCGACGTCACAGAATCGATATTTTCCCTTCCTTTGTTTGATTGTTTGATTCATAAGGTTATTTAAGACGTCTTTCTAACAGAGATAGCTATACAACGTGCCTAAAAAAAGAACGAAAAAGAAGATGATCGGACCAGCATTATTATAGTTGTGTCGATGTAAAAGCTATGTTAATATCGCTATATTTCGTTGGCCAATCACGTTTTCTAAAAATTACGAAAATAGCCGAATGACTGATGCCGTAGAAACGACAAATAAAGGCGGAAGCCACAGAAGACTTGACAACAAATTTCTTTTTTATGACAAAAAATATATAGAAAGACCCTCAGTAGTGGAACGGGGCTGTTCAAGGGAAAGAAAGTAGGTTGAACGAAGCTTTATATAACACGCTAAAAACATTAATAATTTCAATAATTAATATTTTTACTACAGCTTTGTGTATAATTTCCTTTTAACTCGTTATATTTAACCAAAAGAAAAAAGGTTCAAAAAGGTATGATTACAATATTCCCACGTTCATCGCTTGAAGGCTAAAAGCATTTACGTGTCCGGTTATCTTACGCAGTTTACCGAAAATCACACCAAAGTCAGGCTCTTAAAAATATTGTTAAGTGAAAAGCTGGCTCCAGAAGCTGATGGCAATAGAATAAACAACATTGTAATAGGTTATCAGGCCGCAAATCACTATACAAATGACTACTCATTGACTCAAAGATCTATTATATTGATCTTATAAAGGGGGAATGCGAAAATGTTATAAAATATTACGAAAGAAAGTGTTAATTATCGCTGAAAAACACGTTGTACAATATGTTAACGCTCCCAAGGTAAAATGAACAGTTTAGTAGATATTAAATTCAATGAAATCCCTGGCTCTATTATTTAATAAACTCATCCTAAATACAAAGAAACGAAGCGTGTCTGTCTATAAGCACCGAAAATGTAAAAACAACAACAAACAAAACGTTATAAGAGTAAAAAAAATAATTTCTAGTTGATGTAAATTTTCACACATGGCTCATACGTCATGATTACTTTTCAACCAATCATACTGTCACTAACTTGAACTAGCCAAGAAAGCTCGATATTTGGTCATTGAAAGCAATAACCTGTGACCCACGGGTGAACATTTACATGACGTACAAAATCATTTGTTCTAAACAAATAAAATAGCATGTTTTGATGTCTCCTTGGCAAGCTAATTTAACTCCTTTTGACTCTTTTATATGTACCAGGCATTACCTACTTCAAACTTTTGTCATCGTTAATATCAATTGATTTACCTAATGGTATTACCCATTTTTACATTTAAAAACGTCCATTGTATCTCTATACCTTTACATTTAATATTACTATTGACATACGTTTCAAAGCAATTGATTACAACGCTAAAACATAGTCACAAACCCCATTTTGGACACACCCTCCTAACTGTCATTTTCTTTTTTGAGTTGGCAGCGCTGTTCTAGCTAACTTCAAGAAAGAATATTTTTACATAAATATTTTTCTAAGAAAAAAATCTTTCTATATAGTAATTACAAATAGTGCCATAAAGCAAAGTGTTTTTAAATCTATTTTACAGAAACTGTTTAATTCTTAAAACGACGACGAATTAAAAAGCAACTGATAATAAATCACAGCTTTCAAATGTCAAAAATAGTGGGTGTAGGGTGTTTGTGACTGATTTCACAACAGTAATTGTGTGCTTATCTAAAAAAATATCAGTGTAGTAAAAATCTATTATTTTTTAAGTTTTTCCAGAGTAAATAATGTATATTAGGGTGCATTATACACCTTTTTGTCCAATCTTTTAGTTTTTAAAGCCCTTAAACTATTAATTTGCCGTATAATGCCTCGTGTGGATCAATAGTGTTGAACAAATAATAAAATTACTCATTTTTCTTGCTCAATAGTGATTGTGTACATTTGCTACAAGGTTGTTATATTGTTTGCCATAATAATTGCATTGTTCAACTGACTTTACGTCGTAGATAATTAAGTAATGAATTCTAATAACCACAATCAACCCCGTAAGAACTCATCTAGTTTTAATAGGCATGCTAATAACCACTCAAATCGTTCTAATCATCCCCATAATCATCAGAGGTGGCCAAACAGATATCCTAAAGATTATAGAGAATTTGAAAATAATTTTAATAGAGGGTAAGCACAGTTCTTATTTTAGGTATATATATATTTTTTTAATATTTACATAACATTCTTTAATTAGTAGGTAATTACCAAATTATTTTTTTACAGATTTAGATATAAAATAGTTTAGGTAATGTTAGGACATTTAGGAATAGTAGGAGTTATCAAAACCATCTCATATTTAGCAGGTAACCAGAGTGTACCATTACAAAAATATTAATGCTCATGTGAAAATTATTATTGCTTCTTTGTGATGTGAATTCCTAGGGTCTCAAGAATAGGTTTAATTACTTCAGAGCTGCAATTTCACCAATGATCTGAGGCAGAGATACAGACTCAACATCCTCCCTGTATTGGAGAAAAGAATAGAAGTTGTGAAATGTATAAAATTAGTCTTTTTAGCATTTATAATTCAGGATCATAATGGATGACTGAATGGTGATAATTATGTCACATGTCAAAATTAGTCAACAATTTCTATTCAGTTATCAAATACGTCAATGTTCTAGAGTTAGCGTATGTATTGTCACTCCTAGGGGCAGAAAGCTGAAATTTGAGTTCTGATCAAGTTCAAATTTCAAGGTCATAGGGCACCATTTTTTAAGGGCAGGCTCCCAAAGACTGCAACTGTATCAAATTTAGTTTAGAGTAACGCCTACTTTAAATATGACAAAAGAGGTAATAAGGAGCCTCCCCTAAGGTGACACTTTATTTTTCCCATCTGTATATGCAAAACATGGGATTGTTTGATGACATATGCTATTCCTAGAAGCATAAACCTTCCCATAATTTTTAGGGTAGTATTTTAATTTATAATAAGAGTGTGAATTAATTTTGAGGGATGTCTAAGAGAGGGCGTAACTAATATAATATCACATCAGGGCATACTGTTGCTATATTGATGGTGAAGCATCATCATTAGACTTTAATTTTTAGTATATTTTATTTTGCCAAAGTGTAAACAACATATCTTTTTTGAGCATTGAATATGTTGAATTATGTGGCAACAAAACATCATTTGTGGGAAGTGTTACTTTTCTGGTTTAATTTGAAGAAAAGCACTGCTGAAAGTCATCAATTGCTGCCAAAAACCTGTGGTGATTATATCCCATCGATAAAAATATGTGAGTACTGGTTTCGATGCTTTAAAAGTGGTGATTTCCACATGGAAGATAAAGTATGTCCAGGCTAGTCGAAAAAGTTTAAAGATGAAGAATTGGAGCCATTACTCGATGAAGAGCCGTGCCAAATAAAAAGAGAACTTGCAGAATCATTAGGAGTTGATTGCACAACTATTTCCAAGTGGTTATATGCACTGGTAATGATTCAAAAACAAGGAAATTGTGTGCCATATGAATTGAACCCAAGAGACGTTGAAAGTCGATTTTTCTGAACAACTGCTTCAATCAGAAAGGTTTTTTTTGCATTGTATTGTAACTGCTGATGAAAAATGGATTCGCTATGATAATCCAATGTGCAAAAAATCTTGGATGAAGCTCAGTGAACCATCAGCATTCTCGCCAAAGCCGAATAGTCATGGCTCCAAGCTTATGCTGTGTACCTGGGGGGATTAGTTGGGTGTAGTGTATTATGAGCTGCTCCAACCCAATGAAACTATTACTGGGGACGTTACCGACAACAATTGATGCAATAGAGCGTTGAATTAAAAACAACCACAATATGCCAAAAGACATGACAAAGTGATTTTTCAACATAACAATGCTTGGCCACATGTTGCAAAACCAATTAAGGAAAGGCTAAAAGCGTTTGAATGCCATACTCACCAGACATTGCCCCTTCTGATTATCATTTGTTACAATCGATGACACACAGCCTGTCTGAACGGCACTTACATTGTTATGAGGATACCAAAAAAATAGGTCAATTCATGCATAGCCTCAAAATATGGTATTCATATGCTGTCACAAAGATGGGAAAAAGTAGTGGATAGCCATAGACAATATTTTGAATAATCAGTTTGCAAACATTTTTTTTACATTAAAGTGATATTTTTACTTAAAAATCTTTCAAAATTAATTCATACATCCAATAGCTGCGTACAAGGTCACTATAGATATACTAAAGTAATGGCTGTTAAAAACGCTATTAAAAATCTTAATTTTGATTGTCTTACTTTTTTAAAAGTGGGTTTCTAGCATATGACAAAATTACAGTCAGAATAAATTTCATGTCATAGTTAATTTTGTTAAAATATTTGTTAAAAAATTATATTTCATTCCAAAACTTCTGAAGTAATGGTAATTGTCTACTTTTGTATCAAATGTTTTCTTAAGATAAGCCAGTGTCCACAGTTATTGTTATTTAAATTTAATATCTTCTACTTTGTGGTTATATAAATTAGGGTCTGAACAATACTGGGATCTATAGTTTTTTATAATAACCAAGTCCATATAACAAAAAAGAAAATTAAATACCTTATATTTTTATCATCTTGATGATTTTTATGTTATTACTATTTCAAAATGAAATAAATAATTTTCTTTGCGGGACAGATTTTAAGGAGAAAAAAATCATAAAGCTTCCTTCATTGCACATTGTCTAAAAGATTGGAAGTTTACAGTCAGAAGCATCTATTTTGATCATATTCTGACAACAGCATCGGATTTAAAAGGGGCAAATAGAGCATCAGTTCACCTTCCTAACAAACTTTAATTGAGGCAAGGATATATATTATCCTTACATATTTTATTATTTTTTTATTTACCTATATTTTTAAATATTGTCTTTTTTGTTCAGTGTAAATAACACATTTTCAGCTGATCTTACAGGTTTTCATCCACTATTTGTTGTTATTTATCATACATTTTCTTTAATATGATTTATATACATGTGATACGATCCAAGAGTTCCCAGACGAACGCGAAGTAGTATTGACTAGCAACAGTTTGGCACCTGAGACTTCAAGCTGTCCTCTCAAATAAAGAGGAAGATAAACGATCACTGCTTTAAGATGGTAAAGGAGATACAACGCGAATTGCTTGTGGGTCTAGAGGCAGTGACAACATCAACCTTCTAAAAATGTTTAACCATGCGAAAAAAAGGTAGTACTGGTGCATTCGAGTGCCATAGAACTACTTTGATGGTGACGAAGGGCATGAAGCCTTAGAAGTAACTACTTCAAATTGTTTAGCGGTAGTCAGGGACCTTTTGGATTGCACCACTTATCTATATTTTTTCCTGTTCTCACATGTCAGAAGGTAACAATAAGAAATATTTACAATGCACATAAATACTTCTTAAATAACACTAATTGGTAAATATTAATAGTGGAAGGTTAAAATTCTTGAATTTTCTCTTGAAAAGGATAAATTTAACAGTTAATTAAACTATATGAGTAATATGATGAAAATTAAATGAATTGATTAAAAATGCAGTAGCTACATGTCAATTACAGTTTTTACAATTGCAGTCTTTGTTCAGTTAATAAAGGCTGATAAATTTTTAATGAATATTGAAAAGCTTCTCTAGATTATGTAATTGTACAAAATTCAATTGTATGTATTGAATAGAAGCTACAACAATTACAAAAATAACCTACAATATGGAGATCGAAAATGAACGAGACAAATATGAAAATTTACACATAAAATTTATAAAAGCTATGTGGTGTAAACCTGTACAATCTTTATCCAAAAAACCTCTTATTTAAAACTTATAGAAAAAATGATTATCCCTTGAGCAAGTATAAATATATATAACTCACACTTTACCTACCAAACTGACTTTGCAGTTATGTTTAATTTATCATTTTGTTGCTTTTATTATTTTTATATGTATATACTCGTATCTATATACAGTAGAACCCCGGTTATCCGAGGTAACATGGGGGGGCACCCTCCTCGGATAAACCTGATTTGTTTTTTATTTATTCAAAAAATAAACACCAATACTTTAAATCGATGTATTAACGTTTCTAACATATAAATAGGTACATACATTATAAAACAGTGAAATAGGTACCTATGCGCTTCTGCTTCATATTGCATCTTCTTTTTCTCACTGCAATGTTTCTCCATCTATTAAGAAGCAAATCCGCTGGGGTTGCCTCTGGTTGTTGTTTGATATACCTCAAAGCTTTTTCCACAGAAGCAAAACCTTCTTGATAAGAGATCTTAATAGGAGACTGTTTATCCACTGCCGCTTCGTCATCGTCATCTGATTTTTTCGGTTTCCTGAAAGGCATTCGTTATTTCTTCAATACTCATTTCTTCTTCTAAATCATCTGCTGTAATCCATTCAACAACATCTTCTCTTGTCACATTTTCTCAACCTTTTAATTGTTGCATTAATTCAAATAAACTTTTTTCTTTTTCTTCTATCTCGCTGTGAAAAATTTGAACAGGACATTTCTCCATGGCTTCTCAATTTCAAAGCTAATTCATTTAATGGAGTATCATCTTCACTGTCATTATAGTCCTCAAAATAAATAACTTTTGACCAAGATTTTTGAATAGTGGTAGTACGCACAGAATCCCAAGCTTGACTTACCCAGTAAATAACATTTTTCAGTGTAACCTTTCTCATCCCATTGATAATATCCTTCTTTTCTGTGTATTCTAAGAGATGTTCAAGATATAAACGCCTATAATTTTTTTTTAATGTTTTTGAGGATGCCTTGATCCATTGGTTGCATTATGCTGGTTACATTGGGAGGAAAAAATTTTACAATTTCGCCCACATGAAGTCCTTCTCCAGGGTGAGAGGGGGCATTATCCATTAACAAGATTGCTTTAATAGGAAGACGGTTTCTGTTAAAAATTTAGTCACAGATGGCACGAACTCTTCTTCAAACCAGTTCATAAATAAGGTCGCATCCATCCATGCGCTCTTCTGACTTTTGTAATAGACTAGTAGGGCTTTGGGTGAGATGTCTTTTAAAACTCTTGGACGTGCAGACTTGCCAATCACCATCAGTGGGATTTTGTGCTTGCCAGATGCAATGGAACATACCATTATAGTTAATCTTTCCTTACTTCGTTTGTGCCCAGGAGCTGATTTTTCCTGTCGAGGTGCCAATGTTTTTGATGGAAACATTTTATAATTCAGACCAGTTTCGTCACAGTTGTAAATTTGATCACATGTGTATTCACAATCTTCGATTTGCTTTTTAAAGTTCTGCTTAAACTTCTCAATTGATGACACATCAGCAGAAAGTTTCACCACATACAGTCAGTTGTACACCGTACCGTTTTTTCCAGCGGTCAAGCCATCCAGAACTGGCGGTAAACTGATCTATCTCTGGGAATTGCCTACTAATCATTATTGCTTTCTGTTGTAAAATTGGATCTGACAGAGGCACACCTTTTGATCTTTGGTTAAACCACATGAATAAAGCTTCGTTAACCTTTTCATAGTCGCCGGTTTTCATCGATTTTCTTCCTGAGGACGAGGAGGCTTGATTTATACACCACTCTTCTATTTTTGTGCGGTTTCTTTTCCAATCTCTAACTGTTACCTCACCTACTCCATAATCTCGTGCAACAACTTTAATTGTCTCTCCTGATTCAATTTTTCTGATGGCTTTTAATTTTTCTTCAATAAGAACGACGATTCTTTTACGCTTGTTTTGCTCCATTATAATACGACAAACAAAAATTCAAACAAAGCAGTTCATATTAATTACACTTAACTACCAGAACTCCAACGAAATAAATTATGTGAGTATACTCGTACTTCTCCGTAGTAAACGCTGTAACGCACTGCATTCACGCAAATTTACATGCCGAAAGAGTCCAAAAATATAAATAGGGGAACCCCTCACACGGGCCGGGGGGATTCCCCGAAGGCCCCGACGATTTTAAATGGAAATATGTACATACATATTTTAGAAGCTCGGTTAATACGCAGCATAGACGCGCGTACCTCGGATAATCAGGTTCTTAGATTGGCTCGGTTAATCCGGAGCTCGGTTAATCGGGGTTCTACTGTGTGTTTATATATATATATATATATATATATATATATATATATATATATATATATATATATATATATATATATATATATATATATATATATATATATATATATATATATATATATATATATATATATATATATATATATATATATATATATATATATATATATATATATATATATATATATGTATATATATATATATATATATATATATATATATATATATATATATATATATATATATATATATATATATATATATATATATATATATATATATATATATATATATATATGTATATATGTATATATATATATATATATATATATATATATATATATATATATATGTATATATATATATATATATATATATATATATATATATATATATATATATATATATATATATATATATATATATATATATATATGTATATATATATATATATATATATATATATATATATATATATATATATATATGTATATATATATATATATATATATTATATATATATATATATATATATGTATATATATGTATATATATATATATCTATATGTATATGTATATGTATATGTAATATGTATTATGTATTATGTATTATGTATATGTATATGTATATGTATATGTATATGTATATGTATATGTATATATATATATATATATATATATATATATATATATATATATATATATATATATATATATATAATATATATACGTGGTATGTCGCAGAAGTAATGATGAATTTTTTACGCTCCATATGGCAACACTGCTTCGGGCTGGAGACGACTACATGTGAGTGAAAGGGGTAGGTACGCAACCAGAACAGGTGCAGTTCACTCAGTGTAGCGTTAGCGCTGTGATCGTTAGTGGTTTACAGTTGCGTTCCAATACCGCGTCACACGAAAAGTGCAGGCAGATATCGAGCAGCGATATGCAATTAAATTTTGTGTTAAACTGGAAAGAACTGCTTCAGAGACAATTGAAATGTTAAGAACAGTATATGGAGATGCCGCTTTGTCTTCAGCACAAGGATCGCTGGACAACCGAACGCGACTTCATGCACAGACTGATTACAGGTGATGAATCATGGGTATTTGAGTATGATCCTAAAACAAAAAAACAAAGCGCAGAGTGGCACACACCATCATCACCGCGGCCGAAGAAAGCTCGCATCAGCAAATCACGAATCAAGTCCATGCTTATCATCTTTTTTTGATTGTCGTGGAATTGTGCACAAAGAATTCATACCGCGGGGCTAGACAGTCAAACAAATCTTTTATCGCGAGGTCCTTGAACGTTTGCGGAAAAGGGTTTTGCGTGTGCGATCCGACATTGCCAGCTCTTGGATCTTGCAACGTGATAATGTCCCCAGTGACACCTCATTGTCGGTTAGAGAATTTTTGGCAGAAAAGAACGTTCCAGTACTCCCACACCTATCCTAAATCGATAGAGGGAACCTTTGTCTACGAGGCATTTTAGTAAAAATATCAGTCGATTCCGAACTTTCATTTCATTCACGTAAAATCCCAACTGAGTCACTTGTTTGCGCGTCGGTTGGAAGTATCTAAAGGGGCCACGAAGTATATTAAAAAGTCAGTCAGTGGGTAAATCGTCTTAACGAGACGAAAAATGTCGACGACTTGCCAAAACGTAGCTCGGTAGGCAAAGTCACACCATTCGACAGCATCTTCATGCTGATATTAAATTCCTAAGCACGTTGAAAAAACCTTTGCTGGGCGAAAATCATGTCGCGAGGCGGCTCGCTTTGGAACACAATAAAATATTGAAGTGGCCTTCACAATTGCCAGACGCCATTTCTATTGAAAACCTTTGGTCCCTTGTAAAAAGAGAGGTCAGGGGAAAGACTGAGGACTTTGGCTCAGTTGTCTCGCCAAATTCGAAAAATTTGTAGAGTATGCAGAAAAGCTTGTCGGCAGCATGCCTCGAAGATGCAAGGCGATTACACAGGGCAACAAAAAAATATTTTTGTTTTGGTGCCTGGGATTTTAGAGCTGATTTTAACTATATTTGGGACGCTAAATCTATACATGCAATCCGTTTTTCTCTATCAGCTCTACTTTTTTAGATACATCAACTTATCTACCAATGTGGTTTTTATTCAGTATATTCATTTGTGAGAGTTCTAAAATTATTATATATTCATTAATGTAGGTACAATGGTTTTATTGTCAGTCTGTAATTGAGTAAATTCCAGGTAAATCTATAAATAGTGGAACCATTGCCTATCAGGTACCTGAACTGACCCTTTTAATCACCTAACTCGGGTAAGTCTCGTCAGTTTGTGCGTTCTTACTAATGAGAGTAGATCGAATTCGGCGTGTTATTTTATGTTAAGAAAAGAGTGTTTTTGTGTTATTGAACAGAATTAAAATGAGTTCAGGTTCCAGTTCAAGAAGAAGTTGTGTAAATCAACCTGATGTGTTTTGCTATATATACTGAGAATACATGTTTTAACAAAGCAGACAAACTATTACTGACTTTGTAAAGCGAGCGTATCTTGGATACTTTGGAGTTAAGCTTGGTGATCAGGACAAAACGTGGGCACCGCATCTCGTATGTAAAACTTGTACAGAGCATTTACGGCAGTGGACTACCGGGAAAAGAAAATGTCTAAAATTCGGCGTACCAATGGTTTGGAGAGAACCAAAAAACCACTTCAATGATTGTTATTTCTGTTTAGTAAATACTAATGGAATCAATCGAAATAACCGCAGTAAGTGGACTTATCCCAATTTAGACTCGGCAATACGCCCTATCCCGCACTCAGATGAAATACCGATTCCAACATTTCATCAGCTACCACATATCTCTGATGACGAATATTTTCCCTCTGATCGCTCTTCTGATGCTAATGAAACTAACAGTGACTATGAGGGGACGTCATCAGTTCCTCAACGCTTCAATCAAAATGAATTAAATGATCTCACCAGGGATCTCAATTTATCGAAAAAAGCTTCTGAAGTACTGGCTTCTAGGTTGAACGACAAAAATTTACTGGAACAAGGAACCAAAATTACCTTTTACCGTACAAGAGAAAAAGATCTGCTACCATTCTTTTCTCAAGAAGACAATCTTGTATTTTGTCACGAAATTAGGGGACTCATGAAAGAAATGGGACTTTCTGAATATATTCCAGATGATTGGCGCCTATTTATTGACAGTTCAAAGCGAAGTTTAAAATGTGTCCTACATAATGGGAATAAATATGGTTCAATACCACTAGCTCACTCAACGAAACTGAAAGAAGAATATAATACCATAGCCTTGGTCTTGCAGAAGATAAAGTATTACGAACATCAATGGATGATTTGTGTAGACTTAAAAATGGTAAACTTTCTTCTTGGGCAACACGAAATATCCGTGTTTCTTGTGCCTCTGGGATAGTAGGGACAAAACACACCACTGGGTTAGAAAAGATTGGCCTCAGAGAGAAAACATGGACGTTGGGGAAAAGAATGTCATTAACGACGCTTTGGTTGAAAGAGAAAAAATCATACTTCCTCCGTTACATATAAAGTTGGGCTTAATGAAGCAATTTGTAAAGGCTCTTGATAAGAATGGGTCTTGTTTTGCATATATAGGGGTAAAAATGCATCAGTTGAGCACAGAAAAACTCAAAGCAGGGATATTTGACGGCCCACAAATAAGACAATTAATTAAGGATCCTGCCTTCATAAATTCAATGAATCAAGTTGAACGAGAAGCTTGGACATCATTTGTTGCAGTTGTAGAAAATTTTCTAGGCAAACATAAAGCTCAAAACTATGTTGAAATGGTTAACAAGATGCTTAACAGTTTCAAATCCTTAGGGTGCAATATGAGTATTAAAATACACTATTTACACAGCCACTTAGACCGTTTTCCAGAAAATTTAGGAGACATGAGTGAGGAACAAGGTGAAAGATTTCACCAAGATATTAAAGTTATGGAGGACCGCTACCAAGGAGGATGGGACATGCACATGATGGCAGATTACTGCTGGAGTTTAAAAAGGGACTGTTTAAAAAAACGTTCAAGAATGTCGCGGAAAAGAAGCTTTTCAAGTGTTGAGTGACTATTTCATTTCTTCAATGTTTTTTTTTTGTTTGTAAGTACGACATAATATTGTATTTTGTATAACTAAAATAAAAATTTCGTATCTACTTTTGTTTACTACACTTACGGATTTGAGTTACAATAATGTAACTTATATTTCTCTAAAATTGTATATCTTAAAAATTTGAGCTCCTAGGTACAAATGAATACGTTATTTGAATTCAGGACATCAAATTGATATAGAATCAGCTCAAAAAACCTCGACACCAAAACAGCTGTTCCCCTGTGTTATTGATGCAAGGGGCAATTGGACACCTTACTACACTACGCACCAAAGAATACATTGATGTCAAAAAATCTCCTCAAAACACATTTTTTCAAGAATACGAGCAGTCACGTTTTTACTTGACAGACTGTATAAAAGATTACAAATACTTGTTATGATAAAGCAACGTATTTTCATTATTTTATAGGTGTTTTGTGGGTGTAGAGAAGTAAAAGAAAGCTGCTGCAATCAATACAACTCAATTGCATTGTGTTATATTGATATCTGGAGACCTTAACATAATTTTGGAACACAATCAGTAGTATAAAATAAAAATGTTGCTGCAAAAAGTATGATAATACTCAAGAAAATAATTTTTTAGCTGAAAAATATAATACTGAAGAAAATGATTTATGTGGGATTTCTATAACATTAATGTGTTTTATGTGCTATCCTGTATGTGTTTCTATCAGAGTCATAGTTAAAAACTATGTACTCTTTCCCTAAAAGCATTGTTCAACTTCTCCTGTTCTAAAATAAATAGGACATCTGCCTAATCAAGATGATAAATCGACTTGAGTCTGGTATCCTCAAAAGTCGATGGACGGTTAGGTTCCGCACAAGAGTGATTTTTTTAGTGCTTGTTGTTCTTCGCGACAACTCGTGGTTGTAAGCATTCACACTGACTTTTATAATCATAGTTTGAAAAGGTTTAGATTTGTCTTGTTGCGACCATTTTAAAATGTTGTCATTTGGACGCAAATAAAAATAAAATTTTAAGGTGACAACCTGCAAAAATTAAGATAATGAAACTAGAAAACATGTATTTATTTGGATCTTAATACAGTATGTTAGAGTTTTTTTTAATATGTTTGAAGTTGGAAAACTTTATAATATAGAATCAGTTTAATATGTTATAATAAACATTGGTTCGTATTTTTCTTAATACCCATTTTTAGTGTTCTGTATGGAACACTTCGGTGTCTATCTGTCTGTCACACCCGATTTTCTCCGAAACTATTTGACACAGAAAGTTAAAATTTGGCACTAATATAAGAATTGATAGCCTCATCAGAGCCGTGTAGTTTTGAAAGTTAAATTTTGACTTAAGAGGTTGGTTTTGAGGGTTGAAATCGGAAGTGAAAAAAAATTATCAGGTCATCGAGTGGGATGTTAAATAAAAGCTTATAAAAACACGAATTCAAAAATATATGTAGTAGTAAAAAAATATATATATAATGTAATACTTGCGTACACTTTTCTTTGTATTATTTTTTAAAAAATTACGAAAAATCGCTGCCCCTCCTTATCTCAAAAAGTACTGATCAAAAAATTTTGAAAGAAACCTGGAATATTCTCCACAGGGTGTAGATTGAACGAAAATTATCACTAGTGTATTACCTTTAATAATATATTTGATATATAAAAAAAATTTCAATGTCATCAGTTTTTAGTAAAGATCGGAAAAACTTTGTTGAAAACTCATTTGAGATGTGTTTTGTAAAGTCATTGATGATTTTATACCTCCGTAACAAACTTTTTTATTTTAAAAGCAATCAACGTACGGAACACTAATTGCGCAAGTCCAACTTGCACTTGACCGGTTATTTATTTTTTGTTTTGTTTTGTTTTGTTTTAGAGATATATTTATTTACATAATGTAATGGAAGTCTTATTACAGTTTTATGGCTATGTAGACATATCTTAAAGTTAAACCATTTCCTCAGCCCCCCCCCAAAAAAAAATATTCCCCTCACTACACCCCTGATGTCTACCTTACTTCCGCAAACAGTATTTTGAAAGTATACTTGTGGATTATTACCTCTTTGAGGTGAAAAAGTATACAAAGGAAGTAAAAAATAATATAATATTAATGGGCCAGGTTAACATAAAGGCATACAACACTATAAAACCAATATTCTTATTAGCTTAATTAGATTTTCCCTAATTTTAGGCAGGTATATTAATTTTTTACTTATGTGAAAACGCTCCTAAATAAAAATTTAATGTATTTATAACCATTCCTTATCACTAACATAGCATAGTTATGAAACCTTTGTACTATTGGTCACTGCTAAAACAGTCTGTTGCCAAATGGCTTAATTTTTGATAGCTTAATATAATCGACTCCTCCTATATGCAAGGGACAGTTTTGTATCTTACAAACTGAGACAAACAAATAAGTATTTTGCAATACAATTCGACGGATTTTGTGTTTGGCGAATGAACCACTGGTTTACAGAACACAATAGAGTCATAAAATTATAACAATGGTTTTCGTGATTGTTTTAGAATAAATATTTTTACCGGTGGTAGAGATTGGAATATTTGGATAGTCTCAATCGTGATTTTTGTGTTATTAATTATAAATATTGTTTAATATTGTAAGTAAAATGCATTATTTGTATTTATTTAGTATATTTACTTAAAAATGGCTTTTAAAAGTGATGTGAAATATCTAACCATATGTAGGTGGTAATTTATGCTCTACTTTAATGGCAACAGAGAAAGTTTTTACTTGCAAAGTTCCCTTCATTCTATGGAAATAAAAGTTCTACAGCCTCTACTTCAAGTCTAAATCCAACATTTTTTTCTGCTTTAGCTACATAACCTCGCCAGTTATCTTCAGTTATTAGTTTCGATGAATAACTTATCAGCTCACAATGAATATCCTATATTTTAAGTATTTTATTATTTCTAGCGACGTAACCCTTCAGTGTACCTACACCAGTTCAAGGAAATTTAACTCATGACATGTCGGTAAAAGCTTTTTCATCTTCTATTTTTTAAATTTGATTTATGGTCTCGATTCGCCATATAATTTCCTTAGAATTTTCGACAATATTTTTCTATCTGTCTTAAGCAAATTCTCCTATTTTATATCTAATTTTTTATCTCCCAAATATGCATGTTAATTGTTGATTCATTATCTCCTGTCATGTTGGTACATGTTGATACTAAGTTTGTATCAGTACTAGTAGGCATTTAATGTACAAGCGCATCATGCACACGTCTGTAGTCTTTGCACGTGACACCTTCAAAACCAAACTAAATGTACTTATTTTAATGTGGCGATTATATACTATTCAGTGTTACATGTCGTCATAGATATTGGGCCGTTTTACTTTACCACGGCCATAAGATAATAATAATATAGAAATTTTAATATGAGACCTGTTATGTCAATTTCTTTTATAAGTGTCATCCCTTCGCTTTGCTTTCAAACATTAAAATAGACTGTAGATGCTTTCTACACAAGAAAGTTATTTTTGGTTTAGTAAAATATTTAAGATGTTAATATTTTTCAGAGTTATTTTTCCCGGCTCCAGTAGATAATTTTTTTATGATTCAATTTTCCCTTAATAGAGATTAGCTCTCCTACGAACTCCTGGAGATGTCATGATATCCGTCAATGTTGTCCAGGTGCCGAAACATACATTTGATTTTCACGGCATTTGTAACACCAGGCGGTAGTGCTACCGCGGGTGTTTTTATATTTTTCATCGCAACTACTACCTTAACACACACACACCCTACATCAAACAGTCATACACATAAACATGGCCTTTTATTATAATTTGAAAAATATATAAACTTATTTTAAATGGCCACATAAAATATTTCCTAGAAATTAGTAGATTTTAGCATTGACTAGTCGTTTATTATAATATCTTCTGTACTGTCTGTTTTAAACATATCTATTTTTTATTTGCCGAAATAATTACTTATCTTTTCTTACTCAGCATTATTTTGTTATTAATGTGATTAATTTCTATTTTACAGTGAATGTTCGGTAGCACCAAATACTAGTCCAAAAGAGTCTAATTATGGCCATGGCTATCCTAAGAACTCTCAGTTGAGTCCTGTATCTAGAAGTAATCACATCCATTATTCTAACGAGGCAGCAGGTAATAACATCAGCTTTAAGACATTTTATTAAATTAGAATAATTCATATGGTAAGATCCAACAAATTGTACTAAGTACGCACATCTAATACTCAACCGTAGGTTGACACAGCCGTCACAAACCGACAGAGTGGTTGACAGAGTCAACACTTCAACGCAGGCGGCGCGGTTTTCGAGGGATCCCCTCAGGCATATGTGGTTTAATGTAAAACTACTGACAACATATTTCAGCAGTCTAACCACTGTTCTCTTATGTGTCAAATACATCTTGAAACGCGTTTCGCCGTTATCACGACTCGTCAGTCGGGCTAGGATCGACAAACGAGAACAGAATTTACTAATCCTTAACCAGATACTTACGGAACGTAATGGTAAAATACAACGAGTTGTACCAAGTACGCACACCTAATATTCCATCGTAGGCTGACGCAGCAGCGACAAGCCGACAGAGTGGTTGCCAAAGTCAACACTTCAACGCAGGCGGCGTGGTTTTCTAGGGATTCCCCTCAGGCATATGTGGTTTAATGTAAAACTACTGAATACAGACAAAGTCCATATTTCAACAGTCTACCCACTGTTCTCTAATTTGTCAAATCCATCTCGAGATGCGTTTCGCCGTATCAAGGCTCGTCAGTCGAACGGAGCATTAGGTGTGCGTACTTGATGCAATTTATTATATCTTACCATTACCTGGATAAGGATTAGTAAATTCTCTTCTTTTGTTTGTCGATCCTAACCCGACTGATGAGCCGTGATAAGCCTTGTCTCGGGATGGATTTGACAAATAAGAAAACAGTGGGTAGACTGCTGAAATATGGACTTTTCAGTAGTTTTACATTAAACCATATAATAATTTATAGATGATTCTAGTGATACCTCATACATCTCTGCGAAGTTTATAAGAACCAATTGTTCTACTAATAGATTTCATAAAATGACTTTTACATTTTTGACAATAGACGGTAGTTCCTTTTTATTTATATATTCCAAACGAAGTTCAAATTGTTGGGGTGACAGTTTCTTGATGTGTTATGGTCCCTAATAATTTGATATTAAAATTTGATTATATGAAAACTATTATTGTATCAGAAAAAACCCTAAATTGAAAGAAATATGGAAGTTATTGGAAGAATAAATGGATTATATTATATCTCCAATTCAAGAACCTAATATAGATAACGTTTTATAAAAGAGAAAGTCACTTAGTATAATAAATTCATTGCTAATGTTAACTACACATTTTGTGTAAATACAAACTTGAGGTTTTCAAGAAAGTTGCTTGATAATAAAAACGTAAGTAGTGTATAATATTTCTAATATATTTTTAGGACTTGCTTAGTAATTTTTATATATTTCTTTCGACTCTAAAAACTGCAAAAGTAGTTTTAATGTTCAAATGGGGTGATCAAGAAATAAAAAAAATGATAAGGAAAGATCAAGTATCATTTATTATTTATTAGGCTATACTTATAAGATTAGAGCAAATCGATAGTTGGTAACAAATAATTTCTAATATCCTAGTAAACTTGTAAAAATTCACTTGTTACGAGTCTAAAGTCTTTATGAGGTAATAGTAACTTCATATTATTACTTTTACTTACAAACTTATATGGTTAAATGTAAAACAACTGAAAACGGACGGGGCCCATATTTCAGCAGTCTACTCACTGTTGTCTCGTTTGTCAATCCATCCCGAGACGTATTTCGCTCGGCTTAAAAAAATCATAGAAAAATAAATTTTCATCTACAAACATATTTAATATTGATTTTCCCCTGTTCAGAAAAAAACTCAAAAAGTTTTAGGATTAAATATTCAAAAGAATGCAACAAATTCTTGAATTGGGGAATGCCACACCCTCTGACAGTATTCCAGGCACTGGATATAATAACTCAAACTTACTTGTAAAATGGATGAAACATTTTATAAGTGTTATAAAGTCAACCCCTGAAAAAAGTGTTACTTCTGCTGGATGGAAATACAACGCATTCGAAGAACTTGGAAGCGTTGAACATAGCAAAGGTTAATGTTACAACTGTTAGGCCCTACTACTCACCGGCTTCAGTCACTCAACGTTCTTTTTTTTAAACCTTTGAGCTCTTATTATATTCAAACAACAGAAAAATGATTGAGGACAAATCCAGGTCGTCAAGTAACGCAATAATAAGTTGCAAGTTCATTTGCAGAAGCTTACCAAAGAGCTGCTATCATTGGCACCATTGTGAACGGATCACGGATTGTGAACTCGCGAGTTTGGCCCACGGAGAAAAATGTCTTTCCTGAACGTTTGTTTAAAGCAGCTGAACATATAAATGCTCTCTTTCTCAAGCAAACTTAAGTAATGAACGCACATTGATCTTACAAGACGCTTCTATTATTATCAATAATGAAAACAAGCAATTGCCCAGCCACATTTAAGTAATGAACCGTCTATTTCGGGATTTAACGCTAAAGCTTTAAAAAGAAATGGTAAAATCTTTATGTCCAATACTACAAAAATTACTGTACAAGAAACTGTTGAAATTACATCAAGTTCTTACAAAAATATATGAAGAATCAAGAAACAAAAGAGCCTCCCCTACAGCAGAAGCCTAAAATAAAATATCTCTTCTGTCGGCATAATAAAGTAACAATTTTTTGTCGACGTCTATAATAAATAAAGGGAAACGATCTATTTATTTTATTATTTTTTACAAAGAAACAAAATTTTGGTAAATTACCTGTTAAAATTTTTACTTTTAATATTTAATAATAGTACATAAAACTTGTGTAAGTAATAAGTATTTATTTTAAAATATAATAGTTTTTATATATATTTTTTTAAAATTGGTTTAGGGCCTATTTTTTTTTCCTTTATTATGGAGATCCGCTATTTTTTATTTAACAGCTATTTGGGGACAAAATAGAAACAGAATTTCAAATAGGTTTTTCTCAGAACTTTTTCAAGATAAATACCTAAATGGTAAACGACTTTTTATGTACCTTAAATTGGTACCTTATTGGTTGGTTGGTTATATTTTTGTATATTTCATTTAGGTAATTTTATTAAACTTCAATTGTGCTGTGTGCAATATACATCCATACGATATAAATAAATAAATGTACCTTAAATGTGCGATAGATCTCCATATAAAATATCCTAAGTTGTCCGTGACAAATAAATTTAAGATTTAATCGACCGTACCAATCTATCTCACTTGCTGCTATATTCTATACCTTTGGCAAACGTCATCACTATGTCAATCTATCTTTCTTTAAAAAAAGACGTTGACCTTTACGATACCTTACCCTCATGATTCGTAAACGTTGACGGAAGAGAAAACAGAAAGCACCGCGGTCGCGGTATAAACGGTTTAATCTCCTCTGGAATGCGAATAACAAAAAAGCTGCAAATCTTTGGGTTTTAGAATAGAAAAATATTTTAATATTTTTTTTTTATCAAATTTATTTGAGAAAAGCCGACTGTCTAATTTAGGGATTTCCATATCAGTGGAGTGCGAAAAAATATTCACGACATTATTTCTTTAGGGTCGATTTTTTGCTTTATTATTGAATTCCGCTATTTAAGGTGAATTTTCTGCAATTGATCTTGCTACGAGGATCCACCAGTTCCAATATATGTAGTGAATTCCATAACACCCGATACACACACACACACACACACACACACACACACACACATATATATATATATATATATATATATATATATATATATATATATATATATATATATATATATATATATATATATATATATATTTATATATATTGATAAATATATATATTTTAAATCATTGTATTTTAATCATATAATTAAAATTACTTAAAATTACACTAGGTCACCAGCACCAAGATCGGCGCCACAACATCATACCCAACGCACCTGAAAGAAGACATACCCTACAACAAAGTTACCACAACGTCAACGATCGTCGTCTAATGCCAGGTTTGTCCGATAGACGTCACATTTCACCGCCGTTGCATATCAACATATGCGATAATAATAACGGTCCTGCTGAAAATATGCATCAAAGAGGTATGATGGATTTTTCACAAAGAAGACCTGCTAGAGGTAAGCTTTTCTGATTAGGTCTAGTTGTTTTGGTAATGAAAGTACAGTGTTGAAGCTGCAGTGAAATCTTTAACTTCAATGATTTTTTAGAAGTTTATTAATATTTTAAATTGCTCTTCACAAGAAGTTTAGCCGTCTAGAAAACCTAACGTCAAGCAACAGTTTAGCGGGCTATATAACCAAAACAATATGTTTGAAATATTGGGAGGTCATTAAAGCACATTGTTAAGTTAAAAATTTAGTTAGACTCTTTTCAAAAATTGTTGTACTACTATAGTACGAACGCATCTGTATTGTAAGATAATAGATCGCTTTAAATTAAATATTTGTTGGACAGTTTCAACATTTAAACTGACATCTAAATTTTTTACGGTTTGAGAAGAGATACAAACACAGAGAAATGTATAATATTTTCTAGTTAAACTTACTGTTACCACTAAAACATGGAAAAGATATGAATAGAGCACTTGAAAATAAGATTGCCTATAAATACCTATTATTTCATACATTTCTATTGTAAATTCATGCGTATATGTACAAATTAATATATTAATCTAGTGATAGCCAAAAGTACCCATCATCGACTAATAATATTTTTAACAATATTTTTTTGGTCCTTTTGATTATTGTGTTATCTAAATATTCATCCTTATATTTAGACTCTCCTTTCAAAAAGATAACCGAGAAACCAAATAATAATTTATTTTTATATCGTTATTTGGCTAAATTTAACAAATATACATGTACTACCTTCCAAGTTGAGAGACAGTGACTTCTAATTTTCAGTTGAAAGATAAATCCATTGTTTTATTATCCTTGTAAAACCCGATCAAAAAAAGGGTTGTCTACTTACGATGGATGAATTTAATAAATAGCTTCACATTTGATAGAATCTTAGCAGTTATACACAAGCATTCAAAGAGAGAGTTGCGATTTCGAAATGTATTATCTTTCAAAGTGTTCGTGCGGTTATTTAATCCGGAATTTGTGGAAAAAAATGTGTAACAGCGATCTGCCATCTGTGCGCCATATGAGGAAGGCTATAATGAGCGACAAGTCGTAAAAAAACTTGATATTTCAAGTAAAGGTGTAGACTATACTCTTCACAAAAAACAAGTTAGAAGTAATTTTGAAATCACTATATATTATGTAGCATGTTTTAAAACTCCTAGATTCTTGTTTCAGAAATATTAGTATACCTTTCTGTGTGATTCATTTTATGATGTCAAAATCCTTTAGATTATTTAATGAAAATTGTTTATATTTTAATTTTAGAGGTAATCGTCTCCCCAGTCCACTTCCAACAACAATCTCCCCAATATTATCGTCAAACCAGCGACGACAGCATCAAAAGTGAGAGCCCTTCGCGTAAGCGCAGGCGCCTATCGCGATCAGGACATCACTTGGACCTGCAACCGGGAGGTCCTCCTTCGCCTCCCAGAAGGTCACCAAGACAACATCCTCCGTCCACTTCCCATCATCAGATGCAGGCATGTGTAATTAGTTTAGAATCTCTTTACAAGTTATTCCGTATGCGCAATTGAAAAATTCAAAATAAATCGAAAACTATTAGAAATAGATATATGACATACTTAATAAAAGTTGGAGGGTTTTGTAAAATCAATCAGAAAAAATAATAATATATATTTGAGGTTTTTAAATTTAAAATAGTCGAAATGCATAAATTTATTTTGAACACCCTGTAGCACTTAACTAAAATTTCTTTACATATATCGTTTTTTCATCTCTATAGAAGGCTCGTGTCAATTATGACTATTCCACCTTCAGAAACAATAGCGCTACTGGCAATTTTTTACAAAACTGAAAACTAGTATTTATTTTAAAAAATTGAAATATTAGAAAACCTACTAGGTTTAGGTATATGATATTATTAATAAAACAGTTATAAAACTTTACGCAGAATTTAAAAATAAATTAGAAAACAGAATGTTCCATTTAAAAAAAACATATGTTATATCAGCAACACTTTTTTGAAGTACCTTGTATACTCAAAAATAATTTTACACTGTGAACCTTAACATTCCCTAAAACTATTGTATTTAACATTTTTTCGTCATTCCCGAAACAAATGAGATCATGATCTTTACTCTATCGTTGGCTCACCCTGTACATTATTGACTAACAAAAAACGTGAAAATATTTATTGGATCACCGGAATAGTGAGTGACTGGAACATTTCTAGAAATACCGATCCATTTTTTTTTTTTTTTTTTTTTTTTTTTTTGGTCTAGCACACGTGCTGCAGGGAAGTCCCTAAAGCGCTCTAGGAGCGGCACGAGTGCGGAAAAAGCGATTCACGTTGTTCTTGAATCGCTGTAAATTGTACTCGGTGGGAAACACAGCGCTGGGCAAATTATTCCAAAGGGATGACGTTCTCCATATAAAAGATTGCTTGAAAAGCGTCGTACGCGGAGTAACAAGCTGAACCTCATACGGATGCGAAGCACCAGCGCGACGTGTATTTCTAACATGCACCGCTTTGGGAGGAATTAAGCGGGCTACATCCTTCGAACACTTTCCATGAAAATACTTGTAGAACAGACTCAAGTCGCCAACCGTTCTTCGATGTTCCAGCGAATCAAGGCCGCCGGTCAATTCCGGGTCCCCAATCAGACGGACCGCTCTTCTCTGAACAGAATCCAACAAATGCAGTGTATGTTTGGGAGCGGAGCCCCAAACGTGGGAGCAGTATTCCATAGTTGGTCGAATTTGGGCTTTGTAAAGAATTAACAGTTGCTGTGGGGTGTAAAGCTTTCTGGTTCTAAATAATATTCCCAATTTTTGAGAAGCTCTCCTTGCTATGCCTGCAACATGTTCATGCCAAGTCATATTTGCTCCCAAACTAACGCCCAACAAATTGAGCGACGATGCTAGGGGAATGGAGTGCCCCGACATAGCTAGGTCGGGTTCAGCAACGTTAACTTTTTTAGAAAAAACTGCCGCTTGGGTTTTTGTAGCGTTAAATTCCACTTGGTTATTGTCACCCCAAGATAGAATTTCTTCCAGGTCTTTGTTAAGTTGAACGACCTCCTGCTGTCTGCGGATATTCGCCTGAGCAGCCGATGTCCGAGCGTTCAAGGTGAATGAAGAGACAAGCGTACTGTCATCTGCAAAGCTATAGATTGGATTCCCGGTCTTTTCGAGCAGATCGTTAATGTAAACGAGAAAGAGAGTAGGAGACAGTATGGAGCCCTGGGGCACACCGGCGTTGATAGTGAGGGTGTTAGAAAGAAATCCGTCGACCGCCACTCGTAAAGAACGCTCTCTGAGGAAACATGAGAGCCACAAACAGAACCTTTCAGACATACCATAAGAGCGCAACTTAGCCAACAGTCCATCGTGCCAAACACGGTCGAATGCCTTGGATATGTCAAGAGCAACCGCTCGAGATTCTCCAAAGTGTTCAATTGCGTTGTTCCAAACATGTGTTACATAAGTCAGAAGATCTCCTGTTGATCTATGTTTACGAAAACCATATTGGTGATCGCTAATAATATTGAATCGTTCAAGATATTTTAGAAGATGCTCATTGATAACCTTTTCCATGACTTTCGATATTATTGAAAGCAGTGCAACTGGTCGGTAGTTATTTGGCAAGGTCTTCTTACCTTTTTTTAGGTATCGGCTGAAACCGTGGCACATTTCCAGCAGGACGGAAATATTCCCTTTCTGTAGGATAGGTTAAAGAGTCTACAGAAAACTGGTGTTAGTTCCCTTGCACAGTTTTTGAGAACTATGGCAGGTATTCCGTCAGCGCCAGAAGCCTTCTTGGTGTCTAGCTTCATTAAAATACTCTTTATGATGCGCTGTCTGAAGACAACATCGGGCATCCTTGACTGCAATATGGGAATAGTAGGTGGTGTTTTTCCTTGGAAATCGACAGTAGAATGTGAAGCAAAGAGTTCAGCCAACAAGTTCGCTCTCTCAACAGGTGTGGTTGCAATGGAATTATCTGGCCGTGTGAGTGGTGGTATGGTGGATTTGGTAAAGTTTTGACTAACTGCCTTAGCGACTGCCCAAAAGGACCTGGAATTGTTGGGACAAGCGAGAAGTTTGTTTCTAATTCGTTGATTGTGTGCCTCCTTGGTTTCGTCGATAATTCCCTTGCATCTGTTCCGGGCATGAACAAAGATGTTTCGATTTAAGGTGTTAGGATTTTCACGCCATTGTCGGTAGGCAATATGTTTAGAAGCAACAGCTTCTTTGCATTTTCGGTCGAACCAAGGCTTGCCGTTGGAGGAGCATTTCTTCGAAAAAGGGATGTAAGCTTCCATACCAGCCAAAAATAACATCGGAGACCTCCCTGGCGCAGTCAGATGGGTTATCGGATCGAAAACAAACGTCCATCCAAGGGAAAGTTCGAAAGTATTCCATGAGATCTTCCCATTTAGCAGATTTGTAGTGCCAAATCTTGCGCGGCCTAGGCGCCTCTCTGTCACTGATTGGCACGATACTCGATGTCGAAAGCAGTTTATGGTCAGAAGAACCTAACGGCGGATTTACGGTGACCGTGTAAATCTCCGGATTGGTGGTTAAAAACAGATCAAGAAGACTGGCGAACTCCCCGTCTCGATCAGGGATCCGTGTTGGTTCGTCAATAAGCTGAGTTAAGCCATAACTGATTGAGAAAGATTCAGCTTCACGACCTTGTTCGTCGGTAGTATTTGAATATTTGAGCCAGTTGATATTGTGGACATTAAAGTCGCCCAGGATGGCAATTTCGGCATTTGGATAGTTACTTTGTAAATGATCGATGGTGTCTGCAAGAGAAGCGAAAAGTGTTCGAAAATTGGTATCACTTGGTGGTCGATACAGGATACAGATGAACCTTGTGGTTTGTTGAGTCGTTATTTTTAACCACATAACATCAAAGTTTGGGGGCTCCAGAGCTTCTTCTCGTTGACAAGAGAGATCGCTTCTGACAAAAAGACAGATTCCAAAGTTACGCCTAAATCGGGAATAGAAGTCGTACCCAGGATAAAGATAGTTGACCGATAAAGATAGTTGATTTAACTATGCTATTCGCGACTGCTTTTCCAAATAAACCAATTAATGTTTTAATTTTGTTGCGGGAATAAAATTTATAATTTCATATTTCATCCTTTTTTTTTCAACAGTAAGGTAGTTGGGTTAATCAGTCACTATAATATTTATTAGTGTTCCGTATGGAACACTTATAAGATCACACACACACACACACATATCACACTTTTCTTTTCTTTATTTTTAAAAAATTGCGAAAAATCGATGTTCACACACATGTATCACAAAAATTATTGATTAAAAAATTTAAAAAAAAAAATGCTAAAATATTCTCCACAAGGTGTAGATTGAATGAAAATTATCACGAGTGCATTACCTTTAATAATTTATCTGGTACATAAAAAAAAAAATCAGTTTTCAGTAACCTAAACTTTGTTGAAAAATCATTTGGGATGTGTTTAGTGAAGTCATTGATCATTTTACACCTCCGTTACAAAAAATTTTATTTTAAAAACAATCAACTTACGGAACACTAATTGTGCAAGTCTTACTTGCACTTGGCCAGTTATTTTTATACTGGAATATATGAAAAGAAGACTTACCCAAAAATAATGATAAGTGGTTAGTTTTGAAATCTTCACTGATTCGCAAAATACATAAAAATTGCATTGCGGGTACAAGTATAAAAAGTACTTATACTTGTACCTTTTTTATACTTGTACAAATGTAGTCCTTATCATTACCACCTATTAATAAAAAAAATATTTATATAAACGCAATTACGCATTCTTGACTGCCCACCTATTTCTGATGTATTTAATTATTGTAATTTAATTTAGATGTCATCCCAATCATTGCACCTACGTCAAAACATATTCCATTCGTAGGTATGAGATGTCAACAGTGAGTAACCTATTGTGAATAAATAGAAATCAGTAGCTATATAAATAACCCCATCGTTCAGACTCTTATTATACCACAAGAATAATTATTAATAAAAATTTAAAACAAAATGTATTTAGGTTTTGAGGTAATCCCGTGGGATCGTAGAGTGAGGTTGAAAACTGGAATAAATTCAACATCTCCAAAACCCAACTTCTTATCGCTCTTGCCCCTGCCGATTTATATCCACCCCTGTCCTTTTTTAATTAAGGAGTTAAAAATGTATTTTAGAAAAAAAATTTAATAATATGAGATTTAATATCTCGGTTGAGATATATTCCAAGGGAAAGAATATAAACAAATAGTGTTACTGTTACCTTATCTATGTTTCCCAGAGATTATAAAACCTCATAAGTTTTCTTATATTTATTGTTTGGTAATAGTTAGTTTTAACCTTTATATTTAAAAATATAGGGCAGCCCACCTCTAAGAAGACCGCGCTACAGAGACAGAAACGATTTTAGCCATTCCCATCACCAACAGTTTCTTCCGAGCCCTCCTCCAGTTGCACACGCCCATCCACATCCGCATGCTCATCAAAACACTGTTATGGTTGATTTAAATCAGGTTAGTAGCTGCAATTTCTATGTACCTCTTTATTTAAATGGAAATATTGGTAAAAACAAAATTTCAGATCCCAGATTGAAGCCCCGCGTCAAGAAGAGGCCAAATTTATAACAAAATTTGAGGAAATAATGATTTTTAATATTTTTGAAATTTATCGAGGAAACTACATTGTATTAATAATTTTTGGGTTGTGCTTTTACTATAACCAATATAAGTTGCCATGATGTTTTATATAGTCTGTTTAGTCTTAACTTTATTGCAAGTTAAACTTTAATTTACAGGTTCCTGTTACAATTCCAATGAATCACCACCATCACCATCATGACGGGCCACCTGCCGCAGTTTGGAGTTACCCTACGGGAGCACCACACATTTCTTTATGTGCCGCTCCTGCAGGTGCCCCTCCACATCTTCATTCCTGTCATGTACATGGTCACGTATATAGTAAGTATTTTTGTGCCTGTGTTACATGTTTAAGTTGCAAGATTCTGTATGCTCCCCAGTATTTTATATGATTGCTACTGACAGCAATTTATCTATATTGTTCAGTTTATTATTTTTTTCATAAGAATAATAACGATAATATAATAATTATAATAATAATAATAGTAGAGATGTAACGGATACCCGGTCTGCCCAGCCAAAACCGGGTACCCGTCTGATTTGGCCGGGTACTTTATTCCCCGGCCGGGTACCCTGCCAATTTTTTTTTTAACAAAACAAAACCAAATTAAAAGTAATATTTATTTCAAAATATGCCTAAGAGAAATATTTTAAACATAACAAAGACCACAAACCTAAACTATTTATATTAGTACAAAACTTAATAAACTGTGACATAAGAATGTTAGTATTTCACCATTTTCAGACGACAGTCTGCTCCTTTTTTCTTCATGTATATTTGCAATCTCCGAAAATAGCCGTGCACGAAATATTGAAGAACCTGGTGCTGAAAGAAACTTATGAGCAAGTCTCCTAACCTAGGAAAATACTTGAAATTTTTTTTTTTTTTTTTTTTTTTTTTTTTAATCTGCCACCCTAAAAAGCGGCACGAGTGCGGAAAATCTGACCATAAAAACCGACTTGCTTTACAATCTATCAATGGCACATAAATTAGAACTGAAGTGTCTTTCTACCTCTTCTATTCCATGGAAGACCTGTTTATTTTTATCTCTGGTTTGACCAATATATTTTTTCACCTCCCCGCCTGAGTATGGATTTCACCCTTTTTCATATCCTGAGGATATCGGCGGGGATGTCGTAATACCTGTCAACGTTGTCCAAATGACGAAACGTACATTTTTGTGTTTCACTGTACACACGTGCTGCCACGGACGTTATTGCATTTCTGCAAACAATTACTACCTATCTACGTGGCCAGGCCAAATATACTTAAATAAAGTATACTGACCTGCCGGGATTGGAACCCGAGACCTTCTTCACCTCAAGCAAGTTACTACCCCACGCCATCATCACAACCCAAAATGTCTGCCTGTGTTTCTTACGTTTTTTTAGTACTGTTAAGTTTTTAAAATACTAAGTGGGACATCCTCCGAGAAGTTAGATTCCGATACTGATACAACATCTTCATCGAGTTCAAAATTTACTTTTAACAGTATTACTTGCTTGATGTATTTTAAAATGGCTTTTTTAACCTGCTCTTTGTTAGTGATGCATCTTTAAAACTTGGCTCCAGGAACCTGAAAATTATATAACTGTTATTGATTTAAATATTTGCGAGTCTCTGGCTCAAACCTTCAAGTAAATTATCCCGCCTAGATCCCATTGACAAAATTGTTGGAATCTTTTCGGATGTTATACACAGTGAACTACTGAAATGTTTGGCAGTCCCACTGATTTGATTTCAAAGAAAAAAATGAATCATATTCAGCAGCAAGCAAGCTGATAGCTGCTCTTTGTTCAAATCCAATAGATAATATGTGGAATTCCAGCGTGTAGATATCATTTTCTTTACTCCAGTGTTAAATTTAGGTTAAAATTTTTCTGGATTTGTTCTAATTTAATTCTGGAAGCGAATGAGTGGTTTAAATGAGTTATGATTCTTCTTATAACACTTTTAGAGAGTCGGTTACTACCAGGTATTGGTTATGTATAAAACGTGATTCATTATTTACTTCTAAGTCTCTTGTAGCTTTTTTCATGTTAGCTCCACCGCCTCTAATAAATAGGTGTTGTTTATACTGTTCTCTTCAGGTATTTGATTTAAGGTATTCTTGATATTTTTGCTGGTGTGGCTACCTTCTAGGCCTCTTAACAAACATCAAACTCACAAAGTTATTTACGTCAGAGGAGAAGAAATCCACACTTGATCGTAAATCATCAATTCGAGTTTTGCATTTTTTGTATATTTTGGAAACTGTGGCTAAAAAAACGTATAAATATGGTGGTCTGGTCATTTAATTTTTTAATTTACTTACAAACGTATTTCTGGCCATTTTTAAAGTATTTTTTGAGGTTACGTCAAAATGTTGACGTGATGGGTGAATTCTGACCCTGGGTTCGATTTCAGCACCCAAAATACGTATAGATATGGTGGTTTGCTCGTTTACATTTTCAAATTAATTTGAACACCAAAAAACATATTGTATGGTATCTCACCTATCAACTACAAAACTTTTATGGTCCTGTGTTAATACACTCGTGATAATATTCGCTCAATCTACACCTTATGGATACTATCCCAAAATTTTTTAAAATAATATGAAGAAAAGTTTGGGCGAGTATTACCTCATATATATTTTTCAACTCTTGCTATCACAAGCTTTCATTTGACACCCCACTCGGTTACCTTTCAAAACAATTTTTTTTTCACTTCCCATTTCACCCTTCAAAACTAACCCCTTAAGGCAAAATTTATCTTTTAAAACTACACGGCTCTAATTGGGCCATCCATACCCATGTTTGTGACAAATTTCAACTTTCTATGTTAAATAATTTTTGAGAAAATCGCGTATGAGAGACAGTCAGACACACACGGAAGTGATCCCATAAGTGTTGCATATGGAACACTAAAAAGATAACTTCTGAAATTTCCTACAAAATGTCGATTTACAAACAATTATGATATTTCGGTAAAGAAACTTAGACAAAATTATTGGTTTAACCAACACAAATACTGCAAAGAATAGTTATGTTATTTTTCAATCAAGAAAACATACAAACATATACATATAGAGCATCATCTAAAAAAAAGAGCTTTCTTTTTAGTGTTCCGTACGGAACACTTATAAGATCACTTCGGTGTCTGTTTGTCTGTCTGTCACACCCGATTTTCTCCGAAACTATTTGACATAGAAAGTTGAAATTTGGTAATAATATAGGAATCGATGGCCTGATCAGAGCGATGTAGTTTTGAGAGTTAAATTTCGACTTAAGGGGTTAGTTTTGGGGGGTGAAATCGGAAGTGAGAAAAAATTTTTTTTACTAGGTCATCGAGTGTAGCGTCAAATGAAAGCTTGCGAAAACACGAGTAAAAAATATACATATAATGTAATACTTGCGCGCACTTTTCTTTGTTTTATTTTTAAAAAATCGCGAAAAATCGCTGTCCCTCGCCTTATCTCGAAAATTACTTTTCAAAAGATTTCGAAAAAATTCTAGAATATTCTCCACGGTGTGAACGAAAATTATCACGAGTGCATTACCTTTAATAATTTATATGGTATATAAAAAAAAACAACAAAATTTCAAGGTCATCAGATTTCAGTAAAGATTGGAAACAAACTTTGTTGAAAACTCATTTGGGGTGTGTTTTGTGAAATCACTGATCATTTTATACCTCTGTAACAAAATTTTTTATCTTAAAAATAATCAACGTACGGAACACTAATTGCGCAAGTTCAACTTGCACTTGACCGGTTATTTAGTAATAAGACCTATATTAAAATTATTAATAATTAAAATGACATATTTATTAAAATGGCGACGCCAGCTTAGAGGTTTGATTTTTTTATGATCATATGAAAGCGGACCCCTGAATATACAATTATACAGAGTGTTATTTGTCTTCTTCCGATTTTCTGCTACCGGGTCTAATTACCCTAAATCAGCTCGGCTATATAAGGAAACTTTTTGAGACTGCCTAACAGGAATATGTTATTTTATTTCAGGAAACACCGCTGTTATCATCTTTCGGACACTCGTTGCCTTCTTATTACCCACAAATACACTAATAGGGAAATTCTAATTTCATATTCATATAGGGCCTATTTTTTCCCCCCTAGTGATTAGTTACTAAACCAGAACTGATGGCCCCGCCCGTGCCATTAGTTCCGCTTGAGTAATTCAGATGATAGGCTAAGGTTAAATAAGATAGATTTGTAGTTCAGCTTTAGTCAATCATCTGATGAAGGTAACATGATTAAAAAAGCGCGTTGAGCGCAAAAATAAAGTATTTGATATAGTTGTGATATACTACTGTGATCAAAAGTAGTAAGACTTTTGAAATAAAACGCAAACGGGTTATTTATTTTTCCAAATTTATTTCGTCCCCTTCAAAGTAATCCCCCTTGGATACAACGCATTTATGCCAACGTTTTTTCCAGTCTCCGAAACCAGTTGTTGAATTCGATTTCTGGAATGGCCTTTTAAGCCTTCTTCGATTCGGTTTTAATCTTCTCAATCTACTCAAAATGATGTCCTCGAAGCGGTTTTTTGTGTTTAGGGAATTGCCAGAAGTCTGACGGAGCTAAATCAGGCGAATAGAGCGATTGCGGAATGATATGAGTTGAATTTTTGATGAAAAAGTCGCGAAGAACCAATACTGTATGAGAAGGCACATGATGATGAAAAAACCAAGAGTTATCGGCCCATAATTCCGGCCTCTTGAGACGAATAGCTTCACGCAAATGACGCAAAACACTCAAATAATATTCCTTGTTGACTGTTTGGCCCGGCGGAAGGAATTCATAATGAACAACACCACGATAATCGAAGAAAACTGTTAACATCACCTTGATTTTCGACTTGCTTTGGCGTGGTTTCTTCGGTCTGAGCTCACCTCTAGCACGATATTCGCTTAATTGGTCGGCAGTTTCCGGATCGTATGCGTAAATCCATGTCTCATCTCCCATAATGATGCACTTGATGAGGTTTTGATAGTTAGAAATCATGGTTTTACGGACATTAACACGACGCTCTTTATCAAAAAAATTGAGTGTTTTTGGTACCAAACGAGAGGAGACGCGTTTGAGGCCCAAGTTGTCTTTTAAAATCGATTGAATTGACTCAAATGATAAGTTGGTGATTGTCACTCGACGATTTTTAAGCACTAAATCCTTGATTTGCTTGACGTGGTTCTCATCGATAGATGTTGAAGGACGACCAGGACGTTCATGGTCCTCCACATGTTCTCAGCCTTCTTTAAACAATTTATACCATTCAAAAACACTTGCTCTGAATAGAGCATCATCACCAAATGACTTTTTTATCATTTCGAACGTTTGGGAAGCCGAAAATCCATTTTTAAAACAAAATTTAATGCACTTTTGTTGTTGAACGAATGCAAGCGAATCTTATTAACTACTGACGCTATGGTCTTAAAATTTGATACAAATGTCAGTTAAGGTCCTACCAACCTAACGAAAAAAAAAATAATCCGATTTGGAAATGCCTAGGCGATTTAAATTTAAAAGTCTTACTATTTTTTGACACGGTAGTATACTGAGTAGCATAAACAGAAGTAAAGTTAGTTAGTTTGATGAGTTTTTTTTAATAAATTTTCATTTTATCTTTGATATAGGCACTCCACTCGTTCCTTCAGTACCACCTCTTGCAAGCTGCCTCGCTCCACCTCCCTTCGCTGCCGCTCCGGCCCCGGTGCCAGTACCTCCGGGACATCAACACTATGGATTAAGCGCGCGACCGGATCAGTTGGCAGAACTGGAACTCCTTCAGCATCGCAGCGATGCACACCAGGCACATTTGGCGACTCATCCGCCGCTACATGTGCCCCCACTTCAGGTTTGTAACGTTCGGATTAACTGATTTCATGAACCAAAGTACCATTTCGAAATAAAGAAAGTGGATATATATTTTTTAAGAATGTATATCCAACCTACACAAAATTAATGAAAAAAGCTATTTATTGAAATAAATCATTAATTTATTGTTCTAGGTACCTCCTTCGGCGGCTTCACTCTTATTCTCAGAAGCTCGCGGCGGTCCGCTAGAGCTATTACGGCAACGTGGCGTACCACACCATAACGCACGACTGGCACCACCTCGCGCCCACCGCTGGCACCATAGCCCGCCCATTATGACACCCTCGCGATATTCCGGCTTTCTACTTCACTTCTTGGCCATGTTCTCTAATCCGCCTATGTCACCATTTAGTCAGACCGATCTGAGCAGTTCTGACAGCACAGAGACTGAGGTAAGTTGTCAAAAAACAGAAATCTGTTGTGTAACTACTAGCGATTATTGGTTAAATCCTAGTTTTATCGAAGGTATATTTTGTTTTTTCAAATACTTCACTTACCGTATTTACTCGAACTTAATGTGTATCCAACTCTTATGCGGACTAGGATTTTTTGTAAGGATTTAACATCAAGTAATGCGCCGCCTTAACCACCATATATACATATCACTATAAACATGTTACTGACTTCCCTCACAGCCCTTAAGCTATTTGCTCACACCACAACACCACCAGTTGTGTAATTTTTTGAAAAACTTCATTTTGATACCGAATGTAATGCGCAATTAGATTTCGGACTCGCGATGTCAGCCAGAAGGTACACATTAGACCCGATGAAATACGATATTTTGTTCACATGCATTCATTTATTATATATGTGCTGTTCCTTATAGAATTACGAAGCTTTACTTAACCTAGCTGAACAACTTGGTGAAGCTAAACCAAGAGGTTTGGCCAAGCTGGAAATTGAGCAGCTAGTAAGCTACAAGTACAATGCAGATACACACGAAGGAGACCAGACTTCATGCGTTGTATGCATGTGCGATTTTGAAGCTAGGCAGATGCTTAGAGTGTTACCGTGCTCCCACGAGTTTCATGCAAAATGCATTGATAAATGGCTCAGGGTAAGTACATGTTTGTGTTATTAATCTTATATATATATATATATATATATATATATATATATATATATATATATATATATATATATATATATATATATATATATATATATATGTATATATATATATATATATATATATATATATATATATATATATATATATATATGTATATATATATATATATATATATATATATATATATATATATATATATATATATATATATATATATATATATATATATATATATATATATATATATATATATATATATATATATATATATATATATATATATATATGTATATATATATATATATATATATATATATATATATATATATAAATAAATAAATGTAAATATACATATATAAAGGACATTCTCATCACATTTTTAAACTAGCCTTTCTATATTGGTGGAGGCAAAATGTCCCGCCATTTCTTTAAGTAACTTATTAATTGTATTTTCTAATTCTTCTCGCCCGTGGAAACGTTTTCCTGCCAAAAAATTTTTTAGATGTAAAAATAGATAATAGCCTTGGTTACAACTGTGGCGTGTCATGCAGAACAGAACACTTGGAGACAATAATCCTCCCTTTGGTTTTGTATCGCTCTTCTTAATTTTTTTAGTTCACAATAATATTCTTTATTGATTTTTTCACCAAAAGAGCTCCGTGTCGGCCCCAAAACACTGCTGCCATAAGTTTCAAATTAGAGTTCCTAGTCCTAAACTTTTTAAACGAGATAAATCTTTGTTTTCAGTGTAAAGATTATCTTTTGCTTTTAGGGCTGTAAAAATAAACCCATGTCTCATCTCCGGTAACGATTCTGTCCAAAGATCAAACCCATGATACGTCAGAAACTTCAGCGCGCTAGCCATGCGATTTTCTTTGTGAAATCGATACAACTTTCTGAGGACCTAACGCATACAAATTTTTTTGTCTGCTGAATTCTCCGATATTATCTCAAATAATACAATCCCAGAAACATCAGAAAAATGAATTTGGAGCTGTTGCATCGTTATTCACCAATCTAATCGAATAAATTCGTCGACTTTCTCAATCAGGACAGAAGTCATTACTGTTGGCCTTCCTTACCTTTTTTTCGTCATCCAAATCAGTTTTATCTTCATGAAATCG
Source organism: Pachyrhynchus sulphureomaculatus (assembly GCA_019049505.1). Classification (NCBI taxonomy): domain Eukaryota; kingdom Metazoa; phylum Arthropoda; class Insecta; order Coleoptera; family Curculionidae; genus Pachyrhynchus; species Pachyrhynchus sulphureomaculatus. Next base: position 141,204,635 of record CM032454.1, on the reverse strand, counting down.
CTTCCACCACTTCGTGACATTCCTCTGGTTCATAACATCACCATAAGTTTTCGGATACTCTGCAAAAAATGTCCACAGGACGCTCGCCATCCACATAAAAAAAAACGAATGACTGCATACGAAGGTGAAGTACCTTCGACGGGAGGAACAATTTTTTTCCATTTCAATCTCCTATAACTCGGCGTTGGTTAGAAGTAAACTAAAGACCTAAAAATTAAATAAAACTATAATATTCTTCTTCATTAGGTAGGCCTTAGCCTGTTTTTTAGCCACAGTTCATGGTGTGTCTGCGAACGTTGTTGCCAGCTCTCGATCCAGAGTTATGACGGTCTCTCGGTGGTCTAGTGGTTGTAGGTTTATGATCCCTACATATTTTGATTAGTCGTTCTTCGCTAGCTGTGTTTACATGTTCTTTCCTTCTAGATTTAGCAAATTTCACTGCCTCTACTATTTCGCACTGTTGTCTCACTTCTTAGTTCGATATTCTATCCAGTCTTGTTTTCCCTCTGATGGAACGTAATATGTTCATTTTGGGCTGTTCGCATCATTTGTTCCGTTTTTGAAGTCTCGGCTCCATATGTCATGTGGATCGCACTATTGTTTTATAGATTCTTGTTTTGGAGTCAACGGTTAAATATTTATTCTTCCAGGTTATATTTCTCAGATAGTCCGAGATTCTTGTTCCCTTAGTGATTTGTCCGCTCACTTCTGTATTGAGGTTTCTGGCGTTTGTGATGTTAACTCCTAGGTATTTGAATGTCGGTACCTACTCGATCAATTTTCCTTCTATCTTCAATTTACATTTCATTAGCTCTCTCGAAATCACTAGGCATTTTGTTTTCTCCAGCTACCGTCATGTTGTACTTCTTTGTTGCTGTGGTAAACTTGTATAGCATTCTCTCTAAGTCGTCCTCGGACTCTGCTAATAATACATTGTCTGCATGGCATAATGCCTTTATATGATGTTCACCTAATCTGTACCTTGGGAGTCTTTTTACATGCCGTGCTATTTTATCTATCAATGTGCCGAAGAGAAGTAGGCTTAAGGAGTCCCCTCGCCGAATGCCAGAACCCATCGACACTGACTCAGACAGTTCATCTTCCAAAACTATATTACTGTTAGAAAAAAGGGAGTTGCGTGAGAACGCTATCTTGCTTTTTTAGAAAGATCTTTGGTCTTTACTTTCCCAATGATCCTCGTATATAGTTACTAAGGAGACTAGGAAAATTTTCTACCCAGCTATAACAAAGATGTTCGAGTGTGGTATGATGTATCATATAATTGAAAATCCTTTATTATTTATCGAAACTCTGTAATCGTCTTTCATTATTACCTTATTTATTAAGTATTAAACATAATATATTTAAGCTTAAATGTGTAAATTAAGCCTTAACTAATGTATTAATATTTAATTTACCTTATAGTCTAACAGAACTTGTCCGATATGCCGTGGCAATGCTTCCGATTATTTCAACAATAACGAATAAGGGAACTGCTTCCTGCAGAACATGCACTCGTAGAAATCTTCAGATATATGTACAACAAAATAAGATGTGGAAATCTTCTCCAGGTGCCATTAGTTGCCACTGTTGCCAGTAATTTAGATTGTAATTATTATCAAATAAAAACAAATCTTACATGTTATATTATCTTTTGTCTTGTACATCATTTTAGCTTGGACTTGTATAGGATTGTCGGATTAATAACTTGTTGTCCGCATTGTTTTCTTTAACATCGTTCTTTTAGATCTAAAATAAAAATAAAACTGGTTCAGTGGAAACGTAGTAAAATAAAGTTTGGAACTTCCACTGTCATATATTGAAAGTACAAGTTTTTGATAACATTTTCTCACTAACCATTTTTAAGTAACATCACTTAAAGTGGTTGGCGATAGGAATCTAACAGAAATAAAACATAAAGAAACACTGAAGTCCTAAGTCGAAGCGGCAAGGTTCGAAGAATATTTTTATTTTGAGATGCTTTATGTATTTTATTTTGAAGGCCAATTTCCTCCCCTCTATGAATGTAAATTTAAGATACAAAAATATGTTTCTTTAATTTTTAAGCTTTTATCTTTTATACCAAATTTCATTAAAATCGGCGACGATAAATAGTGTCCGAATTCTTATAAGCCAAAATTTAGCTACAAAACAAATTTAAGCCATTGAGCTTTCAATCCTATGCAAGCCTTATAGACAGCTCTGTATTATTGTAAGAAAGTGTAAAAACACGCTTAAATGCCTTGCAATCAATGTTTTAGATACGTATCTGTCTGGTTTTCAAAAAGCAATTGTGCGCAAATTTTATATATCTAATCGAAAATTTAGTTATGCTTGACAGCTAAACAGAGGAATTAACTTCAGTTGTCAAATATGAACCCCCCTTCACCCTGCCGGCCTCGGTGACGCAGTAAGTTAAACGCTGGACGACAAAACAGTACCTTAGCACTGCAAATCAAATAAGATAAATAATTGCGTTGCGTTATGTGCGAGTTAATTAGCCATTTTTTGTCGACAGCTAATTTTAGTTTCTTTGTTAAAATGTCAACCATTTCGAAAACCTCGATTTATGGTATAAAATTGACTATCGTAGTAAAGACACGTAGCTGGAGAAAGTAGATCTAAATGTTAAAATTATGCTCAATTATAACGTTATTTTATTTAGGTTTTAGGTTGTAAAAGTATGTTTAAGTTTTGGTTGGTTCTGGTTTTCAGGAGGAAAGAATGTATACAGTTTTTATGGGATCTTTGTGGCTTGTTAGTCAATACGTAAGTTTATACACTCTCGTTAAACGGTGTTAAGAGTTGTACTGATGGATTTCACGCGTTTCAGGATTTATACAATTTGTTTATGATTGTGAAAAACATTTCTGTGATAAAATTTTGCACGATTATTTGTGGCTAATATAAGATTCGTATTACACAATCAAAGGGTCTTAAGGAGATATACCTAGTCCTCCCAAAAAAATTATTCCTTATATAAATCAGGTTAGTTTATATAATAATACATAGCTTAAAATATAATTCGTGAAAACCTTAGAATAGTAGATGTGTATGCCTTGTCCCTTCTAAGAAGGACGATTAAAGAATCTTTGTATTATATTATAAAAGAAAAAGTTTAAAAAACATTAAAATCCAGTTAAGGTCGGCACAGGCTGACCCGAGAGCAGCTGCTCTCTACCTGCTCGGAACACTTTACCCAACAGCACTTCTTTTAAACTGCTATAACTTCGTCAATTTTTAACCGATTCTTATGAAACTCACAGAAAATATTGTTGAGATATCCTACTAAAAGAAAATGTCACCAAAAATCTAATTTTTTGACCCAGATGACTAGGTGTGCCCTTAAATACAGCGGCGCGTCAAAAAAGCAAGCTGTAAGATAACTTACTACTCTTCCAAAAGACTTTTTTATTAATATAGTTATAAATGACAATGGAACCTTATTTTTTTGTTTGAAAATATAATACATTTTTCGAATTTCAAATGTTCACTTTATTTTTACGAGTTTGTCAACATAAATACTTTTTAAAGGGCAGATTTTAACTTCCATTTTACATCTAATTGTAATGTAGTTCAACTCAAGGTCAATTTTTTTTTTGTTCAGTCTGTCTAACCTATTAAAAGTTAATTCAAATTTTAAATTTCAGTTTATCAGCGAATGTCATGTCAAAATTATTATTTCGTCATAAAAAAATAGCTTAAATTCAAAAATATGGGAGGTATTGCATGAATGGGGATCTAATACAAAATCATGACATAGACAGTATTTTGTAAAGTTAGATGCTATGCAAAGCTAAAATTTATCACTAATACAAACTAAACATTTTCTGTAAGAACTTACGAATTTGTAAGAAATTTGATTCAAAGCAAGGGTGAGTAATACTATATTATTAATATCTGTTTAAAACTTTACTTTTTGATGATTGCTTGTTTTGGAACTACTTCACGTTTATTTTTTAAAGATATCTTTACAGTTCAATGTGAAGGTTGTATTTATCACAAATTACGATGCAAAAATTGTTTTCGTAAATCTTCATACAAAAAATAAAAATATGTAAATCCATCAGTTTACAAGATCGGCTAATTCCTAAGTATGTAAAAACCATATCCTATTAACATGCATCGTTAGAGAATTATATCCGATAGTTAACAAAAGTTACTAAGTAGAATTTTAAAACACCCTATAATTTAAAAATAGTGGAAAAAATGTTTACATATTTCGTTTTTAAATATTTTTTCTTATATTCTCCTATGTATTAAAAGCCATAAAGTTTGATGAAAGGGATAAATGATGGTTTAATTTTAGATAGGCAGAGTAAATATAACGTTTTATCAATTGCTTTTGAAACCGGGTTAAAATATTTTTGCCAATGGAAATAAACTTTTCGTATCATGAGTAAAAAACGAGGTTTTTTGAAACTTTTGATTGTTGTATTTTGTGTGTGTCAGTGTCAATTTTATATTCGCTTCACTGTTAACTACCTCTAACATGATAAAGTCTGCAATAAAATAGCAACATGGCTAGTAAATCCAATCCTGAGATCACGAAAAGTCGGGGTTCAGAAAATTTTTGGTAGAAGAAAACGCAAACGCTAAGACTGACATAAAAATAACAATTTTTATAATACTGGGAGTTTTCGGAAATTCCACAAAATTTTCAAGTATTGGTTATTGCTAACTTGAGCTGGTTTTTGATTTCTGCTTTTTAATGAAATTACATGTGAAGATAAAGAGTTGAAACTTTTGCAACACCGTGCTACTTTGTAATGAAACCAATCAGATTGTTAATGTAGGACGTCCTTGGTTCTGTTCGATGCCAAATTTCCTTTTCTTCCCGTCATTCCGTTGGCCGTCTCTTAGTTCCATAGAGCCGATTGCTCTGAAAATTCGCTCTTTCCAACCCTTTTTTGGTCTTCTAGGTTTCCTGTTTTTTGGTGGTACCCTTTTCATAACTCTTTTAGGCAATCTTGTTCCCTCGATTCTGTTTACATAAGAATCTCAGTTGCTTTGTTTTAATATCCTTTATTTTGTTGGTGTACAAATTCATTACGAATTTTGTCCTTTCTAGATATTCCCAGTGATCGTCTAAGAGTCGTCAACTTAAGTTTCCTAAGTTGTTTTTCTTTATCTTTCATGTTACTGTGCCAGACATCCACAGCTATTGCTTTCTTTGAGTGTTATTTTTTTGTTCTTCCTGTCTTCCTATCATATGTTCCTGTTGTATTGATGTCTACTTCTAAGTAAGTTTAGTAGTAAAAGTTATTTTTCTGTTTCTTATGGTTGATTCTTATGGATAGGTATATAAACTTGTCAAAAGTCAAAACCCAAGCCTATACATTTCTTTTTTAATAGATTTAAAGCTTGCGCATCATATATTTTAAAAGATATCGGTGATTTACAATATACTTGTCTTAAATCCTTATTAGAAAACCGCGTGATATTCTGTTGCATATTTTTGTTTAAGATACTTATCCGTCATATTTAAAAAGTTTTATTAGGATGAAACCAATATTCGTTTCTTGTAGCACTTTACACAAATTTCTAACAGGAACAGTGTCATAGGTTTTATGGAGATTCATGAATATAGGGAGGGTCTCTTGGTTTGTTTTCAACTTTTCGTTTGTTGGTTGTTTTTAACAAAAGTCATTATCAGCTCGGAATTAGGAGTGTTCTTCCTCTTTCTCTTTGTATTCCCATTTTTAAATTACCCAGCACGATAACGTGGTTTATCTTTAGAAAGCTGACAATCGACTTTTAGCTTTTTTGGGTAAAATCTACCGACATGGTCAGCTAAGTACATTTTAGTTCAGGTCTGCTGAAAAAACTCTATAGAAATCAAACGTCACTTTTCTATCAAAAGCAGAGGAAATCATAAAGAGATGCTCACGAATTGAAAATTAGCAATTTTACGCTGTAGCTGAAAAAACTAAAAACATAATTAAAAATTTGTAAGTGGCATCGTTCATCAGAAAAATAGTTTTGCATAAATAGTAATTTTAACAGAAGTATTATCCTACATATAGAGATAGGATATATTAGGTAATTCTTGATAAAAAATGAAAATTCTTGACCATGAAATTAGCGTTTTTTGCAATAATTTTACTGAATACGAGAATTTCGGGAGAGCAGTGTTTTTGGATTTCCTAAACATGGCGCCCGCAGAAGTGTTCTTAGCCAGGCCATTTAGTTTTTTTTAATATGTAGTTAAGTTTTTTATTTTACGCTTTTAATGAAATTACAGTACAAATACTAATGTTTTGTTAACACTAGAAAAAGAAAGTTATTTTTATATTTTAATGGTCAGGATAGATATTGGTTTACTTTATTTTATTTAATTTTTAATTATTTCCTCTTTAAAAAACCTACCTTATTGGATATTTTCGTTTGCAGATAATGTGCTAAATTTTATCACCAATCGTACCTTTGCAAGTCGGCAGTTTAAAATCAGAAGCCCTCGTAAAATTAAATGGTGCTTCAGCCTCCATTTTGGCAAATATTATCGATATGAATTTTTTCTTAAGCTTATTGAGTTGCTTCAGGAGAAAGACCGTGAGCAGAGGTGATGAGTAAATATGCAACGGATCTGTTGACTCGATTTTCCTAAAGGTCCTTGACAAATGTAAAGTGTGCGACCGATCATTTGCTGGCTTCCTTCTTTTTTGTATTAATGAGGAAAATATTTTTTTAAAAGAAAACAAATCCTGCAACGAAGAATGTAAACATTTTACAATTCGATCTTTAGGTAATCAATTTCAGTTTCATTCATTATCTACGAATTGGTTACGCTTGATTGTCCGAAATTAACGGCTGCGGGGATAGTGGTCATTTCTTCTTCTCGAAGTGCCATATCCGATACGGACGTAGACGATCCTCTCGCCTCTGCTTGTGGTTCGTGCCTTTTTTTAAATGTTTCACAGACAAACGGGACCTAGAGTTTAATGCCGGTCCCGAACGGCCAAAGTAAGAGGGCTTTACTAGGCATGATACTACGGATGATTTGTTATTGCCTTCCCGAGGGAGGCGTCGGTGACGTTGTGATGTTTTTTTCTTTGTTTTAAATTCATTATTTTTCTAGCCGAGAATCGAACTCGGGTCTCCGACGTAGAAATCAGACACGTTAAACTCTACGCTATGACCGCCTCTGTAGTGGTCAATAGTTATTGAAAATTATTTTAACAGCAAACGAAAATTGCGAGAGAAATATCAGAGCATCTTATTTCTATTACCAAAACGAAGCCAAAGTAAGAGGGCTTTACTAGGCATGATACTACGGATGATTTGTTATTGCCTTCCCGAGGGAGGCGTCGGTCACGTTGTGATGTTTTTTTCTTTGTTTTAAATTCATTATTTTTCTAGCCGAGAATCGAACTCGGGTCTCCGGCGTAGAAATCAGACACGTTAAACTCTACGCTATGACCGCCTCTGTAGTGGTCAATAGTTATTGAAAAAATTATTTTAACAGCAAACGAAAATTGCGAGAGAAATATCAGAGCATCTTATTTCTATTACCAAAACGAAGCCATTGTGTTTCGTTGCAAAGGGAATATTTTTTCAAAATTTTCATTGTAATTGAATTATGCAGAAGATGGATTGATAAACATTAAATTTGAAATACATATTTTTTTATTAACATTATTATTAAAATATTTAATTTTACAATTACATAAATTGTCAAAAGTGTTGTAGAACAGTACATGACGGTGCAAGACAATCTATTAGGTTTGTTATCACAAGTTACATATACGCAGTCTGTGATTTTCTACAACAAAGTATATAAAATTTTATTTTGATTTACCGCGACATATTAGCGTTTTTTAATTCTTATTCCGACAAACAGATCCCAACCTTTTTAACATTAATAATAAAAAAAGAAGAGTGCCAAGTTAGAGAACAAAATAATAAAGCTAAATCTTATTGGGAAGGGATATAAAGCATTGCGACTCTAAAAGAACGGAAAACCTGTACTTATTAGGAAGTCTATTTTTCTTGATAGTCGCAAAAATTTGATTGGTCTCTAAAAGTCCTTTTTCTTTGTGAAGAAATTCCTAAAGACCTTTTTGAAATAGAAATAGAGTAGTGTTTTTTTTGGTTGGAGACACAATCTAAAATTAATAACGGGTAGAATTCTTTATACATATTTCAGTTACTAAAAAAGTGTTTTTTTGAAAACACTTTCCTTCTGAAAAAATATCATGCCATGTTTAAAAATCATTTGCCCTGCGTTAAATAAATCATTCGCATACTACAGGCAGTAATAACTTTCAAGATATAATTGCGAATAATAGGTATAAAAAGATTTACTTTCTAATTTAATAAAAAGATTTTGCAGCGCTTATTTTTCACATTCCTTTGTCCTTATCGTTATCTCAAGCATGCTCAGTATTAACTCGAAGGAATTGCAAGATTAGGTTAATATTCATCTTCTATAACTTATTTCATTCATTTCATGGTTAAGAACACCGATTATTAGTATTTGACGGATCAATACAATAAATTAAAATTGTGTCTAGCAGGTTTCTATCACTTCTTTTAATGTGCGATGAATAAAATTTCATTTGAAATTAGCACTACATACACTGTAATGCCATTGTGCCAAAGATTGCAAAATCTCAACATAATCTGAACACTAATTAACTGTCGTCAGTGTTATTTGCAATAAAAGATTATCATTTCAATTTTATTGCATTTTCTTGGTAGTTTATATACCTAAGTAGGAAAAAAAAGAGGCCCTACCATAATAGCGATAAGACTAGCGAACTTCAAATAACATCTCGTATACGTTCCTAAATAAGGGAAGCCGTTATCCTTAATAAAGAATTCTCTTATTTTGTTTCAATACTGCGCCAGCTCCCAATGGTCGGCGCATCCTTCAAATAACGATAACAGCTGAATCTTTATATTTAATTTCTTCCCTTTACTACTGCGCAAGCTCCAAATGGTGGGTGCATGCTTCAAATAAAGATAAAGACAGTGGCCTACCAAAATAAGCGTTGCGAAATCTCTCTAATATCAGGACCAAAATGACGTCTTATTTATCAGCTGTAAAAAGAATACAAAGTTACTAAATTTATGAACGTATTTTTTTTTTAATTTAAAGTATTCTCTACAAAATCCTTAAAACATACGTTGTTTTAAACGCGAAATTTTCAATAATCATGATCTCATTATGTGATTAGATATCCTATTACCATATAATTTAAGTAATTTCAATATTTTTACCTATAATGAAAGTATTGGAAGCCCGACAAACAATTTTTTATTTTTTTTTATTTATTTAGTTTTCGCCGAACTAACTAAACAAAAATCGATGATGCGGAGATGCTTGAAAAGCATCCGAAACGGAGAATTATGTTGTAATAACTGCATACAACCGCTAAGTGGAACATAAGTGTGTAACGCCACTAACTATCATATACTTTGCAATGCTTCAATCGCTTTATTGGGCTAGACACAAGTAATTATCCTCCAAAATTTTTAGAATTTTTGTTATACTATCAAAGCTAAGAACACAAAGGTAAAAAAGGCATTCTAGGAACGTTCAGCGGGCACTACGTAGAAATTAGTAATAGTTTACTTAGTTACTATTGTTTTGGTGTATTATAATCACCATATAGTGTGTGCCCCTGTGTGTGTTATTATTATTTGTTATTGTAGTTTTGTTATTAACCTAGTTTTAAGTTAACTTTTTTATTGTTATGTTTTAGGTGTTCGTTAGACTTTTTCCTAATTAGAATCTACACTTTTAATCTTTAAGCACAAATAAGTAAGGCCTCTTTTTCCAAACGACCAGCTAGAAATTTTAAAATCCGGAAATGTTATTTTTTATCACCCTAAATGTTGTTAACAAATAATGCAATAAGTCAAGTGCAATTAGTGGATTTTAAGATTTTTGGGCTATTTTTCAAGTTTAGTAACTAAACGCATTACCTGATTTTTTTTATGGTTAATATTCACAAGGAAGTGTCAGACTTCACTTGTATGTGGTTAATACAGGAAGGATAAGAATTATTTTGTTGGTATAATTTTTTTTCTAGCTAAAACAAAATATCGACAATTTTCATTTAATGCCTATTTTAAACACTAATTTTTGTTACAGTACCGTAGGTACCAAAAAGATTTATTTTGTAGGGATTAATGTCACCAAACTTAGGTATATTATATTATGCATATATACTTATTAATAGTTTTTACTTGTATATGAGAGTTTTTTTTTCGTGGAAAAATGATCGATGCAGTTAAATATTCACATGACTTCTCGAGATATCCGATCACTAATATAATTCCTAATTCTTTCAGTGCTTTTCTCATATAATATTAGTTTTATCGCAGCATCCAAATCAAATTTTTTAGGAACAGGTTGTAGAGCTACACTCGGTTTAGCCAGAACTCTATTGGACTTCCAGTTAACTCAAATGTTAATATATGGGGTAAATCAAAAAATATGAATACAGGTATGTTAGAAAATTGAAACATATTAAATTGGATTTTCTTGTTACTTTTACTTTTACTATAAAATGAAAACAATTTTGAAAAAATATAGCGCCTATTTTTTTCTGGAAATACTTTCTAGTTCTTGTAGTTTTTAAAGTAATTGGGTAACAAGTTTTATACGCAACATACTGCTTAAATTTGTATTATGTCAATATGATGTTAGGACACATCCATTTTCCCAATGGAAACTTGATAGTTTTCTGCTTCAAAAATCGCGTACCCGTTCATTTTTCTTTTTTATGGTGAAAATGTAAAGCTCTTAACTCTAAAATTTTTAATTGCTTTTTAGAAAATAGTCAAAATTACGTTATGCCATTGAATAATTAATTTTTATGGTAAATTACACGTCAGAATATTTTTTTTTGGTGCTATTTAGTTTAGTTCCCTCGAAAGTACTATTATTACAATTTGGCTTTACATTAGATAATGTATTTACAACATTAAAATTATTTAGAAATGAATTCCAAGTAGTCACTTTGCCGAGAATTAAGTAAGTCAAATTCGTTACATTAATAAGGATATTATTAAAACTGATGTCTAATGTTAATAAAAACGTGATAATTTTGTTTAGTTTCTCTGCTAACGTCAAATACCTTACAAATTATAGTTTTTTGGATTTAAAATGTGTCAAATTAGCCAATTTGAGATGAAATTATTATTAAACTTAATATTGAGAATTGTCAAAATTAGTATGGTGAAACGTCAAACGTCAACACACTAGGACTGACAAATCATATAATTGTTTATTCAAAATACCAATAACCCTGTAATTGTTACCACCCAAATATCTCTACAGATAACTATTTCATATGCGTTTGAGTAGATTACTAAAAACAAGCAAAAAATCCTAACAAAAGTTTAAACATCTCCTCTTTTTTCATTGGACCTACCAAAGATATTTTTTTTATGTGTTTGTATTATAAAAAAAAAACTCACAATTCAGTGGCTGCCCAATGATTTGTATAATTTATTTATTAAGATCAAGTCTATTTTTATAAAGATCCGTTTCAACTATTCGCATATAGAAAATCCAAAGCGGCGATTTAATGGCATCGTTCGGTGCCAAGCTTAGATTCTATTTCGTCAGTTCTGACCCAAGCGAGAAATAAATGAGAAAAAAAAAGGATAGAGAAAATATAGCCAAAGAATAAAGGCCTGCTTGCCATTTTGCGCATAATTCTGGTTTTACATAGTCAAAATGGTCTAAGGCAACGAAATATTTACATAATCAGAAATGAAATTAGTTGACGTTTCCAGTGCCGCCTCTCCAAGTCCTGATATTTATTACTATCCCCTGGTTATTTTTTACTCTTGAACAAAAACCATCTTTGTGCCAAAAAGGTCGTTTAAACTTACATGTCACTCGATGTGCACTATATTGTTAACAGACCCAAGATATCTTAGCGATATTAGTGGGATGAGTTTTCGGGTTCGTTTTTAGCAATCTACTGAAAGGAATATGATAAATACGTAATTTTACTAGGTTGTAATGCACTCATCCTACGGGATAGGTAAGTAAAATCTTATTTGGCTACTATTGGAATAAATGGCACTACTCGTCTAATGTCTCAATTTTCTGAGTAAAGCTATAATCATTTCAAATTATATTAAAAATTATTATTTTGTAACAATTAATTTGTGTTTCCAGAAATAAACTATTAAATCACCAAAACTAACAGAAATATTACCCAAAAAAGAAAGGTAAAATGCGTTACTAGACAGAAATCCCAATACCTATGAAAATTTTCAAAATAATATAGATCTTTGTCGCACCTAATCTGTCCCATTTTGTTAGTGCTTTAACGTAATATGTGGATCACATATTGTGTACAGAAAAAAAATAAATAAATAAAAATTATGTAATAGGTGTGCCTTTGAATTGTACAATTTATCATTTTATTGGTGTCTTTCACATTTCCAAAAATTATAATGAATATGTATTAATTGTTTGTTAAGATATTAGGATTAAAAATTTTCGTTTTTTTTATGTCAGTAGGTTTATTAAATAGTTAAACAAATTCACTCCTTTCGTTAGTTTAAAGTGCACCCTCAAATTAACCTAGTTTTTAATTTTTTATTAATCGTAAGGGTTTTAATATTAATTTTCTTATAGTAAACAATTTTTAACATTAATAAATCACAGTCAATACACACTGCTTCAAACATTAATTTTACAGGATGTTTTCTAAACTAAGACAAGTTATATTCCCCCCACTGGAATAAATTACTTCACCAAATATCTTCTATAAAAAATGAAAATTACAAAGCTATCTCTTTTTCGATATCTCTGACAAATTAACAGTGTTATTTATCTTTAAGTGGTTTACATTGCTTTTTTCCACACGTTATTTCGTTACAATAAATATCATCGCGCATCGAGGTCAGACTACATATATATATATATATATATATATATATATATATATATATATATATATATATATATATATATATATATATATATATATATATATATATATATATATATATATATATATATATATATATATATATATATATATATATATATATATATATATATATATATATATATATATATATATATATATATATATATATATATATATATATATATATATATATAATATATATATATATATATATATATATATATATATATATATATATATATATATATATATATATATATATATATATATATATATATATAATATATATATATATATATATATATATATATATATATATATATATATATATATATATATATATATATATATATATATACCAATATATTGCTAATGGTATACTATAATTTTGACCCGGGCATGGAGTTTTGCTCGGTAATACTGAGTTTGCTCATTTCACACAAATTTCTTCTGGTAAACAATGAACAGGACTGGATTAAAATTATTCTTAAGAGTAAAACACAATATGAAATGATAAGTTTGCAGAGATTTAATCCACTGATTAATTAGCCTGGTAAAAAACAAAAAGTAGTAACTTATTTTAGTTTATTATATTGTTATGGTTTACTAGTACGTCGTACATTTGCCGTTAAATTATAAAAATTGCAATTTATTGGTAAACATGAATTTGAGAACATTACTTTGTATTGGGATACCAAACATAGGTTTATGAAAATTGTATTTTATGTTTTAATCTTAAACTCTTAAATTGTGAAAGGCTATTTCATGTAACCAAGACATATTAAAGATAATAACCTTCTAAAAAATAAAATAGCAGTTACAGATTTTTTTTAATTATAAAGTTGTGTGCAAGTCAAAAAAAAAGGACACAAAAGTCGTAAATATGGATTTGATAAAATTTACCAAAGTTACGTTGTTATAATAATAATAATATACATGAAAATGTAGGTTTATTTATTTGTTTTCATCGAAGTAAAAATAACGAAGGAGGTTTTTTTTAATCCGCTAATAGTCGTCATTCGATTTAATTCACGACGTAAAAGATGTGACGTTGTCATAGATAAGTATCAAAAAAAGCATAAATCTGTTTAACAGGACATAACATGACACAAACATCTATTTCTAGTTGGCAGTCACTGATCAGTTGTAAAAAAAATCAATTATTATCCTGATTGTTAAGAGAAATTTGATCTTATTTTCCATTTAATAAATAAGGCATGGCATAATTAAAACTTACAAAAATATAAATAAAACTATTAAATATATTAAATGTAATAGAGGACTTTCACAAAAGAAAAAAATAAAAATGTGGATCACCACAAGATAATAAGAATAAATCGTCACAAATTGTCCAATTTTGATTTATCTGAAATTTTACAGTGACCTCTTTAAGGTGAAACGAGCATACTCATCACCCCGTACCAACATCGCATAGATGGTTGATTGTGGACCTCAGTTTCATTATTATTTGGAGGTGGCCCTACCCCAAGAGGGGTGTTTCCAGGCCATTTATTTATTTATTATATTTGGAGGTCAATTATGTATAATAAGAAATTGATGGCTGGATTAAGTACAATTTTAGGGTTGAAAAAAAAATTGAAAATTTAATGTAAGCTATATTAGCGAAGTGATTTATTTTAGTGGGTAATATGATCTGTTATGCTCTGATTGGCCCAGAGCAAGAACGATGTAAACCTGTCTATATTTCTGTTAGGGGAAGGTTGTTTTTTTCTTTTTTTTTATCATTTTTTAATAAATAGCACACAATCTCTGCGAATAATTTTCGATACACTGAAAATTCAGTATAGAGTGTTCCAACTAGCGACTGCCTATATGGCAGAGCGAAAATAAATAATAAAAAAATTACCCGTTAAAAAAGCTCAACTTTAAAAATACCCTGTATATTTGATAATATAGCAACAATAACTAAACTTGTTAATCCATCGAAATTAAATGTAGTTTAATTTAACACTCGGTTACAGCGGATACGATATAAATGAATACATTGTAAATTCACGTTTACGATAAAATTATATTGAAAAATTAAACTATAACTCAAATATTTTAGCTAATGCAATATTCAAGAGTATCAAATTATTTTTTCTCTTTAACCTATTGTAAGTTTGGCTTAACGTCATCCCTGAAAAAATTTTAAACATTCTTGGTTGACTAAGGTTTTTAATAGTTTTCCTAATAACATTAATGATATACGTATAATAAAGTGCCATTTAAAAGCTATTATCAGGTAGAAATATTTTAAATACATTGTAGAAATTAATTACAGCACATTTGCAACCTCTTTCTATGTACTTCCAACTTTCTGTGTTCTCTTTAAAATAGAAGTTTATCTTGATAGTATATAACAATAGATCATGTAATCTTATATGTATGCTAAAAAATTGAAATATTTATACATGCTGAAGTTTTATTGCTAAACATAGTTGTATGTATTAAGAATTTACTTTTGTTAATGTTTTAAACTTTTTTTTCTTTTTTTTTGGTAAAGTTTAGTGCATGCCTTTCTAATTAATTTTAATAAATAATTCATATAATTTAACTTTGGTTTTATTTTTTCTAGCTTCTTTTGGTGTATATTTTTATTTGAGGGTGCATGATAATTACATATCTATTGTCTGTTGTATAATTCCAAAATTTAAAAAAGCAATATCTTCGAGTAAATCATTGTATACACATTTTTCATAATCAATCAAAATATTTTATATATTATCTAGGTTGTATTTTTGTGAATGTGAATACGTGATATTTTGCTTTTAGTGGATTTTTAACACGATATGTAATAAATATATATGCTTATAGTGCTGTACGAGCTCTTATTTCAATAAAAATTTAAAAAGTACTTAAAATTCGTTTGTAATGTTTTTTAAAAAAAAAATGTATACTAATTCAAGTTTTGAACAATCCCAAAACATGTGGAGGGAAAGGGGTAGAAATTGCCTCGTTTCCAAGAATGGCGGGAAAACGGGAATGGGCATGGTTGTCTGTGCATCCTAATTTTAATGTCGAAATTGACCGTATTTAAACAATATCTTATATATTTATATATATATATATATATATATATATATATATATATATATATATATATATATATATATATATATATATATAAGTTGGATTGAATTCTTTCTTGAACCTTGGAATATTGAATATATATTTTTTCAATTTCTTGGGCTTTATGGTTCTTTTGTTTTAAGGATAGAGAAATTACATCATGTTCTAGTTAGAATTTATTGAAAACGTTTCGCCTGATTTTCAGGCTTCTTCAGTTCATCTAAAAATTGAAATTTTCTGTTTTGGATATTCAATAGGACGCACAAATTTTTTTTAATTATGAATATATAAAATTCTTAAACTTATAATACAATGTAGAAGGTGAAAATAATAATAAAAATACACTCAAAATATATATGAAAACTTACATGTGTGGGTTGAAACGAAGACACACTTAACATTCTTTAAAAGGTGTTACTAAGACGGTCACATTTTTAGTGTTCCGTACGGAACACCTACAAGATCACTTCGGTGTCCGTCCGTCCGTCCGTCTGCCCGTCTGCCCGGACGGACGGACACCGAAGTGATCTTGTAGGTGTTCCGTACGGAACACTAAAAATGTGACCGTCTTAGTAACACCTTTTAAAGAATGTTAAGTGTGTCTTCGTTTCAACCCACACATGTAAGTTTTCATATATATTTTGAGTGTATTTTTATTATTATTTTCACCTTCTACATTGTATTATAAGTTTAAGAATTTTATATATTCATAATTAAAAAAAATTTGTGCGTCCTATTGAATATCCAAAACAGAAAATTTCAATTTTTAGATGAACTGAAGAAGCCTGAAAATCAGGCGAAACGTTTTCAATAAATTCTAACTAGAACATGATGTAATTTCTCTATCCTTAAAACAAAAGAACCATAAAGCCCAAGAAATTGAAAAAATATATATATATATATATATATAGTCAGTCCAAAAAGTCTCCATAGACCATCTGCTTTCTATACTATTTTTCTGTTATGTTTAACTAATTAATTGGAACTAGGAGAAAACATGTTTAAATTAATATTTGAAACTTAGCCAACGAGGATTAATATTAAAAACAACTACGAAACATTTTATTTAGAAGTTCTTTGTTATAAAAATGTAAACAAGATTAATGTCAAAAAAGTCACACGTTATAATCAACCGCATTTTGTCAAGCTATCTATTGCTCGCTAAACTGAACACAAATGAATAATTTTCGGCCATATTTTATAATCTGTCACTTGTTGCTGGTAATTTTGTAGTGGGTTTTCAAAGTAGCGTTAAAAATGAGCTAGAGAAATTGCGAAATTCAATTTCTAATCCTCGTTGTTTAAGTTTCAAATATTAATTTAAACATGTTTTCTCGTAGTTTCAATTAATTAATTAAACATAACAGCAAAATAGGGTAGAAAGCAAGTGGTGTATGGAGACTTTATATATATATATATATATATATATATATATATATATATATATATATATATATATATATATATATATATATATATATATATATATAATATAACAAATAATTCAATTTTTAAGATATTGTTTAAATACCATATTTAAAAAAAAAAAAAAATAGAACAGACGGATTTGAGATTTTAAATAATTATATATTATGCAAAATGGTTGACTATCTCGCAAATTTGGCGTAATAGATCCTTTAAATAATATTGAGGTGTATTAATACCGAAAAACTTTATAAAAGAAAATATCAACTACTAGTTTTAAACCATTCGAACAAAAATTCCAGTTTTTTTTCTGACCCCGATTTTTCAGTATTTGTTAGGAAAATTAGACAGATCTTAAAAAGCAGAATAATACCTGAGAAATTAAGGAATATTACTGTAAAATATAAATTTGACACGAATCGGAAAATTTATTAAGTTCGTCTAAATTTATGAAGCTTTCAATTGTGATTGGCTGGATGTACATATGACGTCATGATACAGTCAAATGTAGATATAATAATCTGGACTTACCCTAGCATTAAATAAAAATGCTAATAACCTTGTCGTTCTACCCATATTCCTCTGTGCCTTATATACTTTCTTGGTCGAGATTGACAGAAGAATAAATACCTCGGTATATGCATATTTTTTGTTGCAAGAATAAAGAACAAGGTTGGTAACATCATAAATGAATAGGGCGGTGTCCTGTAACCAGAAATTGTAGTAGGGATTTCATTTTCCTCTAACCCCAAACTGTAGTTTGAATAGTTAGGTCGGTTATTCGTGCAAATTGACGACGTCAGGGGTTATAGATGTTTGATAAACCTGTTAACAACCCTCTGAAGGAAAATAAACGGAATAGTTATTATTCATGTCTTTTTTAACGTTAATTTTATTCTTTTTCTATTATTTTTCGTGTTTGTAAAAAATTCAATTTTCAATTGAAATATAAAGTTGATTATAGTAATTTTTGTCATAACAGATGTTATTACATAGGTTAAATTGTTTGGAAGAGAAAAAGAACTCTCAGATTGATTTTGCTTACGTAGCATCCTATAATATTTTCTGGTTGTTTTCAACTATTCCTTGTTGTTTTTATTAACGAGATTAAGCAACGAAACTCTACCGAAATAGTGACATTCGTATATTAGTTATTGTCTATAGTCATTAAGATAGACAACCAACACCTAAGCCAAGTATGACGTATCTAATCGGTAGCCAAACGTACCGAGAAAAGACTCTTCAAGGCATACACCGTTGGCTAGCCTGACGACGCTACGCAGAATTGACGTCATCAACAAGCAAGCGTCCATTTTGTTTGGATCGTTCACGGGTCGGCATCTTTGTGAAACTTGTGTCGTCGTAAAGTGGTTTTTAAAAGTTAAAATCGTTGTATTGAAAGCTGTTCTTCAAGCAAAAAGGTAAATATTGATTACGTATTCCGATTTTGGTCCATTTTTTTTCCATTTCGCGATATCTAGTCTGACCGGTACTAAAGGACTAGCTTTGTAGCCATGCGAAATTGCAAGCTACCCGATTAACTAAATCAATTTAGGTTTTGCAATGCAAACTCCGATCTACTACGTTAGTAGTAAATTTTTTGGAGTATGTAGCTGGTTTTGAGTAAAAGCATTTCAGGGAAACATGTATTTGAGTGATGCACTCCGTAATCTGGAAGGCTTTCAAACGACAGTTTATAGATCATAGTAGTATTTATTTCACAGGAAAGAGACGCTCTAGAGCCGCTCAAGGACTTTATACACCTATATATTTAATTGGCGCAATTCGACGAGAGATCTCTGTGTGCCCTTGAAGTACCACCTGTATGTACTGATGCATTCTAAAATTTAAAGACATTAATAATCAGAAATACCAGAGGCATAAAATTTTTCATATAAAACATCTTGAAGTTTTTTCCAAATTGTCAAATTTTCCATAAATAAAAATTTTTTAAATTATTTATTTTCCACCACCACATTTTATTGATTATAGCTATGTATGATGTTTTTGTTGTTTGATTTAAATAAATAATGCTTCTTCCCGTTATTAGGCTAATTAAGGTTAATTCAGGTTTGTTTAATTTACAAAATTAATGTGGTGAAACTAGTCACAGATGAGGTTAGTTCTGGTAAGTGTAAACTATAATTATTCAATAATTTTTATTTACTTGAATTAACCTTATCTGTGACTAGCTTAATTGTTATTGAAACTGCGATAATATAAATTTGAAATCTACTAGAAAAATAAAGCTAATGCCAAAAATTTGCGTATAATGAAGATAAATGCTTGTATTTGTACTTTATCAAAAATATCTTGAAGTTTCAAAATGTCACAAGTACTTACATTGACATTTTCAATTTAAATAATGAAAATTGTATAGAGTGTCCCTTTTAATATTCTAAATGGTCACTTGTGATTAGCTAAGTCAGAAGTATATTCAATATACTTCTGATGCTGTAAATAAATGCAGATTTATGTCTGAAGGGACAAGGCCCCTCCTGACCCCAGAAAAAAAGATTAATTTCGAGAATTTTTTTCCAAGAATATAATAAAAGCAGGCAAAAACTTATTAAAACAAAGTGTACAAAAATATATTTTTTTTTTTTCAATTCAAAATGGCCGCTTCAGAATCCAAAGCGAAAAGGCACCGTTTATGCGAGGATTGTAATGGGCGAAACAATTACTCCCCGTAGATTTCATCCTAAAATAAGAAACCAAAAAATTTTCATTAATTTATGTCAAAAACTAGTGGATAATGTATGTAAATTTGAAAATATCGTTTTTCGAAAAATGACGCACATTTGAAAAAATGTTTATAACTTATTACAAAATCTGTATGCTTTCACTTAGATAATGTATCTGTTAAATTACTCTCAAAATTTCAAGCGAATCGGTAAAGATTTGTAACAGCTGTCATTTCACACAATATGAAAAATACAGTTTTGAGAAAAACATTTGAAAATTTTAGTAACACCCTACAGTAGAAAATGTTATACCTTTAATTGGCCATGCCTGCACTATACATATAAGCCAAAAAAAAAT
Organism: Pachyrhynchus sulphureomaculatus; assembly: GCA_019049505.1. Taxonomy (NCBI): domain Eukaryota; kingdom Metazoa; phylum Arthropoda; class Insecta; order Coleoptera; family Curculionidae; genus Pachyrhynchus; species Pachyrhynchus sulphureomaculatus. The sequence goes on along the minus strand of CM032454.1, from coordinate 141,184,191 downwards.
GGATTTTTTGAAAATTCTGGAGTGGCCTTACCCCTTAATACATATTCCTAAAATTTCAGTGCTAATCGCAAGAAAGCCTAAGCCCCACCTGAAAGTCGTGTTATTTTACATTTTTAATGAGATTGGCATGCTTTCAAATATTGCAAAACATACTGACGAAATAAGTTTTTGTGTTTCTCCATTTAGGTATTTTTTTAACTATTAAATAATTTTTTCAGTTTGTTTGGTATTATTCCATGCTTCTCGGCATTTTATAAAGCAAATTTTCTTGAATAAATAAAAGATTATTTACCTATCTATTTGCTCAACTTTGTCGAACTATATAGGTGTGTAAAAATTAATAGATATTAAACTTACAAAAATAAATATTTTTTTTGTGTTTCAATGCTTAGGTAGTAAAAATTGAGTTTTATTATTGATACTACAAAAAGAAAGCAACATATATTTTTCTAAGTGAGGCACTGCACAATTTTAGGTATTTGGATTCTATAATCGTTCCGAATCGCATCTTCAGCAATATACTGTAGTAAATTGAGTATCTTGTAAAGCTGATGGATAGCTTCGAAAGTGAGACGTTTTTAGTTTTCTTAATAAGATCACTTCAGTGTTTGTCTGTCTGTCACACCTGATTTTCTTCAAAACTATTCGACATAGAAAGTTGAAATTTGGTACTAATATAGGAATTTGATGGCATTTGGTACTAATATAGGAATTGATGGCATCATCATAGCCCTGTAATTTTGAAGGTTAAATTTTGACTCAAAGGGTTAGTTTTGGTGGTAAAATCGGAAGTCCAAAATTTTTTTTTGACTAAGTCATTGAGTAGGGTGCCAAATGAAAGCTTGTAAAAACACAAGTGCAAAAATATATGTAAAAATGCGAAAAATCACTGCCCCCCTATATCGAAAAGTGCTGATAAAAAAATTTTGAAAAAACTCTGATATTCTCCATGGAGTGTAGATTGAACGAAAATTATCATGAACCTTTAATAATTTATCTGGTATATATATATATATATATATATATATATATATATATATATATATATATATATATATAAAAATTCAAGGTCACCAGTTTTCACTAAAGATCAGAAACAGACTCTGTTGCAAGTTCAACTTGTACTTGACCGGTTATTTACTTTTCAATAGTCTGAACTAAGATACCATTGTTTCTGATTTCTACAAATAATATATTTGCTTTCTGTACAGTATTACCTTTTCTCTAGTACTTTTTTTTATCCCAAGAAAATTTTAAATTTCATCTTTAATAAGGAAAATTTTTTTCTTTCCTAAAGTACATCTATTATTTCACACAAAGAAGTTAAGTACTAAAGCCTCTTTCATATGATTTAATTTAAACAAGGATGGACTACATGACTTACTATGTTTCTGCAATCTGATAATTTTATGGTATTTTACAATAATGTACCTAAGTTTTTATGCTACGACAGGCACTTTTATTTTCAGTTTGTAGCAAGGTGTGATACTGAAGATATATATTTTTTTTTGTGTGTGCAGATCAAATTTTCTATTTTCGATAAATTTATAGACTGCTGCAGTTAACAGTATGTTGATTTGTCCATTTCTGTTACCTGGCGGGACGTTTAAATTTAAAGACGCGAAGTGCGTAATTATTTTAATATCTAGTTTCTCAGATGGGAAGGTTAAACGGGCCAATTTCTTGACCTCGTGTAGCATTTAATTTATAATCTGATTAGTTTTAGGAAAAAAAAATCTTAATTTTTTACTATACTATTCTGTAATTATAAGAGATATGTGAATAAAAATTACATGAACATCGCTACTATATTAGGTGTTCAAATTAAATTGGTAACAAAATGATTGATCAAGAAAAACATTCCCCATTATTTTCCACACATTTTGTCCATTTTTCCGACAGCTGGCGGATTTTCTCTCTGAAAAAAATGATAGCTTCTAGCAGATGAATTTGGTGGACGTCCAATGAAGTGAAATGGAAATCGGCCAGATAATGTTACAGCGACGGAAATAAATAATAAGACGGGACTCTGTCTGAAGACTACTCTCGCCGAGGAGGAACTTCCCTCCCTAAAAAAAAATAAAATCCCTCGTCATTTTTGCTATATGTAAACGTTAGGATCCGAGAGATCAAAGTCACCGCTTTGAAATCGCTGGTACTATTTTTTGTACGTTTTGTGCGTCATAGCACCTTCACCAAAGTTAAACAAATCATTTGTGCAGCTTCAGACGCTTCCTTTTGGATTTGAAACGCAGTGCCCCAAATGTGTGTCAAGTGACCGCAAAGCTTTCATATCCAAATCCCACTTCATCCTAACATCCCTCGACTTAAACTCCGCCTTCAACTCCATAGACCCGAACACAATTCTTTCCCAACTACACGATCTTGGAATTAGGGGCTCCCTTCCCAAATTTATATTAAACTTTCTTCAACCCAGATCCTCCCAAGTCAAAGTAAAACACTCTCTGTCAAACCCTTACATCACATCCCAAGGAGTCCCACTCTCTTCAACATAGCTCTATCTACCTAGACCTAAACCTTCTCTCCATCCTCGCTAATACAAACTGGGGTGCGGGTTTCCCCTCACTACTCCACCTTTATAAATCCCTTATCCTCCCTAAACTTTCCTTTGGTGATTTCATTTATGATACTGCCCCATCCAACCACAAATCACGGATTGAACCCATACAAAACCGGGCCCTTCAACTAATCTCGGGTGCGTTCCGCACCTCCCCAGTCTCCAGAGTGTCTCCTCCATTCCCCTTTTAGCCCTTACTATACAATTATCCCTTCTAAAATATTACATCACTACACTATGTCGCCCCCACACCAAAGTTTCATTAAATCTGTCCAGTATACATTACCAAAACCATCCCTATCCTCCAAATTCCATCCCCAAAAGATTGAAATCACTCATTTCACTACACTCTATCAGGCCGCCCACATTCAATTACCCCCTCTACTCAACATTTCCCCTATGACTCTCCCCCCGTCCCCACATAGACCTATCGATGGGAAAATACAACAAATCATCCTTCCCCCCAATCACCCTAAATAATTACTTCTTAAGTTTGAAAGCCACCAGATACCCCCAATCCCTCCCAATCTACACCAACGGATCAAAAAACAACACTGGTGTGGGAGCGGCCTTTCACACCAGCCACATCTCTAAATTGTTTAAACTCCTCCCCCCATTTTTCCATTTTCACTGTGGAATTATATGCCAACAAAGAAGGGGTCCGATTGGCCCTCGCTTTCCCATCCCACTCCAGCTTCCTTATAGTCTCAGATTCCCACAGTGGCCTTTCCGCCATCAAATCCGAGAACCTTTCCCAAAATTACATTCGTCATATTTACGATCTATTATATGTTGCAAAAATCAAGAATAAAACCATCCACTTCTGTTGGTTACAGAGTCATGTCATAACCCTGGAAATGATCTCGCCGACAATTATGCAAAACGAGTGATCGTACAGGGCTCCCCTGTCTACAGCGGAAATCACCCTAGAGACTTCAATTACCACCTTAAAGATCTTTTTAATCAACTATCACAGCTGAACTGGGACCTAATTGACACTGAAAATAAACTCTGGCAGGTCAAACCCACATTCCATCCTCCCATTCATTCCACTCGACTTACTAGGCGTGAAAACGTAACATGGCGCAGGCTAGCCATAGGACATTCATACACTACACACATATACTTACTAAAAAACCGGTCAAATGCAAGTTGAACTTGCACAATTAGTGTTCCGTATGTTGATTGTTTTTAAAATAAAAAATTTTGTTAGGGTGGTATAAAATGATCAGTGTCTTCACAAAACACACTCCAAATGAGTTTTCAACAAAGTTTTTTCTGATCTTTACTGAAAACTGGTGACCTTGAAATTTTGTTTTTTTTTTATATACCAGATAAATTATTAAAGGTAATGATAATTTTCGTTCAATCTATACCCCGTGGAGAATATTCCAGGATTTTTTCAAAATTTTTTGATCAGTACTTTTCGAGATAAGGTAGGGGACAGCGATTTTTCACGATTTTTTAAAAGTAATATGAAGAAAAGTGTGAGCAAGTTTTACATTATTTATATATATATATATATATATATATATATATATATATATATATATATATATATATATATTTTATACTTGCGTTTTCACAAGCTTTCATTTGACACCACACTCGATGACCTAGTAAAAAAAATTTTTTTTCACTTCCGATTTCATCCCTCAAAACGAATCCCTTAAGTCAAAATTTATGTTACGGTGATATAAAATGATCAGTGACTTCACAAAACACACCCCAAATAAGTTTTCAACAAAGTTTATTTCCAATCTTTACTGAAAATTGATGACCTTGAAATTTCTGTGTTTTTTTTTTATATACCAGATAAATTATTACAGGTAATGCACTTGTGATACTTTTCGTTCAATCTACACCCCGTGGAGAATATTCCAGAATTTTTTCAAAATTTTTTTGATAAGTACTTTCCGAGATAAGGCGGGTGGACAGCGATTTTTCGCGATTTTTTAAAAATAATACAAAGAAAAGTGCGCGCAAGTATTACATTATATATGTATTTTTTACTCGTGTTTTCACAAGCTTTCATTTGACACCACACTCAATTACCTAGTAAAAAAATTTTTTTTTCACTTCCGATTTCACCCCCCAAAACTAACCCCTTAAGTCAAAATTTAACTTTCAAAACTACATGGCTCTGATCAATTCCTAAATTACTACTAAATTTCAACTTTCTATGACAAATAGTTTCGGAGAAAATCGGGTGTGACAGACGGACAGACACCGAAGTGATCTTATAAGTGTTCCGTACGGAACACTAAAAATAACCCGACACCTACTTGCGCTGACTGCGATTCCCCATTCACTATCCCGCATATTTTCGAACACAACTGCCACCATCAACTTCGTGATTTCCACAACCTCCCATCAAGTCTTCAGTCTATAATCACAAATTTCATTACCCACAAAAACAATATAAGAGAATTCCTTACGGACATTAACTTCATAATCTAAGTCTAAACAACACTGCGGGGCGCTAAATGACCTAGCTGTCGACGCGCCCATCATCATCATCATCAAGCGACGTCGCTTTCGAGAAGGTATTTGAGGTTATGTGAATAGCAGCTTCACACAAATTGGTTTGTTTCTTTTGGATTGGTACTTCCACGGATGAAAGTGGCTGAAAACAGCTTGAATTGGAAACTGAGTTATGCACGAAGCTCTGTATAAATATGTATGCTTTTTAATATTTACATATAAACTAATGTAAATATTAAAACGCGATCACACATCTAAACTGACCTGAAAAGTGATCAACTGTATAGCATATGAACGAATCGGTTAAATGTATGGTGTTGTCATACCTCTAAAATTTAAAATATCCTTGGTTCACTGACTTTCTCAACATCATTAAAAGTATAATCTAATAAAGTGCATAATTTTATTATAGAGAAGAAAGTAAAAACATTGTATTAAGAATTTGTACTTTAATAAGTCATAACACATAAAGCCTGCTATTAAAATGTAAGGCAAACACTGGTACGTATCGAAAAGAAATTTTACTGCGATCGTTCAGTTTTTAGCGGTATTGCGCGTAAGCATAGTAAGGTAATTTTTTATATAAGACAAGTTGCAATTCTGTCCAATGTTTTTTGCTTGTCCTTACCGCATTTATTAGGGTTTCTAATGCGTCATTGCTTTAGAGGGACATGATATTATGAGTGACATATTGGTAAAATGTTTTTGGTTTTAAGATGCTTATTTCAAACATGCCAAATTAATTTGGGTCAAACAAAACAGTAGTCAATTAAATACCCAGCAATAAAATCAGCCTGATACAAAAAACTAAGTTAATAAATGATTAATAATAACCCATTTGTTTTATTTTTGTAGGAAAATGAGCCAGGAAAGAGATAGATCTCGTGATCGCTCTCGCCGTGATCGACAATCACGATATTCTGAAACCAGTAGAGATCGCAGCCCTGACAGAGGTCGGGACAGGGGAGGCGCCAAATCATCTGTCAATAGAGTGTATGTATCTAATATTCCCTATGAATACCGTTGGCAGGATATGAAAGATCTTTTTCGTGAACAAGTTGGGGATGTTGCATTTGTAGAAATGTTTGTCGATGAAAATGATAAAGCAAAAGGTTGTGGTATTGTTGAATTTTCTGACCCATCTTCGGTTAAAAAGTGTCTTGAGCTTATGCAAAGATATGAGGTTAAAGGCCGTAAGCTTGTTGTTAAGGAAGATAGTGGTAATATAAGGGACAAGCATGGCAATGTTAATGGAGGAGGCGGTGGCGGCGGCGGCGGCCGAAGGTCCCGTCATGATGACGGTCCTCGATACAGGGATGACAGAGACCGCCGTAATGGCAGTAGCGTCGGTCTGCGAGATGAAAACAAGTGGGGAAATACTTACGGATTAAGTCCTCAATTTCTTGAGTCTCTACATATTGATGCCCCTCTTTCGAACAGGGTTTTTGTTGCGAATGTAAGTATTCTTTTTTTATATATTGTGGATTTTTGGAAATATTAGTGTTGTTGGTTGGCCTTTATATCTTGATGAGTTAACTTCGTTGGAATTTTGGAATCTTTGGCACGGTGGCACCACACAACAGTTATTACCACCACGCCAAACGCATTCGACGTGCATTTCGCTAACCATGTTAGCATCATCAGAAGTGATGATTAACTAAGTTAATCGTCCCTGTTGATGCTAAGATGGTTAGCGAAACGTTTGCCGAGCGCAAAAATAAAGCGTTTGATGTAGTGGCTATAACTGTTGTAGTTGATGAGTTATGTACTTGCGTTTTGTGGGAAAAATTTTATAACTAGAAAAACTCTTGTAGACATCTGGTATTTAAAATTCTTAAGTTTCGAGTTGGTAGAGCACTAATTATTAATATTCTCTTTTAATATTTTTCTTAAATATCAAAATTTTTAGTCCATAATTATTGTCAGGCTTTTTTTAATTTTATAAGGATTTACTTAATTACAAAAATTAGAGTTTTAATTACAATAAACTTCCCCATGTTTGGGGTTTTTTATTTGAGAGATTATTGTTTTGTAGCTGGTAAAATATAATTATTGTTGTATTTGTTGAATATGTACAAACTATTACTAACTATTATGTTAAATAGTTATCGTTAATTTTACTAATGTGATCTGATGCTCTAGCTAAAATTGTTATCAAGTTATTAATTCTATCATTATTAAGTCTAATACAAGAGTGATGTAACTACTGAAACTTAAGGTTGAATCGTTTATATGATTTTATTGCAGTTTTATTGTTAACTAACCTAAGGTGCCTTTAAAAACAGGATCAAGAAATGTAGTCAATTAAACCAATGTTTTCTAGAAATCAGTTGATTTATTTTTTATTTTGCTAAGGTTGATTAGAGCATCTATAATGGACAAATGTTCTGTGAAAGAAATTTTTAATCAAAGAGTAATGCCAAAAGCAATTGTATTTTTACAGATGAGCTGCTATATAATAAATTTTTGTTTGGACAAATTGGACTGTATTTTTGAAACTGGTTATGTTACGCTTATGATATAGGATTTTATACTCATCAGTCCGATTGGTAAATTGCCTGCCGTAGTCTTCTAACTGAAAAAAGATTGCACATAGTTGTCCAATATTTTAAAAATTGCAAATGCCTATTGTTGTAATGGTTGATAACTTTTAAATCGTCTTACTGTTTCTTATTGAACATTTCTAGAAAATGATTATTGAACTATAATACAGCAGTTTCTAAAAATTTTTGGAAGTTGGCGTTGACCAGATGATTCTTAATGATCTTAGATTAGGTGTTACGAAGTTTAAATTACTTTATTATTGAATGGGGCCCACCAGTAACAACTAAATATTGTAAAATCTGTGTTTGGTATTTGTATGTTGCAGAATTAAGTTAAATGAAAATTTGATGCACTAATGTATTTTTTTTTGTAATGAACAGCAATATTGAGAAAGGATACCTTGTCTTATTTTTTTAGTGGACTTTTATGGCATATGTAGGCATAATTTTGCATTGTGCTTGTATTTGAAACTATTTGTATTTTTCGTCTGTACGACTATTCGATAAAAAAGGTGTTTATTTGGAAATGTTTTATCAACTAAATTAGGTTAGTCGCTTTTTGTATGAAAAGTTGCGAAGCCAAAAAACGTGTTGAACTTCACAACTTTGCCAGTAATGTGTCTTTCACGTCAATTATAATAAATATTTTGGTTTTGAACAATTAACTCTTGAGGTGTTGACAAAAGGAATTTTTTTTTTGTTTGGTTTGCGATGGTACGTAATACAAGGTACAGATAAAACTTTTGAAAATTTTGGAATTCAGTATTTTTTGTTGAAACAAATGGATAAAGGTCATCTGAATTTTCGTTTATTGCTGGCTTCTGGAATATATAGCATAATTACAATAATATCAAATTGTTCTTGTTTTTTTTTTTGCAAATGTTTGTTTTGTCATTAAAATAGACTAAGGGAAATACTTCAAATAATCGTTATAAAAAATTGACTCCCTGTGGCGGTTTTTACCCTATTGTAAAGTGATTTTAATAATAACTCGAAAGGATTTTAGTTCATAAGTTAAAGGGCTTGGTCTGGTATCACCTACGAATTTGTAACTATTGTTTTAGAGGGATTTTCACTGTTTTTATAAGGCTGTATAAACATTTTTACATCATTTTTTTTTTGCTTTATTCTGCATCGTACTATTTTAAGGACATTTATAGATTTTTGTTTTTGATAGTATTTGCCTAAGTTATTCTTTTAGTAAAATTATTTCTGTGGAGTTCTCTTGTCTATAAATCAGCTAAATTTCTATTATTTGAAAAAATAATTTAGGCAACTGGAGTTTTATCTAATTCTGTGATGGTACTTGTATTATGTACATTTGGTTAGTTAGGTATGACCATATGTCATATACACTTTGATTTGTAGGTTTAGCGCTTTATACATAGGATAGTCCACATCAAGATTCAAACAGTGGTATTCTGAATTTACTAAATAAATTTCTTTAATAATTTTGCAGAATTAAATAAAATAATCTTGAAAATTTTGCAGTATCAACTACAATTTTAATTATGAAAGTTTGTCCTACAATTTTTAAATGCTGCCAGGTGTACAAGTATAAAATGCGGATTTCAGACCACAGATGGTGCACCAATGCAGTTTGTGCTATAAAGATTTGACACTGCGCCATTTTGTTGTGTCATCAAGTGTCAGACGCACACGAGTGATAAATTGGAAAAGTGTGTGCATTGTGTTTTGTTCAATATGTCGAAAGTTATACCGAACAAAGAGCATTCACGGACAGCATTAATTTTTTGTTTTCGTTTGAAGAAAAGTGCTGTTGAATCATACCGATTACCTCGAGAAGCTTATGGTGAACATGCTCCATCGCAAGATATGTGTGAACGATGGTTTCGGCGTTTCAAAAGTGGTGACTTCGATGTTGCAGACAAGGAACGTGGAAAACCGCCAAAAAAATACGAAGATGTGGAATTGCAACCATTGTTGGACGAAGATGATTCGCAAACACAAAAACAACTCGCCGAGCAATTGGGCGTTGGTCAACAAGCTGTTTCCAATCGGCTACAAGAGATGGGAAACATTCAGAAGCCGGTAGATGGGTACCACATGAGTTGAACGACAGGCAAATGGAAAAGCGCCAAAAACACATGTGACATTTTGCTCGCTCGGTACTAAAGGAAGTCGTTTTTGCATCGTATAGTTACAGGGGATGAAAAGTGAATTTATTTTGAGAATCTCAAACGCAAGAAATCATGGGTAGACCCAGGCGCACCATCCACATCGACCGCAAGACCGAATCGTTTGGGCAGAAAGATGATGCTCTGTGTTAGGTGGGACCAGAGGGGAGTGTGAGCTGTTAAAACCTGGGGAAGCGGTTAATACTAAACGTTACCAACAAGAATTGACCGATTTGAACCGTTCGTTGCTTGAAAAAAGGCCAGAATACCGAAAGAGGCAACACAGTCATTTTTCTTCATGATAGTGCTCTATCACATACGGCAAAACCAGTTCGCGACACGTTGGAAGCACTCAGCTGGGAAGTTCTACCCCATACGGCTTACTCACCAGACTTGGCTCCTTCCGATTACCACTTGTTTTCATCGATGGGTCACGCACTGGCTGAGCAGCGCTTTGTTCGTACGAAGATGTGAAAAAATGGCTCGATGAATGGTTCGCAGCAAAAGGGGAAAATTTTTACTGGCGTGGTATTCACAAATTGCCTGAAAGATGGGAAAAATGTATAACAAGCGATTGAGCATACTTTGAATAAAGCACTTTTTATCATTCTTCCCAATTTAACATGTTTTTTCAAAAAAAATCCGCATTTCATACTTGTACACTTGGTATTAGTAGTAAATGTTGATTCATGTACATGTTGATATTGCAAGATAAAAATAAAACTGTGACTATGTTTTTTAACTATACTGACGGGAATCAAAAACTTTTAAAAAGTTACATGAGTTTTCTGTTAAATATGAGAGCTCTCTACCTAGTTCTGAAGGAAAACTCGCAGAGCTTAAAAAGTATTTTTCTATAAAACTACTGTCTACACTAGCACAGTCCAACATTTTTGTGTTTCATTCTAGCTAAAGAAAATTCTTTTTTTGTGCTTTAACAAATGACACTACACTAGCTTTCCGCTCATTATCTGAGGAATTTTCCAGCCCATAAGGTCTTTCTTCAAATCATGAAACACAACGAAGTCGCAGGGCGCAAATTCTAGTCCTTCATGAATTCGGGCGTTTTTCGTAAACCCCCCCCTAATTGTCGACCCTTTTTCCACATATCCACATTCTGTCCTAAAAAACAGTCGCATTCAACTTTTCAGAACATGAGTTTTCGGTTTCTTTGGAAGTGGAGATCCCTTATTAACCGTTAACTCTTACTTCATGGGAGGATCCTAATAGAACACGCAAATCTCGTCGCAGTTGAGGAGATTCGCGAAAAATAATTCTCATCGTTCTGAGTCACGGCCTCATCAAAACTGTTTGGACCAAAATTTGAAAATATGATTAGCCGTGGTTGTCGTACACCGCGAATAACTTGATCAGTTTCTTTAGTGTGAAACTTTTTAAACTGCGCGTGCTCCAAATTATTTTCACTGATTTTTCAGAAGAGAAAACAAATCATAACAATGCAAAACGCAACGAACCCGAAATAAAATTTCGCCGGAATACTGTAGATAGTAATTTGACAGCTAAGCAATTTTTTGTATGACCTCATTTTCAGAGCTCAGAATAATTTTACAGTTTTTTTTTCCAAATTTCCCAGACAGTAATGTTAAAAAACATAACTTTTAACTTTAACTGAAAAATTGACCTTTAATTTACTTTTAGCTTGACTACAATGTTGATAAAAAGAAACTTAAAGAAGTGTTTCGGCTAGCTGGTCGAGTTGTTAGAGTTGAAATGTCCCTCGACAAAGACGGACGGAGCCGTGGCTTTGCTGTTGTTGAATATGATCATCCTGTTGAAGCTGTACAAGCTATTTCTATGCTTCATAACCAGGTAAGGTCTATTCTGTCTCTGTAATAATTAGGTGGAAGATAATCCACAAATCTAAATGATCTGGAACAAATAAACTTGTAAAGGTTTTTCAAATTTTTATTAAGTAATCTGAACATAATTTACTTCTGGCGATTAGCACATTCAAATACCACTTGTGAATTTCTTTACAAATACTATACAGTGCAAAAATCAAACTGAAAAACTCATAAATATGGACATAGATTGTCGGGTCTATATATTAATTTCTCCTCAGGTATTAGCTTCATACGGTAAAGTAAAAAAAATAACACGTAGACTGAAAAGTTTTTGGTCTGAAGCATAGATATCGCCCTTTTCAAAAAATTCCTATGATTTTTAGGAAGTACCAACCGTCAAACGATATGTGTCAAAATTTCATGACATTTCGACGATTAGTTTACAAGTTACAGTCGTTTTACTGACGCCACTTTTGATATTTTCAAAACAATGGAAAAAATCAAATTTCGTTAAACACTGTTTATGATGAGAAAAAATACCGTTCAAGCAAAGCAATGGCTTGTTACGGGCACTACCTTGAAAATCGCTCATCATTTGCTGGTATGCTGAATTTAAACGCGATCGTACAGAAACAAATGCTGCTGAATACTCTGGAGTCCCAAATAAGGCGGTTACACCGGAGAACATCAAAAAAATCGACAAAATTGTTTTGATGATCGTAAAGGAATTTCGTGACATAGCTGACACCCTAAAAATATCAAAAGCACGTGCTGGTCATGACCGTAAAGTGAAATGAAAAAGCTTTGTTCGAAATGGGTACCGCGTTTGCTCACAATGGACCAAAAACAACAACGTGTTGATGATTCTGAGCCCTGTTTAGAGCTGTTCAAGCACAATAAAAAGGATTTTTTCATGCGATACGTGACAGTGGACGAAACATGGATCCATCACTACACATCGGAATCAAATCGGCAGTCAGCTGAGTGGAGAGCAGCCGGTGAAAGCCTCCCGAAGCGACCAGACACAACAGTCGGCTGGGAAGGTTTTGACCTCTGTATTTTGGGATGCGCATGGAATAATTTTCGTCGGTTATGCTGAGAAGACAAAAACCATCAATAGCGAATATTATATAAAGAAACGGGCCCAAATGAACAAGAAAAAAGTGCTCTTTCATCGAGACAATGTACCGTGTCACAAGTCAATGCTTACGATGGCAAAATTGCATGAATTGAAGTTCAAATTGGTTCCTCATCCACCGTATTGTTCAGATTTGGCCCTCAGCGATTATTATCTCTTCGCAGATCTCAAAAAATCCTCGCTGGAAAGAGTTTTGGCTCCAATGAAGAAGTTATCGCCGAAGACAAATCCTTCTACAAAAACTATAGAAATGTTAGAAAAGTGTTGGACTGATTGTATCACTCTTGAAAGAGACTATTGATGAATAAAGTCGAATTTTGCAAAAAAATGTGTTTTAAGTAGCTAGACCAAAAACTTTTCAGCCTACGTGTTAAGATCAAGGCTTCTTTCAGTCTTGTTTAATAGTCAAATTCATTTTAAAAAAATATTGATATTTAACAATTAGTTACTGTAATTTAACATTGAATAATAATCCTTGGAATTAAGTTTTATCTGCAGAATAATTTTCTACTTTTAAATAAATGTGTATTTAAAACATAAAAATACCTCAAGACAAATTTGAAGGAAAAGGCTTAAACAATTGAGTGTAGCTAAATTCAGTTGTGAGAATTTTTTTTTCTAATATTTATGTTTCTTCTTCAGGTTTTGTTTGATAGACAGATGACAGTTCGTATGGACAGAGTTAGCGAAGGCCTTAAACTACCAGAAGGTCTGAAGTCTATCGGAATGGGATTGGGACAAAGTGGAGAACCTTTGAAAAATGTCGCCCATAATTTACCTAGCAGCAATAGTGCACAATCGTCGGTTGGTGCCGGAATTTTGGGTGCTGTACCAAATGCTAATGCTCTACAGGTTGCTTACTATTATTAATATTATCATCAATGATTAAAAAAAGTTAAAGTCACAGAAAATGAAGTTTTATTGTTTTTTTTTTATTATTATTTATTTCTGGATATTTCTGACATTGGCTAAGTATTTTATCCTATCTTATCTCTCGACGAAGAAGGCTGTCATCTATTCTTTCTTACTTCTCTCGCTAATGGAAGAATGGCATTTCTGCACAAATCGTCCTCTAAGATTATTGCATTTCTTCACATTGCAGGGTATTTAGGTCATGATTAATCTAGTTTCCAAATTCCTTCGGTCTGTCGATCCATAGTCGTGATAACTTCCGAACGAAATGAAATATTGATTTCAAATTTGGGATACATGTAGTATATAATATGGGAAGAAATCTATAGTTCTTGAGAAGTTAAAAGGTTTATAAAAGGATGGGAATAGACATTTTGTAAAGGTTTAGTAGTATAGCAGTCTTTTCTGGTTTTTAGTTAAAAAAATGAAAATCAGGGAAGGTGATAGATTCAAATATATCATGTTATATCTCCTTTTTTCCTGTTTTCAATATTAATAGCATTTGTACTTGGTGAGAACTAGAACGTGGTTATAGAGTGACCTCAGAAAAAACATATACTATTCGACTTATCTCTTATTCTCAAAAAAGACCTTGTAAACTACTGATCATTTAATATACTGTTTTGTAATGTGTGGTTTTTCTTTAGTGTGAAAAAGTTAAATCTAGTTTTTATTTTACAACTTATATTTCTGAGGGAAGTATTAGGCAAATAACTTTACCATTTTTTAGAAATTTATTTTATATTTCAAAGTTGTTTATTTAGTAAATCAGAGTTTTTGGAAGAGTAAAACTTATTTAAGAAGATGTCATGAAAGAGATGGTATTTACAAGAAATTCCCATTGGGTGACTAAAATAAATGGTCTCAGTCGAAGCTTGATTAGTGTTGGGCCACTACTATCTTTCTTTACTGTCCTATGACACTGACAAGGATACCTTTCATTTAATAGTAAGACAGGCATATTTTTGAGATATTTGTCTTTCTGGTATTCCTTCTTAAAAAAATTTTACTGTAGCATCTCATCTATTTGAATTTTCAACAGAGGCAAAAAATATCCTAGATAATTTTAAAATTCTGTCATACTGATTTATTTCTTCTTTTAGGTTGCCAGCGCACTCACAGGATTTGGAAATGTCTCGGCTTTAAGTGGTTTAAATCCATCTGTCCTGGGAGCCACTAATTTAAGTGGGCTTACATCAAATCTTCTTCAAAATGGACTTACTGGTGCCACAGATCTTCAGTCTCTGATGGCATCAAACCCAAGCCTTTTAGCCGCGCAGACTCAGCAACTCTCTGCTCTACAAAATGCAGGTGAGAGATATATTTTAAAAGTAAATATTTAAATTTGTTTTATCTAAATTGTTTATTTTATGGAAAGGAACGAGGAACATTTTTTGACCTACCGTTGACATTTCTGTAAGTGCACTTCTGAAATTAACTCTAGTTTTAATGTCACTAATGTTATAGGTGATATCTTGATGAAAACATTTTTCAAATATTTTTAGTCCAGTAAAGATACGTGAGAAAGGAAGGAATTTTTAAAATAGATCTAGTAAGAATTTTAGTGTTCCGTACGGAACACCCCGGTGTCTGTCACACCCTGAGTTTCTCCAGAACTATTTGACATTGAAAGTTAAAGTTTGGCACACATAGGAATTGATGGCCAAATCAGTGCTATGTAGTTTTGAATGTTAAATTGGGTCTTAAGGGGTTAGTCTCGGTGGTGAAA
Source organism: Pachyrhynchus sulphureomaculatus (assembly GCA_019049505.1). Lineage (NCBI taxonomy): Eukaryota > Metazoa > Arthropoda > Insecta > Coleoptera > Curculionidae > Pachyrhynchus > Pachyrhynchus sulphureomaculatus. The sequence goes on along the minus strand of CM032454.1, from coordinate 141,168,864 downwards.
TCAGAAGAGAAAAATAAAATTTGCAATGTCACTGAGTGGGGTGTCAAATGAAAGTTTGTGAAAAGATATATTCAAAATATATAATGTAGTACTCGCGTACTTTTCTTTATATTATTTTTAAAAAATCGCTGTCCCCCACCCTATCTCTAAGAGTACTGAACGAAAAAAATCTGGAATATTCTCCATAAAATGTGGATTAAGCAGAAATTGTCACGAGTGCATTACAGTTGATAATTTATCTGGTATAAAAAACTATATTACTTGACTATATTTAAGAAATTTTGAAGCTTAATATTGTTTTCCCAAAACTGTATTGTTACAGATTTTATTTCAATAATAAAATTTTTGTAGTAAAACTTCATCTATGTACATTTTCTGTAGCATTACATTTTATTTGCAGGCTCCGGCAATCTTGGTGGAAATACATCTGGATTGAACATGGCACCGCCTTCATCAGGAAATAACGCCAACTCGGGCTCATTTGGTCGATCTGTTAGTGATAGCTACAACCCTAATGCACCTGTAACTTATCCCACCAACTATGGAAGTAATTCAAGGTGGGTTTAAAATGGAGCAATAGGAGATTGTTTTAATAATAACAAATTTCAGATAAAGACTAAAAACTTTTAACTTAATATTATCAACAACCATAGAGCATAGCTGTTTTTCAAGCTGTCTATTCCCTTAATGTTAAGTTTAAAAACTATATTAACAATAGTAAGAAAGTTCAAATTTTTTGTCTTAGGCTAACAAATTTATTAATCTATTTTGTTTCATATTTCAGAACGAGATATTAGAAGTCATGGTTGTTGGGATTAAGCCATGTCAAATTAGAATTACGTTACGTTAAGTGACACAATATTTTTTATCATATCCTGTATGTTTTGTTTTTTTTATGACAAGAATTTTTTTTAATATAAGCCAATAAATTATGATTACAGAGGATAACGTTGTCTTTGACTAACTTACTGGTAAATTAAAAAAAAAAAGACCTTTACGTTACCTATCATTTTTTTAATTAACCAAGATACATAATTTTTTCCCCCTAAATTTCTTATTTTTCATCCTATAAAATAAAAGTGAGATACAAAAAATGTTAGTTTTTGTATTTTTATAATTTAAGCTTCTTGATAGTTCCTGGAGGTCAGACCACATTTTTCCAAAATAACGGTTGACGCACAGCCACTGTATATTCCAGGAAACTTTTCATATTTTATTGAGTAGGCCTTCAAATTTGTTGGCTCAAATCAGGTTCTGGCTCTCAAAAATTATCGTCTATGTAGAATATTACGCAATTTGTACGGTTTTATGTTCTTTAATTCTAGTAGAAATGTAAAGATGCATTTCTCTTGTACAATATCCGAGAAACCAAAAATTTTATAAATTATTCAGTGTATGAATGAATAAATTTTATATCTTTTTGTAATCTCTAACATTACATAATTTTCCAATCTATTGATTATTGCGGAAATATTAAATTTTGGTTGTTTTGTTGGTGATTGTGTGTATTTAAGTTAAAACTTCAGCACTTACTGGTGGACGTGTATTATTATTGTGTAGGTTTTGAGATGGAGTTATGTTAAACGAACATTTAGTATTGTCAATTCACAAGTTTTTTAGAACATTGGTCAATTTATCTGTTTTTGATGCTAGATATTATCGAGTTTATGATAGATAGTTGGTGAGAGCTAACATTTAGATATTCGTTTGTGTGAGTTGGTTTATACCAGTAAATCAAGAAAGGAAAAGGTATCCTTCGTTGCAGTTTTCATCGTGAATTTTGTAGGATATTATTAATCAAAGTGATCAAAATTGGTTTGTTGTTTTTCATTATGTGGGCAATGTGATTGTTCTCATATCTTCAGCAAAATTTTAGTTTCAAAGGAACTGATACTAAGGCGGCATGAGGCAAATTATTTGTCATTATGGGAAATAAAAACCTTTTGAAGTTTGTTCGTAAAATGTTTCAGGAAATTTATATTTTGTGACAAATTTTTAAAATGTTGGGAAAAAGATTACATTTTTATTGCTAATTTTGGTTATATTGTATTTAAATTTAATTTCCACTTCTTTTCCATAAAGTAAAAATTAGAGAGGATGATGGGGGAGATTCACCAAAAAAAATATCCCTTTTTTTATATAAAAACTAGCGGCTTCGTTCGAATTATTGTTTAGGTTTTTTGCTGATGGCAAACTTTTTTTCCGACTTGATTCACTATAATTATCCCTGCTTATTCCTTATGGTGATTGTGTAACAAAATATATACTAAAACCTGGCCAGAAAAACATATGTATGAATTTAAAAAAAAAAACACGTAAATCGGATAAGCGCACTAACGGACAGACAAAGAGACGTTGCGTTTTATATTATATAGAAAAAAAAAACCTCTTATAAATGACGTTTACCTTCTTTAAAAATCGATGACCAAGAAGGAAGGTCTCTAAAAGATGATGATTTTAAAAGAAATAAATTTATCTCTGGTTTAAATGTAGGGGTTTCAATTATTAATGGACTTCCGTGTTTTTGTGCATTGATTTTGTACGTTGCACTAACAATTGAATGAAACAGCACACATTAATTTACTCTTAAAAGACCATTTCACTCCTAATTATTATTTTGTAAATATCTGGAATAGGTAGAAATGTTATTCTATCCCAGATAATCGTTACTCTCGATAAGAAAGATTTTATGGAACATTTTGTCAGTGGGTATCATCTTATATGCTTTGTAGAATTCGTATAATTTTCTTCAGTTAGTTTGAGGAGTCCCTTTGCTACAATCCTCTTGGTTGTCCCTAACAGTTGATGTGTCATGCTGTGAATGTCGAGTTTGATAAAATGATACAGTAATCAAAGATGTATATTTAGTGATCAAGTTGGTTTTTTTCTCCCAGATGTGGCTAGACGAAGCTAATTAAAGCACTTTCTTTGAAGCAGGTTGTAGGTTATTAATAAGGTCTTGGTATGTTTTTGTAGGGGAAACAGCACCTATGGGCAAATGGACATAAGAAGTAATATGTTGAAATCCTCATCATCGGACAACAAAACCTATTCAAGAAAAGTTTTAATCTCTAATGTAAGTATGAGCATATTTTCCAAATGAAGTTACATTGTAATAGGATTTTGAATTTGCCTGCCGTATTCTACCCATCAACTTGGAAATGTAGAAATTTGCAATATTTTTTTGTTACAGCTACCACCTTCAGCTCCCTATAAGCTACTTCAAGAAAAATTAAGCGAGTTTGGCGAAGTGTCGTACTGGGAAGAAAAGGGTACTGGAAGCTATCTCGTCGTTTATGCTAATGAATGGCAAGCAGAAAGAGCAATTAAAAACTTGGACAAGGCCCGAATAGATGGGCGATATATTGAAGCAAGAACATACTATTAGATTAAGATGATTTTTTTTCTTTGTGATGATTGATGTTTTAAGTTTTTTGGTGGTTTCAAAAACATTTTTTTTTATTTTGAAAAATGAAATGCAAATTTAAGTTCTGACTATGTATGATGTTTTAATTCTTTAAAGATTTCCACAATAAAATATATAAACAGTAAATCTAGAATTACCAAGGTCCTATTAGATTTTAATAGTTACCTATTTTTCTGAAAAATAATTATGTTCACAATTTTAAGTTCTGTAGCCGTTAGTTCAGGTTACCTTTCATAGAAATAACGTTAATTTACTTAACATTATTAAAATAGAAAATGTGTAAGGATCTTAATGATTCCAGCCTCTGCTAGAAATAAGAACCACATAACCTATTCTAGTTGCAGTTTTCACAAATTTTTTGCAATTTTAGATAAGTCATGTAGTAGGATGTAACGTCATTATGGTACTCTAGTTTAGCATAAAAATTGTGTCTGTGTAACTTTGTCCTGATTAAATTGAATAAAACAATATAGTAGTATTTTTTTATTTTATTTTGAATCGTATATTATAACAAAATGTATAGCTATTACATAATGAATATTTAACACTCGAAAAAAATCACACTTCATTAAAATAGTACCTAAAAACCAAAAGCTATCTGTAACTGATAATTTTTTAAATTCACTTAAACGCGTATGATTTCATTTAAAATCGAGCTGCTTCTCTTCGTAGTTTTTCGTTATATAATATGCAGATGTATTTTAAGTTGAGACGTTATTTACCCGATTACAGTGCTCGCTAAAATAACTCCACTTCTCCAAATATAGCCTTAATGGTCGTGGAGGTTTTACAGCCCAACAAATAGGCTAGAGAAGATATTTTTGTCAACCCCATGTACCGACGGAGTAATATCAAGTGTAAACTTAGAATCACATGGTGCTTGGTCTATTTTTATGGTCTTTATTTAAACTTCCCGCCTGCCACGAGCTTTGACGGAACTACCTGTGAACATCTTTGTGGCGATGCGAGGAAGTATGTATCTATTCAGTTGACTCCAAATATGTAGCCTAATAAAATATAATTACATAAATGCTGGGTATTGATCCTAAGACCCTGAACTACATACCATGGAATTAGGACTGTCGCACATAAATATAGTTTAATATAAAAGTTTGGAAATAATTTTAAAGTTGCCCCAAAGTATCGATTTATACCTAGTAGAGCCATCACATCTTATGTTATCTATCCTGCAAATTCAATGACCAAACGTAATAATTTTCTAACTACTTCTTGAGACTACCTGCGTCTTAAATATTGAATATAAAGAAGTAAAATATTTAATATAAATTAAATTTTATTTGAATCGCGCTAAAGAAAGATATGTAAAAATAAACAGGTCACTGATCTTTACACTTTTCCTGAAAGTTTTCAGATTAGATTTTGAAATTGCAGGAACCTTCAAAAATATAGTATTTCTTTTTAAACTTCAAAAATATAGTACAACTTTTATAGACGAGTAAATAGTAGTCTGTAAAAACTACTGCCCTAACTTGAACACTTTCTGTTGTTTATAACAAAAGTTTTTTCAAATGTTTTTATCTAAACGCGTCGTGCATATGTTTTCCATACTCAATTACAGAAAGCTTTCGTTTATAATAAACGGTTGGGTGTTAATAATTTACTAAAAATTATTACTAAATAGGACTAACATTGCTTAAAATTATTTCCCTAAATGAGATACTATCCTTACACTAATACAGGAAGAATTTCCTATATAACACTAATAAGTATTTCATCTTTGTACGTATTTCAATAAAGTTAAGATTTTATAAACAAACCTCATAGACGCATTGTAAAAGACAAAAAATATAACTTTTCTGCGTTTTTAATTGTCCTTAAAAATATTTATCACATTTTCATTCGTTAAAAAATGCTCGCAAGCAGAGAACTCTTAAAGAAATTGCAGTGGTTAAAAGAAAAAATGTATATTATGCAATTGTAATTAATGACATATTATACAGTTCTTCAAAATTCAATAAAATAAATAACTTAAAATGACAACTAGCCAAAGAAAATAGTTCAGATAAAATGAAAATGGCATCAATTGAAAACAAAAAAAATGCCTGTCATAACCCAATAATTTCATAGACCAAAGATAATAAATATTTTCCATTTTCAGCACATAAGGTTGTATTTATTCATTACTTCCTAAATCATGATAGAAAATTTATTATACCCTTTGATCGATTATAAAAAAAAGGAAGCATAAAAAACAAATAAATATTTGTGCTGAGCTTGCTTGCTTCAATTTTGTCTAACAAATCAACTAAAAAGTGTATGAAATCATTGGTTATTCCTGTTCGATAGCAAATTAAGGTTTTTTACTGTATCAAAACTTAAGCTTCTACTATTGACACATCATAACATACACCTGGATAACTCGTAATCATTAAGAAATTTACCTAATTTGTATTTTTCTAGAAAGAACCTTCAATACAACAGTTTGAATATTAAGTTTATTATTTAATTTGATTTTAAATTTTCTAAAACAGTATAAATAAATTTTAAAAATGACACCCGAGGTGAACAAGCAAATTGTCGACCAAGCCACGCCCATTATCTTGAATAATTATGATTGGAAATCGGTCACTACGAGATTAAAACAATCAAATCTTAAGTCCTTTTCATTCACTTTAAAAGTCCAAATAGGTAAGGGTACAGTCGGGCAAAATGCAGGTGTTAACCCTTGGGATGTATCACCTATGTGTTCTCTTTATTTTAAAAAATATCAACGAGTAAATTAGAATTTCAAAAAACATCAACAATGTAAATCTCAAAAAACTAGTTTTAGTCCATTCATATTTAATTACTTATATTCAATTTTATTTTCAAAGTTATTTTTTTTAATCACTTGAAATTGCCACAAATAACCCTGTATTTCAATAAATAATTAAAAATGACTAAATGTTTAAACACCTAAGAAATCCAGGAGCAAAACCGGCAAAGCTTAAAATATATAAATACTGTAATAGAAAATAAAATATATAATCAGAATCGACTAACGCACAAATAGAAACAATTTGGATAGTTAGATTAAACATATAACACCAATTTTAAAAACGAGATAAAATATTATTTCAAAATACAATTAATTTAAACGACTTTATAAAACAAAGTACTTAATAGATTCCAGTGGCACATTCTCTTTATACCTGCAACAACCTAAAACGGAGCGATAAAAATAACTGGAGGGAAAAATCACAAAAAAAAAACAAAGTGCACAAACTCAGTGGACTTCAATAAAAGCTTCTAACCCTTGCGGTATGACTCGTTTGTAAGGAATCTTGAATTGTTTTATAACTTTTGCTGCGGCGCACTTTAAACTAGAATATTTCATCACATCTACAAGTTCATGAGCTTGTTGACATTTTAATAAAGATGAAAACGTCTCGCCATTGTTATTCACTTGATCCAAATGTGCACCTCCTTCCAAAAGGAATTTAGCCACTTTTGAAGGACAAGGATTTGCCATCGCTGCTAGATGAAGTGGTGTATTTCCTTCATCATCTTGGGCTATTGGATCAGCACCCACTGTTAGAAGAACTTTAACAAGGTGACTCGAGGGAAAACCGCATACTGGATATCTGGAAAATAACAATATTTTTAGCAAAAATTATACAAAATTCCATAGTAATAATTGGAAAGGTTAGAGAAATAATAAAATACTGATTTTATATTAAAAGTTGTCCTTGTGTATGAATATTTTGGTGTGGGACTCGAACAAAGCTTGCATACTAAAAAACTCTCACTTAGGCGAAGTAATTCAATGCTTTAGCATAAGACATTTTCTATTTCTCAATTAACTTCGCACACAGCATTTTAAAATATCATGGTATGTTCGGGTGTTTAACGATGTCAAGTTAAGGCTTAACAGAAAGCTACAATTGTCAAAATAAAGTGTATTGATTGGCGTTACCACAGAGTCTAACTTTGCTGATCAAATTCTAGTTTTTATTTTATCTATGTAAGGTTAATACCGATTAACCTTACATAGATAAAATAAAAACTAGAATTTGATCATTGCTATGCTTTTCTTAAAGTTTTCTGTCAAAGCAAAAGCTGATTAATAAGGTTGGACAGTCTGTAGTGTAATACTAAAACATCTTACCTTACTAACAGGGCGACATCTCTACAGCATGCTAAATGCAATAACGTTCTACCAAGTCTCGTTTTCAGTCCCAATTTGTTAAGGTTATAAATGGCTTTATGAATTTGTTCTTTGATATCTTCAGTCGTTGATTTATGGTTTAGCATCCTTGTCAATAAGCAAGCTAAGTGAAGAGTAATAACCGTAACCTAAAAATATAGTAAATATATAGATATTTATGTAAAATAAACGGTCAAGTGCAAGTTGGTCTCGCGCAATTAGTGTTCCATACGTTGATTGCTTTTATAACTAAAATTTTTATTACGGAGGTATAAAATGATCAATGACTTCACAAAACATATCCCAAATGAGTGTCCAACAAAGTTTTTTCAGATCTTTACTGAAAATTGATGACCTTGAATTTCTTTTTTTAATATATCAAATAAATTATTAAAGGTAATGCACTCGTGATAATTTTCGTTCAATCTATACCAGGGGTGCTCAAACTCGAACTGCTGGCATCTACCTCAATATTGTTAGACTACGTTCGATCGACTCTGAGAGGCTGCAAGTAAGTGTGATGCAGGATTGTCGTCTAGGTAGGGTGTATCGTGGCATAGATATTATGATGAGATTAGTTTTCCACACAATATGCATTTTTTTAGTCAAGGTAAGTGTAGGTCTGCTCTAAAATGTCAATGAAAAAACTCATAATTATTCAAAATTGCCAGTTTATTGGTTCTTACAAAACAAACTAGTTCTAGTGTCTAAATTTAACTAAAGAGTGACTTTGGATGTTGAAGCGTGGCACTGCATGTCCTCAGCATACTTTTCATAAGATGGTACGTAATTACCGAGTGCTAATCGCAAGCATGATGACATATGTTCGTCAGTTAGTCGATTGCGATATTTTGACTTAATTATTTTCATTTCAGAAAATGCAGACTCGCACGAGTAAGTTGACCCAAACATTGCCGTCAGTTGAAGGGCGATTTGCCTTAGATTCGGATATTTATCTTCAGATATAAAACACCAGAATTTTGTATCAGATACTGTGGCTTTGAGATGTATATCTGATATAATCTGCACTAACTCATTTTCAACAGAACATGAGTCCATGTTAAACTGACTTGCTATTTCAGTAGCTAATTCCTCAATGTTTTTACACGAAAAAGGAATAACTCATAAATGATGCGATATTTGCCAATTTACTGAAATCATAAAATCGCATTTCGAATTGGCCCACAATATTTGATAATTCTGCCTCATAAATATCATAATTCAACTGAGGAATCCTTGTTTTCAAAGACGGAAAATTTTTCAGATCCTTTCTTTTCAGTTGATCTATCATAAGTTGCAATTTACTTTCGAATGCGTTTATTGCGCTAATCATCTCAATAATAGTTTTTCCTTTACCTTGAAGCTCCAAATTAATGGTGTTTAAATGCATTGTGATGTCTGTCAAAAATGCCAAATCAGTCAGCCATTTTCCGTTTTTCAGCATCTAAGTGTCATCACCTCTTTCGTCCAGAAAAGCTGTTATTTCGGGCAATAATTCTTGAAACCTTTCTAGGAATTTTCCGCGACTCGATCACCTGACGTCCGTGTGAAGAACTAAATCAGTGTGTTAGGCTGACTCACTATCTTCCAACTGCAATTTAAAGAGCCGTCGTTGCAAGCTACGTGCACGGATAGAATTCACAATTTTTATTGCAATGCCCATAATCTCCTCCATGTTTAGAACTTTTGAACACAAAACTTGTTGATGTGTAATGCAATGGAAGGAGAAAAATGAAGGGAAATCATCATTAGCTCGACACAATGCCATAAAACCGTTTTCGTTTCCAGTCATTACTGGTGCTCCATCGGTTGTAATGCACACTAGTTTATATATTGGTAGCTTGTAGTTTGTTACAAAATTGAAGAAAACGTCATATATATCTTCGCCACGGGTCTTTCCTTTCAGAGGAATCATTGTCAAAAACTCTTCCTTAGCCGACATGTCATTGAATATCATTCGAATAAAAATACACAGCTGGGCAGTGTCTGTCATATCGGTGGATTCGTCGAACTGTAAAGAAAAGTATGTACATTCCATGATATCATGTTTTAGTTTATCTGCCATGTTCTGACTCATGACTTCACACGCCTTGTGACAGTCGGACGAGAACCTGAAGTTCTCTAGTAGCAGACATAATCTCTGTTTTATTTTTAAAATCTCCAAATAAAGTCTCACCCGCTTCAATAAATGCTTCCTTCACAACCAATCCATCATCTAACGGTTTCTTGTGTTTCGCCAATATATGAGATATTTTAAATGACGCGATCGTTGCAGCTTTTGATTGTTTGGCTGGTCTTGTGAACATGGTTTGTTTTTTTTCAAACAAGTTATCAAATCACGTACTTTTCGTTTTCTTAATTCACTCTGTGACGGCAAATCCTTTTCCTAGTTTTTATGAACCGTTTTATGATGCCTCTCTAAGTTCCCACGCTTAGGTATTGCAACTGACGCACGGCAAATGAAACAAATGCACTTATCCTTTACCATACAAAAGAAAAATTCTTCCTCTCAATCGTTATTAAAATGATAAGTTTTACTTTTCTTCGCCGCACTCATTTTGGACTATTTATCAATAAACTTTGTATCGATGTATCGCCTTCAAGTTACAACTCAGACTGACTCCTATTCTTGCAGGCGCAACATTTATATCGGCGTGAACGAAGTCTCGAATGTTCCCGTCAAACACGCCGCCCCCGAAGTTTCTAGAAAAATCGTCGGGAATCAAAAACGCGGCTTTTCTTTGACAAGTACCGCGCGTTCCTTTGATAAAGCCTCCTTTTGCCGCTAGCAGGGGGTTATTAGGATAAAAGAAAGTGATGAGGGGGTTATTCTGGCCTAATTGTGGATCGAATAAATTTTAGTAGTTTATTCATTACATTTTGTTTTAGTTACCTAAAACAAAATCTGTGAATAGTTCTAAATCGGAATTTTTTTCTCGAGATCGACCGTTTGAGCACCCCTGATCTATACCCTATATTCTAGAAATTTTTCAAAATTTTTTGATTAGTACTTTTCGAGATAAGGGGGGACAGCGATTTTTTCGCAGTTTTTTAAAAATAATATAAAGAAAAGTATTATATATTTTTGAATTCGTGTTTTTACTCGATAATCTGGTAATTTGTTTTTTCCACTTCCGGCTTCACCCCCCCAAAACTGACCCCTTAAGTCTAAATCTAACTTTCAAAACTACACTACTACAACTTTCTATGTCAAATAGTTTCGGAGAAAATCGGGTGTGACAGGCAGACGGACATCGAAGTAATCTTTAAGTGCGCCGTACAGAACATTCAAAATATTTACCGGAAATTTGTTTCTAACAAGGTAAAGCCTTAGATTTTCTTCAAATAGGGATTTTTCTGACATAAAAATGTAGCTCTGTCCAACCACTTTTGCTGAATGCAAGCTTGAAGGTTGGTTTCATCCACTCGCAGTTTAAAGTATAAAACCTGTATTTTACAGTTTTTTCTTATATAAAGCGACAACAATTTTTTAAACTATTGTAGAAATCTAATTTATAGTAAGATAAATAACTACTTTTCCAAAAGTTAGTTTTTTTTAAGTTTTATTCACCTATGAAGATGAACTACCCCTTTTTCCCTTGCTAAAAAATACCTAAATAATTTAAATCAGGCTGAAAAATTCCGGAAAAAAAAAAAAAATTATATTTTTTCAACGCAAAACAGATGTGGATGAGTTGTTTGCATTACATAAAATTTACTAGGAGTGATCGCAACCCCATATAACGATTCCGTGAAAATTATCAAAAGCAAACGTGTGTATTGCTATTTTATCGAAAAATCTTGCCTACATTAGGCATAAGTTTCAAATGGGATTTCTATATGGGTGAACTACCCTTATGCACAATACCGAATTCTAAAAATAACCTCAGCAAAACTGAACGTTCGAATTTTTTACAAAAAATTAACAATTTATTTGGAAAGGGAGCGAATAAAATTCACTCTTTATTGCAAATTACTCCCAAACAATTTCCGGAGGGGGGAGAGGGGATAGTTGTATGGTTATCACTCTGTATTGGTATTTAAGTAACGGGAAAAAATTATCAGTAGCGCATTTCATAGCTGAATCCTATTGACTAAAGCTGGAAATGATTAATTTATTACTTCTATAATTGGTCAAGTTTTAAAACTGGTCAGGATACAAAAATATTTAGTTTGATCTAAGATAGCGTAAAAGTACACTGTAATAAACTTCAGCAGTCTATATATGGTAAGTTTATTATGCACAGAACCAAAATATGCGGGACCACGATTTATTTGTTGTATTTTTAATTGTAAATTCTGAAAAAAGTATAATTATAATTAAACTTAAAATAGTGATTATTGCTTTCATACTTACCCTAGTCAAGTAAGTCATATCTCTCTCTTGGTTAGGCATTCTGTCGAGCATTTGATTGCCCAGGTCAACTTCCTTAACAGCTTTTCTGAAAACTCTAAGAATTTCTAACACGTCTACTGGTGGTACTAAGCGCCCTCTACTGGTATGTTTTCCTTCTTCACCCATCATAAATGAGAACAATTCTGTGAAGCTGAAAAGACTGCTCTGTGTCATAGGATTAAGCCTCTCTAACATTGTTTGTTGCATATCAAGGGCATAATTCCATAATTCAATACACCTAAAAGAAAAATTGTTAGATATAAAGATTATATGGTTACAATGGAGAAATATCGAAAATATTTCTAACAGTTATCAATTTTGGGTATCTCCATCTGAAATAACTGAGGGACTAAATTCAGGAATATTTTTATATTTAATGACAACGGGGAGTTTTTTGAAATTGAAGACCTATCTCTCTTCTTTTTTAATGTCTGAAAGAGAAGAGAAATATTGTAGGTTGAGCCCTAAAAATGTATACGTGTTAGGAACACTTTTTGGCAAACCAAATTAAATTAATATTTTTTGTCAGATGCGACATTTTGGTTGCTACGGCATGTTGTGGGGGCTCGCTGGGCAGTAAGTTCCCAAATCCTGCACACGGCGGTAGTCAAGCTGAGGGTCAGTGGCCAGGAGTTGAAAGGACTACGGTACAAACTAAGCTGGGAAGGATTCAGACTCGCCAGCTTGTTCATTTTAAGAGTAATGAGGGCTACATATACGCGTTAGATGCTCTAAGCGGATTACCCAATTTTCCAATTTGATTAAAAAAGGAAGCTATGCCGACCAGGCATATGTACGGATACGGGATTCTGAATGTTAAAAAGGCACCAGTGAATTCGAAAATACAAAAATCGCCTTAAGAGCAAAGGGGGGATTCCACTGCTGTCCTTTAAGGGGATGACGACAAATGATCGTTTGAAGCTTGACAGGTCTTTCTCTCTTACAATACCTAGCCGGGAACAATGGGATGAACAGATCAACCTGAGGTGCCTCACTGAAAGGTTGCGTATGGTCGAAGTAGAGTCCACCGGGGCAAGTATTTATTTGCAAACTGCAGATATGCGAAAGAGCTTCCGTTTCTGAAGGTACCCAATACTTTTCCAAGCGGAGGCTTTTGTCTTTTACAGGGCATCTACAATGGAGAAAGTGATCTAGTGTCGCAAGCTAGTTGTATACATTTGCCCTAAATAAGCTATCTAGGAGGAAACAGGATAAGGAAGCGACGGACGAACTTGTCGGACTCTGGGTTATGACTTGCCTTCAAGGAATGGGCCGATCGGTGCTCGTAGTCGAGAGAGTGATGGTATCGGAGCCTTGAATGCAGTTAGGCCAAAGACTTTGTATAGTGGCTTAAAAAAGCACATCTCGAGTGGTTGCTCAAAAAAGGCACGCGTGTCTTGAACCCCCTCGCAGAACATGGTAGGTTGAGCAGGCGTTTAGCACTACTAGGTATGAAGGTCGATCCGACATGTCCGGGCTGTCTGGAGGATGAGACACCGCTTCGCTTTATCAGCTTATGTAAGAAGCTAGCAAGACGGAGATACGAGGTCTTCACAGCGGAAAGAAAAAGTCGGCACCCTCGCGTGTCGTGACACCATGATTGTTATGAACAGATCCGGGAGGTTTCACGATAATCGTAGTGGCTAGGACGGTGGGGGAAGTTCCCTCGAGGGTGACAAGAAGGATCTGTCTTCTAGGCACGGAGCTCCCCTACAACAATTACTACTACTATTATTATTGTCAGATATCTTAGTATTCCTTTGCAACTAGCAGTGGATGGAAATGGAATGGAAACTTTAACCCCTACTAAAGAACAAATCGATTACATAAACAATAAACATGCTTTAAAAATGTGTAACCCCTACGCCTCAACATTCAATGTCTAAATATGAAGGTTGTAGCTTTAGTTATTTAATAACGATAAAAAGAACAAACAATATTTCACTCACCTATTAAATTTACCAGCATCTGCATATACAGCGCCTCTATATCTAATATAATAACTAGTATCAGGATGGGCGGGCCCTAAAATGCGTTCGCGCATAACTAAAGCCTGCATTCTCATTTCATCTGGGTCAGCCATGAGATCATCTAAAGCTTGAGGATCAGAAATTTCTACTACGTAATCATAGGCGGCTACTTTTTGGGTTTTTTGCTTGTGAATTGGCGGTCCCCCGTGATACCTATAACAAGATTTAAAAAGTATAATATAGCAGTTTTCGTTCATATATAAGAGTTGAAATACCCTACTGGATCGATATACGAGGTAGTATGGAATTCACTGCATATATTGAAACTGGTGACTCGTGGGGTCATGTAACACCTAGGCTGAAAAGTTTTTGGTCTAGCTACTTAAAACACATTTTTTTTTGCAGTCTCCTTCAAGAGCGATACAACCAGTCTAACGCTTTTCTAACATTTCTAAACCTTTCTTGTAGAAGGATTTTTCTTTGCCTTCAAAATAAGCCCCGGTTTCGGCGATAACTTCTGCGTTGGAGCCAAATCTCTTTTCCTCGAGAATTTTTTTGGGGTCTGGGAATAGATAATAGGCGCTGGGGGCCAAATCTAGAAAATATGGTGGATAGGGAAGCAATTCGAACTTCAATTCATGCAATATTGCCATCGTATCCATTGATTTGTAACACAGTGCATTGTCTTGATAAAAAGGCACTTTTTTCTTGTTCGCTTGGGGCAGTCCTTTGCGATTTCTGCCTTTAAACGCACCAATGACTTTATATAATATTCGCTATTGATGGTTTTTCCCTTCTCAGCGTAGTTGATAAAAATTATTCCATGCGCAACCTAAAATACAGAGGCCAAAACCCCCCAGCCGACTATTGTGTTTTTGGCCGCTTCGGCAGCTTTCACCGGCTGCTGTCCACTCAGCTGACTGCCGATTTGATTCCAGTTGTGATCCATGTTTCATCCATCGTCAAAGGTCCAAACAGCGATCAGAATCATCAACACGTTGTTGTTTTTTGGGCCACTGTGAGCAAACGCGGTTCCCATTTCAAACAGAGCTTTCTCATGCCCAAATTTTTTTATGTTTTCCGTTGTAAGCACTTTATTTGGGAGTCCCGAGCGTTCAGCATCATTTGTGTCTGTACGACCGCGTTTAAATTCAGCATATCAGTAAATGATGAGTGCTTTTTTCCAGGCGTAGAGTCCCCGTAACACTTATCACGCCATTGCTTTGCTTGAACGGTATTTTTTCCCATCAAAAGGCAGTGTTTAATCAACACACGAAATATCAAAAGTAGCGTCACTAAAACCACTGTAACTTATAAACTAATCGTCGAAATATCATAAAATTTTGACACGTATCGTTTGAAGGTTGGTACTTCCTAAAAATCATGAATTTTTTTGAAAAGGGCGACATCTACACTACCGTCAGAAAGTATTTTGCCCACCTAGAAATTTCAGTGTAACTGCAAAAATTTAATACCTGATTAAACCCTTCATAAAATTGTTTAGATAAGCCTTTTTGGTAAAATCACAAATTAAAAACCAATTAGAACAAATTTCCAAGTTTTGCATGATAATAGTTTTGGGGCGATTTCTGAGAATTTCAGTTGAAGTAAAAAACTCATTTGAAGTTTCTAGAGATTATGGAAATTCCTAGTGACAGTTTATGATAAAAACTATGCTATAAATACCATTGCCCTTTTGGAAATTAACCATTCGCAAACAGTACTTTGTCATTGATACAGGCTCAATTGTTGTGTGAAAAATGCCAAAAACGAAAGAAGTTTCCGTTGAAAATAGGGCTCTGATAATTGCGAGACATCAAAATGGTCACTCGAGTCGACAAATCGCGAGTGATATGCGGATGCCAAGGAGAACGGTGGACTACATCGTGAAAAAATTTTCTGCGGGACATGGAATTCACAACCAAAAACATTCACGAAGGCCTCGAAAAACGACTCCCGCTGAAGACAAAGCTATAACAATGTCCAGCAGACGTAATCGCCGCCTAACCACACCAGAAATCACGGCTCAAGTAAACCTGGAGCGGCCCATCCTCATCAGCATGACAACCGTGAAGAACAGGTTAGCAGAAGGTGGACTACACGGGAGAGTTGCAGTGACGAAACCACTTCTTATTTAAGTGAACGAACGTAAACGATTAGAAATGGGCCCGAGAACATGAAAATTGGACATCAGAACAATAGAAGTACGTCCTTTGGAGCGACGAATCTAAATTCGAAATTTTCGGTTCAAATCGACGAGTCTACGTGCGGCGGCGGTCAGCTGGAGAGAGGATGTTGGAAGCCTGTCAACTGCCTACAGTAAAACATGGTGGAGGTTCAGTAATGGTTTGGGGTTGTTTTGGCAACGATAAAGTTGGAAAAATCTTTAGGATAGAAGAAATCATGTGAAAAAAACAGTATCAAGAAACTCAGATGCTTCCTTCTGGAAGAGATATTTTTCAGGGGAAATATATTTTTCAGTATGACAACGACCCTAAATATTCTGCTAAACATATTACGAGAACTTTTGGACCAATGGAAATCCGATGACGTCCTGGAAGTGATGACTCCACATCGCCCGACTTGAACCCCATCGAATTGCTGTGGGACCATTTGGACAGGTGTGTTCGAAAACTCAATCCAACATCAGAAAATCACCTGTGGCAACTTTTACAAGCAGAATGGGTTAAAATAACCGAAGAAACTCTGAAAAAACTACTGGACAGAAAATGCCGAAACTGTAAAGCGGTAATTAAAGACAAAGGAGGTCACATAGACGAGAAAAATCCTGGAAAATTATGAATATTTTTCTGATTTTCTAGACTGTAAATAATGTGAAAATTAATTATAATTCATTACAATTAAAAAAAAATATTATCTGGTTTTTTTTTTTGTCTTGGGACTGAAATAACCAGGTGGGCAAATACTTTCTGACGGTAGTGTATATGTCAGACCAAAAACTTTTCAGTTTACGTGGTAGAATCACATTCAATCCTTTTTTTCCAGTTCAAAAAAAAAGAAGGATTTTACCGCAAAACCCACTAGCACCTGAAAGGTTGTGTTGCCAGGAATGCGACTTTCTTCAACATTTATTGATTTTCAAATTTTAGGTACAATTAATCTAATAATAAACTTTAACCCATTTATTTTCCGCCAACAGAAAAAGAATGACTCTTGGAAGGAAATCGCTGAATCATTGGAAATCAGTGTTGAACATCAGCGAAAAAAACGTCTGCCACTGCGTCGAAATTTTGCGAGATCCTCCACATTAAAAAATGATGCGGCACAAGTTCCTTTGATGTTCGTCAGAAAACCGAAAGCAATCCGATCGTGTGGGCTGAATCTCTCAAAAAATTTTGTATGCGTTCGTAGGTCCACATTCACGAAAATTTGTGCACTGACACAAAGATTTTCGTCGAACCCGGTGCATAATGTAAATTTTTATTGATGTGGACCCGGAACGATGTTTTGACCTTGTAGAGCTGTAAATTAGAATTATATCACTGCGATATGCTTAATTTGTATTATTTTTGTGTTTTGCATACATAGGTAATCACATGGTATTGCGTCAAGTCTAAAATTTCGATATTGCCGGAAAAACCTGTAACGTCAGCGCACATTACGATTATGCTCTGCTATTGAGAAGTAAATTGTAATATAAAGCGAGGGTGAACCAAATGAAAACCTTAAAAGTGCAATAAAATTCTGAAAAGTTGTATGATTGATTTGGTAGGTGGCAGTAGTGTTCATTGAGCTTCACAAAATGACCGACAGGTGGCAGAGTGATGCTGTAACAAGGAAGAAAGTAGCAGCATCAGTAAAAAGATAGCTGCCCCACTATCAACATGCACCGCGTTAGAGCAGCGACCTGGGATGCATTTTTAAGTAGTGAAGGTGTCAAACCAATTAAAATTCATGGCAGGTAGTACGGCGATTCGTATTTGTCACTGCAGTAAGTGTACGAGTGGTGCAGAGTAGTTTAAAAGCGGCGTAACTTCTGTGGAGGATGCCCCACGACCAGGGCAGGCTCACCGTGAAGTGACGGGTGAAAACATTGCGTTGGTGGAACAGCTCGTAAAGGAAAACAGGCTTATTACTCTGAACGAAATAGCCACAATTTTGGATATTGGTTTTGGTTCAGCGCAGAATATTGTCCATAATATGCTGCAAATCAATAAAGTGACTAAAAGATGGGTGCCACGTCACGTCGATGCCTGCGAAGAATTTTTGATCGTTTCAACGTTGGAGGTGATGCATTTCTGGAAAAAACTGTTACAGGCGATGAAACCTGGGTTTACCATCATCAACCAGAAACGAAAAGATCGAGCAAGTAATAGCACTATAGCTCATCGCTGAAACTAAAAGAAATCCCCGTTTAGTTCATTATTTTTTTTTTCTACGTAGTACTCCTTGCTGTTATTCAATGTTAGTATTTTTATGATTTCTTCTGCTATGTGATTTCGCGGTTTTATTTATTTTTATTCTTTTTATTACATGTTTTCTTGCCAGTACACTTCATCTAAAACTTTAAAATATTTTTTCTACACTTTAAGTTAGCCGTTTGGAACTGGCATTAAACTGTAGGTCTCCCTTGTCTGTAGAAACATTTAAAAAGGCACCAACCTCAGGCAAAGGCGAGAATCGCCCATGTCCGTATCGGATATGGCACTACAAGAAGAAGAAACTTCTAAGATTGTTTTAATACAGAAAAAAATATATCGTACCTGTCATGCATCGCACGTTTCCATAATTCTAATGCTCCTATCATATCCCGTTTCTTATCTACACATGTGGCTCCTAACAGTTCCAAGGCGTCAATCCTTTCCCTTCGAGACACAAGATGAGGAAGTTTAATTAAATATTCTACTATGTGGTTATGGCCTGTCACTGCAGCTGCTAACAATGGTGTCATTCCTACAATAAATAATTTTTTTTGTAGACATTGTGATGCAAAAAAAATTATCAAACCATACATCAGAGTTTAATTTTACCAAATAGGAATTTTATGAGAATTCATATTGATTTCATCCCTTACTATTTGTACCAGACGAAATAGCACAATTAGGTCTTAAATCAACAGGAAGCTATTTCTGTATGTACTGAATTTATCTGTTACCATATCATTGTCTATTTGTACATAGTGTAAAGTATTAAGCACTTTATTAGAATGATTATCATTGGAATATCCAAATTAATACCTTTCTTTACAATAAGTGTGACAATAGACAATTTTTTTTGCTGTAACTAGTAACTTGTGAAAAACCATTTATCACAATACCTGCCGCATTTATTTGTTTTATTACAAATAATTAACTTAACCTTAAAACATAACGCAAATGAAGATATAATATAAAAGTTAACGTTGTATACAAGGAAGCTTAGTAGCTAAAGTAAACAAATCTACTCGTAGTACGGATTTGTAAGGATTGCCCAAAACTAAGAGAAATACAACACATACTGACTTTTATAATTCCTTGAGGAAGGTAGTAGAGTTAACGAAACGCTAATCGACTGTTGAGGTTTTTTAAATAACATAGGCCCGACTATTTTTATACAGAAATCAAATATTTTTTATCATAATTACCTATAAAAACAATGTTTTAAAAAATAGGTATATGCTAAGTTTGGCATATGAACAATATATTAAAAAATTGAAGCACATGTGGAAAGCGATTTTAACAAAATATTTTAAACCCATATGTATATAGGCATGTAAGTTATTACGAAACTATACAGAGGCACTCACAAATCTACCAATTAGGTACAATAAGCAGCAATCGCCAAAATATCGGTACTTTGGCACCCTTTAATTTTATGCCTTATTTTCCGTGACGTGTTTTATACCTTATTATATGACGTGATCCCGCAAAACATCGTAAGCCACATTACACAATGCAATCTATATTTCAATGGGATTTAATTTCAATGACACTGAAATTTTTCCCTAATAAAATGAACGGGCAAAGCTGCAGATAACTATAGGTGGAGACAATAAATGTTCGACTCCCCACCACTAAGACCTATCCGATTCAAGCGTAATTTAGACGCTTTTTTATGGGTCTAGCAGGGAAGTCCCTAAAGCGCTCCAGGAGCGGCATGTGTGCGGAAAAAGCTATTCACGTTGTTCTTGAATCGCTGTAAATTGTACTCGGTGGAAAAACACAGCCCTGGGCAAATTATTCCAAAGGGATGATGTTCTCCATATACGTGGAGTAACAAGCTGAACGTCATATGGATGTAAAGTATTAGCGTAACGTATATTTCTAACATGCACCGCTGTGAGAGGAATTAAGCGGACTACATCCTTCAAACACTTTCCATGAAAATATTTGTACAGACTCAGGTCGCCAACCGTTCTTGGATGTTCCAGCGAATCAAGGCCGCCGCACAGTGTGCTAGTACAAGTTAGCTGGACAAAATTATTTTTTCACTTATTTCAATTGTTTAGGTATATTCTAGGCATATTAAGTTATTTTAAGAAAAAATTCATCGCGTTGGTTTTTTTTAAGGGCGTGGCTAATTTTTTCCCCTAAATTAGTCAGCTACGCAGACATATTTAACGATAACTCGGGAACAACTTGTCAGATTTTTATAAATAAAACATTAAAAAATGCGTAACAAAATTTTATTAAAGTTGATTGAATATTATTTTATTCTATCTTTTATCGTTTTGGAGTTATTTAGAAATTAATGGAGAGAAAAAAATTTTTTTCGTGTAAGATTCATTATTTTTTTCGGTAAAAAAGCGCAATAACAAAAGAAAAACAAAATATTATACATTTTTCTGACAGCTGCGTATCTGGAAAATAAAATAAGGTATTAATCATGAAAATCGGTTAATAAATGTGGGTTTTATTCACAATTTACCGCAGGTACTCAATATCGATACAATTTGTGTAATACAGCCACACCTCGCATATCGCGGTAGGATTGTATCAGCTTAGCAGGTAGATAACGGAACTAAAGGGCAAGGGTATTTTGTATGGTTATTAGAATTAAAAATTATAATACAGTGTCTTTCATTTAGCTGCATTTCGCTTACCTGTATTTTTTGTCCAGCTGCACAAAACATTGTATAACAAAAACAAAATATTCTGCGTATGTGCACGAATTTTTCTACAAACTTGAATGTGCAACTAAATGAAAGACACTGTATTATTATTTTTAATAATAACCAGATGAAAAATCATTTATTGCATTTGTCAATTAAAAATAAAACAATTAATCCATATTACTTAGTTTTATTGACACAAAAAGGATAAACTCAAATAATACCTGCCTTTCAGGTAGGTAACTTGTGCATTATACATACATAAGTAGTTGGTATTTTAAAATGTTTTTGATTTTTTTAAGGTACATATTTCTTGCTGTTCGGTTCAAAAAAAAAAATTGTTTTTGAAAATTCCAGTCAAAAATTGTTTTTGTTTAATTTTAAAATAAATGTTATAAATGCTCTGTAATAAATTTAGCATAATGACACTGACTGTAATTATATGTTAAATAAAAAATACTCATTTATTGATAAAGAAAAATTTACAAGTCAAGGTTTACATGCTTAGTACAAGCACTACATAACTAAAAATAGTAGCTGAACCTAATAATCATCATCAGAGTCTTCTGATGAGTCGTTTACTATATAATCGTCATCATTTTGTGGCATTGTGCGACAACATGATGACGATTCCAATCTTGACTCTTCTATGCTAGGGCTTACAATTAACTTTAATACATCTGTACATATTTTTTCCGGCTTTTTTTTTTGGGAATCTCTCGAAGGCTATTGATCAAAGGATCAGATGTTATAATTAACATGCACAGTAAGTCTCTATTCGTGGCAACACGCGAGCACTTGCGGGTGTTATACTTCCTAAATCTGCGGCAATCTTTGTTCCGTGCTTCTTGAGCCTCTTCGGAAAGCTGCCCAATTGGAAGCAATGCCGCTTTGATGACTTCTGTGCTGTGAATTAATATTTTATGCACAGTAGCAGGCATACAGTACCACGAATAGAGACTAAGATAATGTTTTCTGGTTTCAAGACAAAATTTTTTGAATTCAACTAAGTTTATCTCGAATCCAGAAGACAATGTTCTCAAAATAACATCAAACTTTTTTATAATTGTAACATCCAACCCTGTGATCTGAGCACTCATCTCAGCATTGTTAAAAAAGCGACGGGCTGTATTTCCATCATTTGAAGAACCAAATCCTGGCTTTGGTTTATCTACAATGAGTCTCATCTCGTTCTTAAATTTCAATTTGATTTCCTCGGAACGAACCTTGATATCTGCTTTGTCTTCGTTGCTTCTAGCCTACCATTTCTTCATATTCAACTTGTAACTGATATGTAAAAGACATTCGAAGCAACGAATCCAAGCATGAAGTGTAGATAAACCAAAGCCAAAATGTTCTTGACTGCTGTTAAACATCGCGGGGTCATCGTTCATCGTCTTGGGGGTGGCGCCACTGATGAAACACTTTTGGGATGAACTAGTTTCCGTTAAGGCGTTACACACCTTTCCGTCTGTCATTGTCAGCAAAAGTTCGTGTTTTACAGAGATTTGAGAATCACCAAAGTTGATAAGTGTTGGACAACACAACAATCTATTTGTCTCCACTAACGTGAAGTCGTTCGTTTCTTTGGCAAATATAAATTTGATTGGGCGACAATACAAAGTTGATGAAGGCCGAGGATTTTGCCAAATAAATTTGGATCCACCATATAACTTAAGGGGAACTAAAGAAAATGCGAAAAGAAACTCGTCCGTATATTCAGTGTTCTCAAATCTCTGTTTGTATGTGCTGTGCCCAGAGCTTCCATCACATCCCCATTTACTAACAAGTGTAAACGATGAACTTGTTGGGAGCACACTGCTGATAACTTCATTCTGTGCTAATACTAGACGTTCCACTGTTTTATTTAATAAGGCTTGCAAATTTATTTCAGCACGAGTTTCTGTTATAGCAATGTGCTCCTCTGCAGGGTAACAGGCCTGTTTGGACTTTTTTAAACTAAAATATGAAGAAAACACATTATGCCCCGCCTTCATGGACCACTTCCTAGTTTGTTTGTAAGAATGCGTTGTTGACTTAGAATCTATATAGTAAGCTAAGGCTTCGTCACTACTTAATTGCCTAGGATTAACGGAACTGGTATTTTTAGACTTAATATTATCTGGGCTCTCACTAATGTCTCTAATCACATTGGCAATTTTCCTTTGCCCTGCTGAACGCACAGCAATTTCGGCAGCAGTCACCAATTCACTGACACTTCGGGATTCTACGAAATCCACGACGCGACGTTTCTTCGTCTTAAACGACGATTCCTCGAAATCTTTGCGAGGTCTTCCTGCAGGAGTCACATTCTCACTTGATGTTGAAGGTTGTGGCGCAAAAGAACTCGCATTAAACTGTATGTCTGCTTCATCCAACCAATTCTTATTTTTAATTAAAAAACGCTCCTTCGACTTACCTGAAGCCAACCATTTGGCACCAAACTTATTAGTTGGATATCTTCAACTTTATTTCTTTTTGGCTGCTTTCAGTAATGTCACCAAAGTGAAATTTTGAAGAAAGAAAGTCATATACACGCGAGTTTTTTTCATTCTTCGTGTGTTTCAACCACTCCTCAAAAAAGGCTACCCTTGAAATAGAGTAAACGTGTTCTGGAAAAAAAAAGAAAAAAAAACATGTTGTACTGAAGTGTGCTAAACAATATGTGTATTTTTACGAATAATAAAGTTATTTCTGTGTAATATCTAAAAACTAGCCCGGATAGAGGTGAATGTCTGTATATTCTGAACTTTCAAAGTTTTTTTTTAAAAAAAAAACACGCTAAAATATATAGGCTATTTAAAAAAAATACTAAAAATTCAAATTAATAGATTCTGATTAAAAAAATACATTAAAAAATAGTACTTACCCTCAGTATTAATATTCATCACAAAAACTTTCACAATATTACAATATGTCACTATAAGATGTGCACGAAAGTGTCGCTAAATTGCAACTGATTGATTGAAAGAGCTGCATTAAACTCATTACCTGACTTCTGACGCTTATGACTCGCCACTTGCAAATTTGATAAACAACCTTCTTCGGGGTTTGGTGGTGTTGTTTACGTTTTGCAAATAAGATTTCCTGGAAATCATAACATGAATTTTATCCACCTAGCATGTTCTACGCGACACACTGTGCGCCGGTCAGTTCCGGGTCTCCAATCAGACGAACAGCTCTTCTCTGAACAGAATCCAACAAATGCAGTGTGTGTTGGGAAGCACTATTCCATAGTTGGTCGAATTTGAGCTTTGTAAAGAATTAACAGTTGTGGAGTGGGCGCTGATACTCGCGACCAAGGTAGTAATTTTTTTAGTCGTGTATGATGTATATTTACGTGAAATTTTTAAAACGACCAAACAGGAATTTATTTATAAGCACTTTTGTCCATCCGCAATTTTTATAACTATATATTTCCACTAACTATTTTCTGTTAATTTTACTTCGAGCGACTTTAGGAGTGAGAAAGCATACTTGCCTTCTATCGGAATTCTTAGCAACGACACACAGATATAATTTGCTAAAATCACCGCTAGGCAGCGCAATTGACACGGGTTCTCTCAGTGCATAAAATAATCAACAGATATAAAAATTAAAGTCCCCAATTTCCGTTCTACAACAGTATTATTAGGTATTAAATTCGTCAAAAAACTACTACTAAAGATTTTAATGACCCTTGATGATTTTTTGACACTCCGACATATCTGCCGACCACCTTAGCGTCGAACTATTACGATTTCATTCAAACTTGATATATGGGCGTTTGTAATTATGAAAAAAAAAGCCGTTTTATAAACACTGTAAACAAAAGAGTGCCGGAAACATGTTTATAGCAACGAAAAGGTGGCGAAATTAACGATACCAATCAAAACAGGTACTAGAATCTGGCGGGATTAATTGTTTGCTTTGATTGGTATTGTTAATACCACAATTCTGGTTGCTATAAACATCTTGCCTACGCTTATTTGTTTACACTATTCTAAAATAACGTTTTTTTTTTTTTAATTACAAACGCCCATAGCGTCGTCCCAGTTTTTATTTACTTCTATGTTCCCCTACCCCTAAAAATAATGATAGCTCATTGGTAGGGTGAAAAATCTAATAACTTTTCAAAACCTTCTATTAGGAAATTTTATTATTCACCCTACAAAACTCATCATTTCTTTTTATGGAAAAATTCTAAATTATCATCTACACATGTGAACAACCACGTTGGTAGCCATTTTCTAATAATGAAAGAAAAAATAAGAATGTTTGCGTCCTAGGCTTTTTGATATATTCATATAAAGGTTAAATTTATCGAACAAATGAACACAAATTTTAAAATACAGTGAAGTCCGTTTATAACGAACTCCAAAAAAATCACTAAAAATGGTTCGTTACATCCGAAGTTGGTTACAAACAGTAACCAAAATCTAATATCATTTTTCACTACTTTTTTATTTAGATTAGGCGCTAATCTTAGAAAAATGAATAATAATAATTATTAAATTAAAAGAAAACGTTCAACAGAAAATAAAACAAGTCACACTAAAGTTATTATTATGTATGTTGGTACATATATAAGTATAAACGAAAACATTAAAATACGTTGTTTATGCAGTAAAATCAGTAATTTTCGTTTGTATAATTTTACTTGAAATAGAAATGGTGTTTATATAATCGTCAAGGTCACAAAAACTACTCCATTATGTTCAGGAACTTCACGAGATTCCAAAAAATTGCGAATTTCAGTCATTTTCTTAGTCATTTCTGAAATGGCTGGAACATAAATATTATCTCCTTCTCCAAGCTCGTCATTATCGCTTAAAATCTTTCCAGAAGTCACCGATGTCACAATTTGATCATCAGTTAATATTTCTCTCATTATTAGCACATATATATTCTTCAAAATTAAAGTGATTAAACATCTTTTTAATCTCGATTTCCACTGTACTTTGTTGAATGTCAGCATCGTAAATAAATTCTAGACAATCAGTAGGATCTTCTCGATATTTTTCAATCCATTGAGTCAACGGTAGCTCATCATCTGAGTCATATCTACAATCCTCCTTAAAAATCCGTCATGCTTAAAACAGTTTGCAATAATTTCTCTACTGACTCTTCGCCAAGCCATATGGATAAAGTTTATGGCGTCCAAGAGAGTCACAGAAAAAAATGTTACCTTTATCGATCGTCTCTAACATTTCCATAAGTGTAAAATCTTTCTATAATGACATTTTAAAGAATGTATCACACCTTGATCCATAGGCTGGAGCTTTGCACTCGTGTTTGGAGGCATAAAAACCAATTTTATTTGCTGTTGATCAACTTCAGAGTGTGTTGGACAGCTGTCAATCAAAAGCAATATTTTTCTGTTTATGAATTTTAATTCTTTTAATTCTTTGCCGGATTCGATCGGTTTGTTTTTAAAAATTTCTGATGTTATCCAGGCTTAACTGTTTGATTTGTACTTTACTGGTAAATGTTTATTTTTAAAACACCTGGGATTGGCGAACTTTCCTATCACCAACAATTTTCTTTTCTCTGTTCCACACATATTTGCAGTTACCAACACAGTAATCCTTACTTCTGATAATTTTCCACCAGCACAATTCTCTCCGATAAACTTTAGTGTCTTATTAGGCGTCATCTTCTAAAACAAACCCGTTTCATCCGCATTAAAAATGTCCACATATTCATAACTTTCTCGAATTTCCGGCCATACATTGACCAACCACTGATCAACAATAGTCATATCCAGTCCTGCAGTTTCTCCTACTATCTTATCCCCACTAATATTATGTCGCTTTTTAAATGGTTCAATCCAACCTCTAGAACAATTTAACTCGGTGTTCTCTATTTTCCTTCCCAATTCACTAACTTTCTCTTGTAAAGAATAGCCGGTAATGGGAACATGTTCATGTCGTTTTTGACTAAACAATTTAAGGAGTCCTTTATCGACTTGGTCATGTGTAGAGTTTCTTACTTTTTTACGACTAAAGTTTCTTTTATCATAGAATGATAAGATTTCTTGCTTCTTCTGCCATATGGTAGAAACCGTAGATTTAGTCAAATTCAACTGTTTGTAAACATCACTTTGTTTAACTCCATTTTCTATTTGCCTTGTGTGTCTTTTAAAGTAAACGCTATCCTGTGTGTCTTTTAAAGTAAACGCTTTACGTTACTGTGTACTCATTTTAAAATAAAACTTAAACATTCAATTGGCTACTTTGATCAAATATGTATAACACAACAAGTGAATTGAAAATAATACTGCTCAAATTAGCGACGCGGCGGAAACAAGTACAATAGGGGTTACCTGCGAGTTTCGGTAAATTCCCTAGATCAAATCGCGCGACATGGAGCGCAGGGAGTCGCAAGTTCGTTATAAACAGACACAAAACATCCACATTTGATTCGCTTTATCCGGAAGTTCGTTATAACCGATAAAAATTTGCATTGGTCTTATGGAAGTTTTTTCGTGCTTTATAAAATAGTTCGTTTTAACCGGAAATTCGCTATAAACGGGTTCCTTATAAGCAGACTTTACTGTAGTTTTTTATTTAACCAGTATAATCATAGGCAAATGAGAAAGCTGGAAGAGGCAGGACATCAATAGGACACCAAACTTATTTTTAGTGGTAACTAGCGTACCAGAAGCTGTCATCCAGACATTAAGTGTTCAAATTATTCCATATCAGTAAACGCCTACTGTACTATTATACTTGCAACGGTAATACAAGACCTAGAATCAATTATAGAGCGTCTTAAAATCACTAGCAAAAACTATGAACTGACAATTAATAAAGCGCGGCGGGACCATTGGAGGAGTAGGTAATGAAACCTACTATGAATCCGGTGGTCGGCGGTTCGATTCCGCCAGTCTGCTTGGGTGTTTGTGATGTCGCATGTATATAGATTACACAGGGCAACAAAAAAATATTTTTGTTTTGGTGCCTGGGATTTTAGAGCTGATTTTAACTATATTTGGGATGCTAAATCTATACATGCAATCCGTTTTTCTCTATCAGCTCTACTTTTTTAGATACATCAACTTATCTACCAATGTGGTTTTGATTCAGTATATTCATTTATGAGAGTTCTAAAATTATTATATATTCATTAATGTAGGTACAATGGTTTTATTGTCAGTCTGTAATTGAGTAAATTCCAGGTAAATCTATAAATAGTGGAACCATTGCCTATCAGGTACCTGAACTGACCCTTTTAATCACCTAACTCGGGTAAGTCTCGTCAGTTTGTGCGTTCTTACTAATGAGAGTAGATCGAATTCGGCGTGTTATTTTATGTTAAGAAAAGAGTGTTTTTGTGTTATTGAACAGAATTAAAATGAGTTCAGGTTCCAGTTCAAGAAGAAGTTGTGTAAATCAACCTGATGTGTTTTGCTATATATGCGGAGAATACATGTTTCAACAAAACAGACAAACTATTACTGACTTTGTAAAGCGAGCGTATCTTGGATACTTTGGAGTTAAGCTTGGTGATCGATCCCTTCCGAATAATAGGATTTGTCCAAGTCTGCAAAATATCCATTAGTGTCTGCAATCACCTCCTCGTTTGAATAAAATCTTTGTCCCGCCAGCCATTTCTTCAAATTGGGGAACAAATAGTAGTCCGAGGGAGCCAAGTCTGGAGAATAGGGGGGATGTGAAACGAGTTGGAATCCTATTTCCATTAATTTTGCGACCACAAACTGCTGAGGTGTGTGCTAGTGCGTTGTCGTGATGGAAAAGAACTTTCTTGTGGGCCAATCGCGGGCGTTTTTCTTGCAGTTCGGTTTTCAAACGGTCCAATAACGATGAAGAATATTCACCTGTAATAGTTTTACCCTTTTCCAGATAGTCGATGAGGATTATCCCTTGCGAATCCCAAAAGACAGTCGCCATAACCTTTCCGGCCGAAGGAACGGTCTTCGCCTTTTTTGGTGCAGATTCCCCCTTGGTAACCCATTGTTTAGATTGTTGTTTGGTCTCAGGAGTATAGTAATGTATCCATGTTTCATCCACAGTGACGAAACGACGCTTAAAGTCCTCCGGATTCTTCTGGAACAGCTGCAAACCATCCTTGCAACACTTCACACGATTCCGTTTTTGGTCAAGCGTGAGCAATCGCGGCACTCATCTTGCGGATAGCTTTCTCATGTCCAAATGTTTATGCAAAATATTATGTACCCGTTCAGTCGAGATGCTCACAGCACTAGCAATCTCACGCACCTTAACTCTTCTGTCATCCATCACCATATCATGGATTTGATCAATGATTTCTGGAGTCGTAACCTCCACAGGCCGTCCAGAACGTTCAGCGTTACTTGTGCCCATATGGCCAGTCCGAAAATTTTGAAACCACTTATAAACTGTTCTAATCGAAGGTGCAGAGTCACCATAATGTTTATCAAGCTTCTTTTTAGTCTCCTGAGGCGTTTTGCCTTTCATAAAGTAATGTTTAATCACCACACGAAATTCTTTTTCGTCCATTTCTTGAAAATCACTCGACTTCCTTGATTCACACGAATGCCAAACACAAAGAAATAGACCAATATGGCTGAAACTTGGTGTGCGTTCATTCAAGAGATGCTACTAACTAAACATGACCTCGATACGCGCCGGTGGTGCCATCTCTCGGACTTTGCACGGACTTTGCAAACCAGCCTCGTAAGCAGACTTTACTGTAGTTTTTTATTTAACCAGTATAATCATAGGCAAATGAGAAAGCTGGAAGAGGCAGGACATCAATAGGACACCAAACTTATTTTTAGTGGTAACTAAAACACAAAACGTGGGCCCCCGCATCTCGTATGTAAAACTTGTACAGAGCATTTACGGCAGTGGACTACCGGGAAAAGAAAATGTCTAAAATTCGGCGTACCAATGGTTTGGAGAGAACCAAAAAACCACTTCAATGATTGTTATTTCTGTTTAGTAAATACTAATCGAATCAATCGAAATAACCGCAGTAAGTGGACTTATCCCAATTTAGACTAGGCAATACGCCCTATCCCGCACTCAAATGAAATACCGATTCCAACATTTCATCAGCTACCACATATCTCTGATGACGAATATTTTCCCTCTGATCGCTCTTCTAATGCTAATAAAAGTTCTGATGCTAATGAAACTAACAGTGACTATGAGGGGACGTCATCAGTTCCTCAACGCTTCAATCAAAATGAATTAAATGATCTCACCAGGGATCTCAATTTATCGAAAAAAGCTTCTGAAGTACTGGCTTCTAGGTTGAACGACAAAAATTTACTGGAACAAGGAACCAAAATTACCTTTTACCGTACAAGAGAAAAAGATCTGCTACCATTCTTTTCTCAAGAAGACAATCTTGTATTTTGTCACGAAATTAGGGAACTCATGAAAGAAATGGGACTTTCTGAATATATTCCAGATGATTGGCGCCTATTTATTGACAGTTCAAAGCGAAGTTTAAAATGTGTCCTTCTACATAATGGGAATAAATATGGTTCAATACCACTAGCTCACTCAAACGAAACTGAAAGAAGAATATAATACCATAGCTTTGGTCTTGCAGAAGATAAAGTATTACGAACATCAATGGATGATTTGTGTAGACTTAAAATGGTAAACTTTCTTCTTGGGCAGCAAAGTGGTTACACGAAATATCCGTGTTTCTTGTGCCTCTGGGATAGTAGGGACAAAACACACCACTGGGTTAGAAAAGATTGGCCTCGGAGAGAAAACATGGACGTTGGGGAAAAGAATGTCATTAACGACGCTTTGGTTGAAAGAGAAAAAATCATACTTCCTCCGTTACATATAAAGTTGGGCTTAATGAAGCAATTTGTAAAGGCTCTTGATAAGAATAGGTCTTGTTTTGCATATATAAGGGTAAAAATGCATCAGTTGAGCACAGAAAAACTCAAAGCAGGGATATTTGACGGCCCACAAATAAGACAATTAATTAAGGATCCTGCCTTCATAAATTCAATGAATCAAGTTGAACGAGAAGCTTGGACATCATTTGTTGCAGTTGTAGAAAATCTTCTAGGCAAACATAAAGCTCAAAACTATGTTGAAATGGTTAACAAGATGCTTAATAGTTTCAAATCCTTAGGGTGCAATATGAGTATTAAAATACACTATTTACACAGCCACTTAGACCGTTTTTTGCCAGAAAATTTAGGAGACATGAGTGAGGAACAAGGTGAAAGATTTCACCAAGATATTAAAGTTATGGAGGACCGCTACCAAGGAAGATGGGACATGCACATGATGGCAGATTACTGCTGGAGTTTCAAAGGGACTGTTTAAAAAAACATTCAAGAATGTCGCGGAAAAGAAGCTTTCCAAGTGTTGAGTGACTATTTCATTTCTTCAATGTTTTTTTTTTGGTTTGTAAGTACGACATAATATTGTATTTTGTATAACTAAAATAAAAATTTCGTATCTACTTTTGTTTACTACACTTACGGAATTGAGTTACAATAATGTAACTTATATTTCTCTAAAATTGTATATCTTAAAAATTTGAGCTCCTAGGTACAAATGAATACGTTATTTGAATTCAGGACCTCGACACCAAAACAGCTGTTCCCCTGTGTTATATATTTAAAATCATCAAGCTGGCTATTTGGTAACCACCAGTACCATTAAAACACAAAAAAATTTAATAAAACGAAAACTAAAGTGATGATTAATAGTCGTACTGAAGATCTACCACACATACTTGAAATTGCTGATTTCACGGTTGTAGACCATTTTAACTATTTAGGCTCCCTCATAACTAATAATGGTGGCTGTGAAGCGGAAATAAGACGTTTGGCTATGGCTAGAAACTGGACGATTAAACTCACTAATATCTGGAAAGGTCCAGCTGTCATAAAAAACACAAAGGTAAGATTGCTGTCCAGCCTTATATTCCCCATAGCAACTTACGCAAAGACAGATCGATGTGTTTGAGATGTGGGCATATCGAAGAATCCTCAGAGTATTATATGCCAAACACCATACTAATGTATCTCTTCTTAAAGAGCTTAATATAAATAACCGTCTTTCAAATAGAATTAATAGACAAACCTGAAAGATTTTGGTGATATTACGAGGAAAGATGATGCCATGGAAAAGCTTGTAGTAACGGGGAAAGTGAAAGGTAGAAACGTACAAGATCAAGGGGAAGGTCTCCAACAAGATGGTGCGTCCAAGTAAGATCTCTTCTTGGTATGGGTATCCACGACCGTCTTTCAAATAGAATTAATAGACAAACCTGAAATATTTTGGTGATATTACGAGGAAAAATGATGCCATGGAAAAGCTTGTAGTGACGGGGAAAGTGAAAGGTAGAAACGTACAAGATCAAGGGGAAGGTCTCCAACAAGATGGTCCGTCCAAGTAAGATCTTTTCTTGGTATGGGTATCCACGAGTTAAGTCGGATCGCGCAGGATCGAAATTGGAGAATAATTGTTGAAGCAGCAACTGCCAATTATCACTGATACTCCTGTTGGGGTAAAAGGATTAAGAGAGAAATGCCTATGTTATAATAATATACAGAATAAATAGTGCTTTATCCGGGTGGCGCTACCTACCAAAATCTTTTTAAAGTTT
The DNA here is from genome assembly GCA_019049505.1 of Pachyrhynchus sulphureomaculatus. Lineage (NCBI taxonomy): Eukaryota > Metazoa > Arthropoda > Insecta > Coleoptera > Curculionidae > Pachyrhynchus > Pachyrhynchus sulphureomaculatus. The sequence continues at coordinate 141,136,299 of CM032454.1, read as the reverse complement.
CTCGTAATAATTTATTTTTATAAGGTTTCGACTTACTACATCTAAGCCATTGAAATATGGCCTTATTTTAAATGAACCAACCAGTATATTTTTATGAATCTCGATACACTTATTTAAAACAATCGTGAATCTTTTACTCTCATTAAAAAACTACTTCAAATACGTGTAAGCAATTAGAAAAAACTTCCTAAAATCCAAATCAATATCGATCATTATAATATGTATAATTTGTAAGAAAAATAGCGACTGGCACATTGTTTCATTCACACCCGCATGGTAATTTGCCAAAACTTCGTGTCAATAAATATTAAGTGAAAACTGTTTGGGTTCCCGTGAGTTAACGTCATAACTTAATTAGAGCTGAAATTTCATTTAAAATTGTTACGAATTTGTTTATACAAACAAATTAGTCTATCAAGTCTTCAAATTAATTTATCCACACGTCATATTGGGATTTTTTCTAACTCGAGATAAAGGGTGATTCATTAGTCTTGAAACTAATTTTAGGCGTTTGGGTAAATGCTGAACAACTGATAGATAGCAATGTTTACGCCGAAGGTGTAACGGCACCTCTACTCGGATTTCAGAATCTGCACATTTGATTATTCGCATGGGAAATGTCATACAAGCTGGATTTACAAAAATGCATTGTTTGGACAACTGTGCACAAAACCAATTGTCGAAGCGTTTGAAGATAAGCCAATATCTCGTGCCACCATATTTCGTGTTTTGCGTAATTGCCGTGAAGGCAAAGAACCAGAAAATTTTTAAAAAAATTTGGTCGTCCACCTGTTTTTAGCAGAGGAACAACGAAAAATCTTCTGCCAAGTGCAAAAGACAAAGTTAGGCAGTCGCAAAGAAAATTGTCGAGAAAATACGGTGTTTCGCAATCAACTGTGCATCGAATTTTGAAGACAAATAATGTGCAAGTTCGAAAACGTAAAAAAGCACCGAAATAAACCGCAAGACAGCTCGAATAAATGCCAAAATGTTGCCGTGCACTTCGTGTTAAGCATTTCACGCATGGGAAATTCATCGATGATGAATGATGAAAAGTACTTCACAATTTCGAATAGTTCTCTCAGTGGAAATGATTCCTTCTACTACACTGACGATTATTAAGCAGCACCAGACGACGTCAAATACGCCGGCAAAATATAATTTGAACCAAAAGTGTTGATCGAAAGGTATTTCAGCTCTTTATTTCCAACCAAGCAGTGCTGTTGCAGTCAATTCTGATGTGTATGTCAATAAATGCTTGACTAAACTTAAGCAGTTTATTAAAGAAAATTATGCGCGTAACAAAATAATATTTGGCTAGACCTTGCACGTTGTCATTTTGCAAAAAAAAAACATAAGAATGAATCAAAAGTCAAAAAAATCGAATTTGTACCGCAAAATGACAATTCACCAAATGTTCCACATGCACGACCAATTCGAAGATTTTGTGCAATACTTTCACGTAAAGTTTATGAAAATGGTTGGGAAGCACAAAACCAGAGGCACCTGAATAGTAAAATAAAGAGGAAGTTGAAATAAATCGACGTTTTGGTCGTCCAACGCAATTGCATGTGAAATATTTTTCCTGGTTTCACTTATACACGCGCCTGAAATTAGTCTCAAGACTAATGAATCATCCCTTATTTTTTAGAGAGATTGTATATCTCACTAAAGTAATTAATTTTAATCTCTATCTATCTAAGACGTTTGAATCTATTTCTGAGTATAGCCCTCTCTCATGTCAAAACTACCGGCTTTTGTTTTGGGTTTCTCGCATCTATGATAGGCCGGCCGTCATCTTAATATCATCCGTCCATCTCATCTGTGGCCACCTTCCGCCACGCTTTCCCTCATACAGTCTCCGTCCGTCCGTACATCACGCCACATGCCCAAAAAAACTCCACTTTAAGTCGGCTATTTCTCCAGCGACATCTTTCAATTTTGTGATGTTCCGTATCAAGTCTATTGGTTTTCCGATCTCTTAGAGATATGTTAAGCAATTGTCGTTCCATTACTCTCTGAGTGATACGCAGGTTTTCAATGTTCAGCCTTGTAAGTATCCAGGTCTGAGCCCCATACGTGAGCACCAGCAGTACACACTGGTCAAACACCCCGGGTCTAAGTCTAATGAGAATTTTCTTGCTTTTCGTACCTTGGATAGCTTTCCGAACACTGCCCAGCCTAGTCTTATTCTTCTTAATATTTCGGCGGTCTGGTTTTCGTTGCTTAACTTAATTTCATGGTCCAGATATACATAACTTTTGATATTCTCTATATCTTGATTGGAGATTTTTACTTGGGGGTTGGTGTCACATATTACATTTGTTTTTTGGAGATTCATTTTAAATCCGACTTTGGTCGATTCTCTTTCTAGGCTTTCCAGCATTTCTTTAAGCTCGTTTCCACTCTCTGTTATTATTAGATTATAATTTTAATAAATATTATTATTCAAATTCATATCATTATTATTTTTGGTTTGTTACCTTTTATATTTTTAGTGTTCAGTACGGAGCACTTATGGGATCCCTTTGGTGTCCATCCATCTGTCTGTCTGTCACAACCGATTTTCTCCAAAATTAGTTGACACAGAAAGTTGAAATTTGGCACAAATATAGGAATTGATGGCCCAATCAGAGCCGTGTAGTTTTGAAAAATAAATTTTGTCTTAAGTGGTTAATTTTGGGGGGTGAAATTGGAAGTGAAAAAAATAATTTTCAAGTGTCAAATGAAAGCTTGTAAAAAAACACTAGTTCCAAAATTAATATGATATAATACTGCGCAAACTTTTCTCTGGATTATTACAAAAAAAAAACGCCAAAATTCGCTGTCCCTCCCACCCTATCTTTCTCTAATCAGAAAACTTCGAGAAAAAATTCTGGAATATTTTTCATTATGTGTAGATTGAATGAAAATTATCACGAGTACAGTACCTTTGATAATAAATTATCTGGTATATAAAAAAAACAATTTTTTTGAAGGGCATCGAGGAGGACTAACCAAATGATTTAAAAAAAAATTCTGGAATATTCTCCATAAGGTAGAGTGAATGAAAATTAGTACAAGTGCAATCATTACCTTTGATAACACTGGTCAACAAAAAAAAGAAAGTTGCTTGTTTCCTGTGATTTTTTTTTTTGTTTCTATCTCAAATTGACGCGTATTTTTTAAATATGGCAACAATTTTTCTCTAACAGCTTTTGTTTTTGAGTTATAGCTAAATACCCTCATTTACTATTTTTACTTAGTTTTTTTCGTTTTTTATTGGACACTAAAATATATTTTGTTGTTGTTTTAGATATGGCTTCATCAAGAAGATGTTGTGTGCTTAATCCCGATTGTTTTTGCTATATTTGTGGTGAATATATATTTGCAAAATATCGAAAACCTATATCTGACTTTGTGAAAACTGCGTATCATCAATACTTTAAAATAAAATTCTGTAATCAGGACAAGCCATGGGTTCCTCATATTGTATGCCAGAAATGTGTGGTATGTCTACGGTTATGGTCCAGTGGAAAAAGAGATGCAATAATGTTCGTAACATCCATGATTTGGCGAGAACCTCGAAACCAACATGACGATTGCTACTTCTGCGTTGTGAAAATAAACGGAATTAACCCTGGAAATCGAAGTAAGTGGTCATATCCTAACTTATCTTCTGCTCAACGACCTCAATTAAAATCACAAGAGGTACAACCCAGCACATCTAAATCTTCTGATGATCCAAATCTCTGTGAACCCGAACGAAATACATCAAGTGAAGACTCTTCAGACTACAAATGTAGCCTTTCAGAACCTCAACCATTTAATCAGAAAGAACTAAATGACTTAGTAAGAGATCTGAACTTACCAAAAGAAGCTTCTGAAATTTTAGCATCTCGTTTAAAAGAAAAAAAATTGCTTACTCCAGAAACCAACATTACATTTTATCGTACCCGAGAAAAAAATCTGTTACCCTATTTTTCTCAAGAGAAGGATTTAGTTTTTTGTAACGATGTTGGTGGTATTCTGCAGCAGATGGGATTAAAACAGTACCAACCTAGTGATTGGCGTCTTTTCATAGACAGCAGCAAAAAAGTTTAAAGTGTGTTTTGCTTCATAACGTTAACAAGTACGGATCTATACCTATTGCACATTCGACGACTTTAAAAGAAGAATACGTAAATGTTTCTAAGGTTATGGAAAAAATTAAGTATCAAGACCACAAATGGGTCATTTGTGTTGATCTGAAAATGGTTAACTTTCTTTTAGATCAACAAGGGGGGTACACAAAGTTCCCTTGTTTCATGTGTCTCTGAGATAGTCGTGACGAACAACACCATTGATCACAAAAAATTTGGCCAGTGCGGGAAGAGCTAAAAGTTGGTACAAAAAATGTTATAAACGTGCCTTTAGTTAGCCGAGACCGCATCATACTTCCACCACTTCATATTAAACTCGGCATAATTAAACAATTGGTGAAGGCGCTTGGCAAAAGTGGCGAATGTTTTTTTAATTTTCTTTCACGCAAGTTTCCAGGATTAAGTTCAGAAAAATTGAAAGCTGGTATTTTTGATGGGCCACAGATTAGGCAACTCGTGAAAGATCCTAATTTTGTCAAATCAATGACTGAAGTCGAATCCAAAGCTTGGAATTCATTTGTTTTGGTTATGAGTAGCTTCCTAGGCAAAAAGAAATCTGACGACCATGTCGAGCTTGTGGGGTGCATGCTATCGAACTTGCAAGAGTTAGGGTGCAACATGAGCATAAAAATCCACTTCCTGCACTCGCATTTAGACCGATTTCCACAAAAATCTGGGTGATTTTAGTGAGGAGCAGGGTGAAAGATTTCATCAGGATCTTCGGACAATGGAAGAGCGTTATCAGGGGCGGTGGGACTCATATATGATGGCAGACTACTGCTGGAGTTTGCAACGAAATCTACCTAAAGTCGTTCATTCAAGGAAATCTTATAAAAGATCATTTGGTAGTGTTCAATAGAAATTTTGTTAACATAATGTATTATTTTTTTGTATTTTTTTGGCAAAATAATAAAAACTGTATATTTCAAAAGGTAGAGCTGTTAGCAATCTCCCAGTATTTTTTTCATAGTCAGGGCCATAGAAATACCCAATAACTGAAAAAAAAAAATAAAGGAAACAAGACTTGTGTTGACCAGTGTAATTTATCTGGTATACAGTGTGTCCCAAAAAGTTTTATACAAATGGAGAAAAAATTTATTTTACATATTAAAAAAAATATATTCTTGATAAAAAGTTCAACATCACATGGAAATCCATAATCAAGCATCAACAGTTTAAAATATTTGGTGGCATACAGGGAAAATAAAAAATAATGATTTATAATGAAGAGTAAAGTGTGTTTAAATTTAAATACAGACAAATATTAATTGAAAAGATTTGCGGCCTTCCTAGTTAAAAATTCAAAAAAACTCCAGTAAAATACGCCAGTAATTGCTGGATTATTTATTGAATAAAAGAAAAAGAAATCACTATAAATTTTAGGCTGAAAATAAATGAACATATCTTTAACATATTTTTTAGTTCCTATTAACATTTTTAATTAATATTTTGCTCTGTATTTAAATTTAAACACACTTTACTCTTCGTTATAAATCATTATTGCGTGAGATTGCTAGTGCTGTGGGCATCTCGACTGAACGGGTACATAATATTTTGCATAAACATTTGGACATGAGAAAGCTATCCGCAAGATGGGTGCCGCGATTGCTCACGCTTGACCAAAAACGGAATCGTGTGAAGTGTTGCAAGGATGGTTTGCAGCTGTTCCAGAAGAATCCGGAGGACTTTAAGCGTCGTTTCGTCACTGTGGATGAAACATGGATACATTTCTATACTCCTGAGACCAAACAACAATCTAAACAATGGGTTACCAAGGGGGAATCTGCACCAAAAAAGGCGAAGACCGTTCCTTCGGCCGGAAAGGTTATGGCGACTGTCTTTTGGGATTCGCAAGGGATAATCCTCACCGACTATCTGGAAAAGGGTAAAACTATTACAGGTGAATATTATTCATCGTTATTGGACCGTTTAAAAAACCGAGCTGCAAGAAAAACGCCCGCGATTGGCCCACAAGAAAGTCCTTTTCCATCACGACAACGCACCAGCACACACCTCAGCAGTTGTGGTCGCAAAATTAATGGAAATAGGATTCCAAACTCGTTTCACATCCCCCCTATTCTCCAGACTTGGCTCCCTCGAACTACTATTTATTCCCCAATTTGAAGAAATGGCTGGCGGGACAAAGATTTTATTCAAACGAGGAGGTGATTGCAGACACTAATGGATATTTTGCAGACTTGGACAAATCCTATTATTCGGAAGGGATCAACAAACTAGAACATCGTTGGACGAAGTGTATAAGCCTAAAAGGAGACTATGTCGAAAAATAAAAAGGTTTACCCCAAACACATAAGTAGTTTTTATTTTTGCGCGGACTTTTCAAACCAGCCTCGTACTTCCCTTTATATAAAGAAACCGTAACACATATGCCCAGCAAGCCAGAACATAAAGTGGAATTTAACAAACAAGTGTTTTATTTACTGTATACTTCCCAATTATGGAGTTCCGCCAAATAAAGGTAGAAACCAATTCAAATATTCAGTTGTTAATATCTATCTTTATCTTTCTTTACTATCTTCTGTATTAGCAAATACATGGACTTCATTCGATTGGAGTTTTAAGGATATTGTGAAACAGTCAGTCAGTTTTCAGGGCATATTAGATCTGTAATCGTGTTTTAATGTTCGTTCATAATAACTTGTAACTACAAGTGAGCCATACTTAAAATAAATATCGACAAGACTTGCACCTTTTTGAGACAGGTCTCAGGTATAAATAATGTCCCAATTTAAAAAATACGGTGTATATATTACACAATATTCTTACCATAAGAATCCACATCCATCGTCGCTCCATGGTCTATGAGTAACTTTAAAATTTCTAAACTACCACTTTCCGCACAGTCATGTAAAGCTGTATTTCCTTTAACACTTTTCCTATTAACACTGGCTTTAAGACTTAATAAATACCTAGCTATTTTGATATGTCCTTTATAGCACGCTATCATTAAACACGTATGTCCATGTTTATTGGCTACCTGAAAGAAAAAAGTAGTTTTTTATTAGATTTATATCGAAGAAGAGTAACAGTGGGTATTTTAAAGTAACCAATATATATATGTACAGGGATATTTTGTTAAGTGTCTCACCTAATTCATTTTTAGTGTTCCGTACGGAACACTTATAAGATCACTTCGGTGTCTGTCTGCCTGTCAGTCTGTCACACCCGATTTTCTCCCGAAACTATTTGACATAGAAAGTTGAAATTTGGTAATAATATAGGAATTGATGGCCTCATCAGAGCCATGTAGTTTTGAGAGTTAAATTTTGACTTAAGAGGTTAGTTTTGGGGGGTGAAATCGGAAGTGAAAAAAAAAATTTTTTAGTTGGTCATCGAGTGTGGTGTCAAATGAAAGCTTGTGAAAACACGAGTAAAATATATATATATATATATATATATATATATATATATATATATATATATATATATATATATATATAATGTAATACTTGCGCGCACTTTTCTTTGTATTATTTTTAAAAAATCGCGAAAAATCGCTGTCCCCCGCCTTATCTCGAAAAGTACCTATCAAAAAATGTTGAAAAAATTCTGAAAAATTCTCCACAGGGTGTAGATTGAACGAAAATTATCACGAGTGCATTACCTTTAATAATTTTTTCTGGTATTAAAAAAAAAAAAATAAAAATTTCAAGGTCATCAGATTTCAGTAAAGATTGGAAACAAACTTTGTTAAAAACTCATTTGGGGTGTGTTTTGTGAAGTCACTGATCATTTTATACCTCTGTAGCAATTTTTTTTTATTTTAAAAGCAATCAACGTACGGAACACTAATTGCGCAAGTTCAACTTGCACTTGACCGGTTACTAACCTTATGAGGGAGCCAAATATGATAACTCAATCATTTGCGATTCGAAGATGATATTGTGCTTATATTTAACAATAATGAAGAATTGGAAGAAATGCTGAACGAAGCTTAACAACAGATCCAGAGATATTGGACTGAAGATAAACATCACCAACACCATGTTCGTGGCAAATGACGATTGGGATAAAGAAGCAGTACTGAACATTGAAAACGCGAAAATCACAGGAACGACAAAAAGTAGTAATATCCAAAGAAAAATTGAAAGCGGATTTATTAAGGAGAATATTAGTGGCTTGGTCGGCGTTCGGCAGATTGCGGAACATCTTCCTTTCCAATGTCCAAAATACACTAAAACCGAACACATTTGATCAACGCGCCATACGGAACGGAAACGTGGGCTTTGAATCAAGAAATTATAAATCGCCTACAAGTAACTCAACGAGCGACGGAAAGGAGGATGTTGGGAATATCGTTGAGGTATAGGCTGGCTAATGAAGACATTCGAGGAAGGTCCACGATAACTGATGTAGCTGAGAGGGTAAGCAGATTGAAATGGAGTTGGGTGGGTCATATCGCAAGAGTCTCTGATAATCGAAGGACCCATAAAGTAATCAACTGGAAGCCCTGGAATGAGAAAAGTAGAGGACGCCCGCAACCCGATGGTCCGACGAAATCAAAAGACTAGTGGGATACAACTGGTTAAACAAGGCTCAAAACCGAAGAAGATGGACGTACTTAGGGGAGGCTTATGTCCAACAATGGACTACATAGCTGATGATGGTGATGAAATATGATAACAAAAAATTTGTCACTTGTCAAATTTGACTACAAAGTCAACTTTAATTTTTTAAAAAATAGCACCCTTAACATATAAGCACACCATTAAATAGAATTTTTCAGACAGTTTACAAAAATATATAACACTTGGTATTTATTTTCAGTCGTTACCGATATACAGGGCATTCAAATTACTGAACTGAATTTTAACTTTTAAGCGCTGCCTGATTCACTATTTTCCTATCTGGGGTTAAAAAAAATCTTTTACCAATAAACTTTGTTGTTTTTGGGAAAGCCAAATATGGTAACACAAAACTTGTCACTTGTCAAATTTGATACCTTACAAAGCCAACTATAATTTTTTTTAAATGACACCCTCGACATATGAGTATACCCTTAAACACTAATTGATTGTTATTGGTGTTATTTGTAATAAAAGAGTATAATTTCAATTTTAGTGTATTTTCTTAGTTCCTTGTGTACATAAGTAGAAAAAAAAAACAGGCCCTGCCATAATAGCGATAAGCTTTCTTGTAACTTCGTTAATAAGGGAAATCGTCATCCTTAATAAAGGAATTCTTACTTTGTTCCAATACTGCGCAATCTTCAAACGCTGGGTTCCAATTACATACTATTGTTATCTTTTAAATTACAGCAAACATTGTAGTAAACAGAGGAACAATTCCATCATTTTACGACAGCGTATGCTTCAAGTAACGATAACAACGGAGTCGTTATATTTAACTTCTTCCCTTTAACTCTGGGAGATCCTTAAGATAAAGATAACGACAAAGCCAAAATAAGCGTTGCAAAATCTCTCTAATACATTTTTGTTGAAATAGTTACTGAATAGCATATTGTTTTTCATGAGAATAACAGATAACAGGGTATTTCACCTTTATTAAACAAATAAAACAAATATGTAAATTAAACTCATCATAATTATATCTAAAAAAATCCCCAAAATATTCCTTTACAAGATATATATCTCTACCCCAGAGGTAAAGTGTCGTAACTGCATGTGTGTAACTTTACAGGAATGAATTTTCAAAATTGTTATTACACTACTGTTTCTTATATGATGTAAACCAATGGTCATTTCTAGATAAGATTGAAGATTTCTATATTCAATGTTTTCACCTTTCTCGGTTTATGCAATGAAATCACAAATTTTTAGTTATGATACTGTACCTCTGAGCTACAAATATAGATATATACATACATACATACATACATACATACATACATACATACATACATACATATATATATATATATATATATATATATATATATATATATATATATATATATATATACATATATATATATATATATATATATATATATATATATATATATATATATATATATATAGAAATGGACGCAAACGACTTTTATTTCCAACAGGATGGCGCACCGCCCCATATTTCCGGCCCAAACATGACTTTATTGCGCGCCGGTCCGGTGAGCCATTAATTTCACGAAATGGCCCTACCGCTTGGTGACCGAGATCGTACGATTTAACGCCTTTGGAGTATTTTCTTTGAAGTCAGCAACTCTTGATGCCCTTGAAGCCAACATTCGTCGTGCCATAGTCGGCGTAAGGCCGGAAATGCTGGCCGGAGTCATGGAAAATTGTTAGACGAACGAATTGAAACCCGAAATTTTAATGTATTACATTCCACCATCCGTGAAAACCTCTATTGTAACATATATATATTATATATATATATATATATATATATATATATATATATATATATATATATATATATATATAAATTTTTAAGATGAAAGATTTACTGAACTTATGCTCTAAAAAATAGAGGACTCGAAAATAAAAAAAATATTTATACTTGAAACTTTAGCCAATGTTGAATCTCAGTAGCAAAAAAGAAATACCAATTCAGAATTTGATACGTTTATCAAAATTATAGGAACAATTTTAAAAAACCCCTAATAGATCTACTAAGCTATGAAAATATTACATAAAATTCACTTTCAAAATCTTAAATGACTGTTCATCTCTTGTAATTTGTGTGGGAATATACAGAATCTCTGCAATTGGAATTTATGCTACCTCTTAACAACATCGTGTCCAAAATAAGATTATATGCCCATTGAATGTACATGCATTCTATAGTCTCATCAGACTAGTGGTTTTACTTATGTCTTTATCTCAAAAAACAATCACTTTAGACAATTCTATACATGTCATATGTGTCTGTGACATTAAAGTTAATTTGGTAGTGAACTCCCCTATCGTAGTTAAAAGTTTCTATCCATCTAACCTTCAACCCCCTAATATTATTAACTTCTTACCTCAACATCAGCTCCATGTTGAACTAAATATTTAACTATTTCTAAGTGACCGTCGAAACAGGCTGCCCTTAATGGCGTCGAGTTTGTTCTAGTTGTTGTGTTCACTTTGGCGCCGTGACTTATTAAAAGTTTTACTATGTCTAAGTGTCCCGCCGCTGCTGCACACCATAATGGGGGAGCTCCCTCTATCGTTTCTCCATCAAACATAACTAAAATCAAAAAGAAAGACACTTAAATAAAATATTACACATGAATGGCCTGAGTTGGGTATGAATTAATATTTGGTATATACTTGAATATTTCTGAAAACCTAAAATTTAGGTATCTGTGGTCCTTGCAAGGTATTGTATGTACTAGCCGATGCCGCGATGATGCAAATATTAGTTCTGGACTATCTTTGATTTAGCGCAACACCACCAGAGGATATAGTATTGCTGCCCCAACAATTAATTACTTAATTATTTTGAGTAGAGTATTATAGTTGAAGTAGAAACTTTTTGTACTTCGTGACTGGTCACATTCAAAGTGGTCATACTTCACGCGAATGCACCGGCCGCACTGTTTTTTTCCACTGGTCGAACATTTTTTGGAAGGTCGATTCTGTCACTGCCTTCCGCGCCGCCTGAGATTCGAGTTTTATTTCCTCCGGGTACCCTTTAAGTTCATCTTTATAAAGGAGAACAGCCCGAAGTCGAAGGATGCCAAATCAGGTGAATAACTGAACTCGAGGATGACAGTCACGGAATTCTTCGCTAAAAACTGTTGTGAACAAAACGAAATGTGGGCCGGTACATTTGTAGTGATGCAGGAGGAAACTTTTCTAGCTCCTTCGCAGTTTTCTTACCAATAAAAAGTTTGTCAGAGATGCTTAGAATTGTCTGACGGTGGTTAGTTTGGAATTTTTTGGAACGCACCACGTATATTTAAGAAATTCAATTACTGCAAGAATAAACCCTAATAAACTATTTTTTTTAAGTTAATTCAGCTAATGTAATTCGCGCAATCCCGAAGAAGATTTTAACACTTCTTTTGGTAAAATTGATACAGTTTAGGTTCTACGAGGTGACGTAAAAACCGATTAAAAAACGGTTTGTGCAACACTGTGGCCGCCGTATAAATTGTGTTTGATTAATAGCGGACATTTTTTTTCGATGGCGCAACAACCCGGCAAATGGAGATATTTAGTATGTTAAATAGCCGAGTAATGATATCACCTGTTTGTGGGTCGAAGAATTTTTGCAATTTTAACATTACCGATTTCGTAATTGAACTGACGCAATACAATAATGTGAATCTTATCTAACTTCATTTTATTAAAACTAAGGCAGTCGAAAGCTAAACAACTAACGACTCAATCTGACATTTCTCAACAAAAATTTTGACAATACATAATACTAGATTTCACTATACTCGTAAGCTCATCCTCATCTAAGTATAGCAGAATTTTTTCCAAAAAAATGTCAACTATGTGTTCCTGTGTGCTCGGAGTCCAAGGAATATACCCGTTGTAATATATATATATATATATATATATATATATATATATATATATATATATATATATATATATATATATATATATATAATAACACATAGGCTGAAAAAGTTTTTGGTCAGACACGTAGATGTCGCCCTTTTTAAAAGTCCATATGATTTTTAGGAAGTACCAATCTTCAAACGATACGTGTCAAAATTTCATTACATTTTACAAGTTACAGTGGTTTTAGTGACGCTACTTATGATTTCAAAACAATAGGAAAAATCGAATTTCGTGTGTTGATTTAACACTACTTTTTTGATGGGAAAAATGCCGTTCAAGCCAAGCAATGGCTTGATAAGTGTTACAGGGACTCTGCGCCTTGAAAATCACTCATTATTTACTGGTATGCTGAATTTAAATCCGGTCGTACAGACACAAATGATGCTGAACCCTCTGAACTCCCAAATAAGGGGGTTACACCGGAAAACATCATTTTTTATCCACAAAATTATGCGTGAGACAGCTGACACCCTAAAGATATCAAAAGAACATGTTGGTCATATTTTGTATGAACATTTAAGTATGAGAAAGCTCTGTTCGAAATGGGTACCGCGTTTGCTCACAGTAGACTAAAAACAACGTGTTGATGATTCTGAGCGCTGTTTGGACCTGTTTAAGTGCAATAAAAAAGATTTTTTTCATGTGATATGTGACAATGGATAAAACATGGATCCATCACTACACACCGGAATCAAATTAGCAGTCAGCTGAGTGGACAGCAGCCGCTGAAACCGCTCGAAGCCACCACAGACACAACAGTCGGCTGGGAAACTTTTGGCCTCTGTATTCTGGGATGCGCATGGAATAATTTTCATCGACTATGCTCAGAAGGGAAAAACCATCAATAGCGAATATTATATAAAATTATTGGTGGTAGGATTGAAGGCAGAAATCGCAAAGAAACGGCAAATAAACAAGAAAAAAGTGTTTTTTCAAGACAATGCACCGTGTCACAAGTCAATGGTTACGATGGTAAAATTGCATGAACTGAAGTTTGAATTGCTTCCTCATCCACCGTATTCTTCAGATTTGGCGCCCTGTAACTATTATCTATTCGCAGACCTCAAAAAATTTGGCACCAATGAAGAAGTTAACGCCGAAACTGAGGCCTATTTTGAAAGCAAAGACAAATCCTTCTACAAAAAAGGTATAGAAAAGTGTTGGACTGACTGTATCGCTCTTGAAGGAGACTATGTTAATAAATACAGTCGAATTTTGCAAAAAAAAAATGTGTTTTAAGTAGCTAGCCCGATAATCTACGTTCTTCTTATACTTTTTATAGATCTGATGATCTGTTAATTCCGAGGGTGTGGGACTTCTTGAGAGGTAGATTGCTGCTGGTTTTCCTTCCAGAGCGATCCTTGGTAGTCTGTACTGCTTCATTCTTTTTACATAGTTACACCACAGTCTTCTTCTTTGTCTACCCCATCTTACCACGTCTTGCACGCCACAACGTTCCCTGATGACAGTGTTTCGTGTCCTATCCCTCCTTGTTTTACCAACTATTGCTCTTAGGGTTTTCATTTCGGCGGTACGTAGCGTACTTTTTGTTTTATTGGTATCTTCTCGTGATTCTATACCGTAAGTTAATATGATGCAAATATTGTATAGCCTTGTTATCTGTTCGCATATTCAAAAATATAACATGTATGATTTAATGCTCTCGCCAACTTCTCTCCATATTATTTTAAAAAATGGCCAAAAATCGCTGTCCCCCTTCCATATCTCGATAAGTACTGATCAAGAAATTTTGAAAAAATCCTGTAATATTCTCCATAAAACATAGATTCAGCGAAAATCATCAAGAAGGCATTTCGTTTGATAGTTTATCTAATATAAAAAATATTGGTCTTGACAGTATGGTGGAGTTCTTTTTCCACGTGTTTCCACGACTGGAAACTGGAAATTCGGAATGAGTTCTGAAGAAATTTGAGAACTTTTCCACATCCCCTTCATAAAATGTAGATAGTTTTAACCAAAAAAACGGGTTTCAACAGGCACGGCAGAGATCAAAATCTTCAAACTCATCTGTACTAGACATGGGTAAAATTTTCTCAGATAAATTTTATTTTGATAAGTTAGTTATCACGTAGCCCTGATCTAATGGATTATTTTGTGCAGATATCTCAAAACTAAAATTTTAAGTTATCTCTACATCTCTTGAGCCGCCTGAGATAATGGCTGAGTTATTAATTAATCCTTTAAGGTATCTAATTGGGCCGTATTAGCTTGATAGGTCCACACCAAGGTATTCTTCTGTTCTATCGGTTTATCTTCCTCTACGATTTTGCACCTGATGGGGCCTTTGGCAACAGTGATGCTTTTGGTCTTTTCAGTAGATATTCTCATATTAAGCTATTGACAGGCATATAAATACATACACTATGACATGATATTACGATTTATCTCTTACGTATTATTTAAGTTAATTTCAATCAATTTGTCCGGAAAAATATGTTTTGAAATTTATCATGACGCATCAAGGGGTACGAAACAGAAACATAGCGTATCATTGGACATTGTAGGTCAATCAATAAAAAAGGAGAAAATGATTCAAGAGTAAATACTTGTAATTCTGTTACCTTCTAATTCAATATAATGCCCATTTAAAAACATATAAAATACTTGTATTACATTGGAAGTAAAAGTATGGTAAAATTGTTTTAATATACAGTACTTTATAGATGACTGAAAAAACACTCAAAAAGTCAATGTCAGGGTCAGTCATATCTTGTTTGGCTTTATATGCTTTCAAGGCTGAACTATTTAATAATATATGATCTACTAAAATTGCAAAGTAATGGTTGCGTTAGCTTAAACGGTAGACAGCCAAAAAAAATGTCAGTTCCCCGCCATATTTAATAACATTATAATTCTTCAGAACAGCAGTCGGGGCATTTAAATTTCAAACAAAAGGAATGAAATTTTAATGATATATAGTCTACAATAAAAAAAAACATAAACCTTTTGGTTCTTATTTAATGATAGTAGGGTTCTTCAGCTTAGCAGATGTTTATGTCGCTTTTTGAAAAACACAGCTCTTTCTAGAATTCAAACAAAAAATACTTAAAAAATTTCTGCAAATAAAAATAACTAAAAAATCGGGCAAAATTTTGTATTAATGTTAATTTGAATTTAAGCACAGCTAAATGCAAACATTGATTGTTTTTATGGAGAGTTCAATAACAAAGGACACATTGAGAATGCTTTAAAGGTGGACCTAGATGGCACAAGAATGTATAACACTTGAGCAAGTGTCCGTCTAGTGTCACATTCTGGCTAAGCAGTCCAAGAGATAGCCTTAGTAGTGGACTATTAGAAAATATATTTCTTTTCATTTCATTCAATAATGATATATAGAATCTTTTTGAGGCAGAAAATCTTTATATTCCATAAATGATTTTAGACCTCGAAAGAGGACTGTCAGAAGAATGTCTGAGACTGGTTAACGTGATCGTTGACAATTGCACTTCATAAAGCTGGGAATCATGGCACTACTTACTGCATATAGGTTTTTCCTTTTATTGAAATCTATGACAATGCAAATAAATACACTACTTACTCAGAAATCAACAATTCTAGTATACAGTTTCCAAGCAACTTGATACTTACACTTTATTGTCTGGTCAAATAAAATTAAAAATTTATGTAACAAGCTACCATATAAAGTTAGAAATTCAAAATTACAATTTAACATTTACAATAAAGAACTGTTTTGATTCTGTTTATTTTACCAGTTAACAAGTTGATCTTGAAAAGTAACTGAATTGGCTGTAGAGACCTGGTCTTAGGTTGGCGTTTCCTGTGTGAATTCCTCTTACCTTCTTTTTCTTATCATGGGTAATTTGGTTTGTTGTGTCTTTTATATATATATATATATATATATATATATATATATATATATATATATATATATATATATATATACGGTGTTATAAAAATCGTTTGATATATTGAAATGGGTGACTCCTGGAGTGAATTGGAGTCGCATCCAATACTTGTTTTTAATAAATAAAACATAATTGAAAATTTACAAAATCACTGGACTAAGTAAATTAAAAAATCACCGCTGCCCTCGTCACAGCTAAGATTATGTTGGGAATGTGGAATCTTCGACACAATGACACTACTCAGTAAATATCAACACTACACCAAACACTTTATTTTTGCACTCGACGCGCGTTTCGCTAACCATGTCAGCTTCATCAGGAGCGATGATTGACTAGTCGATCATCGTTCCTAATGAAGCTAGCATGGTTAGCGAAACGCGCGTCGAGTGCAAAAATAAAGTGTTTGGTGTAGTGGTGATATTTACTGAGTAGTGCGTAGCATGGTTAGCGAATCGCGTGTCGAGTGCAAAAATAAAGTGTTTGATGTAGTAGTGATATTTACCGAGTACAGCTAAGATGATCATGGCTGAGAGAGAGCGTGAATTTTTAATGCGAGAGTTGAGGAAAAGTGACACAACGCTGTCATCGACAATCTGACCTTTAAATGTCTGGCCTCAAAACGTTTTGGTTACACAGTAAAAAATATTACGAAAAAAATGTTTTTTTCGTAAAATACTGCAAAATGGAAATGCAAAAAGTGTTTTAAGTATTTTATTGATGTTGTCAAAGTTTAGTGACAATTGGTTTTTATAATAATTTGCTTAATTACACAGAATTATTGTGTGCTCATAATCTATATCTGATTTATTTAATGCATATTTTTACTAGGAAATTTGTTACTGCTGACAGAAAATACCTTGTTTTACTTATTTTGAACTATACAGATAACGAGAAGTCAATTAATTGCACTGGTAAAACAGATTTGGGTACGTCATTAATACATTATTTCTATATATAATTTCCCTGGCAATGGACGCGTTGCTTTCATATCAGAGTTTATGACTTCTTTGAGTTAGTTTTACTTGGCGCTATTTATTAATATTTTTCTACAATTGTTTTTGGTACAGAGATATGGCAGTTTCAACATATTATATATATATATATATATATATATATATATATATATATATATATATATATATATATATATGTATATGTATATATATATATAACTGAAAATTTACAAAATCACTGGACTAAGTAAATTAAAAAATCACATCAGTTGTATACATTTTCAGGAAAATATAATAAATACCTCTCTCGAATAAAGGAACTTTTTCAATAAAATATAATAGTAAACCTACCAGATCCAGGTTGCTCAATATCGGCATGACACCTCTCGATTAAATACTCTGCAACGTCATAATGTCCATTTCGACAGGCAATGACCAACGGCGTGGCACCGGACGTCTTGGCTGCTACGAGCATCGACACCTCGTCTTTGCCTTTATTACAGTGCAGATAGATCTGAAAAAAAAACAATAACATTAAAATTTATGGCTTAAAATTAGTTTTATGCGTTATGTATTTTTTATTATGTTATGAATAATACTCCTATTATTTTTAGTAAGTCTTAGTGTGCCTCCATACAGGCGACTCTTCCGTGACGTCCTACAGTCGTCTTCCCATGTAAAACCATTATAGCGACAGCTGCTCGCCACTGTCGAGTGTCTGAAAATATTCACTCAGAAATA
>CM032454.1:140988105-141113105 GCA_019049505.1 Pachyrhynchus sulphureomaculatus | reverse complement strand
ATTGCCAGCTGAATTTAGAGACCACTGTACTTTTAAAATCTAGGGATCAATCCGACCCAATAATAATTCAGAACTGGATGAAATAGCTATAGACAACGCACGTGATCAAACTGGGAATCCAACGAGTTCACAATTTGAAAATGTTGATCGCAATGAAATCTGGAAAAAACATTTACATGAAACATATAAGACAAAAATGAAGAAAGAGATGATTTATGTTATTACTTCACGGCGATACGAAGAATTGTGAATGGAAAAAATGCAACTAGAAATCGAAGAAAAAAAATTTTAATTGAAAAAGCAAACTGAAAAATTAATTAAAAAAGAAAAAGGTGGACAAGAAAAAATTGAGAAAGAAAGAAGAAAAGAAGAACGGCTACTAAAGAAAAAATTACAGGAAGAAGAGAAACTTGCTAAGCATATGAAGAAGCAAGAGCTGCAAGCTCCTAATAAAAAAAAATTAAGTTAAAATCGAGAAAAGAAGAGTCAGAATGCTAAGACTGAACTAGTGGAGTCAGAAGAATGTGATTAGAGTAGATTTGTGATATCTGTACTAAAACTACATATTTTAGTCTTTACAATGCACTGCCCTGTGGAAAAGGTCTTGTAAATTCTGATAGAATATGGACTAGTACATATTATATAGAATCTTATAGATCTATCAGATTTCATATATGAGTTTGTCCATATTCTATCAGAATTCGTGAAACCTTTTTTCACAGGGTAGCGCATTATAAAAGCAATAAAATATTAATGATAAGTATTTTGTTTTTAAGAAATTAAACTACTCGTTAAATAAATTAAACTTTCTCGTTGACTTGTTTTAATAATTACTATATTTTGTAATAAATATTACTTAATATTAAACTGTAATTTAATTAAAAAATGTAATACACTTAAAAAGTACAAATAATAAATAAGTAAATACTAAAAAAGTACTACTGAATGAATTTAATTAAACGAGTTTAATTGAAGAACGCATTATATACTGGAGCTCCGGCGGTCATCTTTGCGGTCAGCTATTGATGATTTTTAAATATAAACATTAAGATGATAAAATTAAGTTAATTTTCAACAAAAATAACATAACATTTTTAAAAATTAACTATTTAACTTTGATAAAAACCATCATCAATTTTTATCTACAGTATTATAGTTATTTTAAAACAATTTAAAAAATATAACGGGTCAAGTTCAAGTTGAACTTGAGCAATTAGTGTTGATTGCTTCTGAAATAAAAAAAAATTTGTTACGGAGGTATAAAATGATCAGTGACTTCACAAAACACACTCCAAATGAGTTTTCAACAAAGCTTGTTTCCAATGTTTACTGAAAACTGATGACCTTGAAATTTTTTGTTTTTTATATATACCAGATAAAATAAAAGGTTATGCACTCGTGATAATTTTCGTTCAATCTACACCCCGTAGAGAAAATTCCAGAATTTTCTCAAAATTTTTGGATCAGTACTTTTCAAGACAGAGCGATTTTTCGCGATTTTTTCAAAATAATACAAAAAAAAAGTGTGCCCATGTAAGATATTATATATATTTTTGAACTCGTGTTTTTACAAGCTTTGTTTCCGACCTTTACTGAAAACTGATGACCTTGATTTTTTTTATATTCCAGATAAATTATTAAAGGTAAAGCACTTGTGATAATTTTCGTTCAATCTACACCCCGCGAGAATATTCTAGAACTGTTTCAAAATTTTTGGATCAGTATTTTTCGAGATAAAGGGGAGGACAGCGATTTTTTCGCGATTTTTTCAAAATAATACAAGAAAAGTGTGCGCATATAAGACATTATATATATTTTTGAACTCGTGTTTTTACAAGCTTTCATTTGACACCCTACTAGATGACCTAGTAAAAAAAAAATTTTTTCACTTACTACACGGCTCTAATGAGGCCATCAATTTCTATATTAGTACCAAATTTCAACTTTCTACGCCAAATAGTTTCGGAGAAAATCGAGTGTGACAGACGGACAGACAGACAGCGAAGCGATGTTATAAGTGTTCCGTACGGAACACTAAAAATTCCTTAATCGGTCAACTACTGGTGTTTTTACCTTACCTAAATATTTGTTAATTTATAAAAAATAGAATAAAATTTTTTTGTCTTAATACATACATTTTTTGATCAATACTTTTCCAGATAGAATGGGGAACAACAATTTTTGGCAATTTTTTAAAATAATACACAGAAAAGTGTGCGCGAGCTTATTTTCACAAACGTGATTTGACATCCGGGAATCCCTATGGACTAACATATATAAGGAGAATACGGAAACAGTATCTTATGAGTTTAAAGTCACCTTGTGAACTTTAATAAAATAAGCATAAAATTACAAAACCTATTAATACTAAGCTTCCAGGTGTATCAGTAAAAACAAACATTTAACGCGCTTCTTTTATAAACAGCACAAAATTTTACACAATTCCTTTTAGCAAGATACATAGTGATTGCTTACACATATATCCAGAAAATATATAACTGTTAATTATAAATATACTTACTTTCTCCATTATTAGGGAAAAGAATGCACTTGAAAAAGACTTTTAATGATATTCTATATGCTGATAAACTAACTTTAAAACTGCCTGATAACACGACATATTTATTAGTATACGACGCAGTCAATCAATTTTTAAGGCACATTAAATGACTGATCTTGTTTTAATTGCGGAGATTTCCGATTTCACCCTCCAAAACTAATCCTTTAAATCAACATTGAAGTTTCAAAACGACACAGCTCTGATTGGGCCATTAATTCCTATATTTCAAATTTCTGTGTCAAATAATCTTCTTCTTCTCTCATTAACTTAGGCTTATAGCCTGTTCAATCTCATCCACTTGCCCGTCATTAATCCGCCACACTCGGACCATCACACCACCTCTTTCGGAGACGGCTTACACTCCTATGTCCTAGTGGTGACCTACGAGTATCACGAGCAATTCTCACTATTCTTCCGTCTTCCATCCTACCAATGTGTTCATTCCACTCTCTCCTCCGTCTCATTACCCAATCGTTGATATCCTCTACCCCACACCTGTTTCTTATATTTTCACTTTTCTCCCCATCCAAAACTGTCTTTCCAGCTATTCTGCGAAGTACCTTCATTTCTGTTGATTCCAGTAGTCTTTTCGTTTTCGATGTTTCTGGCCTGGTTTCCGCAGTATATGTCATAATAGGTCTTATAGCTGTTTTGTAAATTTTTAATTTGGCTTCGATTCCTATGTTTTTGTTACATCATATTATGCTATTTAGGCACCCTGCTATTTTTGCGGCTCTCGTCGTTTGTTCCCTTACCTCCGCTTCAACATCACCCTAAGCAGATATTTCTATGCCTAGATATTTAAACTTCATTTGCTGTTTAATAACTTCTCCGTCCACCTCAAGTTTACATCTTAAGGGTGTCTTTGACGTTGTTATACATTTTTTCGTTAAGGCAGATATTACCATATTAAAGGATTTAGCTGTCCAAATAAATTGGTGTAGGAGTCGCTGTAGATCGTTTTGATTTTCCGTAAATAGTACCATTCGCATAACATAAAATGTTAATCTCATTGTTTCCTATTTTATATCCTCTAATAGTCCGCACTTTTCTTACTATTTCGTCCATGTTGATGTTGAAGAGAAGGGGGCGTTCTCGGCTGGTTCGGTTTGGTAAGTTCTCCGCTTATCTTTGCTGGGATTTGGTTCGCTATGTATATGTTCTCTATAGTCTTAATTATATTATATGGAATTTGCCTATTGTAGAGGAGATATATAACATCCTTCAATTGGACACGGTCCAATGGCTTTTGCAGGTCAATAAAACATATATAGGCAGGCTTGTTACATTCAATAGACTTCTTCGACATTTGTCTGAGGACAAAAACAGCGTCTGTACAAGATCTGCCTGACACCTGAACCCTTATTGCTCATCTTCTAAGGAGGTAAGACTATTAAGGTATTTTCTTATCTCCCTTTTTAAACATAAGAATGGTCGTACTAATCTGCCATTCATTTGGGATTTTATGGCTATATAAAATCTTCAGAATTAAACTTGTCAATTGTTGCACTAAATTTTCTCCCCCATATTTCAAAAGTTCATTCGAGATACCGTCTTGTCCAGGAATTTTCCTATTCCTGTAGTGCCTGCTGCATATCCGACACCCCAACTTAGGTATTCTCGCCGGCCACTATTTCCGGCGTGTTCAACAGCAACTCTGCATCCAGGTATCTGATCCAATCTTCCCTGAGTATAAGACTGTTCGTTTCAACCAACTCATCCATCTCTTCCCTTTATGATCTTATAAGCCTCAATATTTGTTTTTGAATGCCGTAGAAGTCATTTTCCATTCTTTTCGACAAGGCTTCCCAATACTGATTTTTGACTTGTCTTATCAAGGTTACTGTTTCACTTCTAATTCTGCGATATCCCGCATAGGATTCCGCCGTTCCCGATGCCCGATATGCCAGGTAGGCTTATTTTTTTTTCTTTGCACTTTTGCTTAACTTCCGAATGTCAAATAGTTTCGGAGAAAATCGGGTGGGACAAAGGGACAGATAGACGGACACTGAAGTGATCCTATAAATGTTCCATACGGAACACTAAAAACAAACACTACCGTCGCTGAGAGTGTAAAAAAAACATTGGTAGTTACATTTACATTACGGAATCAATTTTACTACGGTGCACTGTGGGCCAGGAATTTGATTTTTCCTTCAAAATTGTCTAGAGCCCTTAATTATTAATGAAATTAGACAATTTAAAAAAAAAATACTCGTAAGCGAATTCCGGACATACGTGATTTGCAAAACATAACCTCAAAATTTTTAAAATTGCAAAAAGCAGCACGGAACAGGGAGGTGAAATTTCGAGGTTCACGTGATTTCAAGTTTACGCGTTCAAAACTGGTTCATCTGGGGTTTCTGGGGTCGCCGAAGCTATTTTCGCGGTCATTTTGATCACATACACCCTTTTAAGGGGTGAAAATAGGGGTTGGAGGGGAAGAAATTACGATATTCACCTTAATTAGAGTTTCGCGTTCAAAACTGGTTCCTCGAAGGTTTTTGGGGTCACGGAATCTATTTTCGGGGTTATGTTGATCATATGCACCCTTTTGAGGGGTGAAAATGGGGTTTGTAAAATAGATTCAGCGACCCCAGAAATATCCGAGGAATCAATTTTGAACGCGAAACTCTAATTCAGGAGAATATCGTAAGTTTTCCCCTTCCCACCCGCATTTTCATCACTCAAAAGGATGCATATGATCAAAATGACCCCAAAAATAGATTCAGCGACTCCAGAAACCCCCGATGAACAAGTTTTGAACGCATAAACTTGAAATCACGTGAACTTCAGAATTTAACCTCCTGGTTCCGTGCTTTTTTAATTTTAAAAAATTTTGAGGTTATATTTTGGAAATCGGCTTCCTTACGTTTGTCTGGAATTCGCAAAAAAAAAAAATTGAAAACTCCAGACAATTTTGAACGAAAAATCAGATTCCTGGCCCACTGTGCGGTGGTCAAAATCTCCTTTACTTTCGTCTTTAAATGTCAATTGCTACCCTGACCAAGCGTATCATCCGAAAATTATAATTACTATTAAGAGGTAAACTTATTTTGATAAGACATCTTGTAGTAACATATCAGAAATATCTTTTTGAGAGCCAGAATGCACGCGTATCGCCAATTTTCCAACCTAGCGGTATTAGCCATTAATCCGCCACACTCAGACCATCACACCACCTCTTTCGGGGGCGGCCTACACTCCTATATCCTAGTGGTGACCTATCATGAACAATTCTCACTATTCTTCCGTCTTCCATCCTACCAATGTGTTCATTCCACTCTCTTCTCCGTCTCATCAGCCAATCGTTGATATCCTCTACCCCACACCTGTTTCTTATATCTTAACTTTTCTCCCCATCCAAAATTGTGTTTCCAGTTATTCCGCGAAGTACCTTCATTTCTGTTGATCCCAGTAGTCTTTTCGTTTTCGATGTTTCGGGCCTGGTTTCCGCAGTATATGTCATAACAGGTCTTATAAGCTGTTTTGTAAATTCTCAATTTGGCTTCGATTCCTATGTTTTTGTTACCTCATATTGTTTGGTTAAGGCAGGCACCTTGCTATTTTTGCGGCTCTCGTAATTTGTTCCCTTACCTCCGCTTCAACATCACCATAAGCAGATATTTCTATGCCTAGATATTTAAACTTTATTTGCTGTTTAATAACTTTTCCGTCCACCTAAAGTTTACATTTTAAGGGTGTCTTTGACGTTGTTATACATTTTGTCGTGAAGGCAGATATTATCATATTATTTGAGATTTGACTATAGTCGAGAAGATATATAACAGCCCATTCAATAGACTTCTCTAATATTTGTCTGAGGACAAAATCGGCGTCTGTACAGAATCTGCCTGACCTGAACCCTTGTTGCTCATCTTCTAAGGAGGCAAGGCTATTAATTTTGTTCATTATGATCTTTGTTACGAGTTTTAGTGTGGTGCTCAACTCCTCTATAATTCTAAGGTATTTTCTTATCTCCCTTTTTAAACATAAGAATTGCCATACTAATCCGCCATTCATTTGAGATTCTATGGTTATATAAGATATTATGAATTAAATTTGTCAATTGTTGCACTAAACTTTCTCCCTCATATTTCAAAACTTCATTCGAGATACCGTTTTATCCAGGACTTTCCCAACTTAGGCATTCTCGCCGGCCACTATTTCCGGCGTGTCCAACATCAACTCTGCATCCAGGTATCTGATCCAATCTTCCCTGAGTATAAGACTGTTCGTTTCAACCAACTCATCCATCTCTTCCCTTTATGATCTTATAAGCCTCAATATTTGTTTTTTGAATGCCGTAGAAGTCATTTTCCATTCTTTCCATTCTTTAATATCAGAATCGTTAAATGCTTCCTTGGATTGACGAACTGCCATAGCCTCTGTACTATCGAAGTCATTTACTACACCTTTGATGGCCTCGAAATGTTCATTGTAAAATAGTACAGCTTCAATCCATGTTCCCCACGAAGAGACACTTTTTTTGCGGATGGCATGGTACACGTTAAACTTTAACACAACACGTTAAAAATTGCAAAAAGACTACACTGATGTAAGCGCGTCGACAATAATGTTAAAACTGATATCTTGTTTTAAAATAAAAATTCGTCTTCCAGAAAATTGTTTATTTGATCCACGCTCAAACAAATATTCTTAGAAACTAACTACTTATCACTTAATATCCCGACCAAGAAACAAACGTGAAATCACGTGAAGTTCGAAATTTAACCTCCCGGTTCCGTGCTTTTTTTAATTTTGAAGTTATATTTTGCAAATCCGCTTCCTTACGTTTGTCTGGAATTGGGAAAAAAAATTGAAAACTCCAGATAATTTTGAACGAAAAATCATCCCACTGTGCGGTGGTCAAAATCTCCTTTACTTTCGTCCTTAAATGTCAATTGCTACCCTGACAAGCATATCGTCCGAAAACTATTAAGAGGTAAACTTATTTTGATAAGACATCTTGTAGCAACATATCAAAAATATCTTTTTGAGAGCCAGAATGCACGCGTATCGCCAATTTTCCAACCTAGCGGTATTATTTAAAAATTTTATAAAAATCATTCAAAAGGTATTTTTTCGGAACGAGTGATTGACGGTCAAAAGAAACCAAATCTCCCTTAAAATACACGTTTATAAAAGCCTTAAAGAAAAACCCATAGAAAATTAAGAAATATTTCTAATAGACCCAAAATTTTGACCTGTCGACTAACCGTCTGCCTAGTTGTTCGTTCTATAGGGCGAGTCGAGTAAAAGCATTTAACGTTGATTTTGCGATCCCCGCACCCTGGAATGCCCAAACTGGACTGTCGTTTAACCACTTGAATCAAGTACCGTAACATTTGTTGACACTAAAAAGTCGAGTACCTCAAAGATCTGAGGCCACCGAGACCGTACCCAGCTTTGGGACCCAAAAGACGTCATTTAACCATATAAAATCTATAAATTTGGTTTATTCTTGATAAAATAAGAGGGAACCTGTAAAAGGCAATACCGGAGCACGAAGCTGGATCCGCTTGTTCCAGCCAAAAACAGTCGTTTTTTCGAATTTTTGAACTCGAAAAACGACCGTTTTTGGCTGGAAAAAGCGGCTCCAGCTTCGCCCTCTAGTGTTGGCGACGTCTCCCTTTTGCAGGTTTCCCCTTATTTTATCAAAAACTAACTAAATTTATTTATTTTATATGCTTAAATGTTTTTTGGGTCCTAAAGCTTGGTCCGATCTTGACGGCGTCTGTCCTTTGGTTCGCTTGACTTTTTTAGTGTCAACAAATCTTATGGTACTTGATTCAAGTGGTTGAACGACAGTCCATTTTTGGATGTAGCATTTTGGGCCTTATCTGGGCATTCCCGGGCACGGGGCCGCAAAATCACCGTTAAAGGATTTTATTCAACTCGTCCGATAGAATGAACAACTAGGCAGACGGTTAGTTGACAGGTCAAAATTTCGGGTCGCCATCTTGGTCTATAAATACCAGTTATTCGGTTTATACAATTCCACCACCCAATATAATTTAATCACTTCTGCATTACTTATAGTCAACTCTAAATAAGAAACGCGATCGAAAAAAACTAACTCTGTAATAACTTAATTGTTAATAACTTGATTAACATTTTTTAGGAAAAAATCTATCTCTGATATACAGTCCAAAAAACACACTGAATAGATTACAGCAAAAACGCGTTTTATACAATTACTACATAAATGAAAGATAAAACTTACATTATCGCCCATTATAACTGGTGATTAACAAATATTTCTTTAAAAATAAATTGTTGTTGTTGTTGAATATTCGATAACACAAGTTTAAGCTTCAGACCTTTGCTTAAGATAGCTACCATATGACTACACTTTCAATAATAATAACAGCGTTTAACTTCATGCAATACCTTTTGCATCAAGCTAATTAAATTAGAGGAAAATTTAAATGTCATTAAATAAACATTAAGTGAATTAAAAAAATGTCCAATAATTCCTATTACTAATTATTAGTAGTGGTATTAACCCACATAATATCACATTACAGGGTGGTACATACTATAACTCTACATCAAATAACATCTCAAGGTAAACGAAATTCTTTTAAAGCTCTAAGTGGAAAACAGTCCGAATTAACATTGTTTAGTACAAGCTCTACAATATTTTCCTCGCAAAACAGACGAAATCAAAACTTTCTTACAACGTTTTAGAATAAACTACGTGGAACTTACTACACGAAGTGAAAAGCTCCGCGACTTTTGAAAAAAAAAAAAAAATGTTTTTGCCAAAAATCGATTTTATTCTTCAACATAGTTTCCTTCAAGAGCGATTTTTTTATGGGCCTAGCACACATGCTGCAAGGAAATCCCTACAGGAGTAACACATGTGCGGAAAAAGTTGGTCTTGAACCGCTGTAAATTGTACTCGGTCAGAAGAAACACAGTCCTGTGCAAATTATTCCAGAGGAATTAGGTTCTCCATATAAAAACTGCTTGAAAATGAGGAGTAACAAGCTGAACTTTATACAGATGTGAAGCATCAGAGCGACGTATATTTCTAGCATGCACCGCTTGGAATTAAAAGAGCTACATCACATTTCCATAAAAATACTTGTAGAATAGACTCAAGTCGCCTACCATTCTTTGATGTTACAATGAATCAAGATTGGTGGCCAGTTCCGGGTCTCCAATCTTCTGAATAGAATCCAACAAATGCAGTGTATGTTTAGGAGCAGAGCCCAAACAAGAGAGCAGTATTCCATCGTTGGTCGAATTTGAGCTTTGTATAGAATTAACAGTTGTGAAGTGTAAAGCTTTCTAGTTCGAAATAATACTCCCAGGTTTTGAGAAGCTCTCTTTGCTATGCTTGCAACATATTCATGCCTAGACATATTTGCTCCCAAATTAACGCCCAGTAAATTGAGTGACGATGCTAGAGGAATGGAGTGCCTCGACATAACTATGTCGGGTTCAGCAACGTTAATTTTTTTAGAAAAAACTGCCGCCTGGGTTTTTGTAGCGTTAAATTCTACTTGGTTACTGTCACTAGAATTTCTTCCAGGTCTTTGTTAAGTTGAACGAGTTCCTGCTGTCTGCGGATATTTGTATGAGTAGCCGATGTTCGAGCGTTCAAAGGGAATGACGAGATAAGTATACTGTCATCTGCAAAGCTGTAGATTAGAGTCCTGGTCTTCTCCAGCAGATCATTAATGTAAATGAGAAAGAGAGTAGCAGACAGTATGGAGCCCTGCGGCATACCGGCGTTGATAGTAAAGGTGTTAGAAAGAAACCCGTCGATTGCCACTTGTAAAGAACGCTCTTTGAGGAAACTTGAGAGCAATACACTTAGTCCAGCGATGTTCCAACATTTGGATACCTTTCATATAGTACGATTTGTCGAGCTCTCTAAAATAAACCTCCATTTCCCATTCGACTTCTTCATTTGAGCCAAATCTCTTTTCCTAAAACCATCTTTTCGAATTTGGAAAAAGAGGTAATAATGGCTGGGGGTCAAATCTGGTAAATAAGGCGGATGAGGAAGCAATTCATAGCCCAATTGGGCCAATTTCACCATAGATTTTATGAAGTTGTGAGCTAATGCATTATCTTGGTGAAACGACACTTTTTTTCTTCGCTAAATACAGTCTTTTTTTCTTGATTTCACCATTCAAACGGTCCGATAATCTAACGTAATAGCCTTCAGTGATTGTTGATCAGTACTATTCCATGTGCATCCCAAAAAATGCTTGCCGAAACCTTTCCAGCTGATTAATGTTTCTGTTTCTGAACGCTACGATCGGCTTTCATGCGGTTCCAGCCACTCTACGGACTACTCGTTGGACTCAGACGTGTAGTGGTGGATTCATATTTCGTCCATTGTTACGAATCGACGCAAAAACTCCTTTGGATTACGCCGAAACACTGCCAAATAGCGTTCTGAATTTTCGACACGTTTTTGATTAATGGTGAGAGTACGCAGCACCCATCGGGCACATAGCTTTTTCACATGCAAATATCCATGCAAAATATGCCTCACGCGTTCTGTTGATTTCTTCACGATCTATCTCTTTCATTTTCACTTTGCGGTTACTCAGAACAATATGGTGGATTTTTTGTGTGCATCATTAAAACTTGTACAACCGCACTTAAATTCACTAAACCATCGATATATAGTTGATTTCGCCAAAGCACATGTGCCATTACACTTCTCAAGCCATCTTTGTGCTTTGGCTGTATTTTTTCCCATTAAAAAGCAATGTTTAATCGCCACACGAAATTTTTTTTCCATCGTTTTATAAAAATCAAAAGTAGCCTCACTCAAACAGCTGTAACTCGCAAACTAATAGACAAAATGTCATGACAATTTTACACGAATCTTCTGAGAGTTGATGCTAACTGAAAATCAAATGGTTTGTGCTGCCATCCGCGGAAAGTATCGGAACTTTTCACTCCATGTAGTAGTTATAAATAGTATATACATCTTTTACGGTATCTGGAAGGATTTAGTATTATTACCGACCATCAATATAGCTTTCGTAAGCAAAAAATGTCATATAACTTTGGAACAATGCAATTTAACTTTTGGAGAATCTTGACGGGTTGCACTTGATATATTCAAGGCATTCGATCGTGTTTCGCATAATGGATGACAGGTTTTGTTTATGACTCTCGTGTGTCCTCAGAGACCGTTCTTTATAAGTGTGAACTGCCACTCACACATATATTTAGTATTAACGCCGGTGTGCCTCAAGGGCACACTGTCTCCTATTCTCTTTTTCCTTTTAATCAACGATCTGCTGGAAAGGATCAGGAATCCTATCTACAGCTTTGCCGATGACAATACGATTGTTTCTCCATTTGCCTTGAATGTTTGAACATTAGGTACCCGAGCGTACTCATACAGTTCGCATATTGCTTAAGTAATCAAAACCCTTGACAAAATTTTATCTTAAGTCATCAATAATCTTGACTCCTTAGCATATCAAAGAACGGTGGGTGACTTGAACCTATTCTATAAAATATGTTCGTGGAAAGTGTCCCATGGATGTAGTCCGCTTAATTCCTTTCAGAGTGGTGAATACATGTTACATTAATGCTTTCAGATTCTTACTCTTCGTTCCACCCTTTTTAAGAATTCTTTTATATAGAGAACTTCTTCCCTTTAAAATGAATTGCCCAGGACTGTGTTACCAACAGTGTGCAATTTTCAGCGTTTCCAGACAAACGGCAATGCCACACGTATGCCGTGCCCATAAAAAAAACATCCTAAATTAGTGTGCACTGATTTTCAAAATCATCCCGGTTTACATTTCCCCATTTTATTGTTAATTTAAAGCTTTTATGGTAGAGCCTGATCCTAAACTTACCAATCGACTACTATTAAATAAAAACTACTTAACACATCATACGACTGCAGATTCTAGGATATTATCCAGTTGTTATAGCTGCCATCTTCTGAAAAAGTCCAAGTGAAGATTTTCCTTCGGGATTTTCTTTGTTTCGGTATCAGAAATATTGTGTCAAAAGTCCATTGCGAAATCGTGTCGGCAAAAAATCAGTTTTTCTCAAATATCTCGTGAAGTATTGTTTTACGTGAATTTTACTTATTATGAAATTTGTGCATCATCAAAATCTTCATAAAAAAAGTCTTATACAAAATTTACGTGGGACTAATAGTTCTCAAGAAATGAGGCTGAGAAATTTTGGAGAAAGGCGCATACTCCACTACATGTTTACGTCACACACACACACACACACACACATAATTCTTCCTCTCTGAGGAATCCGTGAAGTGGACCCTTCTTCATAATTATGATAGTAACGACCTTGAGTGGCAGCTGTCTAGAATTTCATTGTAATCTCATGATATACATAGTATACCTGAAAATATTTGACGAAGCATTTTGTCCCTTTTAAAACTCAGTTTAACGCTACGTATTGTAGAGTTCGTATTCATATAGAAACATTCTGTAATTCTATTACAATGGCTCATAACACTTGTTTCATTTGTAATGAAACTTTGTCGAGTGTTGAAAGGGGTGATGAAGATATCGCTTATTTACAAAGCATAAATACTGTGACTGTGCATGTTGAGTGTCGTAAAAATTATACGAAGAAATTCAACACTGAATCATATAAGAAACGTCGTATGAGTAGTTCTCCTTCAACATCTCAATGCTCTCCTCGTAAGCATAGATCAACCTCCTTTGACTTTGATACGTTGTGTATTTTTTGTGGTGAACTAGCCAGTGAGAAAGTAGAGCAAAGAAAGGATAAAAAAATATCGCCTTGTATCCTACCTCAAAGGTGGTGCGGAAACGAATGCATCGTAACGCCCAAGTTTTCTCAGCCTCATATCCCGAGAACTATTAGTCCCACATAAATCTTGTACAGGACCCTTTTATGCAGGTTTTGATGATGAACAAATTTCATAATAGCCAAAATTCACGTAAAACCAATAGTTTACGAGATATTTGAGAAAAACTGATTTTCGCGAATTTGACCTTCGAGAAATTTTTTGCCGACACGATTTCACAATGACCTTTAAATACAATATTTCTGATACCAGAACAAAGAAAATCCTGAAGGAAATTCTTTACTTTGATTTTTCCAGAAGATTGGTCATTTTTTTGTATGAAGTGACTGGACTAATAGAAATAAATCGACTTGTTTAATTGAAATGACATTAAATTTTTGAGCAAGCAAACCTAGAAACCAACTGCCTTTATACTAGTATAACAGAAGCATTTTTAAAGATGATTCAATCTAATATAGACGGTTTTACTGAAATAAACTATTTAATATTTTACCTCGATTGCATGTTAAAAGCAATTCTGCGTTTTGCAGTTTTGCTACTTTCTAAGCCTTGCTGTACTGGAGAAAGGAGGTCATTATCAAGGGTCATCAACCACTGTTCGCACTACATTACTTAATATTTGACTGCGACACAGTGATATTACAAAATCTGAATTAAATATCACTATGCCCCGGGCTAAAATTAAATTTATCTTACCAAGGTTGACGAATACAGTCAATCAAATAAGAATGTGTCGCGCATTGTTCAATAAACAATGTATTTAGTTTTTTACATTATTCGACAGTAACGGATTGCTATTAAAATGTTAATTTTCTAATAGATTCGTCTAGTCCCCATCAGCGTCGATGATTATCTGGCATCTTCGGGGCACACTTTCGACGAGATTCTCCACGTATTCATGGAGCAAAGATTTCAAAATTGCTCGAATTTTCAGTAACAGCTGCTTCACTGTGTACACCTTTTTTACTACGAAGCTTCTGCTTGCTGTATAACCACACTAATAATTAATTATCTCTCTCTCCACAATAAGACACCGATTGCGTGGCTTATGCTGTATGCGGTAACAGATCAAAATGTGTTGTGATTTTATCGCTCTAGTTGTGGCGCTAAAGTCGACTAGAGCAGGCTAGAGTTACATCAAAACAACAGAAGTTTAATCTGTTGTTTTGACTTTATCGCTGTAGTTGCGGCGTATATATATATATATATATATATATATATATATATATATATATATATATATACAGTAATACCCCGCTTTACGCGAGGGATACGTTCCGAAAAAAATCGCGTTAACTGAAATTCGCGTATATCGAGGTTTATGATTAAACATAGTCAAAATTTAATACAAAAAAATACAAATCATTTTAATCAATCACTTTAATTCTAAGAACACTTTATGCAATACATACTCTTATTTTTTACGGAAAAATACATCTATTGTCTTTTGGGTAACGTTTTGTTTACGTTCTTGTAAAATACGTTCATAACACCCAACACTGTTTTTAATTGTTTGACACACGGTCAAGACACGGTCATCATTATTGTCTATACTCTGCAATATGTCCAAACCTGAATAAATTTTTGAAAGTGCATTTTGTATTTCCCCTGAAGATAAAACTTTCTCTTCTACTTGTTCTTCCTCATCGTAGATAGGATTATTCTGTAACTCGATCAGATCTTCATTGCTAATAGGATCGTCGTGCGTTGCTACAAGTTCTACGAGATCTTCTACCGTGACATCTTCAAGTTCAGACCCCTCAATCATTGCAGCAATGTCTTCAAGCACTTGTCTCTGCATCTGGACAATTCTTCTAGGTGCTTCCACTACATCTGGCCAAAGATTACGCCACACCCCATTCATACAACTCATTTTAACTTCCTTCCAAGCCTCGTCTATGTTGTGAATAGACTTCATAATGTTGTATGACTTCCACCACTCTCGCATAGACTGTCTTCCTTCCCCATCAGTTTCATGAATTAGTTGGCTAAAAGTGCGGCGATGGTAATAAGCTTTGAAGTTTGCTATTGCTCCCTGGTCCATAGGTTGTAATATTGACGTAGTGTTTGGTGGAAGGAACTTTACGTACACTTTTAAGTCTCTGGGCGTATCAAGTGAGGTTGGATGTCCTGGGGCATTGTCTAAGAGTAATATAACTTTAGGTTCAAGCCCATTTCTGTCACAGTATGATTTGACTGATGGGCAAAAAACTATTAGAATACCATTCTTGAAAAATTTCCCGTGTAACCCACGCCTTTCTGTTTGATCGCCACACAACTGGTAGACTTGTCTTGTCTGTGCCTCGCATTGCACGGGGTGTTTCTGAATGGTACACTAGTAAAGGTTTCAGTTTGAAATCACCAGTGCCATTACCACCCAGCAGAAGTGTTAGTCGATCTTTCGCAGCTTTGAAACCACTGGCTTGACGTTCTTCCTTAGAAATGAATGTTCGAGATGGCATTTTTTTCCAGTAAAGTGCGGTCTCATCAACATTGAAGATGAGACAAGCAGGAATTTTCTCTCGTCTAACGAAGTCTTGAAACTTGTCTGGAAACTCAGCTGCAGCTTGAATGTCCGCGCTGGCCGCCTCGCCTGTTATGTGGATATTGTGAAGATTAGAACGCTGCTTGAACCGATGGAACCAGCCTCTGCTGGCAGCAAAAGTCGGAGTGGCACTCCCTTCTCCTTCTTTTGTTTTCAGCATCTCATACAAAGATTTTGCTTTTGTGCATATGAGATCTTGACTTAGTGGTGTGTTCTTCTTATTCAAATCTTCGATCCAGACTGACAGTAATTTCTCCATTCTTTCTAAGATAGATGATCTCGAACGAGAAAGTTTTGTTGCACTTATAGGTGTTGAACCTTCGCTGGAGATTTTAATTTTTTCCCGATTTTTATAAATCGTTCTCACAGTCGATTCTGAGAGTCCAAAATCTCTCCCAACAATTGTTGCTTTGCCTCCATTTTCCATTCTTCTTAACACTTTCATCTTCAATTCCAAAGTGACGCTTTTAAGCTCTTTTTTCTTTACAGGCGGCATTTTTAACGTAGGGTTAAATTATGTATGTATGTATCTCCAATAAATATTAAAACAAAACTGCCAGCCGACCGAACTAACATTACGGAACAAATGAACACACGAAACGAACGAGGAAATCCCCATAGAACAAAGTCGAAGGACAGGGAATTCCCAATTCTTCAAAGAGAATATTCAGAGAAAGCGGGGATCCCCCCGCGACCATAGAGAAGTTAATGACTACATGAGCGCGAAATTTGAAATTCGCGTTATAGTGAAACCGCGCGTAACGGGGTCGCGCTAAGCGGGGTATTACTGTATATATATATATATGACCTTCCACGTCCATCGCGATACTACTCTCTCCAAAATTAAACGCAACGGAAAATAACTTTAAAGGTCCCAAAATGTTCGTATGCTCAAGAACTTTCGAGTGAAACGTGGCTATTTTTCGAAATTCAATATGGTGACCACAAAACGGGGACTGGAATCAGCCAATTCAAGATATGAATGTATACTATGGTGAAAAAACCGAACACTGCGCAAAAAAAATGTATAATTAGAGTCAGAATACTCGGTTATATACGAGGATGGATTGAAAAGTTCGCGGCCTTACCAAAAAATAATTATATTTTTATTATAGTACCGTAATAAGTTCATACTTTCTTTGGTTGTCACAGTGTAAAATTTTGTTGTAGAATTTGTGGTTAGCATAAACAAGGTCTCTTATAAAAAAGTTTGATTTTAAAAAATTTATAGTAAAAAAAGAGATACATGAAAAAAATACATGGAATATTATTTCTTAAAAATAATGTCATCTAAAGGTGAACTGTTGTTACATTCAGGGTACTCTTCTAAGCGAGCCGTCGAATTTTTGATCACTGGTCTGGACGATGTTGCCATGATCGTTGCGATTTCTTGCTAAAATATTTTATCTCAATTATTCCAGGTGGCAACGATTATTACTTTAAACTTTAGTTTTCAGATATCTTCACAAGAAAAAATTCCACAGCGACAAATCAGGGCTCGTGGCAGACGACTTATGTCACTTCCTTTAGAAATCGATTATTCACATTTAATTATCGAAGTGGAGCCCCTGTGCACAGTTGGCGAAAATTGTTTGCACCAATTGTATCTTGTAAGAACAATTTTTTTTTAACGAACACGTACGTAAATATTGACAGGTTGAGATTCTAGGTCGCTCTTCCTGAGGTTTACTATACTTACATCCAAGCCAATTTGTGCACCCATTTTTTTATCATTTGAGTACCGTAATGTTTCATTTACGCCGTGTAAAAGATTTTGAATCTAAAATTTCCCCAGAGAGATCGTCGTAAAATTCTTGTTTTTATAAAAAACTAACACTGTGTCCCCACCTTATCCCTTCTGCCAATTTCACTCGCGTAATAAACCAAACAAATTGGGACGTATTTAGGGAACACATGTATTTAAAATATTGACCAATATTTTTAGCGTTTCGTTCGGAACACTTATGGGATGACTTCGGTGTCTGTCCGTCCGTCCATCTGTCACACCCGAATCTCTCCGAAACTATTTGACATAGATAGTTGAAATTTGGCAAAATATACGAGTTGATCGCCCAATTGGAGCCGTGTAGTTTTGAAAGTGAAATTTTGACCTAAGGGATTAGTTTCGGGGAGTGAAATCGAAAGTGAAAAAAAATTCTTTTACTAGGTCATCGAGTAGGGTGTCAAATGAAAGCATGTGAAAATACAAGTTCAAAAATATATATGATGTAATATTCGAGCACATTTTTCTTTGTTTTATTTTTAAAAAATGGCCAAAAATCATTGTCCATCGACCCTATCTCGAAAAGTACTGATCAAAAAATTTTGAAAAAATTCTACAATAGTCTAAATTAACTTAGCCTAGGTAAGGATTTTATTTTATTTTAAAAGCAATCACGATACGGAACACTAATTACGTAAGTCCAACTTGCACTTTGTGAGATATTAAGATAGTTTTTAAAACCGGTCATCACTGGCCAAATAAATTATGCCTGGGATATTTTGAATTGAGAAGAGCTATTTTACATCTTTCATTTAACCATCTTTAAGACAGCAGTGACACAGTAAATATAAACCACAGTAATAACAGTCCGACTCGGCACCTTTGATCTCAAGGGGTTCGAGTTTGTAATAATCACATGACCTGTCGCTATATTGCTGGTATGAAGCCCGTGAGTTTTTGAAATATTCAAATTCCTTCTTTCAAGAAAAATCCTATTCTGTAAAGTAAAAATCAATTTTGCTAATTGAAAGGAAAAAAAACGTAGTCTGATATACCCCAAGATCAAAACTCCCCCAAAAAAAATACACAACTCTCACATACTTCGGACAATTATCCAATAAAATCTCAAATATTTTAAAGAAAAATGAAAACAATAGTATTGCTTTTAAGTCCTCAAAGAAACTTTCAAAAATGATTTTCAATTGTAAAAGTAAAAAAGATAAATTTAAGAAACCAGGAGTTTATAGATTAAAATGTAATGAATGCAATAGCCTATATATAGGACAAACAGGAAGAAATTTTAACACTAGATATTAAGAACATTACGCCTTATACAGACTTGAAAAACAAAATTCCAATTTTGCCAACCATTTTTTAGAGACGTCACATAACTTTCCAGGAATAAATAGTCTAAATATTTTACATTATGAACAAAAGGGCAAAAAACTAGATTGTTTAGAAGCAATCGAAATCCACAAGAACCATAATGGTCTCAATATAAATATGTTAAATTTACAGATCGATATTAAAAATTCCACACTTTTAAGCCTGTCTGACCGTAATTGAAATAAAGGAAAAACCCCTAATCTTTAATAGTTTAATAGTTAATATACTACTACTACGAAACTGCAGTCACGTCTAGTGCAATTCTTTATAAGTGTCAGTTAACAAAATATACTCTGTACTGTGTTGTTGTTAATACTCGTTACATTTCAGCCAAACCTAGAAATCTAAAAAGATTGAAAATAATTATAATTTTAAGATGAGATTGTCTTTCTTCTGAACTTAAAAATGAAATGAACACATTTTTTGCTCCATTTTGTCATGAGTTAAATCTAAAATAATAATTTTCATACAACTAATGACTGTTCGTGTCTATATACTACTTACTTAAAAAAAAAAATAAATACATGCACTGATTTATTCAAACTCATTCGTGTTGGAGAATTACTACTTTTGCATGCCCAGATTGAGTTTTGAAAGTTTGGTTAGCTAATTTTAGCAGATAGTATAACTTAATTCTAGCAAACATTTTGCGCTGAATTCAGAATAAAATATATATAAATAATATAAACCAATACATAATAATAATAAAACATCAACTGTTTTACAAATAAAATATATCTCTAATGAAAACACAATTATCATAATCTTTACATAATATATTGCAAAATAGAAATAAAGAATAATGAATAAATTATCTTTTTAGATCTTTGGGAAATCTAAAAAAACTCCTGGAGATACCACATATATTTTTAAAAACACCCTCACAACAAAAACTTTCTCTTGACATCTTTTTAGTGTTCCGTACGGTGTCTGTCTGTCTGTCACACCCGATTTTCTCCGAAACCATTTGACGTAGAAAGTAGAAATTTGGTACTAATATAGAAATTGATGGCCTCATCAGAGCTGTTTTGTTTTGAAAGTTAAATTTTGACTTAATAGGCTAGTTTTGGGGGGTGAAATCGGAAGTGAAAAAAAAAATTTACTAGGTCATCGAGTGGGGTGTCAAATGAAAACTTGTAAAAACACGAGTTCAAAAATATATATAATGTCTTACATGAGCACACTTTTCTTTGTATTATTGTGAAAAAAATCGCGAAAAATCGCTGTCCCCCCTCTATCTCGTAAAGTACTGATGTAGAAATTTTAAAAAAATTCTGGGATATTCTCCACGGAGTGTAGAATGAACGAAAATTATCACGAGTGCATTACCTTTAATAAAGATCGGAAACAAACTTTGTAGAAAACTCATTTGGGGTGTATTTTGTAAAGTCACTGTTCATTTTATACTTCCGTAACAAAAATTTTTGTTTCAGAAGCAATCAACGTACGGAACATTAATTGCGCAAGTTCAAATTGCATTTGACTGTTTTTTTTAAATTTATAACTATTTTCAATTATAACGTCAACGAGTCATTTACTTATTGGAAAATTATTAATAATGAATTTCGGAGCACATTAAAAAAAGTTTCTCCTTGAAATCCAGATGTAAACACAACCTGCAAAAGCCCCGGTAGCCATGTTATTGGTATGATAGGGGACGTATGCGTGATAAAAAACAGGACCTAAACATTTTCTTGAGAATCACTGCTGTATTTTATGTTTACTGTGGCAATGAGCTGAAAAATCGAAACCGACATGAATCCCAAGAAAATCATTTTTGATTTCTTGTTCTACACGCCATTCTCAATCTAAAATAATCAAAGTTTAGT
This sequence comes from Pachyrhynchus sulphureomaculatus, assembly GCA_019049505.1. Lineage (NCBI taxonomy): Eukaryota > Metazoa > Arthropoda > Insecta > Coleoptera > Curculionidae > Pachyrhynchus > Pachyrhynchus sulphureomaculatus. The sequence goes on along the minus strand of CM032454.1, from coordinate 141,092,264 downwards.
TCGTGTTAACTTTATTACATAACGAGAAAAGATCAAAGTCTTCGAATTGGAAATGCGTAATACAGTACAAAAAACTGACTTAACAATAACAACGACGTTTTTAAAAACAAGACAAGCATACACAATTTTAAGTCATTTTAAATGACGAATTATAAGATTAAAATGAAATTTTAATGAAAGAATTTAAGTACTAATATTAGTGGCACAGGAAGGTTACAAACTATTATCAGTTGAGAAAAAAAACCGTTGTTTCATGATCGGTACCTATTGTATTGGGTTTTCTTGGTTCAATGAACCGCGGACCGTTAGTTGCAGTATAGCATTCAAAATTATCACTTAGCGGTAAGCAGTGAAAAAACAATGAAAAAAACTTTTTCTTAAATTAACCGTTTGAATCACTTTCCGTTTAAGAAATTAACACTTTAAATGCTGCGGTATTATTTATTATTTATTTTACAATACTTTTCTTGTTTATCGAAATTTTATTAAGAGTATAAAGTCAGATTGGGCAGTAAGGGGCAAATTCGCTATTAGAAGAATGCTTGAAAACGCTTGGGCATAATTCTTATTTCTGTTTCCCAGGGATAGAACCTTCGAGTACGTATAGAATTGAATTCAGGTATTTGAAGGTCTTACCAATTACCAATACTGGTCAGTGTCACTCAGAAATATGTAAGACACTCTCAATTGCTCGCTCTGCAACCCCAAATTAGTCAAAGTAAGGAAAGGCTCACAAAAACGCTTATATTTCCGATTGTAACATATGCATCGGAAACATGGACAATAAAGAAATTGCTGCATTTGAGATGTGGGTGTATCGTCGAATTCTCAGGATATCGTGGGTGGACTGGCATCGAACTAACCAGTCTATTTTACAAGGACTAAAAATTACTAAAGGCTGAACTCGCTTCTAAACCAAGTAAGCTGAAAAGTTTTTGATCTGACACATAGATGTTCCCCTTTTCAAAAAATCCATATGATTTTTAAGAAATACCAACCTTCAAACGATACGTGTCAAAATTTCATGACATTTGACAATGGAAAAAATCGAATTTCGCGTGTAGATTAGACACTGTTTTTTGATGGGAAAAAATACCGTTCAAGCAAAGCAATGGCTTGATAAGTGTTACTGGAAAATCACTCATCATTTACTGGTATGCTGAATTTAAACGTGGTCGTACAGATACAAATGATGCTGAATGCTCTGGACACCCAAATGAGGTGCTTACACCGGAAAACATAAAAAAAATCCAAAAAATTGTTTTGGATCGCCATAAAGTGGAATTGAGTGAGATAGCCGAAACCCTAAAGATATCAAGAGAAAGTGTTGGTCATGATCATATTGTGCATGCATATTTGGGCATGAAAAAGCTCTGTTCGAAATGGGTACGGCGTTTGCTCACAGTGGACCAAAAACAACAACGTGTTGATGATCCTGAGCACTGTTTGGACCTGTTTAAGCGCAATAAAAAGGATTTTTTCATGCGATATGTGACAATGGATGAAACATGAATGCACCACTACATACCGGAATCAAATCGGCAATCAGCTGAGTGGGCAGCAGCCGGTAAAAGCCGCCCGAAGCGACCAAAGACCCAACAATACGGCTGGAAAGGTTTTGGCCTCTGTATTGTGGGATGGGCATGGAATAATTTTCATCGACTATGTTGAGAAGGGAAAAATCATCAGTAGCGAATATTATATAAAGTTATTGGTGCATTTGAAGGTAGAAATCGCAAAGAAACGGCCTCAAATGAACAAGGAAAAAGTGTTCTTTCATCAAGACAATGCACCGTGTCACAAGTCAATAGTTACGATGGCAAAATTGCATGAATTGAAGTTCGAATTGCTTCCTTATCCACCCTATTCTCCAGATTTGGTCCCCAGCGACTATTATCTATTCACGGACCTCAAAAAAATGCTCGCGGGCGCCAATGAAGAACTTATCGCCAAAACTGAGGCCAATTTTGAAGGCAAAAGGAATCCTTCTACAAGAAAGGTATAAAAATGTTAAAAAAGCGTTGGACTGATTGTATCGGTCTTGAAGGAGACTATATCGATGAATAAAGTCGAGTTTTGCAAAAAAAATGTGTTTTAAGTAGCTAGACCAAAAAATTGTCAGCCTACGTGTTACTTGAGGTATTTCGGCCACCTCAGCAGAAGATGTGAGCTGGAATCACTGGTCATACAGGGAAAGGTTGAAGGCAAGCGCTGCAGGGGCAAATCACCTTCACGTTGAGGGGATCAGATGAAACAGTTAACAGGGATCAACACGTCCTTTTTATATCTTTAGGGTGTCAGCTATCTCACGCAATTTCACTTTACAGTCATCTAAAACAGTTCTGTGTTTTTTTTTATGTTTTCCGGTGTACCACCATTTGTATCTGTACGACCGCGTTTAAATTCAGCATACCAGTAAATGATGAGTGATTTCCCAGGGGCAAATTCCCCGTAACACTTATCAACTTATGCTTTGCTTAAACGGTATTTTTCCCATCAAAAAAGAGTGTCACTAAAACCACTGTAACTTGTAAACTAATCGTCGAAATATCATGAAATTTTAACACGTAGCGTTTGAAGGCTGGTACTTCCTAAAAAATCATATGGATTTTTTGAAAAGGTGTGTCAGACCAAAAACTTTTCAGCCTACGTGTTAATTACGATATTCATAATTATTAACTCAAAAACATAAAATTCCGTTAGAATTTTTCGCAAAAATATGTTCTAGACGAATTAAATCAAAAAAAGACGCCAGAAATCACCAAAATGGCCAATATTCGAAAGTAGGAACGAAATGGGTCAAAATAATTATTATAGCATATTCATAATAAGCAACCCTAAAAACACATAATCCCGTTGGAATTTTTCGTAAAATTATGTTCTAGTCAAAAAAAGTCCTTAAAAAACGCAAATACAGCATTTTCTCAGCGGATTTTTTTACTAATATCACGCTCGATAATTCCTAGTCTATCCATTTTTGGATTTCGTGTCCATGGAGACTTTTGATCAGAATGGCTTGAAGCATAACATACTTCCTTTTTGAGCCGATTTGACCGGGATCAAATTTTTATAAAAGTAGTGCGGGGTTCTTCTAAAGGTTCATCCACATATTTCTCCGCATTAAAATATCTCCGCACTCTCTAATTTAGCGTGTCTTAAACCGGTTTAAGACCATTTAAATCGAGTTAATGTGCTATGGTAATTAAGTAGTATTTCGTATGAATAAATTAAATATAGATGGTAGATCGCCTTTATATTGCAACAAACATGCTAAATTATTCTATTTAACAATATAATAATAATAATAAACACAAAAATCAATAATAATGATGTTGTTTACCTACAAAAAATATATTTGTTCATTGACTTGTATATCGTATCAATTATCTGAACCAGTATTGATAAAGTGATAGTTAATGATGTAGAAGGTAATTTCAAAGAAAATGATTTATATTTGCGGTTACATAAAGTATTTTTAATTAGTCCACGCGATCAACCAACTTTTGTACAAGATATATTCCTGCGTTCAATTTTACGCTTGCTTTGTTGTTGATAATGCGAGAATCACGCTTAGCAACACTCATGCCGCTTAAGAAAATTTCTAGCAAAAATGTATGAATATTATTATTGATCTCGTATTAGAAAGTTTTAATCCTAAAGAAAGTAAAAAATTGATGGGAAACTGCTACCATGACCGGAACTAACCAACCATGTTAATTCTCCAGAATATAGAAGAAACAGAGAAAATTGGTAAAACTATATTCATGGAACGTATTCAATTGATTTTTCATTTCTTCCTGAGCGGTGAATGCCAAGAATACACATCGCTCTCTTCAAAAACGACATATATATAATCGTATCCCTTTGGAACGAACCACTCAGGATTTTATTTCAAACACTCGTCGCTGCTGTAAATCTTAGGGATTTACCTGCAACGAGTGCTCAATATCCTTCAAAGAGTTATCGCTCAACTACCACGTGATATTTAACTAAAAATTTTAATTATCGTAGCATATATTGGTTAATTTTTGGCATTAACTGTGTGAAAACATCACGATATCTCGTTACCGTTAGTCGGTATATATATATATATATATATATATATATATATATATATATATATATATATATATATATATATATATATATATATATGTGTCTATCTTTTCATTAATCAAGTAAGATAAAAAGAAACATCCGATTTTCAACAGCACGAGATGTGATGCCTCGCAACAGACCCGCATTCTCAGCAGATAATAGTAACGGCGTTTATCGGTCGAGTGATGAGTGGACGATTCCAAATTTTGCACTATAATTCGTTGTTTTGCGTAGTTGAGCGACGATTTGAAATTATAACACAAGTACTATTCAATCAAATTCGAACGTTTTTTTTTTTAGTGTTCCGTATCAAAATTGAAAAACGGAATACCTATGAAATCACTTCGGTGTCTGTCTGTTACAGCCGGTTTTCTCCGAAACTATTTGACATAGAAAGCTGAAATTTGTGATAAATAGGAACTGATAGCTCAATCACAGCTGTCTAGTTTTGAAAGTTAAAGAGTAACCGCAGAAGAGTGTGAATTTTAGCCAGTTTTTGCAACCTTCATAACTTGGAGACAAAAAGAGCAAACTTAACGTAAAAGGGCTTAAATTAAAGCTAATTAAAAATCTAACAAGTAGGCTGAAAAGCTATTGCTGTGACACATAGATGTCGCCCTTTTCAAAAAATCCATATGATTTTTAGGAAGCACCAACCTTTAAATGATACGTGTCAAAATTTCATGACATTTTGACGATTAGTTTGCAAGTTACAGTGGTTTTACTGACGCTACTTTTGATATTTTTAAAACAATGGAAAAATCGAATTTCGTGTGTTGATTAAACACTATTTTTTGATGGGAAAAAATACCGTTCAAGCAAAGCAGTTACGGGGACTCTGCCCATGGAAAATCACTCATCATTTACTGGTATGCTGAATTTAAACGCGGTCGTACAGATACAAATGATGCTGAACGCTCTGGACGCCCAAATGAGGTGGGTACACCGGAAAACATCAAAAAAATCCAAAAAATTATTTTGGATGACCGTAAAGTGAAATTGCGTGAGATGCTGACACCCTAAGGATATCAAAAGAACGTGTTGGTCATATTTTGCATGAAATTTGGGCATGAGAAAGCTCTGTTCGAAATGGGTACTGCGTTTGCTCGCAGTGAACCAAAAACAACAACGTATCAATGATTCTGAGCTCTGTTTGGATCTGTTTAAGCGCAATAAAAAGGATTTTTTCATGCGATATGTGACAATGGATGAAACATGGATCCACCACTACACACTGGAATCAAATCGGCATCTGAGTGGACAGCAGCCGGTGAAAGCCGCCCGAAGCGACCAAAGACACAACATTCGGCTGGGAAGATTTTGGCCTCTGTATTTTGGGATGCGCATAGAATAATTTTCATTAACTATGCTGAGAAGGGAAAAACCATCAATAGCGAATATTATATACAGTTATTGGTGCGTTTGAAGGCAGAAATCGCAAATAAACGACTCCAAATGAGCAAGAAAAAAATAGTCTTTCATCAAGACAATGGTTATGATGGCAAAATTGCATGAATTGAAGTTCGAATTGCTTCCTCATCCACCGTATTTTCCAGATTTGGCCCCCAGCGACTATTATCTATTCGCAGAACTCAAAAAATACTCGCGGGAAAGAGATTTGGCTCCAATGAAGAAGTTATCACCGAAACTGAGGCCTATTTTGAAGGCAGACAAATCCTTCTACCAGAAACGTACAGAAATGTTAGAAAAGCGTTGGACTGATTGTACCGCTTTTGAATGAGACTATATTGACGAATAAAATCGAATTTAGCAAAAAAAATGTGTTTTAAGTAGCTAAACCAAAAACTTTTCAGCCTAAGTGTTAGGACATATTTTCCAATTTTGTTATTAAGGGGGTCAGAAGAAGAAATAAGATTTTCCCTCAAAATTAAAAGTTATTCTTTTAGGTTCGAATAACACCAACATCAATTTTAACCCCCTTTAAGGGGGTGGTTATCGCTTAGCGATAAGTTTGAAAGACATATAAGTCCAGCGTTATATTCTCAGTATTTTGATTATTTCCTTGTATTTTTTCATAGCCTTGGGAGTCATATTTGTGGATATGACAGGATCCCCTATTAATTGCGACCTCCTTTTAGAGGGTGGTTTTTGACTGACTATACGGTATTGGGTAGAGAATACGTAAATAATTAAAGTGACCTATTTTCGTGAATTACACATTTTCACCCTTTTAACCCTCAAAATAGGGGGTAGTTACCCCTAAATAAAAAAAATGGAAAAATATGTCGTTCTAGATTTTTAATTAGTTTTAATTTAAGACCTTTTACGTTAACTTTTTTTTGTCTCAAAGTTATGGAGGTTGCAAAACCGGGCTAATTGAAGTAAAGTGAAGAAAAAATTAAGGTCATCGAGTGGAGCGTCAAATGAAATCTCCAAAAATATGTATGTGTGCAAATTTTTCTTTATATTGTTTTTAAAAAATTGCAAAAAACCTTCCTAGCCTATCTCTAAGAATCCCAATCAAAAAATTTGGAAAAAATTCTGTAATCTTCTCCATAAAGTGTAGATTGAATAAAAAATATCACGAGTGCATTACCTTTGATCATTTATTTGGTATATAAAAACAAAGATCGGAAACAAACTTTTGCAAATTATTTTCATGGAACTAAACCGGGTTAATGGACACGAGCAATCTAAAGCTAAACCTCGTTGGGGTTATCTTATATTGGTGCGCTCACTTTTTATGTACTTCTGTTAATTTTACTAGCCAAGAATGCATACAAAACGACAAAAACTCAGGACACTGTAAATGTATAACCTTTAAATTTTTTGATATACAGTGGCGTGCAAAAGTTTCCGGCCAGTGACATTTCGTACTCTTAATTTATTAAAAAAAAAGACTAATGATTTTTAATCATTATGAGATGTGAGTATGAGATATAGGAAACAAATTAATATAGTAAAAGAATATTATTTATGTTTGTGAATATATTTATTATTATTATTCTTATATTTATATGTGCAAAAGTTTCCGGCCACATAATATACATTGACGCAGTAGGACGTTCAAAGACGTATTTACGAATAATAGCGCGTTGAATGTTCACATTTAGTTCATAAAAGGTCGTGGGAGCATAAACATCGCTCGGCATATGCAAATCCAAATTGATTGCTTCATTATTATCGATAGGTAAATCAACCGTGAACGATATTATTGTAAAATATGGTGTAAAAGATCGTCCGCGTAGTGGAAGACCAAGAAAAACGTCTAAAGAAGTAGATCGTATCATTAAACGCAAATCAACTGCGGATGTCAAAAAAACTGCTGCCGAAATTGCACGCGAGCTAAAGGATGAAAACCTAGCTAATGTTAGTCGTAGTACTGTGACACGAAGACTACATGATGTGGGACTTTTTGGCCGTATAGGTATTAAAAAACCATTAATCAGTAAAAAGAATAAGAAGGCCCGATTACAATTTGCCAAAGATCACCTAAATTGGACAATCAAAGATTGGAAAAAAAGTAGCTTTCCCAGATGAATCTAAATTTCATCTTTTTGGAAGCGATGGTAGACAACATGTACGACGTCCTATTGGTACGCGAAATTATGTTCGGTACCAAATTCCTACTGTAAAACACGGTGGAAAAAGTGTGATGGTTTGGGGAATTTTCTCTGCACAAAGAGTCGGTCCATTGATCGAGATCAACGGACATATAAACGCTCATATTTATAAGGACATTTTAGAAAACAATTTGTTATCATATGCTGAAGAAACATTGCTGCAGAATTGGACATTTCCGCAGGATAATGACCCCAAACATACATCCAAGTTGCTAAAACAGTGGTTTTCTGCTTCAAATGTGAGAGTTTTAAGCTGGCCATCTCAATCACCGGACTTGAACCAAATAGAACACTTATGGGAAACGCTAGATCGTCAAGTTCGAAAGCATACATATTCAAACAAAGCCGCATTATTCAAATCATTGAAGGAAGAATGGGATAAAATTTCACCTGCTTGTATTAATCGATTAATTGAGTCACTGCCACATCGTTTTGCGGCTGTTAACGCTGCAAAGGGTATGGGCACAAAATATTAATATAAAAATATAATTTAAGTCTATTATAGAACATATGGTACTACTCAGTATATATCACCACTACACCAAACACTTTATTTTTGCACTCGACGCGCGTTTCGCTAACCATGTTAGCTTCATCAGGAGCGATGATTGACTAAAGCTAAACTACCAAATCTACCCTATTTATACTTAGCCTAACCCTTGAATTACTCAAGCGGAACTAATGACATAGGCAAGGCTATCAGTTCCGGTCAAGTAACCAGTAGAGGGGACTATAAGGAATAGGCCCTCTGTCTTTGTTTAAACTACTTTTACATTTTATGATTTCCATACTTTCGTATGCGTTCAACAATCTCCTATCAGATACATTTTTTATTAATCTTAGATTATCTAATGTTACAGTATGATCAGCTTCAAGAGCATGTTCGGCAATGCTAGACTTTTCTGTTCTGTTGTATTTTAAGTGTGCTAAATGTTCTTTAAATCGTGTTCTAATTGACCTTTTAGTTTGCCCAACATACTTTTTGTCACAATCATTACAACTAATTTCATAAATTCCACTTTTCTCACAATTAGGAATCTTATCTTTGGGATTTCCTAAGATATTCCTCAGATTGTCTGATGACTTATAGACTATGGTGAGGCCTACCTTATTAAATACCTTATTGAGTCCCTTGCTATATTTCGGATTATATGGTATGGAGACATACTTGGTGTTATTTTCTTCGCGTGTAAAAAAGGTGGAATTCTGAATATTAAACCTAAACTTATGCCTATTTATTAGCTTATTTACTAAGTCATCGTCATAACCATTAACTCTAGTTATATTTCTAATACGATTCCTTTCTTTATTAAAGTTTACTCTATTCAGAGAGAAAGTGACCAAACGATGAACTAAAAAATGTAATGAGGCTAATTTATGTTGTTTGCAATGAAATGAATCATTAGGAATATATCTATCTGTTACTGTGTCCTTCCTATAGATATCAAATTCTAATCTATTATTATTTTTAATAATTAAAATATCTAGAAAAGGCAATTGTCCTTTGTTCTCAACTTCGTAAGTGAATTTAATGGAATCATACCGGCTATTTAATTTGGAAACAAAATCATCAATATTTGCTTTCTTTGTATCAAAAATCGCGAAAATATCATCCACATACCTATACCATACCCTTGGGAAATATTCGAATCCTTGACTGGCTTCGATTTCAAACTTACTCATAAATAAATTGGCTATGAAAGGTGACAAGCAATTACCCATAGCTGTTCCTTCTTTCTGAACATAAAATTGATTGTTATATTGGAAATAATTTTGTTCCATACAGAGTTTAGATAATATTAAGTATTCACGAATAATTTCGTCTTCAAAGTCATTCATTCTAAGTAATTCTTCGAGATATTGTAAAGTTTGTGGAATTGGCACACTTGGGAACAAAGAACTAACATCAAAAGAAATTAAGACTTCACCTTCATTAAGAACTAGATTTTTTGTTTTATTAATGAATTCTAACGAATTCTTCACTGCGAAAGTATTTAATGGTAACTTCTCAAGTTCTTTTGATAACCATTTGGATATTAAATATGTGGGTGATCCGACCGATGAAACAATGGGTCGCATTGCTTTTCCCGGTTTGTGAATTTTGAGTAAGCAATACAATTTTGGTATGGTCGGATTACTCACATTTAATTTAAATTTTAGCGAATCAGAGACAAGGTTCTTACATTTTTTTAAAGAATTTTTAACCTCTGATATCATTCTCGGTAATGGATTTCTTATTACTTTTTCATAAGGGCCAGATTCGATAAGATTATCTACGCGTTCAAAATAATCTTTCTTATCCAATATAACAACCTTATTTCCTTTATCCTCTTTTAAGTAGAAGACATCTTTCTTTTTCAATCCTTTAACTACTTTTATGTTTTTTCGTGAATTAGAGTTTGTGTTGTTAACTATGTTTTTCGATATTTGATTGCGACATGCTTCCCTAACAAATGATTTACTATTTTCTGGAAGTGTACTAATGGAACTTTCAATGTGAGCAACTATTTCTGATAAATTATCTCTAGGAGGGGGTACTGCAAAGTTAAGACCTTTGTTTAAGATGCGAATTTCATTTCGTGTAAAGGATTGAGATGAATGATTTTCTACAATATTTACGAGTTCCTGAGGACTATTCTTCTTTGGTAAGAGCTTTTTTAATTTTTTACTTAGAATAGAGAATTTCTTTTTTACACGCGAAAAAAAATAACACCAAGTATGTCTCCATACCATATAATCCGAAATATAGCAAGAGACTCAATAAGGTATTTAATAAGGTAGGCCTCACCATAGTCTATAAGTCATCAGACAATCTGAGGAATATCTTAGGAAATCCCAAAGATAAGATTCCTAATTGTGAGAAAAGTGGAATTTATGAAATTAGTTGTAATGATTGTGACAAAAAGTATGTTGGGCAAACTAAAAGGTCAATTAGAACAGGATTTAAAGGACATTTAGCACACTTAAAATACAACAGAACAGAAAAGTCTAGCATTGCCGAACATGCTCTTGAAGCTGATCATACTGTAACATTAGATAATCTAAGATTAATAAAAAATGTATCTGATAGGAGATTGTTGAACGCATACGAAAGTATGGAAATCATAAAATGTAAAAGTAGTTTAAACAAAGACAGAGGGCCTATTCCTTATAGTCCCCTCTACTGGTTACTTGACCGGAACTGATAGCCTTGCCTATGTCATTAGTTCCGCTTGAGTAATTCAAGGGTTAGGCTAAGTATAAATAGGGTAGATTTGGTAGTTTAGATTTAGTCAATCATCGCTCCTGATGAAGCTAACATGGTTAGCGAAACGCGCGTCGAGTGCAAAAATAAAGTGTTTGGTGTAGTGGTGATATATACTGAGTAGTATCATTGTGCCAAAGATTCCACATTCCCAACTTAATAGAACATATGGACTAATAATTTTTCTCGTAGTACAAAGTGGCCGGAAACTTTTGCACATATAAATATAAAAATGATAATAAATATATTCACAAACATAAATAATATTCTTTTACTATATTATTTTGTTTCCTATATCTCATACTCACATCTCAAAATGATTAAAAATCATTAGTGTTTTTTTTTTAAATTAGAGTACGAAATGTCACTGGCCGGAAACTTTTGCACGCCACTGTATGTTTCGTACTTGTATACAAGTCTCCATCCTGTTTACTAAAAAATATTATTCACTGTATAAATAAAAGTATAAACACACATACACAGCAAAGATCTAAGAGAAATACGAGGCTGGTTTGAAAAGTCCGTGCAAAAATAAAAACTACTTATGTGTTTGGGGTAACCCTTTTTAATTTTTCGACATAGTCTACTTTTAGGCTTATACACTTCGTCCAACGATGTTCTAGTTTGTTGATCCCTTCCGAATAATAGGATTTGTCCAAGTCTGCAAAATATCCATTAGTGTCTGCAATCACCTCCTCGTTTGAATAAAATCTTTGTCCCGCCAGCCATTTCTTCAAATTGGAGAACAAATAGTAGTCCGAGGGAGCCAAGTCTGGAGAATAGGGGGGATGTGAAACGAGTTGGAATCGTATTTCCATTAATTTTGCGACCACAACTGCTGAGGTGTGTGCTGGTGCGTTGTCGTGATGGAAAAGGACTTTCTTGTGGGCCAATCGCGGGCGTTTTTTCTTGCAGCTCGGTTTTCAAACGGTCCAATAACGATGAATAATATTCACCTGTAATAGTTTTACCCTTTTCCAGATGGTCGATGAGGATTATCCCTTTCGAATCCCAAAAGACAGTCGCCATAACCTTTCCGGCCGAAGGCACGGTCTTCGCCTTTTTTGGTGCAGATTCCCCCTTGGTAACCCATTGTTTAGATTGTTGTTTGGTCTCAGGAGTATAGTAATGTATCCATGTTTCATCCACAGTGACGAAACGACGCTTAAAGTCCTCCGGATTCTTCTGGAACAGCTGCAAACCATCCTTGCAACACTTCACACGATTCCGTTTTTGGTCAAGCGTGAGCAATCACGGCACCCATCTTGCGGATAGCTTTCTCATGTCCAAATGTTTATGCAAAATATTATGTACCCGTTCAGTCGAGATGCCCACAGCACTAGCGATCTCACGCACCTTAACTCTTCTGTCATCCATCACCATATCATGGATTTGATCAATGATTTCTGGAGTCGTAACCTCCACAGGCCGTCCAGAACGTTCAGCGTCACTTGTGCCCATATGGCCAGTCCGAAAATTTTGAAATCACTTATAAACTGTTCTAATCGAAGGTGCAGAGTCACCATAATGTTTATCAAGCTTCTCTTTAGTCTCCTGAGGCGTTTTGCCTTTCATAAAGTAATGTTTAATCACCACACGAAATTCTTTTTCGTCCATTTCTTGAAAATCACTCGACTTCCTTGATTCACACGAATGCCAAACACAAAGAAATAGACCAATATGGCTGAAACTTGGTGTGCGTTCATTCAAAGATGCTACTAACTAAACATGACCTCGATACGCGCCATCTCTCGGACTTTGCACGGACTTTTCAAACCAGCCTCGTATTGTGGGAGATTTTAAGATAAATTTTTTGGAATGTGTTAATAATAGTCCACGTATGTCAACAGCATTGGGCTTATATAAATGATATACTAGTGCTACGAGGGCTGCCTGAAAAGGTCTCGGCCTAACAATGAAAGAAAATTTTTTTTTTGGCGTGAAATATGTTTTTTATATTTCAATATAATATCCTGAAATTTTAATACATTCATTCCAATGTTTTTCCAATAATTCGATACCATTATTAAAGTGTGATTCCGGAAGGTCTGCAAAATATCCATCTACGGCTGCAATAGTTTCGACATTTGATGTAAAACGCTTTTCAGCAAGAAATTTTTGCAGGTTTGGAAACAGATAATAGTCAGAGGGAGCCAAATCTGCTCAATACGCTAGATGTTTAAGCAATTCGTACTTTATGTTAATTCGTTAAATTTTGCTATCGTCAAAAAATTTGTGTGAACACGTGCATTGTCTTGATGAAAAATGATTCTTTTCTTCTTTAAAACAGGCAACTGATCCAAAAGGCTACAATAATATTCAGAAATTGTTTTACCTTTCTGAAGATAATCGATCAACAAAACATCCAATCCCAAAAAACTGTTGCCATAACCTTTTATGCTGATGGAACCGTCTTTGCCTTCTTTGGTGCACTTGCACCAGCTTCAGTCCATTGTTCCGACTGTTCTTTTCGCTCTGGTGTATAGTGGAGGATCCAAGTTTCATTAACAGTTATGAAACGACGCTTGAAATCCATTTTATTTTGCTTAAAACGACCCAAACACGCTTGAGAAATACGCATTCGAAAGCATTCTTTTGAGATGCCTATGGCCTCAACTATTTCACGCACTTTCACTCGTCGATCTCTAACACAATATCATGGACTTGTTAAAGGATTTGTGGTGTTGCAGCAGTTTTTGAACGACCTTCGCGTGGATCATCTTCGAGCCTTGCACGACCAGATTTAAAGAGAGCAGCCAATTTTTTCAAAGTGGAAAGTGAAGGTGGTGCATCCTTATACACTTTTAACAATTTTAGATAAATTTCTTGACGAAACCAACACTCAACGGCTCGAAAACTGAAAATGAAATGCCTATAGACCGAGGATTTACGAAAACGGGGCGGAGACAGTAAGTACTCGTATACGGCAGCTGCCCATTCGGCGCGCCAGGTATTCATTGACTGCGTCGATACGCTTCTATTCTATAGCATTTTTCTGCCTGTTCTCGACCTTTCCAGAGGAAATAATGGTTTTTACGGTATTTCTACATATATTTACTACAAGAAAATGATGTTTTAAAAAAATCGATTTTTTTGGAAAAAAGTTACTAGACTACCCCCTTAACATCTGTCTCACATAATGTCCGAACGAATCATGTCTCATCACAAATAACAATCGTTTAGTTAGAACTACGATGTCAGAGCAAGTGCTCCTCTCGTCCGTTGCGCAACAGACTATTATCAAAAATTTTGAGAAGGCCTAAGGCATAGACAAAGATTTTAATGACTGCACAGTATTCAATTTTTTTCCATTTTCAAAAAATCAATGACACGTCAATATTAAACAGCTGCTATTACTTGAATGAATTGACAGATCGAAATAAAATTTTACATGTGTTTATATAAAGGATGGAACTTTCCAATACAATTATGGTTTCTCAGTTTCTAACGCCATCTATGTCAGGCCGAGAACTTTTCAGCCAGCCCTCGTACTAGATACAGAACCCTGATAAACAATGTGTTTTTGCAATTTTCCTAATAATATCAAGTTCAGCTTGTAGAAAGTTTTTTAGCCATCACAAATAAGTTTGTATCCGAATCCTAGATACTGATTTTTGGAAACTCCGGTGGGGTGTGTTTTGTGAAGTAACTAATCATTTTAGACCTCCGTAACAAAAATTTTTATTTTAAAAACAATCCCGGTACTTTTCACTCGAGTGATCACAACCAGATGATTAGTACTTCAAATTTTACTATCCTTTATAATTTGCATTATGTTGGTACCACTAAATTATGAAGTACCAGAGTGGAGATTCGCTTTGGCTTTGTTTCTAGTTGTGCCGCTACTTAGGTTCCTTTAATAGTTATAGAAAAATTTCTAGACAATTTTAAATATTAATTACTAAGATTTTGAAGGCGATAATGTCCTAAGCAGGCTTCATGACCCTCGGAGAATGTAAAAAGTGAAATATGGATTGGATTTCCTGATGTGGAACATCCACTAGAAGCAAAAAATAAGGAAAACCAAAAATCTTTCTGGTAATATTCACACATAAAATTGAACGCCCCTTATTAAAAAGGGATGATACGTAGTCTAAGTCACTCTAGTGATTCTATACGAAGTGATATTACAAAAGTGAGTATCCCCCGAAAATGCAACATTACAGAAAATAAAAAAAAAAAACAATACATTCATTATTTTCAATTTGTTTGTAATTAGTTATTATTTTGAACATGGCAGTTGATTACAGTAAATAAGGTTTTGAAATTGCTCAGCTAGTAACGGAAAAATAGGAGATACGCTATTATTACATTAAAACACATAAGCGTATCTATGAACCATAGATCCTTACTTATATGGTATTACTTGAACCTTTATTACATATATATGTAAGTGTTGTTAATTTTAAGTAATTTAAATATATGCTATAGATACACCCGTATTTTATGACGTTAACTGTATGAATTATATATGTCTACAATACTTTCCATAATCACAATGCGTTTTATGGTTATGACAGGACATATAGGCCATCATAAGCTTCGAGGTTTCGTCTTTCTATGATGGATGGTCACGAGTCGGACTGGAAACGAACCTGAACAAGACAAAGAAAATGAGCCCAGAGCAAATAACGATTACCATCGAAAATCGGCCATTAGAGAACATATCCGTATATATGTATGTATGTATATATATATATATATATATATATATATATATATATATATATATATATATATATATATATATATATATATATATATATATATATATATATCGGATAAAAAAACACTGGGTCTTGGTTGGGCAGCGTTTGGTAAATTCGGGTTTATTTTCAGATCACGACATATCTCTGTAAACCTCGAAAGGAAAAAGTCATATATACCGCCAATTCTCACGTACAGTCTTAAAACGATGTCGCTAAGACGTAAGTCGATGAACAGACTTCGAGTGGCGCAGCGTGCAACGGAGAGAGCTATGCTTGGAGTAAGATAGAATCCCAAATGAGGAAATCCGGAGAAGCACACGGCCGACGGATGCTCTAGAAAGAGCGGCTCAACTAAAGTGGAGATTGGCTGGTCACGTGGCGAGAGGCAACAACGACAGATGGGTCTTTAAGCTTACGGTATGGCGTCCAAGGGAGTGTAAGGGGCGTGCGGGAAGACCTTAAAGAAGGTGGCGAGACGATATCCAGAATATCGCAGGAAAAATTGGAGCAGGAGGGCTCTGGACACGGAAAGATGAAAAGACTTGGAAGAGGCCTACATCCAAGAGTGGATGAGAGCAAGCTGAAAAGAAAGAAAGAATGATGGATGGTCGGATATATGGATTTGTTTTACGTCATATATTACAGAGATTTTGCACCGCATGCAAAACCTTAACGAGCATAAATTAAATATAAAGACTATGTTTTTATAGGCATTTGAAGTAAGTGTAGTCGTCAAATTATGAAATTGTGCCTCTATTGATTGCAATGAAACTGTAAAGATAACAGTTACAACCAAATGGAACCCACCGTTTGAAGCTTGCTCAGTATTAGAATAAAATGAAAATTCCTGTAACAGCCATCTGAGACTTTGTTCGCGTGGAAGCGTTATTCTTTTCAAAGTTTTTTTTAATAGCAAAATATATTGGTTTTCTGGAGTTTCGACTCTTCATAGTCCAACCATGAAAAAAGCATTCCTGTCTTAAAGTTTCAAAGTTTGTTCCTGGGACTTTTTTATTGTGAGAGCAAACAATACTTTCAGCGGAAATTGCAACCGCCGCTTGAAACGAATCGGTAGATCCGTTGAAATCATAGCAGTAGGAGGAACAGACGCTATTATTCTTATATTTTGCCTGTCAAGCCGTTGTAATTGATCAGCGCTAGACTCTCCAATTCGATGTATTCTTGCCGCCCTCGCGTCATATGTATTTCTAGAAAGTTGCAATTTTATTTTAGGCATAGTGTTGTCTTTAGATACTACTTAATCTTTGATCACAGTTTCCTAAATCCAAAAAAAACTACTTAATAAAAAAAAAAAACAATTACATCATACAATCAAACTGAAATTAACTACGGAATAATAGTGAAAGGACATGCAAATTGCAAAAAAAATTTAGTACATATTTCAGAACAAGCTTACTAAATAGCAGAGAAACTCAAAACTAAGTGACAGTGAAACAGTAGGTATACCTAAATTAACAAATATTACTAAAATAATATGTGTTGCTTAAATAAATCTTATACTAATAGGTACTAATTGAGCGAAAGTTTAATAATAACAATAAATAACCGGCTAAGTGCAAGTCGA
Source organism: Pachyrhynchus sulphureomaculatus (assembly GCA_019049505.1). Lineage (NCBI taxonomy): Eukaryota > Metazoa > Arthropoda > Insecta > Coleoptera > Curculionidae > Pachyrhynchus > Pachyrhynchus sulphureomaculatus. The sequence continues at coordinate 141,075,044 of CM032454.1, read as the reverse complement.
ACTTGCGCAATTAGTGTACCGTACGTTGACGGCTTTTAAAATAAAAAATTTTGTTATGGAGGTATAAAATGATCAATGACTTCACAAAACACACCCCAAATGAGTTTCAACAAAGTTTTTTTCGATCTTCACTGAAAACTGATGACCTTGAAATTTTCGTTTTTTATATACCAGATAAATTATTAAATGTAATGCAGTTGTGATAATTGTCGTCTAATCTAATGTAAACCCTGTGGAGAATATGCCAAAATTTTCAGATCAGTACTTTTCGAGATAAGGGGCAGTGATTTTTCGCAAATTTTTAAAAAATAATACAAAGTAAGGTGTGTGCAAGTATCGACATCACCTCACCCGATGACCAGAAAAAAAAAAAATTTCACTTCCGATTTCACTCCCCAAAACTAACCCCCTTAAGTCAAAATTTAACTTTCAAAACTACACGGCTCTGATAAGGCCATCAATTCCTATATTAGTGCCAAATTTCGACTTTCTATGTCAAATAGTTTCGGAGAAAATCGGGTGTGATAGACGGACGGACAGACAGACAGACACCAAAGTGATCTTATAAGTGTTCCGTACGGATCACTAAAAAATGCACACACCATAAATGTTTTATTGTTATTTAATAACTACTGACCTCAACAAAGTACCTAAAATGTGCCTACAAAAAGAATGAGAGAATCTTAACATCACGAATAACAAAAACTATTAACACCAAACCTTTTTGTCTTCAAAACCATAACATCAAGGAATAAGAAACGAAACAATAATTATTTACAAACAGAATATTATGTACCAAATCAACAAATTATATCTAGTAATATCACGTAAACTTTGCAAACGAAGAGTCAAGTCAAAGGCGAAAAAAAATCAAATTATAGATCGTAAGACATGGATCGACAAACACCGCACGGGCGCATCGACTGGTCTTTTGCCGCGCGACCCGCCTTCCTCCTGCAGGACCGCTTGCTCGTGGCTCTTTTTTCCCCACCGCGTCAACTACCTTTTGTCACACCCTTACAAAGTATAACCTATGTTCATCCCAAAAGTCCCGGCTAGATACCAGAAAAAGATTTTTTTAAATCGGATTGGTAATTTCAGAGATTATCTCTGAAAAACAAACAAACAATCTTTAATTCTTTATTATATTATTACAGTTTACAGATAACAATCTCCTATATTAACGAAGTTATAAGAAAGCTTATCGCTAATACGGTAGGCTTTGTTTTTTTTCTACTTATATACTATATCACCTTTCATTACAAATAACACTAACAACAATTAGTTAGTTCAGGTTAGGGTTTTTTTTGAGATTTTGGAATCTTTGACAAAATATTTTATTTTTATACTCGACACGCGTCTTTCTAACCATGTTAGTAACATCAGGAACGACAACTGATTCTGGACTCACTAATCGCTCCTGATGATGCTAAGATAGTTAGCATAATCCGTGCCTAGTGCAAGTGTTTGGAATAGTGATGATAACAGTTCTGTAGTGTTATGATTATATGATTTACATCTGCACAAATGATTTTGGAAGTGAACTAAAATTATACTGTGGGTGTAGTAGAGCAAAGCATCATTTTTCCAATATGAACCTTCACTTTTAACACAAATGTAATGAAATACTATTACGTAAAATTAAATATATGTTTATGGATGTTTCATAGTTTAGTGCAAAATATGCTAATTTCAATTTATATATTAATCATCGCACATTTGTATTCATTTGGTAATATTGAAGGAAGTGATAGAAACCTGCTAGAAACAACTTTAATTTAGAAACTTAACCGGGGGCTAACCATTCCCGTCCCACAGGCATGGGCGGGTCGTGTGGTGAATTAAAAAATCTCTTAAAGATATAGAAGAGGTATACTAACCTAACTTTCTTTTTTTTTTTAATGGTGGTGCCACATACTATAAATGTTTAAATTTAAGATATTTTGCATATTTTTGATGATTGTGTAAGCAAATTTTTTAATTGTATTAACAGAATAATTTTTAGTGTCTGTCTGTCACACCCGGTTTTCTCCGAAACTATTTGACATAGAAAGTTAAAATTTGGCACTAATATAGGAACTGATGCCCTCATCAGAGCCGTGTAGTTTTAAAAGTTAAGTTCTGAGTTAAGTAGTTTAAGGAAGTTTTGGGGGGTGAAATCGGAAGTAAAAAAAAAAATTTTTACCGAGTCATTGAGTGGGGTGTCAAATGAAAGCATGTCAAAACACGAGTTCAAAAATATATATAATGTAATACTTGTCCACACTTTTCTTTGTATTATTTTTTAAAAATTATGAAAAATCGCTGCACCCGCTTTATCTCGAAAAGTACTGATCAAAAAATTTTCAAAAAATTCTGGACTATTCTCCACAGGATGTAGATTGCACGAGAATTATCACGAGTGCATTACCTTTAATAATTTATCTGGTATATAAAAAAACACAAAAACTTCAAGGTCATCAGTTTTCAGTAAAGATCGGAAAAAAACTTGGGGTGTGTTTTGTGAAGTCGTTGATCATTTTATACTTATATAACAAAAAATTTTATTTTAAAAGCAATCAACGTATGGAACACTAATTGCGCAAGTCCAACTTGTACTTGGCCGGCTATTATTATCCTAAATAGCAAATCTGTAAGTCTTTTTTTAAGTTCTTAATTCACTGTAATCTGATAAATGCATACAAAAATATATTTTTTTTTTTTTTGAGAGAGAGGACTATACCGCATATTAAATTATGGCCTCAACCATTTGGGCCTTCTTAATATATTTTCGAATCATTTTTTAAAACAAAAAAAAGAAAATAAATCAAAAAAAAACACAACAACGAAACTAGAAAAAAAACTTCGTTAATATAGAGACACACACCAAGGAAGTGCTTATTTTAAGAGTCCCAAAATCCTTTTTATGTGCAATTTCTTTGCGTTTTTATTGCATGTGCTTTTTAAAAGAAAAGGCTTGTTGAAAATAAGCTTTGCAAAATCTCTCTATTATAACGTAAAGTAGAAGTATTTCTGACCATTTGACCTATTTATGAAGACGTCCGATTACAAAGTTATACCTTGTTTTAATTATTATTCTGATATGCAAATCTATGGTAAATTAATAGGATACGTTTAGAAAAACCGATTTATTGAGCTAAATTAAAGCAATTTTCAATAGTGAACATTTTAAAACCAGATGAACGCTATAAAAATGTGTTGATCTATTTAAGTCTCGTACTTGTATTTTCTAAGAAACAACTGTAAACAAAGCACGCAAAAGTACGTGTTTTGCGGTGTTTTACGCCGGATTTGTTATTTTTAATGTTATTCCGAAAAAAAGGCTAATAAAAAAAAGTTAGTGGCGTACGACGAATTTAGTCTCGCATGTTTACGTTGTCAGATATTCTGAACACACGTCTTTTTTTTTGGATGGTTGTAGCTTCTACTTGATGGAAATTCATTAGAAATATATAATAAAAGACTGTTTTTCCATTTTCCACTGGTTTATTTAAATTGCGATGACGCGTTTCGCTGTCGATGCAGCTTCTTCAGATCTACATTTTACACTCTCAAGTTAGGTTTAATGTTCACAATTTTATATAATTTCTTAATTATAATATTACACCTAATTAAATTACATTGATAGTATTGGAAAATCCACACAGATTTGGAATTAGGAGAATAAATTCAATAATGGTGAATTGTTTCAATCTACCTGGTCGTTGGTCATCGCAATTTAAATAAACCAGTGGAAATTGACTAAAAACAGTCTTTTAGTATATATTTAAACCCACGTCGTCAAAAGACAAGCTCTATTATCAACCTCATTTTAACAGCTAAACAAAGAATGTGAGTAGAATTTTAATTTTAGTTTCCCACCGAGTACAATTTACAGCGATTCAAGAACAACGTGAGTCGCTTTTTCCGCACACGTGGCGCTACTGTAGCAATTTAGAGATTTCCCTGCAGCACGTGTGCTAGAGAGATAAAAAAAAGTTAAGTCTGTTTCACAAAGATACAAATCTTGTTAAGGGTGAACATCACTGTAGAGGTAAAAAAAAAGTGAACTTTTAAGAATTTTTTTACGAAGAACTATACAAGATATCGACTTGCAATTAAAAAAATTTTATTATACAAATATCAAAGAACATACATGATTTTTTTTCAGAATTTTTTAATACAAAATGGTGAACAAAAACCCCTTTTTACACTACCGGAAAAATTTCCCAGGGATGAACCTAGAATGAAAAAAAACAAAAATATTCTTGTTTCATAAGTGACAATCTAGGGAATGACGTAGGGAAATGAAAAAATATTGATTAATCGTAAAATCCGTACGGAGTTCCCTGAGTTATAACCTCTTAAAGATGTGTACAAAATTTTTAGTCGATTGATTGAAAACTCATTGAGTTATGTTTCCAGTAAGGTGAAAAAACGTGATCTCAGTGAGTCTCAATAGGTACCTTTCTCGCGCTCAGCAGGACGGTTCTACGTCGAAACACGTGTTACCGATTTTTTCCTGCTATAAAACTTTTTTCGCACGTTCTAAACAACATAAAGAATCATTTAAGCAAAGAAAAAAAATCGATTTTTTTGAAAATTTTACAATGGTGTTCACCCTTAATACATATATAAAAATATATGGTGTGATTCCTGTTACGATCAACAAAGAGAGAACAGCCTCATTCGGTGGAAATTCTATAGCAAGAAAACCTGCAGAAACGTTTAAATTATTCGCAGGCGACGAAACAACATGGACAAATTTGATTTAGTTAACTGCATACACAATGTTTAGAGTACTTCTGCACTTACGAGGGTCGTTCCAAAAGTTCTTGGCCTAACAAAGAAAACGCAACATTTTCTTTTTATTTTTCTACATAGACACCTTGAAAATTAATACATTTAGTCTAACGACGTTCCAACTTTTTAATACTCTCATTTCAATAAGATTTATCTAACCCTTCATTCTTCTGCAATCTTCGTCCAGCCGGCCATTTTTTCAGGTTTGGAAACAATACGGTGGATGCGAAAGCACTTCGAAGCGAAGGTCATGCAGTTTTGCAGCAACAATTCGAGACGTATGTGAAGGCGTATTATCGTGATGAAAAAACACTTTCTTTTTTTGCGGCATTTCGTCCAAGTGGCGGCCTTCAATTGGTCCAGTAATGAAGCATAATGCTTCTTGGTGATGGTTCTACCTTTCTCCTCCTTCCACCCACGTTTCGACCGCTCTTTGGTCTCTGGCGTGTAATGATAAATCCATGTTTCATTTAATATTACGAAAGAAGGTTTGATTTGATTGATTTTAGGGAGCGCGTCGACCGCTTGGTCATTTAGCGCCCATGGACGGACTAGTTTTGGCTGGGCGTGTTGCTTGTGTTTATGTTATATTGTGCTGTATAAATTAATTTCTTTTAAAAATTGGACTATCTTTTTAATGTTTATCGTGATATTTTCCGCATTTATTGTTTGTTTTAGCGAGGGGGGAATCTGGTGGCGGAAAAATCCGGGGATTCAAAAATGTGTTCGTCTGTTAACTGATAATTGCACCTGGGGCACAGTGGGAAGGCTCGTTTTTTAAAAGATGAATGTGAGTGGCGTAGGAATGACCCACAGCTAGCCTTTTCCAGATTACATTCTCTTTCTGGCTCATCGATGTGTGGTGGAATGGGGGAAAAACCATTGGTTTCAGTTCCCAGAGCTTGTTGGATGGGTCTCACTGGAGTTGGAAGAGGTTGTTAAATTTTCCTTTTACTAGATTGAGGCAGTCTGATGGATCGTTGTCAGCGGTTATGGTTATATCGGTTGATATTGCTTGCTTAGCTTGGTGGTCTGCCTTCTCATTTCCTCTAATTCCCGCGTGTCCAGGAACCGATAGGAAATATATTGTGATCTTCTTTGTTTCCTGTATGCAAAGAAGATCGGTTATTTATCTTATGTATGGGTCTGTTATTAAAGAATTCAATGCACTTTGTGAATCCGATATTATAAGGTTCCTGTGCCCATTTCGGTTTTGGAGCCATCAGTGAAGAATAAGGGCTAATTTATATATTTTTCGTTTATTAAAAGGTGGTATCTGGGTCTGATGAGGTTCTTAGAGTGAGTGGATGTACTATATTTACTGGGGGAGAAGTCGACCTTTGGTGAAGGGAAAAGCCAAGGTGGAAAGGTGTTGAATAGAGGGTAATCGAATCTAGGGATTAATATATTGAGGGAGTTTAAAGTTGATGAGATTCTATATTGTAAGGAATTTGAAGGGAAAAGATTGACCCGTTAGGGGATACGAAAGAAAGAATTTGAAGAAGTTTAGTGGAATTATATTTAAACAAGTCTAAACACTCTTGGGAAATCTACATTCGAATGCGTTTTTGGTCGACTGTTAACAAACGAGGCACCTGTCGAGCTAAAAGCTTTTTCATACCGAAAACATCTTGTAAAATGTTTATAATGTCAGCGAGCTCGCGTAGCTTTGGTCGGCGATCATTTAGTATGCTATTGTGTGTGCCCGAAAATCTCGACGGTCGTAGAGGTTTTCGGGCGTCCTGAGCGTTGATCATCTTGAATGAATCTACGATACATATTAGCTTGCCTCGAAGATACAAGGCTGCGTTGTTGCTGAAGGCACATATGACGAATCAGTTGGATTAAGTACGAGTAGTATGGATCCAATATCCAATCTAAGTTATACCATTTGCTTACATGTAATTCTAAATTGTTCATTGAAATCATAACAAGCAGCAACTGAAAATTGGTTCTGGGTCTAAAAATTCTTCAGGAATTTTTTTACTTTTATATTCGCATGAAGAACTGCCCCTTTTTTGCATTTATTTAATTATTATATAAAACCTATTTTTGTTGACTACACTTACTAGGTACAAGTAAATCGATAGTTAACAAGAAAAAATGTACTTAAAATTTCACTTATTGTTACAAGTCTGTGATTGTGTTTGTAAAACATATTTTACGAAACTTGTTAACAATTGCTAGTTACTTATACAAACTAATCGTAATTGTTTGACCAAACAAACCCCTCGTCAAATCAATAAAGATATTAGACATGTTTGATCTAATCGAATCAAAAATCAAAATGAAAAAATATAAATGCTTTACGTAATTGAGTGATAAAGCTATATGATAAATCAATCAAAATATGTCAGCTTTCTGTGTAACTGAAAACGCTAGAACGTATAATCTGTCAGCGTGAAAACAAGCCATTTTATGTCTGTAATGCTAAAAAAATACGTAAATAGGCATTTTAAGTAGAATTCAAATATCCAATAAAAGTAAAAACGTATCAACGACGCTATATCTCTAAAACAGGATACTTTGTACTCGTGAAACAAGTTTTAACTTTAAACGAATTCAAAGAGTCTGTCAAGTAAGCACGTGTCAGCGATAATTCATTTTTGGTAGATCCAATTCTAGCGATTCAACAAAAAATCGGTAGAGGGAGCCTTTGTCTGCGTCGCATTTTAGTAAAAGTATCAGTCTATTCCGAACTTTCGTCGAAATCACGTAAACTCCAAAATTCTTCCCATCCATAGGGGTCTAAAATGACACATTCCGCGTCCACTAAATATATTAAAAAGTCGGTATCGTCTGTGAAGAAGTGTGTAAATCATTTTAACGAGACAAAACATATCGGCGAATTGCCAAAACGTGGCTCGGTAGGCAAAGGCAGTCCGAAAGTCGAAAAACGAATCGTGTCTTTGTTTTCACTGGACCCGAAATTGACGCTGCGTTAAGGAGAGGCAAAATTAAGAAAATCGGGTTTGAATGTGTCTCATGAGACCATTCGACAACATCTTCGTGCTCATGATGTCAAATTCCGAAGTACGTTGAAGAAACCTTTGCTGGGCGAAAATCAGGACGCGAAGCGGCTCGCTTGTGCCCACATACGATACTAGAGTGGCTTTTACAGTTGTCGGACGCCAACCTTAATGAAAACGTTTGATCCCTTGTAGAAGAAAAGCTCAGAGGAAAGACTCTGAGGACTTTGACTTAGTTGTTTCGCGAGATTCGCAGAGTATGCAGAAGATTTCGTCGACAGCATGCCTCGAAGATGCCAGGCGATTAGACAACTTACTAAAATAATTGTGCCGTTGTTAGCACACCAAAGAATACATCAATGACAAAAAATGTTCCCCCAATACATTTTTCAAGAATACGATCGGTCACGTTCTTATCTGACAGACTGTACTATTCTTTTTCAATAATGTTGCATTCTCTCCATCTCAATAAATATTTAATAAAAATATAATGTTTAAATCTTCAAAGGTCAACGAGTTCATCCAAAGATTAGCAAATTTGAAAAGATATGAATAAAAATACAATACTACACGTTAAATATTTCTGTATTACAAATAAGAAAGGTCATTTAAAATGAATTAAATAGTCGTATTCATTATAATTATATAAAATTTTCCCTTAGACGATGTAAATATAAATTTAAAGCATTTAGATGTAGACTAACTAACTTAACTTTTTTTTGTTAAAAACGTAAGCTAATGTGAAGTTACCTTAATAAACAAAATTAAAATATTATGGTCTTAGTACAAATGCAATTTCCATCATGAAAAGCTTTGATTCCGACAAGCAGTTTTAGAATAATCATTTTATTTATTTCTCTGTTGGTTATTTACAGGATAATTTCCACTAAAGTAAAAATTCATAACAAACTAATAATAGGTTCCTTACCCACTTTTATTATATCCGAACTTGATGGCTGAACTTTTTGCTTTACATTCTACTACCGATTTTCAAGGAAAAACACCACCTACTATTCCCATAGTGCAATCAAGGATGCCCGATGTTGTCTTCAGACAACGTATCATAAAACATATTTTAATGAAGCTAGACACCAAAAAAGCTTCTGGCGCTGACGGAATACCTGCCATAGTTCTCAAAAACTGTGCGAGGAAACTAACACCAGTTTTCTGTAGACTTTTTAACCTATCCTACAGAAAGGGAATATTTCCTTCCTGCTTGCCACAGTTCAGCCGATACCTAAAAATAGCAAGAAGACCTTGCCAAATAACTATCGACCAGTCGCACTGCTTTCAATAATATCGAAAGTCATGGAAAAGGTTATCAATCAGCATCTTGTAAAATATCTTGAAGGATTCAACATTATTAGCAAACATCAATATGGCTTTCGTAAACACAGATCAACAGGAGATCTTCTGACTTATGTAACACATGTTTGGAACAACGCAATTGAACACTGTGAAGAATCTCGAGCGGTTGCTCTTGACATATCCGAGGCATTCGACCGTGTTTGGCACGATGGACTGTTGACTAAGCTACGCTCTTATGGTATGTCTGAAAAGTTCTCTTTGTAGCTCTCATGTTTCCTAAGAGAGCGTTCTTTACGAGTGGCCGTCGACGGATTTCTTTCTACCACCTTTACTATCAACGCCGGTGTGCCCCAAGGCTCCATACTATCTCCTACTCTCTTTCTCATTTACAATAACGATCTGTTGGAAAAGACCGGGAATCCAATCTACAGCTTTGCAGATGACAGTACGCTTATCTCTTCATTCACTTTGAACGCTCGGACATCGGCTACTCAGGCGAATATCCGCAGACAGCAGGAGGTCGTTCAACTTAACAAAAACCTAGAAGAAATTCTATCTTGGGGTGACAGTAACCAAGTGGAATTTAACGCTACAAAAACCCAGGCGGTAGTTTTTTCTAAAAAAGTTAATGTTGCTGAACCCGACATAGTCATATCGGGCGCTCCATTCCCCTAGCATCGTCACTCAATTTGTTGGGTAAATATGTCCTGGCATGAACATGTTGCAGGCATAGCAAGGAGAGCTTCTCAAAAGTTGAGAATATTATTTCGAACCAGAAAGCTTTACACTCCACAACAACTGTTATTTCTTTACAAAGCTCAAATTCGACCAACTATGGAATACTGCTCCCATGTTTGGGGCTCCGCTGCCCAACATAGACTGCATCTGTTGGATTCTATTCAGAGAAGAGCTGTTCGTCTGATTAGAGACCCGGAACTGACCGCGGCCTTGATTCGCTGGAACATCGAAGAGCGGTTAGCGACTTGAGTCTGTTCTACAAGTATTTTCATGAAAAGTGTTCGAAATATGTATCTCGTTTAATTCCTCCCAAAGCGGAGCATGTTAGAAGTACATGTCGCGCTGATACTTCACATCCGTATGAGATTGAGCTTGTGTTACTCCTCGTTCAACGCTCTTCAAGCAGTCTTTTATATGGAGAACATCATCCCTTTGGAACAATTTGCCCAGGGCTGTGTTTCCCACCGAGTACAATTTACAGCGATTCAAGAACAACGTGAACTGCTTTTTTTTTCCGCACACATGCCGCTCCTGGAGCGCTTTAAGGACTTCCCTGTGGAACGTGTGCTAGACCCATAAAAAAGTCACTCCGAAAGTCGAACAACGAATCATGTTTTTGTTTTCAGAGGACCCGCAATTGACGCTGCATCATGCAGCGGCAAAATTAAGAAAATTGGGTTTGAATGTGTCCCATGAGACCATTCGCCAACATCTTCGTGCTCACGATGTCAAATTCTGAAGTATGTTAAAGACCTTTGCTATGCGAAAATCACGTTGTGAAGCGGCTCACTTTCGGCCCACGAAAAGATACTAGAGTGGCCTTCACAATCGCCGGACGTCAACCCTATTGAAAACGTTTGGTCCCTTGTAAAGAGAAAGCTCAAAGGAAAGACTCTAAGAACTTCGACTCAGTTGTCTCGCGAGATTCGAAAAATTTGCAGAGTATACGGAAAATCTCGTCGACAGTATAACTCGAAGATACATTGATGCAGGAGACGATTGGGCAACGTTCTTATTTGACAGACTGTACTATACTTTTTCAATACTGTTGCGTTCTCTCCATCTCAGTAAATATTTAATAAAAATATAATGTTTAAATCTTCAAAGGTCAACGAGTTCATCCGAAGATTAGCAAATTTGAAAAGATATGAATAAAAATACAAAACTATGCGTTAAATATTTCTGTATTACAAACAACAAAGGTCATTTAAAATGAATTAAATAGTTGTATTCACTATGATTATATAAAATTTTCCGTTTGACGATGTAAATATAAATTTAAATTATTTAGGACTTAGGTAAATTGTAAAGCATTAAAATGTGGACTAACTAACTTAATTTAACTTTTTTTTTGTTAAAAACGTAAGCTAATGTGAAGTTATCTTAATAAACAAAATTAAAATATTATGATCTTAGTACAAATGCCATTTTCATCATGAAAAGCTTTGATTCCGATAGGCAGTTTAGAATAATCATTTTATTTATTTCTCTGTTGGTTATTTACAGGATAATTTCCACTAAAGTAAAAATTCATAACAAACTAATAACACAGGCCAATAAAAAAAATATTTGTGAAAACTTTTTAAACCAATACATCTAAGTGTTATGTATTTTTGGGTGCTGAAACCGTATTTGGTATCAGTTTTTTTTATATCACCCATAGTTCTCTCACATGACATCGATTAAATTTCAAAATAGGGAAAATTTGATACATAAAAAATAAAAACTTAAACGGAACTTTTATTTGATTAGGCTACAATTTTTACTCACGATAACATATTTCACTTCAATGCAAATATTTTAGGTGCTTATTTTTTGTATTTCCCTTCCCTTTTCTCTGTGAAGTTTCTTGTATAGCTTTTTCTCCGATGTGATGCATTTTGTTGTTCTCTATGAAGAGACCAACAGTAATCACACATCATATTGATATTCCACCGTCCCTGCTACCGTTTCTCCATCTCCTTAAGTCCTGATGGAACCGTCCCCCCTGCTCTTCACTCACATCGCCTAAGTTTTTAGGCAAAAAGTCAAGATGGTTGTGCAAGAAGTGGACTTTAAGGCTCATCAGACAACCCAGATTTTTGAACTTGTCTATCATATTAGCTACGATAAGTTCATAGTTAGGGTCTTTCACATTGTCCAAAAACTTAAGTCACATCTTCTTTAAATGATATCCAAGCCGCCTTTTCCTTTGTAATCGTCCTTGGTTCAAAGTTGGTATCGAACATCATTATAAGAATACCAGGCCCAACGAAAACCCCCTTCTTTCAGTTTGGTTTCTGATAAATGAGGAAATCTTTTACACAAATATTTAAAACATTAACCATCTTTAGGCAAGGTTTTCATAAATTGTTTCATTAAGCCTAACTTGATGTGTAGTGGTGGTAGAAGAATCTTTTTTGAGTCTACTAAAGTTTTACGCAAAATGTTCTTCTCGCCAGGTGTTAAAGTTTTTCTTACGGTCCATCGTTTTTTGGACCAATGTTGATCCCTTACTCTGCTGTCCAACTCACATATAAAACATGGAAACTTTGTAAATCCCTTTTATTGACCAAGGATCATCTTTTTAAATCTCCACATAGCTTCCAATCGTGAGCTGGATAGTTAATTTTCTGTAAAATCATATTAATATTTTCGTAAGTTTCCTTCATATGGACCGAATGAGCAACAGGCAGTGAAGCGTAAGTATTTCCGTTGTGTAACAGAACACCTTTTAAACTAGTTTTTGATGAGTCTAGAAAAAAGCCTCCAATCTTCCTTCTGTACTCAATGCCAAATTCGTTCATTAGACTACCAATATCATGGTAGTAAACCAAATCCTCTTCCTGCTTGAAAAACTGAACAAACTGTTGATCTCTTGTTCTATAATGGTAAATAGATGTTCCAGATTCCAATAAATGTTTGTCTTTCAGCCCAGAACCAAGCAATTCTGCTTTTTCCGTAGTCAAACCCAAATCTCTCACTAAGCCATTTAACTCAGCTTGTGTAAACAATTGTGGTTTTAAACTTTCTAGAGAACATTGAAATTCATCATCATCCAGTCGACTTTCATTAAATTCGAGACTGGACTGTAAAACGTCATCGATAGACTGAGGTGGCTCAGGGATGGAAGTCCCGGTCCATGTCTTACCGGCTGATTAGCTGAAGTAAAGTTAGGATAGATAATTACTTTCTTATTTTTGGAGTTATATCCAGAAACATCAAAGCTGCAAAAATAATAAACATTTGAATGATTTTCTTGCTCTCTACATACCATTGGGTACTGCACAAACATAACATACTTTGTGAGGAGCCCAACATTTCTCTTGATTACCGATTTCTACACCAAAATATGCAAAGTATACTTTTTTACAAAGTCAGTAATGTTTCTTTAATGTTTTTTAACTACAAACTCACTACATATATAACAAAAAGTATTGGGAGAGTTTTTACAACCACGATTAGCCATACTTTGAGTGTGAATTAAAGCACATGGGTTAAACACTGCAATGCGAGGTTATATTAACTGGAAGAAAACAAACAGCTGTGATATTTATCGGAACTGCCAACCTAATAACATTTGATTTTACTGCCAACGTTATAAAATTCTGATTTTATTGCTAACCTAATAACATTCGAATGATAAAAAATAAACTTTTCACATTTTGAATATTAAAATGTCAAAAATTGGTGGGTGATACGACTTTTTTATTATTTTCGAACTCAGCACACCAAAAGACATAGGAATCAGGTAAAATTATTAAAAAAGTTTTGTCATCGTTGGCCTGTGTAATTGGTCTCTTACACACTTTAATTATATCCAAAACTTAAACTAAAAAGTAAAAACAAGAATAATACATATTCAGAAATAGTCTCCTCGGTCTGTATTTAACAGCTTCAAGAGGAATAGAAAAGTTATCATTCCTTCATAAAATCCATCTAGACTTCTATTGGCTAATAAAGGTGTCCCTCAAGGCAATATATTAAGGGCCCTTCTGTTCCCTTTATGTAAACTGCCGATTTTTGTTATCATTTTCAGTACTGTCTTTCATATCAATATTTTGATGATCTATGTATTTGCACTCTAATATATTAATAGGTGGATCTTGACGGACTCCTATGAAAGGACCAAATGATAGCGGCCGTGCGTAAGGCAAATCAGCTCCTAGGGAAGCTGTATCCGCTTCTGAACCATCGAGGTAAATTATCAACTCATTGCTAATTTACAAACGATTATCAGTCTGGAAAACATCGAGCCAAAGTCCAGATAGTTTAAAACAAAACCCTACATATCACAGAAGGAGCTCCCTGGTTTGTCCGCAACAACCAGTTGCAGAGCGAGTTTCAAATGCCCACAATAAAAGAATTCACCCGAAATATCCAGCTTCACTTTCTTGAGAAAGAGACAGCTCACCCTAACCCTGAGATAGCTAACGCAAACGTCGGTCAGCGCTACTTACGACCCTAAGACATACTACAAATTAGACTAACAACAGACCTGACTAAAACTCGACTACCAAGACGGACTATATTACGTACTTACGAGGCTGGTTTGAAAAGTCCGTGCAAACTCCGAGAGATGGCACCACCGGCGCGTATCGAGGTCATGTTTAGTTAGTAGCATTTCTTGAATGAACGCACACCAAGTTTCAGCCATATTGGTCTATTTCTTTGTGTTTGGCATTCGTGTGAATCAAGGAAGTCGAGTGATTTTCAAGAAATGGACGAAAAAGAATTTCGTGTGGTGATTAAATATTACTTTATGAAAGGCAAAACGCCTCAGGAGACTAAAGAGAAGCTTGATAAACATTATGGTGACTCTGCACCTTCAATTAGAACAGTTTATAAGTGGTTTCAAATTTTTCGGACTGGCCATATGGGCACAAGTGACGCTGAACGTTCTGGACGGCCTGTGGAGGTTACGACTCCAGAAATCATTGATCAAATCCATGATATGGTGATGCATGACAGAAGAGTTAAGGTGCGTGAGATTGCTAGTGCTGTGGGCATCTCGACTGAACGGTACATAATATTTTGCATAAACATTTGGACATGAGAAAGCTATCCGCAAGATGGGTGCCGCGATTGCTCACGCTTGACCAAAAACGGAATCGTGTGAAGTGTTGCAAGGATGGTTTGCAGCTGTTCCAGAAGAATCCGGAGGACTTTAAGCATCGCTTCGTCACTGTGGATGAAACATGGATACATTACTATACTCCTGAGACCAAACAACAATCTAAACAATGGGTTACCAAGGGGGAATCTGCACCAAAAAAGGCGAAGACCGTTCCTTCGGCCGGAAAGGTTATGGCGACTGTCTTTTGGGATTCGCAAGGGATAATTCTCATCGACTATCTGGAAAAGGGTAAAACTATTATAGGTGAATATTATTCATCGTTATTGGACCGTTTGAAAACCGAGTTGCAAGAAAAACGCCCGCGATTAGCCCACAAGAAAGTCCTTTTCCGTCACGACAACGCACCAGCACACACCTCAGCAGTTGTGGTCGCAAAATTAATGGAAATAGGATTCCAACTCGTTTCACATCCCCCTATTCTCCAAACTTGGCTCCCTCGGACTACTATTTGTTTCCCAATTTGAAGAAATGGCTGGCGGGACAAAGATTTTATTTAAACGAGGAGGTGATTGCAGACACTAATGGATATTTTGCAGACTTGGACAAATCCTATTATTCGGAAGGGATCAACAAACTAGAACATCGTTGGACGAAGTGTATAAGCCTAAAAGGAGACTATGTCGAAAAATAAAAAAGGTTTACCCCAAACACATAAGTAGTTTTTATTTTTGCACGGACTTTTCAAACCAGCCTCGAATATAGGGATAAGGTCGCAGGGTGGTTGAGCTATTTCTCTCTAAAAAATAAGCTAAACATGTAAACATCACACACTACTAACACTATTGTAACACAGCACTCCCGAAATAGCCGGAACTTGGCTTTTAGTTTTTAATTAGACTTAGTTCGATTAAGGTAGCATAGATCTACACATAGAAACTAACCCCCTATATAAAGAATAATCGTCACATTGTAATAAGGCGTAAAGGGTCACAGACCCAGCTCACAAGGAGGTTTAGTGGGTATGCCAGCCACTCCAGCTAGAGAACCACCACATAACTGGAGCATTCTGGGACACTCTTAAGCTGACGCAGACGTCTTTATTATCCATAACGCGGATTCCTTCTTGTTTTTCATTGTGCTAATTTTATTTTGTGTTAAAATTTGTTTTGTCAAAGAGGTTTGGTTGAGTAGTCATGCTAGGCCTCGCCATCACTCTAACCGAGTTTTGTATATGTACGAAGGTGGATTGAAAAGTTTAACAAACAAGGCAAATAACATTTCTTTGCAAAAACAAAAATTTATTTCTCAACATAATCTCCATCGAGTTCAATACATTTGATGTAACGAGATTCCGTTTCTTGTATTCCCTAAGACAAAAAAAAATGGTTTCGATCGCATTCGACGAAAATTTCTTCTCCCAAGCGAATTTTTGAGGTTAGGAAACAAAAAAAGTCATTCGGGGCCAAATCTAGGGAATAGCTCGTACACTTTTGCCATTGCAACGACCAATGTGTAAACAGGCGTATTATCTTGGTGGTATAACTTTTTTGCGTACTAATATTTGTTGCTGTTGCTTCGACTTACGATACAAACAGTTCAATAATGTTGCATAATAAAAGCCAGTCACTGTTTACATTTTTCTAAATAGTAAATCCTGTTGATACACTGTTCTCGCTGATAAAACTGTTTTCCCTTCTTTCGGTGCACTTTACCTTCACCAACCCACTGTTTTGACTGCCGTATTGCCTCCTGGTGTAATGATGGATCCACGTTTCGTTTACAGACACAGTACGACGCTAGAAGTCTTTCTAATTACGCTGCAACTTTTCCAAACACGATTTTGAAATGCCCTTCTTCGTGGGTTTTTGGTTTGGAATCAACAAACGTAACATCCATCGCGCACTCAGCTTTTTTATTTTTAAAACTTTACCCAGGAGGTTATATACCAGTTCATATGAAGTGCCTATTGTCTCAGCAATCTCACGAAGCTTAATGCGACGATCTTCCATCACGATACCATGAATTATATCGACCCTTTCTTCAGTAGAGCATCCTGAACGTACAGCGTCTGCAGAGCTTGTACGGCTATATTTAAATTCATTTATCCAGCCATAAATGGCCTTGAGGCCCCAGGAATTTCCTTCAGTTCGGTTTCTATCTGGGCCGCAAACCACTTTTTTAAATAAAAAGGTTTTATCACTGCACGATACTCGGCTTAATCCATTTTCTACCAAACAACTGCGCCTTGCATCTGTTTGAAACTTTGAATACAAGCATTACAAGAATCACACTTATCAACAGTCATGGCACTTAACAAAATTTCCCGCCATTTCATAGAAATTTACCAAACATTCAATATTACACTTAATGGGCTGTCTTTGTCAGCGGACGATAGTAAAAATCATGGTATTTTCTTTGCCAAAAATTTACGCTTTTATCACTACACATCATCTTTATTACATATACATTTACAGATATAGATATAAAGATATATTTGGTATTGGTGGTAAGTTAAGACTGACCTGCTTATTCTTTCTAATCTGGCATATCAAGACATTTCGTTTTGGTCGGCTCTAACTGTAAAAAATAGGAACAGCGTGCAAAACGCCTGTGTGGTATAGTTGTTAAATCATCGTACTATGTTTAGGTTATTTTATGAACATTAATGCCTTTATTAACTTAAAAAAAAATATGCTTCTCTTTAAAACATCAAATACTCAAAACTGAAAACTGATGTTTGGTGTTCTGTCAATGAAAATTATCCATTTAGTTTTAAAATAGTAAAATATGCAGTTAATGGCTGGTAGTCCTAACAAAAAAGAACCTTCGCTATTTTTGACGCTGTATAGTTTATTTGTAAATAACACACAGGAAGCACCAATAATCTCAAATATCATCAGGAAATATTTAAAAAATAAACAAAATTTTTTTATTATACTTGCCATTGTAGTAATTATTATTCAATTCAAAATAGTATGAAGGTCATCAAACATTTTTCTAGAGGCTATTAACAATTCAACTAATTAACATTATATTGAATTCCTTGACCTACCAAATTAAACATTAATAAAAGCCCACCAACTTAAATATATGTTTACGTTATGAAATATCTAGCCCGACTTTTCCATTAACTTTTTAATCATCACATAAAACAAATTAGTTGATTAGCGATAACGATATTCTTGCATTACATATATCTTATCACAAAAATAACCGGCCAAGTGCAAGTCGGACTTGCGCAATTAGTGTTCCTACGTTGACTGCTTTTAAAATAAAAAATTTTGTTACCGTGGTGCAAATGCTCTTATTTTAGATGTTGACATCTTAGTAATATATCTTTATTTCACGGTACAAGAAAAATAGCATTAGGTATTACGTATGTTAAAATTAAATTAATTTAGTCCTTAAAAAACATCTTTAATCACAAATTTACTTGAAAAATGATGTAAATAAAACTTTAACCTCAAACAGTGACGTTTAACTTTGATAGACTTTTGAATTTTTGGATAAGGTTATTAAAAACTGAAGTTGAATATAAAGAATTTCATCAAATACCTTCCTATCAAGTTTTTCACGTGTATTCATTTATTTTCTAACAAAGTGCTCCATTCTTTTTATTTTTAGTGTTCCGTACGGAACACTTATAAGATCACTTCGGTGTCTGTCTGTCTGTCTGTCTGTCACATCCGATTTTCTCCGAAACTATTTGACATAGAAAGGTGAAATTTGCACAAAACACACCCCAAATGAGTTTTCAACAAGTTTTTTTTTTTTTCCGATCTTGTAGCTCTTAGGACAAAATATCTGAATTTGGTTTGACAACCAGACATTACTTTTAAAGGGTTGAGACTCACCCCTATAGGGTGTAAAAACCACCCCCCACTTACGGAGATATCTTATAAGTTTCAATAACGACAAAAAAAGTTCGGGCTCTTATAGTTTTAGGCAGGGTGAACAAATATGGAGTAAAGTCGCTTGAATAACCGATAGACGACTATAAACTACCCCTAGTGGGTGGTAGAAACTACCCCTATGCTCTAACGCTTCACATGAATGTTATTGAAATTCGGAAAGGATCAAGTACTTTTATCTTATTGTGCCAAACAAGAAAACTAGATCATCTTCTTAATAAGGTCGAAAATCATCTCTAGAAGGGGGGGAGGAACTACCCCCTGGGATTGATGAATCTTAGAAGTTCTAGAATCTGGGAAGAAAATACAGGCTTTCGTAGTCTCAGGCAGAATGGACAAATACGCCTGTATTTTTTTCTCAGATGCTAAAACTTCTAAGATCCATCAATCCCAGGGGGTAGTTCCCCCTCCTAGGGATCCTAGTCGACTTTACTAGGAAGAAGATCTAGTTCTCTTGATACTCAATTTTCTCCGAAACTATAGAAATTTGAAATTTGGCACTAATAGAGGAATTGATGGCCCCATCAGAGGGTTAGTTTTGGGGGATGAAATGGGAAGTGAAAAAAAAAATTACTAGGTAATCGAGTGGAGTGTTAAATGAAAGCTTGTGAAAACACGAGTTCAAAAAAGCATAAGGATTTTACTAAACTATGTCTGTTTTAGGGAATGCTGGATGAGGTGGCTGGAGAGCTATCTTACTGGAAGAGCTCAGCCAGAACGATTTCAAAGTGCAGTCTCCGATCAATTTACTCTTACATCGGCGGTGTCCCAAGAGTCAGTTATTATTTAATTTAGTTATTGACGATCGCGAACTATTCTTGAAAGGTCTGCTTTCACTTTTTGCTCTGTAGTATTTTTAAAATGTTTCTTAGAATATTTACTGCAAACGGCTTCGACAGTTTCACAGAATGGTGTAAAATTAGTTGTCTTATTCTTAAAATTGGTAAATGCTACTGCACTCTTATAAAAGCAATAATAAAAACTTTTTTAATTAGTGAAATCCTTGGTTGAGTTAAAGATTATTATTAATATTAGAGTCCAAATCATGCTTTCATTTTGATTGCATTATTATTAAATCAGTAACATTGTTAGGTTTAGTTTGAAAAAGGGGTAGAAATTTTTCAAATATTTATACCCATGTTAGAGCTATAAATCATTCTCTCCTGCGTTTGTCCACAACTACATATATGTTACATATTTCGTTCACCATAAGTTTTTAAAAATGATTTCATTAAAACTTAATATTCTCTCACAGGACTTCTTCGCAACGGCAATAAGATCTATCATGGGGTTATCTAAACCTTCAGTACGGAAACTCAATACAGATCTGTCATTTGTATATAATTAACTTCTTAATTATTTTCTCACTAACCTGAACTAACAGACTCAGTGAATAGAAATTGTCAAGATTCGAAATATTGAGGCTGATTATTAAGGGTCAAATCGAAGGTAAAAGATCAATAAGAAGACGCCAAAATTCCTGGCTTAAAGACATAAAAGATGCAGCTTCCAAGATAACATTAGCCATTTGGATCGCCAACCTCCATCCGGAAAAGCTAAGAAGAACAAGAAGTAGATGTTAAATATCCTATTCGAATTTTCTCGTCTTCTCACGTATTTTTTTCCATTATATTTTTGTGTCTAGCTCCTTGTTATTGCTATAAAACACTATTAAGTACAGCCCGTGTGCTACTTATATCTTGCACTTTGCAAAAATAAGTTATTCGTTAATAAATATATAAATAAATAGGAAGAGTAGCAATATCCTTGTTGATTCTGGTTTCTCTTTTACGTCTCTCATTTACGAAAATAATCTAATCGCGCAATATCCCATCCGGATAATGCCCAAATTATATAGAAACGATAGCTAATACCAGATAGTTACTTATCAATAAAAACGTTTTCCATCCAAGGTGAGATAAAAAAGCATGAAAACCATGAATTGCTTTCGGTCAAATCAAGCATCCGTTTAGAATCTCAATTAGTGTGATAAGGACTAAGGACAAGTAAAAAACAATGGAGCAAATTGTATATCTGCCTTATGCCAAAAGTTACTAAGCAATACTCCCAAAAAAACTAAATGGATGCCTTTTATTTTGTACTAACTGACAAATATGAACGTGTCCGCGATAATTCATTTTTGGTAGATGCGATTCTAGCGATTCAACAAAAAAATCGGTAGAGGGAACCTTTGTCTACGACGCATTTTAGTAAAAACATCAATCGGTTCCGAACTTTTGTCGAAATCACGTAAAATCCAAAATGAGTTACTTATTTGCGCGTAGATTCTAGTCTTTCTTTATACTCATCCAAAGGGGCCTAAAATGAAACGTTCCGCGGCCGCTAAATATATTAAAAAGTCAGTATCGTTTGTGAAGAAGTGGGTAAACCCTTTTAACAAGACGAAAAATGTCGACGACTTGCCAAAATTTTAATCGGTAGGCAAGTCGAAAAAACGAATCGTGTCTTTATTTTCACGGGACCCGAAATTAACGCTGCTTCAAGGAACAGCAAAAATAAGAAAATGGTGTTTGCATGTGTTCCATGAGACCATTCGATAACTTCGTGCTCATGATGTCAAATTCCGAAGCACGTTGAAAAAACCTTTGCTGGGCGAAAATAACGTCGCAAAGCGGCTTGCCTGGGCCCACGATAAGACCCTAGAGCGGCCCTTACAATCGTCGGACTCCAAATCTATTGAAAATGTTTGGTTCCTTGTAAAGAGAAAGCTTAGAGGAAAGACTCTGAGGATTTTCAGTTGTCTCGCGAGATTCGAAAAATGTGGAGAGTATGCAGAAAATCTCGTCGACGGCATGCCAGGTGATTATTGATGCAGGAAGCGATTGGACAACTTACTAAGATAATTGCGCCGTTGTTCGCACACCAAAGAATACATTGATGGCAAAAAATGTTCTCGAAACACATTTTTTCAAGAATGCGAGCCGCTACTTTCTTACTTGACAGATAGTATTAAAACCTGCCTTGGATACTTCCCGGCGTTACCACTTACATTTATCCTTAAAATTTTGAAATTCTCAAACACTATACATTTGACGGATTGGTTAGTATCCAGTCAGTCAATCGTGTTTTATATAAATATGCGAAGGCCAGCATGTCAACAAGTACACATGTGTCATCTCTTACGAGGCTGGTTTGAAAAGTCCGTGCAAAGTCCGAGAGATGGCACCACCGGCGCGTATCGAGGTCATGTTTAGTTAGTAGCATCTCTTGAATGAACGCACACCAAATTTCAGCCATATTAGTCTATTTCTTTGTGTTTGGCATTCGTGTGAATCAAGGAAGTCGAGTGATTTTCAAGAAATGGAGAAAAAGAATTTCGTGTGGTGATTAAACATTACTTTATGAAAGGCAAAACGCCTCAGGAGACTAAAGAGAAGCTTGATAAACATTATGGTGACTCTGCACCTTCGATTAGAACAGTTTATAAGTGGTTTCAAAATTTTCGGACTGGCCATATGGGCACAAGTGACGCTGAACGTTCTGGACGGCCTGTGGAGGTTACGACTCCAGAAATCATTGATCAAATCCATGATATGGTGATGGATGACAGAAGAGTTAAGGTGCGTGAGATTGCTAGTGCTGTGGGCATCTCGACTGAACGGGTACATCATATTTTGCATAAACATTTGGACATGAGAAAGCTATCCGCAAGATGGGTGCCGCGATTGCTCACGCTTGACCAAAAACGGAATCGTGTGAAGTGTTGCAAGGATGGTTTGTAGCTGTTCCAGAAGAACCCGGAGGACTTTAAGCGTCGTTTCGTCACTGTGGATGAAACATGGATACATTACTATACTCCTGAGACCAAACAACAATCTAAACAATGGGTTACCAAGGGGGAATCTGCACCAAAAAAGGCGAAGACCGTTCCTTCGGCCGGAAAGGTTATGGCGACTCTCTTTTGGGATTCGCAAGGGATAATCCTCATCGACTATCTGGAAAAGGGTAAAACTATTACAGGTGAATATTATTCATCGTTATTGGACCGTTTGAAAACCGAGCTGCAAGAAAAACGCCCGCGATTGGCCCACAAGAAAGTCCTTTTCCGTCACGACAACGCACCAGCACACACCTCAGCAGTTGTGGTCGCAAAATTAATGGAAATAGGATTCCAACTCGTTTCACATCCTATTATTCGGAAGGGATCAACAAACTAGAACATCGTTGGACGAAGTGTATAAGCCTAAAAGGAGACTATGTCGAAAAATAAAAAAGGTTTACCCCAAACACATAAGTAGTTTTTATTTTTGCACGGACTTTTCAAACCAGCCTCGTACAATGGCTTCCCAAAATACATTATTTGTCTCATTTTAGAAATGAGATGTACAAAGAAAAGTAATGGTAAATACATTCATACTTTACCATTGACAGATGTTTAAATGACAGCTGTCGAAAAAACTGGCATGGTATTTAGTCTATTTTTATGCCGAGTTTGGTGAAATCTCGTATCATACATTCCCTATAAACACTACACCTCAGAGATAATAGTATAGTGTATATAATTGGAAAATAAGAATAGAACTTGATGTAAATATTTATAAACTGGCAGATAAACAATTCGTGTTAATTTCATTGTTGTTACGCAGAAAATTATATGTTTTCTAGAAAAGTTATTTATCTTGCAAGATATTCTGCAGAGCACAAAAGACAATAATTATCGTACATCTTGTTAGGTCAAGGTTAGGAGGAGGTCTAATCATTCTAGTTTCGAAACCAAATACACTTACGCTTCTATCTAAAATGTTAAATGTCAGTTTTAACCGACTAACCTAAAAAAAGTAAAAATAATGTTTTCACCTCATTTTTTTTACCTGGAAATTTTGTTATGAATGTTTAGAAATTAAGATGATGGGTAGCAGAAAAACAAATTATCAAATCCTTGAACCGATCATATATAATTAGACGGTTTACACTTAAAAAAAATAGTTGGCAAAGTTTTAGGTGCCAGTCTGTGTTTTAATGTAAATTGTAACGGATAATTACCTCTTAAATTAGGTAAACTAATCTTATAACATCAAAAAACTTATATACAATGCAATAATTTTAAATAATACGCAGGTGTACTGATAAGTTCCTAGCCTAGCATAGGAAAAACACGCAAATTTCAAATTTATACAGTTTACACAACGGTTATAAAGTAACTCCGGACCTTTCAAAAAATATCCGTCTTGATTTGCAATCAGTCTTCAACAACATTGATTATAATTATTTCTTCATTTGAATGATATTTGTGTCCTTTCAAATGTTTTTCAGTTTTGGGAATAGGTCCATGGGATGCTCAATTAAAAGCCTCTCTCCCTCAATCCTTTCACATCAACAGAAGTCTCGGTGACCCTATGCAGTTGCTGCCTCAACAGTCATTCTCCAGGCATCTCGATACTGCGCGACCCGACTTGACTCGTGCATACCCACACCAAGAAGAGATCTGACTTGATCGGACCAGCTTGTTAGAGACCGTTCGCTTGCTCTTTTACCTTCCTCGTACAAGCTTTTCCATGGCATCCACTTTACTCATAATGTGAAGGTACTGATTATTAATTCTGTCGGTCATTTATACTAAGCTCTTCGAGAATAGATACGTTAGTAAGGTGTTTGGTTTATGATACTCTGAGGATTCTTCGATATGACCACATCTCTAACGCATCGATTCGTCTTTTGTCAGCTTGTTTAATGGTCCATGTTTCCGATGTGTAAGTAATATAAGGCTGTACAGTTATCCTAACTTTGTGATAGCTGGATCTTTCTAGATCTTAGTGAGTTTAATCGTCGAGTTTCTAGCTATAGCCAAACGTCTTCTTACTTCCGCTTCACAGCCACCATTGCTAGTTATGAGGAAGTCCAAATAGTAGAAATGGTCTACAACAGTGATAGTGAAAATAGTTGAAAGCCTTTATTTTTTGCAAAACTAATACCGACTTCGAAGCAGGAGCGTTGTCTGACAAAAACAGGACTCTAGACACCTTTCCGCAGCGTTTTTTTTAAAAATTTTTTGGTAAAGTTTAGTTAATAATGAAGAAAAATATTCTCCAGTCACTGTTTTGCCGTGTTACAAGTAATTTGTAATAAATATCCCATACCCAGCATGTTTCCACTCCACTCTGGATAATAATGATGGACCCACGTTTCATTCATAGTTACCATCGATCCCAAAGTTGAATGAATTCTTTTTAAAACGGCTATACCGTCTGTCAAGTAAGAACGTGTCCGCGATAATTCATTCTTAGTAGATGCAATTCTAGATATTCAACAAAAAATCGGTAGTGGAAACCTTTGTCTACGAAGCATTTTAGTTAAAGTAACAGTCGATTCTTAATCGTCGTCGAAATCACGTAAAATCCAAAATGAGTCAACTGTTTGCACGTCGGTTCAAGTTAGTCTTACTTTGTTTCCATCCAATGGGGCCTAAGATGACACATTCCTCTCTTACAATCAAAAATCCAATTTTTAATAGTGGCGTAGGAAGGACATTGCTCCTTCAATGCATTAAGCAGGTAGTCGTAAATTGCTTTAGAGGATATTCCGTCCAAAAAGAGACATTTTTATCGCCGATCGATACTGATCGGATCACAATTTTTTCGAAAATTCATTATAAATAACACAGTAAAATCTAGACCATCAAACTTTGTGTATGTATTTACTAAATATCAAACTACTATCCATAGCAGCTGGATTTGTTTCTGACAATGGGAAGTAGTTTAAATATAAATATATGTATGTATGTATGTATGTATGTATGTATGTATGTATGTATGTATGTATGTATATATATATATATATATATATATATATATATATATATATATATATATATATATAACTGAACGTAGTGTACTACTGAAACAAAAAAATCTGATCTATTTTACTTAATTCTTATTCTAACAAATCTTAAACTTTATTAACCTCTAAAACCTCTCGGTTAAGGCTCGCCAAAAAAAAGAAACTGCTACAGACTGTTAAGTATAACTAGTTTCTGTCAGACTGAAGTTTCCTGGACTCCACCGACAAAACCCTAGTACGGTATGGAAGCCCAAGTACCTCGGCTAGGAACCTTTTCTCACTGTGCTGAATCTTTCTCTTGAGGAGCAGACAGCGCTTTCTCGCAATTTTTTAAAATAATACAAAGAAAAGTGTGCACAAGTATTCCATTATATATATTTTTAAACTCGGGTTTTTACCAGCTTTCATTTGACGCCCCACTCGATGACTTGGTAAATTTTTTTTCACTTTCGATTTCACATCCTCAAACTAACCCCTTAACTTTCAAAACTACACGGCTCTGATGAGGCCATCAATTCCTATTTTAGTGCCAAATTTCAACTTTCTATGTCAAATAGTTTCGGAGAAAATCGGGTATGACAGACGGACAGACAGAACTAGAAACACATACTTGCAATATTACAACAGGGTGCGCATGCAAAATACTACAAAAACAATGCGTTATAATAGCTATAATAATACACAATAAAATAATGGTAAAAAAGTAAAAGTGTCAGAGATATCTCAGAATTCTATCTATATATCATAGAATTTTCAATTTGTATCTCAAAATGTTGACTCAAATTAAGACTTTTAACATGGAATACTAATTCTATTTTAAAATATTCATTTTTTATCTTCAGCTCCTCATACAACATCACAAGTATTAGCAAATCGATTTAGTTATTTTTTTAGGACGAAACATTCTACATAGCTAATTATTATTTACTGAAATAAATCCTAAACAAAGGTATGTTAAACCAGTCGATTTTTAAACTTTAAAAGTATTTAACTGAAATAAAATTATAAACTTATTAGGTCATGGTTGTTTGTTTTGTTTGGTACTTTTAACAGATTATTTTATTTGAAATCAAAACAAAAATCAAGGACTTTTTCACAATTTAACATATACAATAGGAGTTCAAGATTTTTTCCGTTCACCAGGGCCATTATTAATTAGTCGTTTTAACACAAAAACAAACGAAATTGTGGTTATAGGAGTATTAAGTTAAGGCATTAGTAGCTGTCAACTAAAAACAATTCCTAGCAACTCTAGAAGAATCTATTACCCAAAAAATAAATCACAGTATCGAGCAGAAAAAGAACTGACAAACAGGATATATAAACAATGCGAAGTTCAAATTTCAACGGACTGCTTATCATCAAAATTTGCTTACACCACCTTTTAAAATCTGAATAAAATACAACCATAGATTTCTCTGTTCCTCCACTTTCATTAGAATTTCAACCATATGTAGTAAAAGCTTAAGACTGAACTAGGGTTATATTCCTAACACCCTAAAAAGTTTCTATTGGAACTAGAAAGACGTTTTTTTGAACGTTAGAACGGGGAAATAAAACCAATTAAATATTACTTATTTTACCTGCCAACTTAAAGAAATAAAAAAAGTTGGAAAGTCCTGTCAATAGTTTTTATTTAGTCACAAATTAACATTTTGGGGATTCGATGAATATTTTAATGTATAAAGTTTGTCTAATGTGGATAGACTTTGTATTTTGGTTCCTACAAGATGAACCTAGAGGGATAGAAAGGTGTAGATGTTAGATTGTATGTATGTATGTATGTATGTATGTATGTATGTATGTATGTATGTATGTATGTATGTATGTATGTATGTATGTATATATATGTATATAAAACTCCTGGACAAAATTAACGCAACAATCTGAAAATTAATTTATCTTTTTCTTATGTCAGTTTTAAAGTTTATCGAGTATTTGAATAGTAGGCTATGCATATGCATATTTTGTTTCGTTGTTCATGACAGAAATCAAAATAATTCGTTTAGATTTACAGTTTTAAAGAATTTTTTAGAAGATAAACAATTTTCTGTAATAATGCGATAGATTTTCTTAAAAAGTAAACTTATAAATTGTTCCTTTTTTCAAAGTAATACGTTTTTGTGGTAGACTGTTTTATTTTTGACCCCGAAGAATTAGAAAAATGAATCGAACAAGGAATTTAACTGAACACGAGGTAGTGCGAGCCTCAGTTTTATTGGACGAGGGATATTGTCAGAGTTATGTTGCCAATTTGTTAGGCAAACATCGTTCCGCAATAAGTCGTATGGTAAGACGCTTGAATGAAGTAGGAACTTATTCTAGAAGGCTAGGGCAAGGGCGAAAACGATGCACTAGCGACCCAGATGAACGTTTTATAAGACAATATGCTTTAAGAAACAGGACTGTCACTAGTTCTATAATAAGAAACGAACTCGAAGCTGTTCGCAATGTTACAATTTCTTCTAAAACAGTTAGAAGACGGTTAAATGAAGCTGGATTAAACAGTAGGAGACCAGCCACTGCGCCCTTGCTTACTAGAGAGAACAGAGTTGCCAGGTTACGTTTTGCTCGAAATCACGAAAACTGGTCTGTGGATGATTACAAACAAGTTTTCTTCACAGATGAAACTAGGGTTAGTCTAAAACATCCAGATGGTCGTGAGCGAGTATGGCGAAGACCAGGAGAGAGGTTTGCTCCTTGCAAAATCTCTGCAAGGATTCCCTTCGGCGGTGGCTCTGTTATGTTCTGGGGTGGCATCTGCTTTGATGCTCGCACAGAGTTAGTTCCTGTCCGTACGAGATCCATGAATGCTGACTACTATCTTGAGAATATTGTAATAGACATGTGATGCCTTTCTGTCATTTTGTGGGGCCCAATTTCCTGTTTATGCAAGACAACGCTCGACCTCACGTGGCTAGGGAGGTACTCGATTATCTTATACAAGTTGATATACCGATTATGCAATGGCCACCAAAAAGCCCGGATCTGAATCCGATAGAACATGTATGGGATCACCTTAAGAAAAATGTGAAACGTCATATACCTGCACCTAGAAACCTGAGGGAACTTGAAAATGCAGTTATCACAAAATGGGAGCAAATTCCTCAAGATTTTATCCAAAATTTAATTAGAAGCATGCCTACGCACATAAACGCTGTCATCCGAAGTAGAGGAGGCAACACACGCTACTAGTGTCCCAGTTACACCATTAATTTTGCTACTAGTTTATTTTTTTCATTATTACATCATTTCAACAATTTTGTTATTAGGTCTTAAGAATAATTTTAATTCGAATCTTATAGAGAAATTTGGTAGCTAATTCACTTTTAAAGTATCCGAATAAGTTTTTCTAACTTTTAGTGTAACCAATGTTCATAAAAAAATTATTAAAATTAATTCATTATAGAGATTTGTATGATTTAATATACTGTTGCGTTAATTTTGTCCAGGAGTATATATATGTATATATATGTATATATATATATATGTATATATATATGTATATATATATATATATATATATATATATATATATATATATATAGAATGATGACAGTAACGGAGCACTGGTAACACTAAGTGATAGTTTAAAGGCTGCGATAGTTCGAATAAAATTCATACATGGTAAAATTATCAGATGCAATTAATGGGTAGTAGAAAGTAGATTTGACAATCTTAGCACTATTGAAATTTTAGATTAACATTTCATTCTGCAAATGTCATTGAACAGTGCTCGGTCTTGGAAAGGCGTGACTCTTTGAAATTCAGTATACTGTCAATTAATTAACATTTTTGGCCGTACCAAGCTACTTTTTTTATATGTGTTATCGGCAAAATATATAATCTGGCATTTTATAGAATCCTCAAAACCGTTCAGGCAAAGTATAAAATAGCCTCTATTAAATACTTTGCCGGGGTATTCCATAGAATACCTAACGTACAGCCAAGGGTATAATTCAGGCATTCTATAGAGTGCCGGGCTAGTTTAGGCAATGTATGAAATATTTGCTGTTTTCTTTAACTATTCTATACTTTGCCTAGGTAATCTATAGAATACCTAGGAATTCTATAAAAGGCCAATTACCATAATACAAAACGTACAGCCTACGATGTGTATCATAGATATTGAAAACAGTAAGCACTAACTGTTACTCATGTTGCGGGTAGCGGAGGAGCGCGGTGAGAGTGCAGTCTACATGTTATGCATTAATTAACCTAAACTAACCTTTTCTAAGGGGCAAAGGCAACAGATATTGTTTTACAAATAAAATCAACGTTTGATTTTTCAAAAATTGCGGAAGTCCCTAATTTCATTTCCTTACTCATTCTTGTTATAGACGGATGGTAATTTTTTTAATTTTGAATAAACAAACGATATGATTATGGTACTATGTCTTTTATTTTATGACTTGCCGGGCCCGCGGCTCCACTCGCGTGGACTTGGTTCACTACTATCGTCACTGCTTATTCCTTATGTTACCTAACGTAATAAAATATCTCCCATTATTTCCCCTTATCTCCCAATATTTCTCCTTATCTCCCATTATCTCTACATAATTTCCATTATCTAGGCTTATCTCTACTCATCTCCCATTATTTCTCTTTATCTCCCATTGTTCCTCATTATCTCATGTTATTTCCCATTATCTAGGCTTATCTCGACTTATCTCGCAATATTTCTCCTTATCTCCCGCTATTTCTCCTTATCTCCCATTATCTCACCATAACTCCCATTATGTAGACTTATCTCTGCTTATCTCCCATTATTTCTCCTTATCTCCCATTATACTTATTTCCCATTGTCTCACCTTATATCCCATTATCAAGGCTTATCTCGACTTATCTCCCATTATTTCTCCTTATCTCCCATTATCTCACCTTATCTAGGCTTATATCGAATTATATATATGTATAAATTTATAAAAAACACGTAAATCAGATAAGTGGTTCTCGAGTGATAAGCGCACTAACGGACAGAGACAGACAGAGAGACCTTACATTTTATATATATTATATCCTTTGCTATATGATATTGTTCCATATTTAATGCTTTAGGCAGTATATTGCAAGAGAACGCGCTAGTGGCAAACTTTTCTCCGACTTGATTCACTATTATCGTCACTGCTTATTCCTTATGTCACCTAACATAATAAAATATATCCTATAACCTGGCCAGAGAACATACGTATGTTTAAAAAAAAGCACGCAAATCGGATAAGTGGTTCTCCAGTGATAAGCGCACTAACGGACAGACAGGCAGACAGAGAGACGTTGCATTTTATATATATATTATAGATATT
The DNA here is from genome assembly GCA_019049505.1 of Pachyrhynchus sulphureomaculatus. NCBI lineage: Eukaryota > Metazoa > Arthropoda > Insecta > Coleoptera > Curculionidae > Pachyrhynchus > Pachyrhynchus sulphureomaculatus. The sequence goes on along the minus strand of CM032454.1, from coordinate 141,044,179 downwards.
CTTTGCTCCATGATATTGTTCCATATTTAATGGTTTAGCATGTTTAAAAAAAAAGGCACGTAAATCGGAAAAAAAGCACGTAAATCGGATAAGTGGTTCTCCAGTGATAAGCGCACAAACGGACAGACAGAGAGACGTTGCATTTTATATATATTATAGATATCCTTTGCTACATGATATTGTTCCATATTTAGTGGTTTAGGCAGTGTATTGCAAGAGAACGCGCTAGCGGCAAACTTTTTTCCGATTTCATTCACTATTATCGTCACTGCTTATTCCTTATGCTACCTATCGTAATAAAATATAGCCTATAATCTGGCCAGAGAACATATGCATGTTTTAAAAAAAAAGTACGAAAATCGGATAAGTAGTTCTCCAGTGATAAGCGCACTAACGAACAGACAGACAGAGATACGTTGCATTTTATATATATTATAGATGTAATAAAATATATATCTATAACCTGGTCAGAGAACATATGTATGAATTTAAAAAATCACGTAAATCGGATAAGTGGCTCTCGAGGGATAAGCGCACTAACGGACAGACAGACAGACAGACAGAGACACGTTGCATTTTATATATATTATAGATACAGATTATTATTATTATATAACCTGGCCAAAGAATATATGTATGAATTTAAAAAACGACGGGTAAATCGGATAAATGGTTCTCGCGTGATAAACGCCCTAATGGACAGACAGACAGACAGAGAGACATTGCATTTTATATATATTATAGATTATAGATATTCTCTGCTACATAATATTGTTCCATATTTAATGGTTTAGGCTGTGTATTGCAAACGAACGCGCTAGCGGCAAACTTTTTCCGACTTCATTCACTATTTTACGTCACTGCTCATTCCTTATGCTACCTATCGTAATAAAATATAGCCTATAACCTGGCCAGAGAACATATGTATGTTTTAAAAAAAAATAAGTACGTAAATCGGATAAGTGGTTCTCAGTGATAAGCGCACTAACGGACAGACAGACAGAGAGACGTTGCATATATATTATAGATTATTTATTACATGATGAACTGTTGTGACACTTGAAAGTACACAGAACCTTCTTCTTAAGACATAAGATCTTGCTAGTTCAGGTTAGTTTAAGTTAGTTCAGGTCAGTTCATGGTATAACGTATTGACTTCACATCCACCTCGCTCCCCCGTCACCCGCAACACTTGTAACAGTTAATGCTTATTGTTTTCAATATTTATTATACACATTGTCAGCTGTACGTGTGGTATTATGGTAATTTGTCTTCTATAGAATTCCTAGACATTCCATAGATTACGTAGGCAAAGTATATAATAGTTATAGAATGCCTGAATTATACCCTTTGCCGGTAACATATATAACGAAAATCAATCGTCGTCATAAAAGTCGGACGATGACGTCAACAACAAACAAAGAAAATTCCGATGGTATATCGTCGTATTTTCTTTATCTTCATTCATATTCCTTTTTCTGGCGTGTTCAGTACGACAAAAACGTCCTTCGTTGTTCTAAATATGGAAACTTTTTAGCACTTTCCGCATTACTCTCAGTTTATTTGTTATTCATTTATCATGCTGCTTTTTTATACTGTAAAAGTCAAGATTATCGGCATAATCGGGTACCTATAATGCGTATTCGTTTTGTATTATTTAAAAGAAATAAAAAAGTTGTATAATAATTTCTTCCGGTATAAACTATAGATTATCGCATTTATGTTAGAAAACCCGATGTAAGTTACACAGTGACAAAAATACAGTTAGATACCTATAAGGTATATTTTCAGTAAATTTTTGGAGTTGGCACATGTTTCATTTTTTCTATTTTATATAACTTCCAAACTGTAAAGGACCAAGAAATTTTCTATACCAGTAATCATCGCCGACTTATTACAATCCAAAATCTATCGCTTCGATTCAAAAATATTAACTGAAAACAAACGTCTATTGTTAACTTTCTTTTGAGCGAAGATACCATCCTTGATGTTTTAACAAACTAGTCTATTAAGAAAACCTATCATAACAGACTTTCACTGTCTGTTTTTTTATGTTATTTACCTAATACGTAGGCTGGAAAGATTTTGGTTTGACACATAGATGTCGTCCTTTTGAAAAAATCCATATAATTTTTAGGAAGAATCAATCTTCAAACGATACGTGTCAAAAATTCATGACATTTCGACGATTAGTTTACAACTTACAGTGATTTTAGTGACGCTACTTTTGATATTTTCAAAACAATGGACAAAATCGAATTTCGTATGTTGATTAAACACTGCATTTTGATGGTAACAAATACCGTTCAGGCAAAGCAATGGCATGATAAGTGTTACGGAGACTCTGCCCCTGGGAAATCACTCATCATTTACTGGTATGCTGAATTTAAACGCAGTCGTACAGATACAAATGATGATGAACGCTCTAGACGCCAAATGAGGTAGTTACACCGGAAAACATAAAAAAATCACAAAAATTGTTTTGGATGACCGTAAAGTGAAATTGCGCGACATAGCTGACACAGGTTGGTCATATTTTGCATGATCATTTGGGCATGAGAAAGCTCTTTTTGAAATGGGTACCGCGTTTGCTCACAGTGGACCAAAAACAACAACGTGTTGATGGTTCTGAGAACTGTTTGGACCTGTTTAAGAGCAATAAAAAGGATTTTTTCATGCGATATGTGACAATGGATGAAACATGGATCCACCACTATACACCGGAATCAAATCGGCAGTCAGCTGAGTGGACAGCAGCCAGTGAAAGCCGCAAGAAGAGACCAAAGACACAACAGCCGGCTGGGAATTTTTGGCCTCTGAATTTTGGGTTGCTCATGGAATAATTTTCATCCGACTATGCTGAGAAGGGAAAAACTATCAATATTATATAGTTATTAGTGCGTTCGAAACTGCAAAGAAACGGCCCCAAATGAACAAGAAAAAAAGTGCTCTTTCATCAAGACAATGCACCGGGTCACAAGCGAATAGTTACGATGGCAAAATTGCATGAATTGAAGTTCGAATTACTTCCTCATCCATCATATTCTCCAGATTTGGCTTCCAGCGACTATTATTATTCGTAGACCTCAAAAAAATGGTCGTGGGAAACAGATTTGGCTCCAATGAAGAAGTTATCGCCGAACTGAGGCCTATTTTGAAGGCAAAGATAAATCCTTCTACAAGAAAGGTATAGAAAATGTTAAAAAAGCGTTGGACTGATTGTATTGCTCTTGAAGCAGACTATGTTGATGAATAAAGTCAAATTTTTCAAAAAAAATGTGTTTTAAGTAGCTAGACCAAAAACTTTTCAGCCTATGTGTTACAACGGAACTCCTTGGTTATCAAGTTACTGCAGCTTTTCTAAGTAGTACTTTAACAAACTTTTTTATGAGTCTGTAGGCGTTTTGTAAATTTTACGATTTTTGTTTCCATCAGAGAAATAAGTGAAACTAATTTGAAACATCGCGCAATGTTAAAGTTTCTCACCCAGGAGAGAAATGGCCAAAAATTATCCATGAAAGAATGTCCAAGGTGTACTGTAATTGCGTACACCTGCCAATCTTATTATCAAGTAATATTTGGTCTACTCAATTTCGATAGGGCCGAGACTTAATTCAGGATGACCGGTTGGGGCAAGAACTCGGGAAGTCTAGGCTTGTCAAGAATTTGTTGCTGTCTTATTGACGAATGAAGATTCCAGCGCTTGCATGAAATTTGAGTTTTAGAACTGGAAAAAGTTTCTGCACGATGTATAATTCCTTACACTAAAGTAGAAACTGGCGAAGAAAGAAATTTCACCAGAACATTCGGCTACTTTAGTAGTTATTTTTTGCAAATTGTCACCACCGAAACTTCTATTAACATCCTCCCACGAAACAGAAGTCGATGCGAAGGTTCTTTCTGACTCCAAAAAAGGCCAAAAATTCATCTCGAAAGTTCATGGTGACCGTTTTTTTTTTGGAATGCGATGAAATTTTGTTTGTTGCGTATATAGAAAGGGATCTACAAGTAATGGGTGGTTTACTGAATTATAATCCGAAATCTGAAGCAGGCCTCTAGGAAAAACGGTCCAAATTCATTTAAAGTCAAAACTATGCAGTGGGGTTCAAGCCATTACTGGAAGTTACAACATTCGAACTATAGCACTGATTTAGTGTCCTACAACTTCTTTTTATTCAAATATCTGAAGAAAGACTTAAAAGGGCAAAAATTTTCGTCAAATGAGCTGAAAGCTGTTGTAGAGTCGTTTTTTGAGACCTGAACAAAAAAAATTTTTGGATGGAATGCAACAAAGTGTATTAGTTAGTGTAGATCAGAGGTGCTCAAACGGTCGATCGCGAGTGCTTTTTGAGTCGATCTCGAGAAAAAAATTCCGATATAGAACTATTCACGGATTTTGTTTTAGGTAACTAAAACAAAATGTAATGAATAAACTACTAAAATTTATTCGATTCACAATTAGGCCAGAATAATAGCGGCAAAAGGCGGCTTTATCAAAGGAACGCGCGGTACTTGTCAAAGAAAAGCCGCGTTTTTGATTCCCGCCGATCTTTCTAGAAACTTCGGGCGGCGTGTTTGACGGGAACATTCGAGACTTCGTTCGCGCCGATATAAATGTTGCGCCTGCAGGAATAGGAGTCAGTCTGAGTTGTAACTTGAAGGGGATACATCGATACAAAGTTTATTAATAAATAGTCCAAAATGAGTGCGGCGAAGAAAAGTAAAACTTATCATTTTAATAACGATTGGGAGGAAGAATTTTTCTTTTGTATGGTAAAGGATAAGTGCATTTGTCTCATTTGCCGTGCGTCAGTTGCAATACCTAGGCGTGGGAACTTAGAGAGGCATCATAAAACGGTTCATAAAAACTACGAAAAGGATTTGTCACAGAGTGAATTAAGAAAACGAAAAGTACGTGATTTGATAACTTGTTTGAAAAAAGAACAAACCATATTCACCAGCCAAACAATCAAAAGCTGCAACGATCGCGTCATTTAAAATATCTCATATATTGGCGAAACACAAGAAACCATTTGATGATGGATTGGTTGTGAAGGAAGCATTTATTGAAGCGGGTGAGACTTTATTTGGAGATTTTAAAAATAAAACAGTTATCTAGTCCGACTGTCACAAGGCGTGTTGAATTCATGAGTCAGGACATGGCAGATAAATTAAAACATGATATCATGGAATGTACATACTTTTCTTTACAGTTCGACGAATCCACCGATATGACAGACACTGCCCAGCTGTGTATTTTTATTCGAATGGTATTCAATGACATGTCGGCTAAGGAAGAGTTTTTGACAATGATTCCTCTGAAAGGAAAGATCCGTGGCGAAGATATATATGTTTTCTTCAATTTTGTAACAAACTACAAGCTACCAATATATAAACTAGTGTGCATTACAACCGATGAAGCACCAGCAATGACTGGAAACAAAAACGGTTTTGTGGCATTGTGTCGAGCTAATGATGATTTCCCTTCATTTTTTCTCCTTGCATTGCATTATACATCAACCAGTTTTGTGTTCAAAAGTTCTAAAAATGGAGGAGATTATGGGCATTGCAATAAAAATTGTGAATTCTATCCGTGCACGTAGCTTGCAACGACGGCTCTTTAAATTGCAGTTGGAAGATAGTGAGTCAGTTGAACACACTGATTTAGTTCTTCACACGGACGTCAGGTGGTTAAGTCGCGGAAAATTCCTAGAAAGGTTTCAAGAATTATTCCACGAAAGAGGTGATGACACTCAGATGCTGAAAAACGGAAAATGGCTGACTGATTTGGCATTTTTGACAGACATCACAATGCATTTAAACACCATTAATTTGGAGCTTCAAGGTAAAGGAAAAACTATTATTGAGATGATTAGCGCAATAAACGCATTCAAAAGTAAATTGCAACTTATGATAGATCAACTGAAAAGCAAAGATCTGAAAAATTTTCCGTCTTTGAAAGCAAGGATTCCTCAGTTGAATTATGATATTTATGAGGCAGAATTATCAAATATTTTGGGCCAATTCGAAATACGTTTTTATGATTTCAGTAAATTGGCTAATATCGCATCATTTATGAGTTATCCTTTTTCGTGTATAAACACTGAGGAATTAGCTACTGAAATAGCAAGTCAGTTTAACATGGACTCATGTTCTGTTGAAAATGAGTTAGTGCAGATTATATCAGATATACATCTCAAAGCCACAGCATCTGATATAAAATTCTGATGTTTTATATCTGAAGATAAATATCCGAATCTAAGGCAAATCGCCCTTCAACTGACGGCAATGTTTGGGTCAATTTACTTGTGCGAGTCTGCATTTTCTGAAATGAAGATAATTAAGTCAAAATATCGCAATCGACTAACTGACGAACATATGTCATCATGCTTGCGATTAGCACTCGGTAATTACCTACCATCTTATGAAAAGTATGCTGAGGACATGCAGTGCCACGCTTCAACATCCAAAGTCACTCTTTAGTTAAGTTTAGACACTAGAACTCGTTTGTTTTGTAAGAACCAATAAACTCGCAATTTTGAATAATTATGAGTTTTTTCATTGACATTTTAGAGCAGACCTACACTCACACCTTGACTAAAAAAATGCATATTGTGCTGAAAACTAATATCTATGCCACGATACACCCTACCTAGACGACAATCCTGCATCACACTTACTTGCAGCCTCTCACGAGTCGATCGATCGTAGTCTAATAATATTGAGGTAGATCGCCAGCAGTTCAAGTTTGAGCACCCCTGGTGTAGATAGTTATGTATGAAGTTTGTAACTTTCGTTCATAACTAAATAGCTAGCTTTACATAAAACAAACTCGTATATTCATCTGCAAGTAGGTACGGTTTTTAAGATAGGTTCACTTTATTTACTATTTTAAAGAAGAATTTCAACAACAGCATCATAGATATTTGTGTACTTACCTGCCTTTAAACTTAGTTGGAAATAGGTTTCACTTAAAGCTTACCTGAAAAGAAAAGGGAAAACATTAATTTTGCTAATATACAGAGTGTATTTAAAGTAGAAAAAAGATGGATAAAAACGGCATACGATTAATTAAAAATATCTACTACAAACAAACAGCAGTATTGCGTGTTGATGACATAGAAACGGATGAAATTCCAATTCAAAAAGGGGTTCGACAGGGCTACGTCCTGTCTCCCCAACTGGTCAATGTCTATTCTCAGTTCGTATTTCAGAAAGCACTGGATAAAAGGGGGTAAGCATTGGAGGGACATTAATTAACAACCTAAGATTTGCAGATGATACTGCTATAATGGCTGAAAGTGTACAAGATCTACAAACCCTCTTAGAAAGATTCAACCGAGAATGCGAAGAAGTAGGACTCACTATAAACATTGAGAATACAAAATTTATGGTTGTGAGTAAAAACCCAAACATTAACCGTACACTTATACTGAATGAAAAACAAATAGAATGGGTTCAAAAATACAAATACCTAGGTTCAATCATAAATGTACAAATAGATCCAGATGAAGAAATCAAAATAAGAATCAAAAGGCATTTGTGAAGTACATGGTTATTGGTAATGCTTACCAATACCAATTTTAATCTTCGCATCAGACTGCGCTTTATGGAGTGCTATGTGTGGTCGGAATTACTAAGTGGAGTGGAGACTTGGACCTTGAAAGCTCAAATTACCAAGAAGCTAGAATCATTCGAAATGTGGTTGTATAGACGCATACACTGGACTCATAGGGTCGCCAATGACGAAGTACTGAGACGTATGGGGAGCAAAAAAAAAACTCCTAACAGCCATCAAGATAAGAAAAACATCTTACACACACACATCCTGCGCAATGACAGGTATTTGTTGCTGCAAAACATAATGCAGGGAAGAGTGGAGGGAAGAAAAAGCATCCGCAAGAAGAAGAAGCTTTGGCTCCGAAACATAAAAGAGTGGACAAATTTCAGCGTTGAAGAATTGTGCCATGTGGCAAGAGATAGAGACGCATTTACAGATGTGGTCGCTTATCTTCAATAGAAGAAGGCATGAGAAGAAGGGTTAACACACTCTCACAATGACGAAGAAAAACATCAATAAAATATGTGTCATGCAGCGAAAGATGAAGACGTCAATGTTAAGCGTTACTCTTAGAGATCACATTCAAAATCACATTATGAGAGAGAACAGGAATACAAGACGCAGTCAAATTCATTCTACACCTGAAATGGAACTGGACTGGACATATTGTTACGTTTAAGGATCGACAATGGACAAAGAGAATTATAGAGTAGCGACTGAGATCCGAAGCCTAATGGAGTATAGGTAGACCATCAAGGGTGGACTGATGATTTGAAAAGAGTGTCTGGAAATTGGGTACAAGCGGCCCAGAATAGAAAAAGGTGGCAAGACTTGAGGGAGGCTTTCGTCCAGCAGTGGACACTATAAGCTGATGAAATATATATATATATATATATATATATATATATATATATATATATATATATATATATATATATATATATATATATATATACATATACATATACAGTCCCTGGCCAAATTATTAGACGCACTGCAAGATTTCATGTAAAATATTAATTACCCAGTGATATTGTACCGTTTTATTATTTTAAATTGATTTGTTTTTTTATTTTTATATTATCCAATCAATTACCTATTTATTTGACATAGATAAAACAGCATTAATTTAGAAAAGCATAAGTTTATTAAGTTTTAATGAAAAGTGAAATTAATGTTAGTAAAAGTCAATATTTAGTTGAGCCACCTTTAGCCGCTATCAAAGCTTTAATTCTGCGCGGCATGCTATCAATGCAAGATTATACTGTCTCCTGCATTTGAGGATGATGATTCCACAGATGAATAATCTTTTCTAGGAGCTGGGTTTTGTTGGTAATCACATCTTTAGCCACTTCTCTTTTCATCAGCTCCCACACATTTTCAATGGGGTTCATATCAGGGCTATTACCCGGCCAATCCAACAGAGGGATATTTTTTTCTGCCAAAAAAGCTTTAACAGACCGAGCAGTGTGGCAGGGAGCTCCATCTTGCATGAAAGTGAATGGTTCCCCATTTGGAAACCATTCTCTGAGCTGCGGAATCCACCGATTTTGTAATACTTCTTTGTACTGATCTTGCCTCATTATTCCTTTGACGACGTACAGACGTCCAGTGCCCTTGCCACTGATGACTGACCAAATCATCACTTTGGTGGGATGTTTAACCCTCGGGACGACACAATCAGGATGAAACTTTTCTCCATGACGACGACGCACATACTAAGCTTTATTCTGCAAAATTTCGAATGTGCTTTCGTCACTGAAGCAGACCTGTCAAAAATAGGAAAAATATATAAACTTCCATGTTTATTTGCTTTATTTAACTGAAAATGATAATAATGTATCAATTATTGATTAAATTGCTGTATCTTACCGATCTCCAGAAGTCCACATCTTTGTCTTGCCATTGTTTGGCCCACTTCAGGCGCTTTGCTTTCATTGCAGCTGTTAACTTGGGCTTCCTGGCGGGGCGACAGGCCTTAAAATCTAATTCTTTCAATTTTCTTCGAACAGTGCGCTCAGAAGCATTTACGCTAGCATCGTGGAGTTGTGATTTTATTACCTTTGTGGTAGCAAATCTGTTTTCTACACAAATTTTCTTCAAACATCTCTCTGACCGTGGAGTGAAAATTAGTTTTCTACCGCATCTTTTCTTTCTTTTCGGGCTTAATTCCTTCCCTGACTCAATTTTCTTTTTTATGCGTCGTACACTAGCTTCAGAAACCTCCAATCTTCGTGATATTTCTCGGTTTGTAAATGTTTTCGCAATCACAAGGGCCTTCACTTCAGCTTTTTTACGTGGTGAAAGATCGCCTTTTTCTACCCATAATGAAAATAGTCCAATTACTTTTTTAAAACACTGCATACAAAATAAACTAATAACTGAGTAGTATAAAACTGTTAAACAAACAATCACAGTCCATAAAGCCACAGAAACACGTCCGTACCTGACTCGATTCCGATCGCGACTGATACAGGTTTGTACTTGTTTACGTTCATGTATCACTTTGTCAACACAGTGTTGCCATATGTTAAAAATAAATACAAATAGGTAGTCTACAACAATTCTTTTAAATAAAAATCAATAATATTGTAGTTTAAATATACCATTATTGCATAAAAACTCTTAAGAAACATAAAATTACTAAAAAAAAATACAGTGCGTCTAATAATTTGGCCAGGGACTGTATATATATACATATATATGTATATATATATATATATATATATATATATATATATATATATATATATATATATATACACCGAAGTGACTGTATTTAGTGAGTATTATAACTAGGTAAAAATTGTACTTCACCTAAAGCTGGGATACTACTACATAATCTCGAACACTAAAAGTAACTAATGCTAATCATTAAAAAATGATATTAAAAAGTAATCTAGTAATCTAATATAGGAACAAAATTATGAATTATTAAGGTGAGCAATTCACAGTTAAAAAAAATTTTGAAAATTTACTTACGGTACGTTTATAAACCTAAACGAAACTAAACATACTAAACTGTGGACATTTGTCGCAAAACTTTGAAACTTTTTCTCAGTCTTTTTAAACTACAAATTTACATAGACATCATTAAAGTTTATTCGTGTTTATACTATTTTTTTTAAGTCTGGTCCTTGGCAAGCATATAACCATATTAACAATTACGTCAATGTTAATTCGATATAAATAGGAATATATTCAAATTTATATAACCTAATGATTCATTACTCGACTTGATTTGCATAAGCAAATTATTGAAATATCGGTCGAAATTGTGTTTTTAAACAAAAGGGTTGTTCGTTTGGCCTACATTTTCGATTCAAAGTACCCCTCAGGGGCTAGGAGTGTTTCACTACTAGTACGGGGAGTGACGCCCCCGAGGGTCCCGAGTCTCGTTGTGATGTCCAGTTTTGTCCTATATGTCAAATGGTAATCCCAATGTGTGAGAGACCGTGCAGAGGGGATGCATGACTCAGCCAGCGTGAGTCGTGAACGGTTCCTGTCTGATACCGAGCGCCCTCAGGCAGTAATTAGCTTTACTATGGTATCCAGGCACTGCCATAGCGGACCATCCATTCCTGTGCTACTCGTGGGAACCAAATGAATAATAAATTTGATTTTCCTCAACTCAACGAGCCCAAAAGGGTAAGATTAAGTACATCACCTATCCTACAACCTACTTACGAGCGGTTCTTCCAAATAAAAAGACTGGATGGCTCATTTAAAGAGGTTTCACCTTTCGTATTACATAAAAGTCTTGAAAGCTTCTTTGGAACACTGGCCAACACCCGCAAGCTCGCCGATGGTTCACTTCTAATAGAAATTCAAAATGAGAGACAGTCTGACAAAGCAGAAACACTAACAAAACTGCACACTTTTGAGGTAACAACCATAAAACACCCTACATTAAATGTGATAAAAGGAGTGATCACCTGTTCGGATCTGGCCTTCTGCTCGGACGACGAAATCCTTGAGGGCTTGGCTGATCAGGGGGTCACTAAAATATATAGAATCCCCCCTAGTAAGAAATTTCCTGACCGTCGTTCTTCCACATTTGTGTTATCTTTCAAAACGCACTCCCTACCAGCTACTATAAAGGTTGGCTGGTACAACGCAAGAGTCAGGCAGTATATTCCAAACCCCCTCAGATGTTACAAATGCCAGAAATTTGGTCATCATGCAGAAAAATGCTCTTCACCACAACTTTGTCCGTCGTGCGGTCATCCAACTCATGAAGAAAACGACTGTAAAACTCCTTCCCATTGTATAAACTGCAAGGGTGAACACTCACCGCGTTATAAAGGTTGTCCTGTATTCAAACAGGAATTTGCTATACAAAAACTTAGAGTAACAGACAACACGTCGTATCAGGAAGCTAGAAGAAAGTTTACAGCACTCCAACCTCCCTCAACAACACTTTTCAGCTCAATAGTAGCATCAAAGAAGCATACTAAATCCATATCAACACAATGCGACCTCCCCTTTACACCTCCCCCCCATCCAATATCCCAAAACATCCCCCTTCCCCACCCTCATCTCCCTCTCTCCCTACCGGAGAACGCCCCTTCCATCCAAAACACCAAATCCCCTCCCCTTCCACCAACCACTTCTTTGCCCCCTCCCTCCCCACTAATACGGAAAATGGACTTTTCCAACATAAACCGGAAAGAGCCACCTCCGACCCCCAAACAACCCGCAAAACCAGAACTCCTGCCCCCTACATTCAAAAACCTCCATAAACAATCTACAAGCAAATCGCAAAAACAAACCAGCAAATCGTCCAAATCCTCAAAAGAATCATTATCCTCAGATAATATGTCGATTGAGCAACACTCCCAAGATCCTCCAAAAATCAACAATAAGAATATCAAAAGAAAATAAATTTTCCACCTTTCATCATTCTATCCCATCTTGCAGTGGAACGTTAATGGGTACTTTCCACGACTAGAGGATCTTAAATTAATAATATCTACCCACCATCCCAGCATCATCTGCCTGCAAGAAACCCACTTTAAGGAAAATCAAACCACAAATTTAAGAAACTACAAACTTGTTCATAAAAACAAGAACGACACAGACAGGGCCTCCGGAGGGGTAGCCATTTTCATAAGGGACTATCTAGACTTCTCTCCTCTACAATTACAAACAAACCTAGAATCCTGCGCAATAACGGTAAACCTTATAAAAAAAATAACAATTTGCAACATATACATCTCCCCTTCACAACTATTTCAACCACAATCATTGCAAAATCTATTAGACCAACTACCTCCCCCATTCATAGTCATGGGAGACCTAAACGGGCATAATCAAATGTGGGGCTCAACCTTTACTTCCCCCAGGGGAGCCAACATTGAGGACCTAATAACAAACAATAACCTGTCGCTTCTAAACCAGCTCTCCCCTACCTTTATCTCCTCATCCACTGGCTCCTTCTCTAACATCGATCTAGCCTTCTGTTCTTCTTCTATCTCAAACCTGTACAAATGGGATATACTCGATGACACAAGCGGCAGTGATCATTACCCCATTCTTCTCAGATCTTCGATTCCATACGCCCTCACCCTTTAAGTCCCAAATGGAACTTTGACAAAGCTGACTGGCAGCACTTTGCCCACAAGTTACACCTACCCCCATCCAACATCGCAGACATAAACAGCTACCTCTCAGATTTCATGGCAAAAATACTCTCGGCAGCTGACGCAGCTATTCCCAAAATCATTCAAAACCCCAACAAAATCCCAGTCCCATGGTGGAATCAGGAATGCTCTATAGCCATCAGAAATCGCAAGAAGGCATTAAATCAAGCGACAACCATCACCTGCCAATCTTATAGACTTCAAAAAGAAAAGAGCCTTAGCAAAGAGAGTCATAAAACAATCTAAAATAAACTCTTGGCAAAAATTCACATCATCCATAAATTCAACAATGACCTCTTCAGATCTATGGAAAGAAATAAAAAAAATGAAAGGCTCTCACCCTAGGTTCATCCAAGGTTTACAATCGAACGATGTGTGGATCTCGGACCCCCAACAAATTAGTAATCTTCTAGCAGAAACTTTCAAAACAAAAAGCTCATCGTCCAACTCGCCAAACCCCATCAAATATCCTTATCTCTCATCCAACAATTTTGACACTAACGACTCCTTAAACTACAACCTACCATTCTCTCTTCTCGAACTCACAACCTCCATCAACAATGCAAAACCTACAGCACCTGGGCCCGACAATATTCATATACCCATGATCAAAAACCTTCCGCTATCCGCCCTTAAAATTCTCCTGGAAATTTACAACCATATATGGCTGGAGAATGATTTCCCACTGATCTGGACTACTTCCGTTATAGTCCCCATACACAAGGCAGGCAAACCCAGGGGATCACCTAACAATTACAGGCCAATTACACTAACGAGTCATCTGGCGAAAATTCTAGAGAGAATGGTCAAGGAAAGTTTAATTTGGTTGCTTGAAACAAAAGATCTACTATCGGCTCAACAGTTTGGATTTAGGAAAAACAGATCAACACTAGACTATTTAACCCTATTGGAAAACGACATAAAGACTTCATTTAACAACAGCAACCACCTGGTAGCCATCTCTTTAGATCTCGAGAGCGCCTTCGACACAACCCACAAAGACTTAATAATCAATAGGCTTAAACAAATACAACTCAAAGGCTTCCTCCCAAAGTATATCATCAACTTGCTGAAACCACACACAATAAAAGTTAAGGCAAATGGAATTCTTTCCAAACCTACATCATTGTGCAATGGAATTCCACAGGGATCCGTTTTGAGCCCAATATTATTTGCACTGGCTATCCAAGGGCTCGAGGACCACATTCCCTCAAATTCCAAGACAAAATTCTTCGCAGACGATATACTAATATACAAATCACTCCCAAACAACAATGAAATAACTACAACACTGCAAAACACATTGAACCATGTCCAAAATTGGGCCGATCAAGCTGGATACTCATTCTCTACAAGCAAATCTGCTGTCATCCACTTTTGCAAAAAAAGGAATTGCCCAAGGATAAATGTACTTAAATTGTCAAACAAAGACATTCAACAAAAACAACACGTTAACATTTTAGGAATGATCTTCGACTCCAAACTAAACTGGATAGAACATATTAAAAACATAAAAAAAAGGACGTCAAACGACCTAAACATGATGAGAATGTTGGCCAGTAATCAGTGGGGCAGCTCTTTTTCCGCTTTAATAAAAATCTATAATAGTCTTATTCTTCCTAAGATTCAGTACGGCGATTACATCTACGACTCCACTCCTGAATCATACAAAAGACCCTTAAACTCAATACAAAACCAGGCACTGAGATTGGCCACTGGCGCCTATAGGACATCACCTATTGCAAGCCTGCAATGTATTGCCTCGATACCTCCTCTACATTTAATAAGACAAAAATCGTTAATGCTTTTCTACGCAACGGGAATGTTCAAGCAGCACATCAAGCAACCCTTGCACCTAAACCGTCTAACTAATATCCAACCAAAAAAGAATACCATTCAATACAGAATAAAATCATTTCTCAACCTACATAACATAACACTAAAAACCATAGACTCATCAAGCTTCCCTATATTTCCACCATGGATGGCAACCAATCCAAATCTTGATTTATCCTTATTGAAGCTAAATAACAAAAACACTCCAAATGAATTAAAAAGACAAACTTTTAAAAGTTTAATATCTCAAAAATATAGTGATCACTACCATATGTATACAGATGGCTCGAGAACTCAATCAGGGGTAGGAGCAGCATTAGTAACTAACTCTACCACAAAAAGATTTAAACTGCCAATCCACACTACAGTATATTCGGCAGAACTATTAGCGATTAGAGAAGCCCTTAAGATAGCCATAACAACCAAGCTATCCACTAAATACCTAATAGTCACAGATTCACTAAGCTCAATCAAATCAATAATATCAAAAAACTTTAAAAACAGGTACGTCCTTGACATCTTTGATCTAATACAAATTGGTTTCCAAAGAAAAATAAACATCACAATCATGTGGGTCCCCAGCCACTCCAGCATCAAAGGAAACGAAAGAGCAGATCTGGCAGCCAAAGAAGCCATCCACCGAGGAACTCTAATCCTCACCTCCAGCACTCCTCAAGATTTCATATCACTCATAAAAAGCACTATTCAAAATATTTTTCAACTAGAATGGGACCTGCTGGAAGGACCAAATAAATTGAGCGAGTTCAAACTAACTGTCTTTCCTCCTATGGAATCTGATACCCTCACCAGAAGAGAGAATGTCATACTGAGAAGAATCGCAATAGGACATACACACTTAACCCACTCTCACTTACTCAAGAACGAATCACCACCAAAGTGTCAGGTGTGTAATCAAACCCTAACAGTAAAACACATACTCACTGCAACACACTACCAACCTATAAGACTAAAATATGGTATAGACAACCCACTACACCACATTCAAGCTCAGGATCAGGAACACACAAAATCATTATTTAAATACCTAAAAGACATTAACATAATACAAAACATATAACACGAAATACGGCGCCAAATGACCACAGACGTCGACGCGCCTCTTCTTAATATCCATCCATCCATCGATTCAAAGTATCGAACTGGCGTACGCCATGAACGTAAAACATTTGACGCATTGCTTTAACCAGCTTAAAGACAGGCAGTACGACTTGAGGATGCAAAAATATATCATTAATCACCACATATAGTCAGTCAAAAAGTCTCCATACACCACCTGTTTTCTATACTATTTTTCTGTTATGTTTAACTAATTGATTGGAACTATGAGAAACATGTTTAAATTAATATTTGAAACTTAACCAATGAAGATTAGTATTAAAAACAACTACCAAACATTTTATTTAGAAGTTACATCATCACTGTTATAAAAATGTAAACAAAATTAATGTCAAAAAAGTCTCCATACAATCAAGAACTGCACTGAAAAAAACACGCCGCATTTTATCAAGCTATCTATTGCTGGCTAAACCGAAACAAACGAATAATTTTCGGCCATACTTTATAATCTGTCACTTGTTGCTAGTAATTTTACGGTTGGTTTTCAAAGTAGTATTAAAAATGAGCGAAAGAAATTGTGAAATTCCGTTTCAAGTTTGAAAGATTATAATTGATTTGTGAAAAGATGGAAAATCGTACAGAAATATAGGAAAAATTGTTAAAAAGTCGCATGATACTGTTCAATACATTGTAAACCAGTATAAATCAATGGGTTCCTATAAAATTCGACCACGTTCCGGTCGTCCCCAGAAACTGACTCCACGTGAAGAGGCCAGTATTGTTAGATAAATAATTATAGATCTCAAGAAAAGTGCACCAAAATTAAGAGAAGTCCGGGAACTATTTTCGAAAAATGTTTGTTCACAAACAGTGAGAAATTATTTACACAGGGCAAGATATAAGGGGTGTTCAACCAGGAAGAAGACGTTAATTTCGGAAGCTAATCGCAAAAAGCGATTCGCTTTTGCTAGGGAATACGTTACTAAACCGCAAACTTGGTGCGAGAATGGATGATCCATAAGGTGCGACAGCAGCTTTATACACCTCCGCAATCACCCCATGTTAACCCCATCAAGGATTTATAGGAGGCACTTAAATGGCGCGTTCGCAAACATAATGTTTCAAATAAAGAAGAATTTAAAAACAGAATATTCAACGAATGGGAGAACATGCCAGCAGAAGTTACTAGAAAGCTGGTTGCAAGCATGACAAAAAGGTTACAGGAGACTATCAAGGTCAACGGCGGTCCCACTAAATATTAGTTTAAACGAAGTTGTTATTTTCCGTTAAACTCCGTTAAACTATTATTGGTCATTGTTAAGTGTGTGGAGACTTTTTTGACATTAATTTTGTTTACATTTTTATAACAATCATGTAACACCTAAATAAAATGTTCCGTAGTTGTTTTTAATACTAATCCTCGTTGGTTAAGTTTCAAATATTAAATTAAACATGTTTTGTCATAGTTCCAATTAATTAGTTAAACATAACGGAAAAAATAGTATAGAAAGCAGGTGGGTATGAAGACTTTTTGGACTGACTGTATATGGACAAGTATATGATCCGTATGGGCTAATTTTCAGTATCATGGAGGAAATCATCACATCAGCCCGAATATTTAGTGTGCGTTGTTACGAATTTGAATTAATAAAATCAAATAGAAAATGTCCTGCTATTAAAGTAAATGATAAAAGAGATCTAGACAAACGACACTTTCTTCTAGGGACGTGTTGTGTTCTATTTAGTCTGAAGATTATAGGTAAACTCATCAATAAGCATCATAAAATATCTGGAAAGAGCAAATATTATTAGTAACCACCAATACGGTTGTCGTAAGCAAAAAGATCAATAGCTCTTGCAACCCAGTGATTACCACACTTTTCCGATTCTCAAGGCCCTTACTGAATTCAGGTTTTCCCAAAGCGCCCTATATCAAATTCTAAGAAGTGCACTTTACGAAATGCGGCGTAGACAGGCTTAAGGGGCGGAGGATGGGTATATGCAGTCTGTCGAGTAAGAATATGTCCGCGATAATTCATTTTTGGTACATGCGAGTCTAGCGGTTCAATAAAAAATCGATAGAGGGAAGCTTTCTCTACGACGCATTTTAGTAAAAGTATCGGTCGATTCAAAACTTTCGTCGAAATCACGTAAAATCCACTTGTTTGCGCGTCGGTTCGAGACAGTCTTTTTTTGTTCTCATCCAAAGGGGCCTAAAATGACATATTCTGTGGCCGCTAAATATATTAAAACTAGCCGGGCCCGCGGCTCCGTTCGCGTGGACTTGATTCACTACTATCGCCACTGCTTATTCCTTATGTTACCCAACGTAATAAAATATCTCCCATTATTTCTCCTTATCTCCCAATATTTCTCCTTATTTCCCATTATCTCTACATAATTTCCATTATCTAGGCTTATCTCTGCTCATCTCCCATTATTTCTCCTTATCTCCCATTATTTCTCCTTATCTCCCATTATCTCACCTTATTTCCCATTATCGAGGCTTATCTCGACTTATCTCCCATTATTTCTCCTAATCTCCCATTATTTCTCCTTATCTCCCATTATCTCACCATAACTCCCATTATCTAGACTTATCTCTGCTTATCTCCCATTATCTCACCTTATCTCCCATTATCGAGGCTTATCTCGACTTACCTCCCATTATTTCTCCTTATCTCCCATTATCTCACCTTATCTCCCATTATCTAGGCTTATATCGAATTATATAGAACATATGTATAAATTTATAAAAGCACGTAAATCGGATAAGTGGTTCTCGAGTGATAAGCGCACTAACGGACAGACAGACAGACAGAGACGTTGCATTTTATATATATTGTATTCTTTGCTACATGATATTGTTCTATTTTTAATGCTTTAGGGAGTGTATTGCAAGAGAACGCGCTAGCGGCAAACTGTTCTCCGACTTGATTCACTATTATCTTCACTGCTTATTCCTTATGTCACCTAATAAAATATATCCTATAACCTGGCCAGAGAACATACGTATGTTTAAAAAAAAAACAAGTAAATCGGATAAGTGGTTCTCCAGTGATAAGCACAGTAACGGACGGACAGACAGACAGACAGACAGACAGACAGACAGACGGACAGAGAGACATTGCATTTTATATATATTATAGATATTCTCTGCTACATAATATTGTTCCATATTTAATGGTTTGGACTGTGTATTGCAAGAGAACGCGCTAGCGGCAAACTTTGTCCGACTTCATTTACTATTATTGTCACTGCTCATTCCTTATGCTAGCTATCGTAATAAAATATAGCCTATAACCTGACCGGAGAATATATGTATGTTTTAAAAAAAAAAAGTACGAAAATCGGATAAGTGGTCCTCCAGTGATAAGCGCACTAACGGACAGACAGACAGACAGAGATACGTTGCATTTTATATATATTATAGAAGTAATAAAATATATACTATAACCTGGTCAGAGAACATATGTATGAATTTAAAAAATCACGTAAATCGGATAAGTGGTTCTCGAGGGATAAGCGCATTAACGGACAGACAGACAGACAGACAGACAGACATTGTATTTTATATATATTATAGATATAGATTATTATTATTATTATATAACCTGGCCAAAGAATATATGCATGAATTTAAAAAAAGACAAGTAAATCGGATAAGTGGTTCCCGCGTGATAAACGCACTAATAGACAGACAGACAGACATACAGAGAGACATTGCATTTTATATATATTATAGATTATACATTACAGATATTCTTTACTACATAATATTGTTCCATATTTAATGGTTTAGGCTGTGTATTGCAAAGGCACGCGCTAGCGGCAAACTTATTTCCGACATCATTCACTATTTTACGTCACTGCTCATTCCTTATGCTACCTATCGTAATAAAATATAGCCTATAAAAAAAAAAAGTAGGTAAATCGGATAAGTGGTTCTTCAGTGATAGGCGCACTAACGAACGGACAGACAGACAGACAGACAGAGAGACGTTGCATTTTATATATATTATAGAAGTCGGTATCGTTTGTCAGGAAGTGGGTAAAAAAAAACGTTTTAGCGAAGCAAAAAATGTCGACGACTTGCCAAATCGTGTCTTTGCTTTCACGGAACGCGAACCTGAGTGGCAAAAATAAGAAAATCGGGTTTGAATTTATCTCCTGAGATCATTCGACAACATCTTCGTGCTCATGATGTTAAATTCCGAAGCACGTTGAAGAAACCTTTGCTGGACGAAAATCACAACTCGCTTAGGTCCACGATAAGATACTAAAGTAACCCTCATAATCGCCGGATGCCAACCCTATTCTATTGAAAACATTTGGTCTCTTGCAAAGAGAAAGCTCAGAGGAAAGACTCTGAGGACTTTGACTCAGTTGTCTCGTGAAATTCGAAAAATTTATGCAGAAAATCTCGTCGACAGCATGCCTCGAAGATGCCAGGCGATTATTGATGCAGGAGGCGATTGGACAACTTACTAGGGTAATTGTGCCGTTGGTAGCACACCAAAGAATACACTGATGGCAAAAAATGTTCTCGAAACACATTTTTTTTTAAGAAAACGAGCGATCACGTTCTTACTCGACAGACTGTATATATAAAATCCAGTTTTAATATGATACACTCTGTTATTATTATATATATACTTTTTGCTGCAACATGACTTGCAATTTTTAATTATATCAGAGGTGTGTTTTCACGATAACTTTATTACTTTTTACTTTAAAGCTAAACCTTATACATACATGCAAATAATTATCCATGCGACAAAAAAAAAACTTTTAAGACGGCAAAATGAGCAATGTATCAAATACAGATATGTAAAAAAATCATGAATAAATAACAGAAAACGTTTAGAATTTATTTCCTAGCTATTATTCTCTACAGCAACGCAGTATCTGTGGCAATACCTTGTCGTAGTTGCGTTAGTGTAACTAGTAAACAAGGTTTTTTTTTCTAACAGAATACATTAATCCTGTTATGACAAAATAATAAATAACACATATTAGACTCGTCAATGCAGTGTCATACGTAATACTCATAGAACGTGTCGCCTTCCGGTACAAATAAAATATTTCACTTTTATATTATTCAAAAGTCTGTTCTCTTTTATCCTATTAGAAATCAACGCCACATATTAGTGTCAAAGTATTAGTTCTAGCAGCGATTTTTGGCAGCTACAAGGAATAACTGAACAAAGTATGATGGCAACAGAAATCCCGCACAGAAAAAGTTACTAGCAAGAGAATCGGGAAACGTACGGAGAATGTCCGAGGACAGAATTCTAAAACAAATACTAACTTGGACAGCACGACGAAGCAGACAAAGAAGATCAAGGCTGAGCTGGAATTAACGAGAAAATGCACGAAAAGGACCGTAATGAGGGCTTAAGGTATTTCTTACGAGTAACTGTTAAAAGTAGTTTTGCTTGAAATTTTAAGAAATAATAGATTTTAGCATCATGCATTCACTGCCCCAATATAAAGATGGTTTACCACGCCGCACAGTGTGGTGAAATGATCAAAAATCGCTCTGAGAGTCAATTTTTGAGCTATGAACCTTTTATTTTAATTCTTGTAAAGGTGTCGCTTTGAAGAATGTTTTTGTTTGCGTGTAGTATATGTCCTATAAACTGATATAGGCTGAAACTCTAATACCGTTCTCTTTAATCCCTTGAGCCACACATTTTTTTAAGCATATTTTAGTAACAGTAATATCCGTATATAAGCTTTTCAGGTCGCTGAATTTAAATCTTATATCAAATTGACGATTTTGGCAGTTGACAGCTGTCAAATAGCTGTCAAATCACCATCAACTATTGAAAAACTTGAAATAATCTTATAACTTTATGTTTCTGAAGTCCCTAAATTCGAATCTGATGTCAGATTGACAATTTTGACACTTGATAGCTTTTACCAGACGTTAAATCACCACTAAATATGATGCATATTTTGCATAAAATTTTTATTCTAAAACCAAGAAAAATACAATGAGGTACATAAAAAAAACTTTTTTTCATCACAAATAGAGCTTCTTTTTCTTCCTCTTCTTGTTTCTAGAACAAGGTCCTGTTCTTTAACATAGCTTTAGGTCTCGGTGGATGTTGAGTCCCAGTTATCTTTCCACTTTTGGGGGGTCTTCCCGGTGGTCGTTTCCTGTCTGGTTTTCCCATAATGACTTGCTTGGCTAGTCTATCACAGTTCATGCGTTGGACGTGGTCTCGCCAGTGTCTTCTCCTGTCTCTAGAAAATTTTACCACATCTCCTACTTCGCATTCTTTTCATATTGTCGTCTTCCTGATTCTATCTCTTAGCGTTCTGCCCGTCATTGCTCTTAACGTTTTCATTTCGGTTGTTCTCATTATCTGTTTGGTCTTTTGTGTTTCGCTTCTTGTTTCTGCACCATAAGTTAAAAAGGTCTTACACTTGTTTTGTAGATTCGAGTCTTGCTCTCCATCGTCATGGATTTATTCCGCCATATTATGGTTTTCTTAATTTCATGAAAGGTGCTAATGATTTGGTTGTCAAGTACTTAAAACATTTTTTTACTACCTTTAACTATGAAAAAATCTCCTCAGAATAAAATCTTCGAAAACGCCTCCCAGTACTATAAATTCCAGTAATTTTTTCAATACTGCCAACTAGTGAAGATTGGTTTTTGTTACACATATTCAAAAATGGTATTTAGATTTACATTTCACTTGTTGGTAATATTAGACAAATAACCAGAATACAACACAAACATATGAACTGGCCTATACAGTTGTTTAAGCTGGTCTCCCACAAATATAGAAATACTTTATTTGGCAGGTCACTCTTATCTCTATCTCTCATTAATCTATCCCTTAACACTTGGATTTGTTAAAATGAATACAAATTTTATAATATATTAATGTAAACAGAGTTGGGAGTGAGGAGATACAGATGACCTCCAAAATTTTTGCCTTTCTCTATGTGAAGGACCGGTTTGCACATTTTATAGTTTCTCTGCTCACAACGCTGGTAGCAAAGTCAGAGTTGTCATTCTAACTGAAACCGAGTTAGACCGAGTCGGAGAAAGTTTTTAGTAAAATTTAAAAAAAGCTGGAATATGTTAGAAGTTTAACTTGACAATAAACAGCTGTCAAAAATTTTAAACACGAGACTGTAAGTTATAAAAATTTTTCGGATAAAACCATCAAACCTAAATAGTTTCAAAGATTTCATTCTGAGTAGATTTTTTTTTACAGTTAAAGATAGACAAGAAATTATTTAAGTACTTGACCTCTGTCAAAACCATTAGCAGTTTTCATGAAATTAAGAAAACAGGTTCTATATGTAATGAAAAAAAAGTTTTTTTTTATGTATCTCATTGTATTTTTCTTGGATTTAGAATAAAAATGTTATGTAAAATATACGTCATACTCAGTAATCATTTGACGGCCAGTAACAGCTGCCAAGTGTCAAAATAGTCAAACTGAAATAGGATTCGAATTCAGCGACTTCAAAAACACAGAGTTATAAGATTATTTCAAGTTTTTCAATAGTGAGTGGTGATTTTACAGCTATTTGACAGCTGCCAATTTTTAAAATCGCCAATCTGATATCAGATTCAAATTTAGCGACCTCAAAAACATAAAGTTATAAGATTATTTCTAGTTTCTCAAGAGTGAGTGGTGATTTGACAGCTGCCAGCTTTCAAAATCGTCAATCTAACATCGATTCGAATTCAGCGACCTTAAAGACACAAAGTAGTAAGATTATTTCTAATTTTTCAATAGATAATAGTGATTTGACAGCTGCCTACTGTCAAAATCGTCAATCTGATATCAGATTCGAATTCAGCGATCTCAAAAACATGGAATTATAAGATTATTTCAAGTTTTACAATAGTTGATGGTGATTTGACAGCTATCATCTATCAAAATCGGCAATTTGATATCAGATTTAAATTCGGCAACCTGAAAGGCAGATATACAGATATTACTGTTAGTAAAATATGCTTAAAAAAATGTGTGACTGAGGGGTTCAGCCTATGTCGGTACCATATATCGAAGATATATTACACGCAAACAAAGAAAATCGTCAAAGCGGTAGTGACTCACTAGTCCAGACTCCTTTGCACGTATTTTAAAGAAAAAAAACTTTGACAGTTCAAAAACTGACTCTCGGCGATTTTTGATTGTTTCGCCACACTGTGTGCCGTATTGCCTTAATTAATTGTAAAAGTTTCAGATATCTAACACGTAAAAGATAGGAATCCACACTTTTTCTTCGCTCAAAAGCATGCGATGTTTACAATTCTTGTTGCCTTATGTGCATTAAAAAGTAAAGTCACAAAATAAAATATATGCATAAAGAATTACTTTGCTTTCATTTGTTAAAATATGGAGGCAATTTACCTCCTAGTTGTTGCAAAAATATTAGATAAATATTACTTTTTCACATATTTTATGAAGTGAATTTTCGCTGTGGCAACATAACTTGAAGAAGACAACGTGCGCGGACGCGGGCGTTCTTTCAAATTTTAAATCACATATATGAATCGCGATCGATAAGTAGGTATTATTTGTTAAAATAACTGTTAAAAATAAAAAAAAAAATTAATAAAATATAAAGCACATCTAAGCCACACACACGATATTTTTGGTATATACATCGATACTAAATAAAAATAAATAACACGTAATTGCGTGCGGCGGAAGCAAGTGGGAAGCTACGTTGCCACATTCATTTTACCCTGAAAACCAAATTATTTCGCATATTTCTCTAACATAATGCTATCTCCGTCTTCTCGTAAGAATTGCCTTAAGATACACGATTGACAGATGGAATAATGATGGTGAAAATATACAATAAAGTTCATAGCAAAATCACTAACTTGGTATAATTATTAAAAAATATCAAATTTTGAACTACTTTTGCGTGAATATACTCGTAACTTATTTTCCTACTATTACTACTACTACTAATATTATTAAGATTCTATTAAACATTTTTTGTTTTGTTTTAAAGAAAATTGCTTTTCGTAAATTATTTCTCTTAATTTTCCTTTTATTAAAATTTTTATTATTTATTTTTAGTAAAATTTCAGTTATATTGAATTAATATTTCCTACTTAAACACACTTAACATCCATGTTCTTAGAGCGTAACAGCAAAGGAATAAGTGCAATATAAGTCAAATTACTATGGAAATACAGACACAGGTTGTCCTCTAAATAGGTACTATAGTACTGCAAATCTCTTTACCAAATATCTTTTATACAAAACCGGGGCACAGAGTGTAACCTTGATCCTTGGAAATATAGTTGCTATGAAGCGTTTTATTGAGACGGGACGTGTTTTTGTGCTAAATATCATTTACACAGCCACAGACTCAGTGACGGCTTAAGTGTTCAACTGATCAATTAAGTGCCATAAATGTATCCAGGAGTTCATTACAACGCATTACTCGTAAAGATTCATGTCTGCACTCGTACAAAAGAGAAGATGGGGAACGTAACGGTTGATATTTAGATGACAATAAGAAATAATTTTTCAAGGACTGTATTTTAAGATACAATAAGGATTTTTTCTTCATTTATTACAGTAGAACTCCGATTAACCGAGTCGCGATTATCCGAGCTCCGGATTAACCGGGCCAATCTAAGAACCTGATTATCTGAGATACGCGCGTCTATGCTGCGAATTAACCAAGCTTCTAAAATATGTATGTACATATTTCCATTTAAAATCGTCGGGACCTTCGGGGAATCCCTCTGGCCGGTGTGAGGGGTTCCCCTATTTATGTTTTTGGACTCTTTCAGCATGTAAATTTGCGCGAATGCAGTGTGTTATAGCGTTTACTACGAAGAAGTACGAGTATATTCACATAATTTATTTGGTTGGAGTTCTGGTAGTTAAGTGTAATTAATACGAAACTGCTTTGTTTGAATTTTTGTTTGTTTTATTATAATGGAGCAAAACAAGCGTAAAAGAATCGTCATTCCTATTGAAGAAAAATTAAAAGCCATCAGAAGAATTGAAGCAGGAGAGACAATTAAAGTTGTTGCACGAGATTATGGAGTAGGTGAGGTAACAGTTGGGAGATTGGAAAAGAAACCGCACAAAAATAGAATGGTGGTGTATAAATCAACCCTCCTCGTCCTCAGGAAGAAAATCAATGAAAACCGGCGACTATGAAAAGGTTAACAAAGCTTTATTCATGTGGTTTAACCAACAGAGATCAAAAGGTGTGCCTCTGTCGGCTCCAATTTTACAACAGAAAGCAATAATGATTAGTAGGTAATTCCCAGAGATAGATCAGTTTACCGCCAGTTCTGGATGGCCTGACCGCTGGAAAATACGGTATGGTGTACGACAACTGACTATATGTGGTGAAAAACTTTCTTCTGATGTGTCATCAATTAAGAAGTTTAAGCGGAACTTTAAAACGCAAATGTAAGATTGTGGATACACATGTGATCAAATTTACAACTGTGACGAAACTGGTCTGAATTATAAAATGCTTTCATCAAAAACATTGGCATCTCGACAGGAAAAATCAGCTCCTGGGCACAAACGAAGTAAGGAAACATTAACTATAATGGTATGTTCCAATGCATCTGGCAAGCACAAAATCCCACTGATGGTGGTTGGCAAGTCTGCACGTCCAAGAGCTTTAAAAGACATCTCACCCAAAGCCCTACCAGTCTATTACAAAAGTCAGAAGAGCGCATGGATGGATGCGACCTTATTTACTCACTGGTTTGAAGAAGAGTTCGTGCCATCTGTGACTAAATTTTTGAACAGAAACTGTCTTCCTATTAAAACAATTTTGGTAATGGATAATGCCCCCTCTCACCCTGGAGAAGGACTTCATGTAGGCGAAATTGTTGTAAAATTTTTCCCTCCAAATGTAACCAGCATTATGCAACCAATGGATCAAGGCATCCTCAAAAACATTAAACAAAATTATAGGCGTTTATATCTTGAACATTTGTTAGAATACACAGAAAAGGAGGATATTATCAATGGGATGAGAAAGGTTACACTGAAAAATGTTTTTTTTTTTACTACTTATTTTGTAAGTCAAGCTTGGGATTCTGTGCTACCACTATTCAAAAATCTTAATCAAAAGTTATTGATTTTGAGAACTATAATGACAGTGAAGATGATAATCCATTAAATGAATTAGCTTTGAAATTGAGAAGCCATGGAGAATGTCCTGTTCAAATTTTGACAGCGAGATAGAAGAAAAATTAAAAGGTTGCGAAAATGTGACAAGAGAAGATGTTGAATGGATTACAACAGATGATTTAGAAGAAGAAATGAGTATTGAAGAAATAACGGATGCCTTTCAGGAAACCGAAAAAAATCAGATGACGATGACGAAGCGGCGGTGGATGAACAGTCTCCCACTAAGATCTCTCATCAAGAAGGTTTTGCTTCTTTGGAAAAAAGCTTTGAGGTATATCAAACAACAACCAGAGGCAATCCCAGCGGACTTGCTTTTTCTTAATAGATGGAGAAACATTGCAGCGAGAAAAAAGAAGATATAATATGAAACAGAAGCGCACCTATTTCACCGTTTTATAATGTTTGTACCTATTTATATGTTAAAAACGTTAATACATCGGTTTAAAGTATTGGTGTTTATTTTTTGAATGAATAAAAAACAAATCCGGATTATCCGAGTTTTCAGTTATCCGAGGAGGGTGCCCCCCACGTTACCTCGGATAACCGGGGTTCTACTGTAATTTATTTTTTTTACTCTAAAGATTTCTAAACAATACCCATAAGAAACTTTTATGGGTATAAAGTATGTATGCATGTGACTAGTAATCCTGAAATAAAGTTACTTCGGTTATAATTTATTACGTAAAATAAATGCTTAGTTACCCTTTTGAAGTAATTCATCTACAGAAAACACGAAGAGATTTTGTCCTTTACTATAGCACCACAAGAAAGGAAGATAATACTTCAGAATTTCCAAATTACTGTCGTCATGGCGGTTATCGTGACACGTGCTTCTTGTCCCAAACATTTGGGATACAAGTTTGTTTTACGACATACGTGCAGTTATGCATATATAAGTAGTATTTTTACATAATTATAATTATAATTATTTAAACTGGTAGTAACTGACCTAGGAAATATTAGTATAATAAGCAATAATGATTACTGATTTAATTTATTAAATGATAATTATAACTCATTTCCAATAAAATAGGTTTTAGTTTCAAGTAACTTGCAGCAGATCATTATTTATGTAGGTAATGCAAGTCATCGGTAATAACATACGATATTATGACCTTAATATTTTAAATATTAACAAACAGATATAACAGACAGTTTTTAATAAAAAAATAATAATTATTATTCTTTTCTCTTATATTTTAATAATAATAGTTCTTGTATTTAAATTTATGTAATCCCAATATTTCCACTGATTTTTCACGCTCCAAATGTCATGTTCGTTTGGTGTCAGGGTACTACTTTAACACAATCTAAAAAAATATGTTAAAAATGTTCCAAATAAGATCATTAATTACATTTAATGTAAAATATATTCGCGAGTTATTTTTTATCGTAACGATATACTTTACCGCTGTAAGGTGAAAAACAAGTTAACAATTACTAAGTGTACAAGTATGAAATGCGGATTTTTTTTCTCAAAAAACATGTTAAATTCGGAAGAATGATAAAAAGTGCTTTAGTCAAAGTATGCTTCATCGCTTGTTATACATTCTTCTCATCTTTCGGGCAATTTGTGAATACCACGCCAGTAAAAATCTTCCCCTTTTGCTGCAAACCATTCATCGAGCCATTTTTTCACATCTTCGTACGAACCAAAGCGCTGCTCAGCAAGTGCGCGAGCCATCGATGCAAACAAGTGGTAATCGGAAGCAGCCAAGTCTGGTGAGTAAGCCGCATGGGGTAGAACTTCCCAGCTGAGTGCTTCCAACGTGTCGAGAACTAGTTTTGCCGTAGGTGATGGAGTATTGTCATGAAGAAAAATGACTTTGTGTTGCCTCTTTCGGTATTCTGGCTTTTTTCAAGCAGCGAAAGGTTCTAATCGGTCAAGTGTTGTTAGTAACGTTTAGTACTAACCGTTTCCCCAGGTTTTAACAGCTCATAATAGACCACACCCCTCTGGTCCCACCAAACACAGAGCATCGTCTTTCTGCCAAAGCGATTCGGTCTTGCGGTCGATGTGGATGGTGCGACTGGGTCTACCCATGATTTTTTGCGCTTGGGATTCTCAAAATAAATCCACTTTTCATCCCCTGTAACTATACGATGCAAAAAAACGACTTCCTTTTGTACCGAGCGAGCAACATGTCACACGTGTTTTTTGCGCTTTTCCATTTGCCTGTCGTTCAACTCATGTGGTACCCATCTACCGGTCTTCTGAATTTTTTTCCTATCTCTAGTAGCCGATTGGACACAGCTTGTTGACTAACGCGCAATTGCTCGGCGAGTTGTTTTTGTGTTTGCGAATCATCTTCGTCCAACAATGCTTGCAATTCCACATCTTCGTATTTCTTTGGCGGTTTTCCACGTTCCTTGTCTGCAACATCGAAGTCACGACTTTTGAAACGCCGAAACCATCGTTCACACGTATCTTGCGATGGACCATGTTCACCATAAGCCTCTCGAAGTAATCGGTATGATTCAACAGTAGTTTTCTTCAAATGAAAACAAAAAATTATGCTGTCCGCGAATGCTCTTTATTCGATATAAATTTCGACATATTGAACACAACAACACAACACTATGCACACACTTTTCCAATTTATCACTCGTGCGCGTCTGATACTTGTTGATAACACAACAAAATGGCGCAGTGTCAAATCTTTATAGCACAAACTGCATTGGTGCACCATCTGTTGTCTGAAATCCGCATTTCATACTTGTACACCTGGTAAAATGCCTATTCGCCCCGTAAAATAACACTTTCCGCTTTTACGAGTCCTGTGGCAATAGTATCAATTGAGATGTCATTTCTTCTTGTATATTTTTTGGTACAGTCTCTCAAGTAAGAACGTGATCGCTCCTATTCCCGAAAAACTGTGTTTCGAGAACATTTTTTGTCGTCAATGTATTCTTTGGTGTGCTAACAACGGCGCAATTACCTTACTAAGTTATCCAATCGCCTCCTGCATCAATAATCGTCTGACATCTTCGAGGCATGCTGTCGACGAAATGCTGTCGAACTCTGCAAATTTTTCGAATCTCTCTCTTTACAAGAGACCAAACGTTTTCATTGGGGTTGGCGTCCGGCGAGTGTGAGGGCCACTTTAGTACCTTATCGTGGGCGAGCCACTTCGCGACATGATTTTCACCCAACAAAGGTTTCTTTAACGTGACTCAGAATTTAACATCATGAGCACGAAGATGTCGAATGGTCACATTCAAACTCGATTTTCTTAATTTTATTGCCGCTCCTTGTCGCAGCGTCAGTCTCGGGTCCCGTGAAACCAAAGATACGATTCGTTTTTTCGGGGTGACTTTGCCCACTGAACCACGTTTGGGCAAGTCGTCGACATTTTTCATCCGTTTAAAATGATTTACCCACTTCTTCACAAATGACACCAACATATTTAGCGGCCGCGGAATGTGTCATTTTAGGCCCCTTTGAATGGGAACAATGAAATACTGCCTCGAACCGACGCGCCAACAAGTGACTCATTTTGGATTTTACGTGATTTCGACGAAAATTCGGCATCGACTGATACTTTTATTTAAAAAATGAATTATCGCGGACATGTTCTTACTTGACAGACTGTAATTGTTCTTGGGAACGTTGAACTCAGTAATGCCAAAAAGAAAAAACATACCGCCGCTAAATCACGGCTACGGGGAAGTCAACTTAAGCCCGATATTTTGGAAATTTACTTTTTTTGGGGAAATTACTTGAAGTTGTGTGAAGAGTATGATGTAGCTCCATCCTATTGGAACTAGGTTTTCGAGTTATAACTACCGAAATTCTGTAAAACAGCGCCAAGAAGTTCGCAATCATCTCCACATTTCGCTCCCAATTAACACCTGTCCTGTCATCCTGCCAACATTGCGACCCATGTCGTTATTATAGGGCAATATTGTATTAACGGAAATTCTGTTGATTGACCTGCGTCACACTCTGTGTCCCCAACCATGCTCGTTGCGTCCACGCAAGAAGTTTAACAAATTGACATACTACATAATACTTTTGGCAGTACCTAGAGTACGATGAATCAATGCAAAATCCTATGTACTGAAACTATGGATTAACACCACATCCAATTTTTGATAAGTCATATACTTTACCAAAATTCCCAAAAAGGGGGAGAAAATATCCACTACACACAGAAGTAAATTAAAAAAATAGCAAACACTAAATCATTTTTCAAAGTATTTTCAGGTTTAAGTTCTAATCGTTTAGTTACAGGCTATTAAAATTACCTAAATAGATTGTAAAAATAAAGGTGTGTTTGCATTTTGGTTTCATAATATGATTTTTAGGAATAAATAATGGATTAGAAAATACTGCGATGTTTACTAAGAATAGGGCCTCCCTAAGGACGTTTTTTACCCATTTTAGTTCTACTTAATTAGGATTAATATTTCATTTTAATTGGTTCCTTTGTATTGTTTCCTTTCTAAACTATTTTTTATTGCTTTATTAAGTAACTTGTTGTTTTAACTCGCAACATAAAAAAATTGTTAGAAGCTTCTTTTTGACATCTTACAGATTATAACTATTATCAAATTGAATTTAAAACTATGTTTTTAATGAAATGAATATTGGTTTGAAGAAAAGCCGAGAGTACCATAATTTTTTGAATGTTTGCTAGTTTTTATTCGATATACTCTTAACTAAAAAGGGTGGTAAATTTACTTTAAGAACAAAAATGCTCACTGCGGATTTTCCAAGTGTAAACAATTTACTTCTTGGATATCGATAGCTCAGAAACCGTATGTTTTAAAGTTAAAATTTTGTACAGAATCGAAAAATTTTAATAATATATAGTGCACACCGCTAAAATAATTTTCCCTTTACTAAATACATAAGGACGTATTGACGAGCAAATCTTGGAAACAAATATTGTTTATTGTTTACCAAAAAAAAAAATCTTTGTCTTACGAGTAGTTTGCAGATCATTCTTCAACACTATTTATTACTTCTTTATTTGAATGAAATTTGTGTCCTCTCAAATGATTTTTTAGTTTTACGAATAGGTAATAGTCCCAGGGACCTAAATCAGGGGAATACCTACTTACAAAGTCCACTTCATTTTTTTTTTGCAGAACGAACGCTATTTGTAAGCAGGTATCCTACAAGACACTTTTCCTCGGCATTGCTACACATTTTTTCGGCAGGGTTTAAGGAGTAAGGCCACTCCAAAATTTTCAAATAATCGTTTTTTTTTTGTCTAATATGTTACCTTGAAGGCCAACTGTATGGTGCAGGCATCGCCGATTAAAGGTATAGTGACATTTTCTACTGTAGAATGTTACTCAAATTTTCAAATGCATTTTTCTCAAAACTGCATTTTTCAAATCGGGCAAAATGACAGCTGCTACAAATCTTTATCGATTCGCTTGAAATTCTGAGAGGAATTTTTTAGATATATTACCTAAGAGAAAGCGTACGGATTTTGCGATAAATTATAAACTTCCTTTTTTATAAATAATCGTTCGTAAAATTTTTGGGTGAATAAATGAACATTTTTTAGAAAAAATAGTATTTTCAAATTTCCACATGTTATCCACTAGTTTTTTGACATATATTAATGAAAATTTTTTGGTTTTTTGCTCTAGGCCTTGCATAAAAGATGCCTTGTCATCTTGGATTCTGAAACAGCCACTTTGAATCAAAAAGTTTAAAAAAAAAATGTCGAGAAGTTCTTTAATTTTTCTAATAGACAATTTTTTATAAATAATTAAACATAAATTTTTTGGTCGAAAATTACATACTAAAGTTTGAAATATCATTACTCTTAATATTCGTATTCACTCTTTGTTCTATGTTCATTTTTCGACTCTTAGCTAAAACACACTGTCACTTTAGATGCAATATCTCAGCTTCTATTCATCCGACTTTTATGAAAATTAGACATAATGTCAGTGAAAGATGTTCCTTTCCTACCAATAGGTGGCTCCAGTAATATTGGCTATTTTGAAAAAGTACTGTTTACTTTGAAACACATCGCGTAATTATGGATCCTTTTCTCACATAATCAGTAAAAAAAGCTCCGCTCAATTAGCCGGTGAGACAGACGCCAAATAAGAGATATGGAGAATAAGGTAGGAGAAGAGCAGCATCAAAAATGGGCAACTACTTTTTTAGTGCATAGTTTATTATATCGTTGTTATAAACGCAAAAATAAATTATTTTTGAAAAAAAAGCCTTCCACAATTTTTAACTATTATTTATTTTATTTTTACAGATTGGATTATTTTTTGTAAAATTGTCCTGCAGACAAGGAGGCGCCATAGTTTTCATCAGTGGTCCATTTAACCCGATAAAAAATAATGTTAACATTTAAAACATTAAAAAGAAGTTTTTTTCTTAAAATTTAAAGTACAATAAAAATATATAATTGACATTCTTTTGTATTATTCACTTAATAACCTTTAAAAAGATAACACGTAGACTGAAAAGTTTTCGGTCTGACACATAGATGTCGATTTTCCAAAATCATTTCATGCACAGCCTCAACTTTCTCTCAGGCAGACTCAATTTTTGACAGTAGCCTAGGAAGGACATTGTATTTTTAACGTACTAAGAATGCTGTCGTAAATTTCTTTAGCGGGACAGTCCTTTCAAAAAAATGTACTTTATCCCCCATCGATATCTGATTTTACTCAACTATATTTATTTAGTAAATGTCAAACTATTATCAATAGCAACCGCATTTTTTTTGAGAATAAAAAGCTATCTAGGCTACCTAGTTATGAATACCCCTAGTAGAATATTGTGGCTAACCCCGTTATGAGAAAGTCCAGGATTCTATTTATTTTTAGTGTCCCACACGGAACACTTACACGATTACTTCGGTATCTGTCCGTCTGTCACACTCGATTTTGTGCGAAACTATTTGACGTAGAAAGTTGAAATTTGGCAGTAATATAGGAATTGATGGCCCCATCAGAGCCGTGTAGTTTTGAAAGTTAAATTTTGACTTAAATGGTTAATTTTGGGGGATGAAATCGAAAGTGAAAAAAACATTTTTATCAGATCGTCGAATAGGATGTCAAATGAAAGTTTGTGAAAACACGAGTTCAAAAATATATATAATGTAAAACTTGCACATACTTTTTTTGTATTAGTTTTTAAATAATTGCCAAAAATCGCTGTCCCACCTTATCTCGAAAAGCACTGATCAAAAAATTTTGAAAAAAATTCTGGAATATTCTCCACAGAGTGTAGATTGAAGGAAAAATTTTACGAGTGCATTATCTTTAATAATTTATCTGATATATAAAAGAAACAAATTTCAAGGTCATTAGTTCTCAGTAAAAATGCGAAAAAAAACTTTGCTAAAAAACTCATTTGAAATGTGTTTTGTGAAGTCATCGATCCATTTATACCCCCTAACAAAAATTTTCGTTTTAAAAGCGTCAACGTACGGAACACTAATTGCGCAAGTCCGACTTGCACTTGGCCGGTTTTTTTTTATTTTTTCAAATACTGTTTGACGGCCAACCACAGCGCCTGGCCAAGAACATAGAACAAAAAAACAAAAACTCAACGACCGACAATGAAATTTTTAAAACTAACCCTTAAAAATTATGTTTCTTTTCATAGTTAAATACAGCCTTGGCCAAAAGTATTAGGCACCCCTAATAAACACGTGAAACTCATAGAATATTAAAAAAAATTGTTTTAACAGTATTATAGGCGGTGCTGTCAAAAGCTAACTTAAACAATAGACAATCGCTTTTACAAGTCCATATAAAACACCCGGCCCACAAAATTGCGATAATGAGGTTTTTTGAAAAATATTTTTAATGTTTTATAAGTCTCTTTTTACTACTTGTAGTGTCAAGAAGCTTCCGTGCGTGTTTTATTTGTGAACTGGATATTCTTATATTTGAGAAATGCCTTGGTATCGAAAAACGAATTAAAATTCAAACCCTACATGAACAAGGCAAGTCCTAAGTAGAAATAGCCAAGTTAGTGAAATGTTCTCGGTGCGCAGTGCAATGTGCTATTATAAGGTTTGTAGAGACTGGCTCCCATGCCAACAAAATGAGAACGGGCAAAAAACGTAAGACTAATGAGCGACGAAAAATTTATCCGCGAGTCTATTAAAAATCGAAAAAAAAAAACATCATCTGAGCTCGCTGCAACTCTGTCGGAAGCGGCAAGGAGAAGACTGAGAGAAACTGAATTAAGAGGGTGCAAAGCTAGAACGAAGCCTCGATTTTCATAGACCAATAAGAAGAAACGCTTAGAGTGAGCTCTGAAGCACCAACATTTCAGCAAAGAGGATTGGTCTAATGTTGTATGGTCCGACGAATCCAATTTTGAGGTAAGTTTTTATATGATTTATTTTAAGAAATAACTACATACAATTACTCTTGATTTAATCCGTGCTAGTCAAACTAATAACTAATTTTTTAATTGAGTATTTTTTCTATTTTTACAGCTATTCAGAACGTCAGATGTGACATTCGTGAGGCGGCCTGTCGGCGAGGAATACCATCCAGATTGCGTGGTACCTACTGTAAAATATGGAGGAGGCAGCATTATGATCTGGGGCTGCATGGCTGCTAAAGGTGTCGGCGAAATGTTCGTTTGTGAAGGCCACATGAACAGCCAAAAGTACATAAATGTACTAGAAACTGTACTGATGCCTTCGCTAACGCGCATTTTTGGCGACGCTAATTTAGACGACATCAAATTCCAACAAGATAATGCACCTTGTCATAAATCATCGACTAGGATGCGCTGGTTTAGAGACAATAATATTGTCTTGTTGGATTGGCGCAGTCTCCAGACCTAAACCCTATCGAGCATCTTTGAGGTATTCTGAAGCGCAAGATACGGGAGCATAGCATAACATCAACAGCAGCGCTAAAAAGCGCTTTGATGGATGTGTGGGATGCCATAAGTACAACTGAATGTACGAGTACTAGGCTTGTACGCAGCATGCCCAAAGAATTGCAGCTGTAATTAAAGCTAAGGGCGGATACACCAAATATTAATTTATTTTACCTCAATATACGATTTTACAAAACATACGAATTTAATTTTTTACCCTGAAACACAAGAAATGAAGTAAATTGTAGAGTGTCTAATACTTTTGGCCAAGGCTGTATATTCTTAAAAGATATGTACCAACAACACACAAGTGTTATATTAATAAGTTATAAATGCTGCTTCGGTATCTGGCACGAGCATTAGAGTTTAAATATGCATTAATCAAAAGAAAACCTATTTTAGGAATTGTTGATCAAGATTACGACAGCGTAGGAGTATATCATGATTAGCGATCTGTGTATGCCAACTACAGCTCTATAGGGTAACAAAAAGTAAACGAAATCACCAGAATCTTCGAAATAGACATACGGGTAATATTAATTTGGAAAAATTTGTAATAATCTTAAATTTTACTTGTTTCTAAAAAATCAGTAACAATTCGCGTTAAAGGTCCGCCCTCTATTAATTAGTAAGCGATTATGATAGCTGCTATGACTCAAATTCCACAAAATGCTACAATTGCTTACTAGGCTTATTAATTTTTCTGTATAATACTTGATTTTTAGTGTTTCATAAGGAACACTTATAAGATCACTTCGGTCTTTGTCCGACTGTCTGTCTGTCCGTCTGTCACATCCGATTTTCTCAGAATTTATTTGACATAGAAAGTTGAAATTTGGAACTAATATAGGAATGGGTGGCCCATTAGAGCCGTGTTTGAAGACTTAAGGCTTAGTTTTGGGGGGTCAAATCGGAAGTGAAAAAAAAACTGATCAGGTGATCGAATGAGGTGTCAAATAAAAGCTTGTGAAAACACAAGTTCAAAAATATGTAATGTAATACTTGCGCACACTTTTCTTTGTATTATTTTTAAAAAATTTCCAAAAATCGCTGCCCCCCTTATCCCGAAAAGTACTGATCAAAAAATTTTGAAAAAAGTCTGGAATATTCTCTACAGGGTTTAGATTGAACGAAAATTGTCATGAGTGCATTAAGTTTAATAATTTATCCGATATATAAAAAAAAAACACCAAAGGTCAAGCTCATCAGTTTTCAACAAAGATTGGAAACAAGCTTGTTGAAAACTCATTTGGGTATGTTTGGTGAAGTCATTGATCATTTTATACCTCCGTAACAAAAATTTTTATTTTAAGAGTAACCAACATACGGAACACTAATTGCGCAAGTCCAACTTGCACTTGGCCGGTTATTTTATGACAAGCTGACTTGTCAGGTTGTGCCAAATCCAACTAGCAGCCGCAGCGAGTCACGCAATAACGTCAAAAAAATGTGCTCTCCGTAAAGATTTCATAAATAGCTCTGACCGCGCTGGATGTGTATTGCTTTTATATAGGACACCTCCAAATGAATGCAGTGGTTCGGTGTTGTAGCTAGCACCGCGCCGCCCGCATCGCTCCCTTGAAGATGCTCATATAGGACACAGCGTTACAGCCCAGACCTTGGGTCCCGTAATTTTCTCCTGCGCCATAAGTACAATGAACAGAGGTGTAAAAGTAATGAGAGATATTCACAACTCATCGTACATTGGCGTATAGCCTGTCTCAAAATATAAGATCCTGTTTTTGCCGTTTTAAGTGGCCAATATAAAAATTCTGACCTTTTGTTAATGATAGGTTGCAGAGATGGACTTAAGAATTTTATTCATTAATGCAAATAAATAAAATTATAAGCGTTGGAAATGTTTATTTATAGATGCATGTAAAAACAAATAGATAAGAAGTACAAATATACAGTTTGAATGAATGGGGTTTAGAAGAGTGGACATATTGTATAAATAAAAATATATTTTAACTTAAGCTTAATTCGGTTTCATTACTACTGTCATCAGCTGACGTAATTATCAGTGGTTTTATATTATTTACATAAATATATGAATCTTCAAATTTAATAACGTGCTGAATGGAATTCTTCCAACTTTCACAAGGTATAACATTTATAACTTTTTTCACTAATTCAACCACTGACACGCTTAAAGTAGGAGAAACATTTTGTGCCCTTATTGTTTATTTAACTTGATGCCAAATATGTTCAATTGGATTAAACACACAATAATACGGAGGAAGCCGCAAACCAGTGTCCCATTTTCTCAGCCATACTATCACAAACATATTTCTTTTTCAATTTATAGTCTTTCAAAAGATCACTTTTTTTATAATTAAAGTCAAAATAAATGTCATCTAACATATATTTCTGTATTTCCGATTTGGTGTTGGCTGCATTAGGAACCTTATTTAGTAGGCGACTATGGTAACTTGCATTGTCCATAACTATAACATTCTGTTCGGGAACATTTGGCAAAAAGGAATTTTGAAATCAATTTTTAAAAAGTTCCGCGGTCGTGTCTTCGTGATAGTCCAAAGTAGAATCTTTTATGTTTTTTGCAGATAATAGTAGACAATTTGAAACCCAGCCCTTTTCAGATCCAGCATGCAAAATGGTTATTCGTTTACCTTTATTTGAAGATGCGTTAGTCTGACATTTTGTACTGCTGTCAACCCACCCTTTTTGCACAGTGTCATGGGTATCGAACCACGCTTCGTCAAGGTAAATTACTGGCCAATTATCTGATCGATACTTTTTAATTTTTTGTAAATAAATATGTCGCAAGATTCGTAATCTTTGTGACTCCATCACTACTTGCCTTTTGTTGATTTTTTCGGAACGTGAATCCCATTCTTAAGAGAATTCTGTGAAGGATTGATCGGCCACAATGTATATTGGTACCGTCCTGCACCAGTCTTAATTTTATCTTGTCTAGTGTCGGCACCAACTGCTCTTCATACATAGAATATATTTTTCTTCTGATGACGTCTTTATCACAATCATATACATGATGCATTTGAAAAGCTTTCAGTTTTTTCCTGTTCCTGAGTGATGGTTTTCCTACAATAGCCTTAATCGTAGAAATTGGGATTTTTGTTATTTCAGTGGTTTCTGGCAAAGCACTTTGCTTATTCAATTTTCTTTTTACCAAACTGTCGTGAACATTTTTCACTAATTGTTTAGCGTCAAGTGATAAATGTTTTCTCTTGCGATAGCCACTATTGCAATTTTCCCACGGACGCCACATAATTAAAATAGAACCGTTACGTTGTGAGTTGTAAGTAAAACTAAAAGTAAAAATAATAAAAAGTATCTTTCCAATCTTAACGGGGACCTGTGGTCATTAGGCCTATATTATCAAATACTTAAAGGGCTCCAAACAGGGTTGCTAGGTAGTAAATATATAGGTAAAAATAGATCCAATATCATTAAAGGTGCAAGTAAAGGCGGTATACAAAGCTGGTAAAATAAAAATACGTTTATCGTAATACTGGCAACTATGAACAAAAACTTAATAGGGTCATTTATTGCCCCATTGAAAAAGCAAAAAGTCAGGATCTTATATCTTGGGATTTACTATAAGTGTGTTGCTGCAAAAGGTGACTAAATGGAAAAATGATTATATCATTCAATACGCCTGTACTAAAAAATTCTTATATATTAACCAAATATAAAATTAATGGGATTAAATACATGTTAGTTAAAACCATTCCGACAATGATGAATAACCAATTTTATTTAAAATGGCAATATTTCACCTAGAAGTTAGATAACGTTCCACTTTCACTTGCGAACTAAAAGTTTACTAGCGGCCTATTGCTGCATTTTGTTATGCAATTGCACTAGGCACTTACAACTAGTACAGCAACCTCATTGACTGCATAATTGCTTTCAAATATATGAAATTTACGGAATTTTAAGCTTGCTATCTTGATATGCGACATATATTATCGCGTGCATTCGAAATACTAATTAATACTATTTTTAGACATAATGGGGTCCGATAAATAGTTCAAATTTGTTATTTTAAATAAATCTTTACCAGTCATAAAAGAAACTATCTGAAATAAACTGATTTCTAAAAGAGATGAGATAAGTTGGCCACCATGTAGCCCTGATTTGACGCCAGTAACAATATGCGCTACCTAGAACAAGCAAATATCCGACAAGAAATAGCAATAATAACGGAAACGGCGTACCCAGTAGGAAGCAATACGTGAACTCGTCCCTAAAAAGAGTGGCGGAATGAACTGCCAATCATCGCTCCTGATGATGCTAACATGGTTTGCGAAAAGGACGTCCAGAGCGAAAATAAAATGCTTGGTATAGTGGTGATAACTGGTGTGTGGCACATTGTGCCAAAAATTCCAAAATCCCAAGTAGTTTAAATTTTAAGTCTGACTTTTTTTATCGCTGTCAGCTCTAAAATGACAAGCCGCTTTCGGTTTAAACCGGAAGGGAATTCAAACAATATTTCTTTAAATCACAAGTTATAATAATTGTGACAGACAGATGGACGGAATGATATCGAACTAGTAGCATACCACAAAATCAATAGATAGTTAGAGGCTCGTGAAAATACTAAAACCAACGCACTAGCCTAAAATTAAGTACAACCACTTGTACTGATGACTAATTTCCATATAAACTTGTTCAGTAATTGCAGACAAATTACCTCTACTTTGCATAAACATTTTACTTACATCCAATTTAGCACACAATTTAATATCATAATTATCACATATCATATTAATAGGAAACACACGTTACAGAGTTTATAGGTATAATTTTCTTGGATTTCAATGACAAATTGATGCTGACCTTTTCCCGATCATCCTGCTGCATTCTTCAGAGTATGTTTCGAGAACCTCTACGAAATCTAGCACGAAATTAAGTTAAATCCGTTCGGATGATCTGTTTCCAGATTGGTGGGAGGTAAAGACCAGTGTCACGATTAAGGTTGTCGGGATGTTTAGATATTTCGACGGGTTCTCGAATTTTCCTAGGATAAAAAAGGGATTTGTTGCAAGGATCTTTGATTGATCAAAGTGAATCTAGTATCCTGATTCATGCTGGTGTTCGGCAACTGCTGATATGGGAGTGTTTCGTGGACGCACTTCTCTTTGATGTTCTTTTATTCTAGTACATATTTTTCTGCTCGTTTCGTCGAAATAGGTTTTACCATAGCGACACGGGATACTGTAGACTCCTGGGTGTTCGAGGGGCATCTTTTCTTTAACAGATCTAGATGTGAAAGTTTAGGGCACGTACAGAAACGTGTTATTATTTTATATTACCGCAGCATTTTCGAAATGCGGTCCGTAATATTCTTAATGTACGGAGGGACTACAATCCCAAGAGCCTGATCTGATTGACTTCTAGTGTTCGACACCGGGGGAGCTGTATTATTTTATATAAAACCGTTTTATATCTGGGTACTGGAAATTGTTTGATCGAAGTTTAGTTCTAAATGGAGAGACTCTGGTTGAGAGAGTTGTACACCTCTATAAACAAGGGAGTTGATAACTGAGTATTTTTAGGAGGGATGGTGATGCTTGCAAATATCTATTATATATATATATATATATATATATATATATATATATATATATATATATATATATATATATATATATATATATATATATATATATATATACACAGGGTTACAGGGAAAGTCGTCCTAGATAATTAAGGACGTTATATGATATGATGTCCTAAACTTAATCGTTTTCGAGATATTGAAGTTTAAAGATTTTCTAAAAAAAAAAAACATGTTTTTTTTGCTTTTATATCGATTTTTTTTTTATTAGAGGTTCTCGAGTGCGATTTTTTGGTTATTTTTAGTTAGTCTGTATGTCAAGTATCAAAAATCATCAAAAAATTTGCACTAGTTACTAACAGTTTCAAATGGCGGCTTGTTAATGTTTCTAAATTACGAATTTTTACCAAGTGTTTCCTACTTTAAATCAATAAAGAGAAAAAAAAAAATGTATGGAAGTTATTCTGCAAATTATTTTAAAAACTTTTACGTCTTTTTAGCTATCAAAAAAGGTATAATACTAGGAGTTTAATAGGAAAACTGTACACAGAATGACACCTAAAGCGGGCTCGGGTAGCAAAAGGTAAATTTTTAGTTCTAGGTGAAAATACGACAAATACACAAATAAAACAAAAAACCTTGCAGTTTAATATTTTTTATTAATTATAATTCATGTTCTATATGGTCGCCCCTATTTCTAATACAAATTCTCATTCTTTTTCTTAAATTACTTTTCACAACGCTGGTTGTGAGGTGCCGCCTCATTTCGTCAGCCGCATCAATTATTTTTTGTCTTAGGACATCCACGTTTTCGATAGGAGTCATCTGGTCGTATACGAGACTTTTCATGTGACCCCACACATAAAAATCCATCGGTGTTAGGTCTGGGC
The DNA here is from genome assembly GCA_019049505.1 of Pachyrhynchus sulphureomaculatus. Lineage (NCBI taxonomy): Eukaryota > Metazoa > Arthropoda > Insecta > Coleoptera > Curculionidae > Pachyrhynchus > Pachyrhynchus sulphureomaculatus. The sequence goes on along the minus strand of CM032454.1, from coordinate 141,001,624 downwards.
TTCTCGCCGGGCAAGGTATGGGTCCGCCTCTTCCAATCCATTTGTTGGGATAATTGTCATTGAGCCATGCACGAACACTTCCTCTGTAGTGAGCTGGGCAGCCATCGTGTTGAAAGTACATGTTTTGTCTCAAACCAATAGGTAGGTCTTCCATCAAATTAGGTAAATCGTTCCTCGCCATTCAAATTATCTGGCAGGAAGAATGGCCCAACCAAATAATTTGAAATTATACCAAGCCACACATTCAAGCTGAATCTTGTTTGTGATCCTCTCGTTCTTTTTTTGTTTGGGTTGCCTTCCTCTTTAGAAGCCCAATAGTGGGCATTGTGGTAGTTTGTAAGACCGTCTTTGTTGAATTTCGACTCGTCAGTCCATAGTATTTTCTTAAAAAAAGATACATCTTCGACATCGGTATTGAGAATAAATCTGCAGAATTCTAATCGTCGCAACGGATCCCCTCCTTCAATGACTTGCACCGGCGTATAGTGGTAAGGGTGTTGCCCAACAGTATGCATTACAAACCATACCTTCCACTGCGAAATACCAAGCTGTTGTGCGACAACATTTGTAGATGTGGTTGGGTCCACCTCAAAGAGATGTCGTATTTTGTTTTTTTCGTCTTCGTCAAAGATACGTGGTCGTCCCATGTCAGTCCGCCGTCTTTGTACGGAACCAGTTTCTCGTAGTCTTCGATAAGTTCCATCAAATACGTTAACATCAGGTACACGACGAGTAGGATATCGCGGTATGTATTCATCACGTGCACGCGACGACACTCCTTCGCAAAATCCGTAACACATTAGGATGTCAGCATATTTCTCATTGGTATACGTTGTCATATTCACAAGCAGAGATCAAAATCCAGTTACGAGCCAATTCCCACAGTCAGAAGATGAAACACAGATATTTTTGAAAAGCACAGTATAGCACATCTACCACGGACGAATCGCATGAACAGACTAAAAATCATTCAATAATGTTTAATGAACAGAAAATGTCACTCGCACAGAGGGTACCCCGACCGGAAAAAAATGCTTACCCAACCCTTTTTATTGTTTGAAGGTGCAGGTAGTAAACCGGTAATTGGTAGTATCTAAATTCTATTATTATGTTACTCTACATTTGGGCCTATTGAAATCTCATTTTCAATAGATCCAGTAGATATTATACCGTTTTAGATAGCTAAAAAAGACGTAAATTTTTTAAAATAATTTGCAGAATAACTTCCATACATTTTTTTTCTCTCTTTATTGATTTAAAGTAGGAAACACTTGGTAAAAATTCGTAATTTAGAAACATTAACAAGCCGCCATTTGAAACTGTTAGTAACTAGTTCAAATTTTTTGATGATTTTTGACACTTGACATACAGACTAACTAAAAATAACCAAAAAATAGCACTCGAGAACCTCTAATAAAAAAAAAAATCGATATAAAAGCAAAAAAAAAACATGTTTTTTTTAGAAAATCTTTAAAGTTCAATGTCTTGAAAACGGTTAAGTTTAGGACATCATGTCATAGAGTCAAATCGGTCAGAAACGACCTAAACTATAACGTCTTTAATTATCTAAGACGACTTTCCCTGTAACCCTGTGTATATATATATATATATATATATATATATATATATATATATATATATATATATATATATATATATATATATATACATATATATATATATATATATATATATATATATATATATATATATACATATACATATATATATATATATATATATATATATATATATATATATAATGCAACGTCTCTTTGTCTGTACGTTAGTACGCTTATCACTCGAGAACCACTTATCCGATTTACGTTTTTTTTTTTTTAAATTTATACATATGTTCTCTGGCTAGGTTATAGGATATACGAGTATTTTATTACGTTAGGTAACAAAACGAATAAGCATTGAAGATAATACTGAATCTAGTGCACTCTCTTGAAATATGCTGCCTAAACCGTTAAATATGCAATAATATCATGTAGCAAAGAATATATATATATATATATATATATATATATATATATATATATATATATATATATATATATATATATATATGTATGTATATGTATATGTATATGTATATGTATATGTATATGTATATATATATATATATATATATATATATATATATATATATATATATATATATATATATATATGTATATGTATATATGTATATGTATATATATATATATATATATATATTATATATATATATACATATATATATATATATATATATATATATATATATATATATATATATATATATATATTCTTTGCTACATATACAGCTCATTTCTGAGTTTATTCTCGAATTATTTCGTCAAAATCTTTCCAATAAAGAAAATGTAATGAAAATAAGTGTAAAAACGGTTGGATAACGAATGGCATTAGGATATCTTGTAAACGAAAACGTGTGCTTTATTTCAGGAGAATAAGGGGGGAAATTACTCATATATACTATAAAAATTATTGCAAAATATTAAAGGTAGTTATAAAGGAAATTAAAAAACAATCACAAACTAATTTTATAAATAATGCCGAAAATAAGATTGGAGCGACTTGGCATTTGGTTAAACATATAACAAAAACCGATCATCCACCAAAGACAATTCTTGATAATTTTTCACGAAGGTTTAACGATCCTTTTAAAATTGTAAATCATCTGAACAAATACTTTATAAACGTGTACCCCAGAATAAATGATCTGGATGTCAGTGGATTTCAGTTATCGTCATCTGAAAATAAAAATTTCAATACTATATTTCTAAAGCCAACGACGGTTCCCAAGGTCTTTTCTGTAATCAAATCTTTAAAAAATAAAAGGACAGAGTCGCTGTTACGAGGGGTGTACCTCAGGGATCTATTTTAGGCCCGCTGCTTTATATACTTTATAGAAACGAATTGCCTAACATTACAGGAAAGTTTACAGTTCTATATGCGGACGACACAACCCTGATCTTTAGTGGTGACACTCCACAAGAGATAGTCGCTGATGTGGGGAGAGCCAGAGAAATTCTAGATCGTTATTTTACAACCCATGACCTTCTACTGAATGTTTCAAAAACACAGTGTCTGGTTTTTGGCAGGAGGGTTGGTCATTTTCTCACGTTTCCTTACAAGTATTCAAACATCTCAGCATCTGTCTTTGCTGGGCGTCAATATTGATGCTAAACTTGACTGGAGACAGCATGTGGAAAATGTCGCGGCTGGTATTTCCAAATATTGTTATGCACTGAGAATCTTATCAAATAATGTGGGCGTTGATGCTGCCTTGACGGCGTATTATGCTTAGGTGCAGTCCAGGTTCAGGTATGGTTTGATTTTTTGGGGAAATTCTCCCCAAGTAGACAAAATTTTTAAATTACAAAAAAAATGTATCAGAGCTACTTTTAAGATGCATTATCGTGAAAGCTGTAGGAATGTCTTTGTCAGTAAATCCCTTTTAACTTGAACTAGTATGTATATATTGAACTCCTTTATATTTGTTCGTATTAACAAGGTCTTTTTGAAAATGCGCAAAACAGACATAATTATGAAACTAGATATAAAACAGATCTTGTAATTGAGAAGTGTAATTTTAATTATATGCAAAGAGGTGTACATATTCTTCCTTTAAAATATTTAATAGTTTCCCAGAGAGTGTTCGAAAATTACCGCAAGTAAGAACCAAAACAAAGATACGGAAGTTTTTGTTATCAAAGACTTATTATACTATAGACAGTTTCTTTAGTGATTCAGACAGACTTAAATTATGAATAAAAATGTTAATTTTATTGCTACTTGTTAAGGATGCTTTTCATCTTCCGCTGACTGTCTTTAATGATGTCTTCTGAGCCTTTTGTTTTTGTTATAAACATATGTATGTATTTCTGTGAATGTCCTTTTATCTTTTTGTTCTTTGTACAATGTTTCATACCATTTTGTGTTCATAACTATTGTTATTCTTGGAACTAATAAATTATTATTATTATTATATACATATATATATATATATATATATATATATATATATATATATATATATATATATATATATATATATATATAAACATATAAATATATATAAATATATATATATATATATATATATATATATATATATATATATATATATATATATATATACATATATATATATATATATATATATATATATATATATATATATATATATATACACACAAATGCAACGTCTCTCTGTCTGTCTGTCTGTTTGTCCGTTAATGCGCTTATCACTCGACAACCACTTATCCGATTTACGTGTTTTTTTTTTTTTTAAATTTATAATATATATGGCTAGGTTATAGGATATATTTTATTACGTTAGGTAACATAAGGAATAAGCAGTGATGATAATAGTGAATCAAGTTCACGCGAGCGGACACGCGGGCACGGCTAATTTAGATATATAATCTTGTGAGTGAACTTTCCATATACAGAGTGGACTAGTCATGTCTGACTTTCGATTAATAAGAACATTTAGAAGAGGGAGAGTATTTTTATTTTTACTAGCAAAGGTGATGTGGAGTGTTGAATGTTAAGAGTTAAGATGATAGAGAAAACCTTGAAGAGATTCTTGACCATGTGGCCAAAGTGTAGATGACTTGTTTTCCGAAGTGTTCTATAAATATGTTGGTAATAACTGGAGAAAGAGAGGCACCCATTGTAGGGCGGGATATTTGTTCATATATTTCAACATTGTATAGAAAATTTGACCTTGAAAGGCATTTCCTTATTAGAGTTAGGGAATTTGCTGCCAGGTTTTCGGCACGAAGGATATCTCTGATAATAGTTTCGGTTAGATTCCGCAGAAGTCAGTTCTCGAAACAAGCTCTAAAGAAGCAGGCAGTCGCTGTCAGTCGATACGGTCGAAATCCGGAAGAATTATATCTACAATTGTTATTATGTTTTTACAGATACCATTAAAAGGGAGTTAAGCGCGAACCAGGGATAACAATAATTGCAAGGCCAGTAGAATAAGTGGAGATGTTTTTAGGTTAATAGCACAATCTAAATGAACATGCAAATTTAATTTCACAAGGATCTTATAATAATCTTTTGAGAATTTTTTTTACCTTGACCGCTAGTTAATTTGAGATTAAACGCCAATGTAAACAAAAACTAAACAATGAATGAAACAATTGACAATTATTTAATATAATATGTTTAACAAAGACTTAATTTCACAAAGTATTACCAAATGAGGTAGGTAACAAAGAGTTATTACACTGTTTTGAAAATAATATAATTTCTCAATTAGAGTGAGTAGTAAAAGTAACGGGGGTTTTAAAAAAAGATATAATGATGGTGCAAATTATTTTATTGAAGGCTCTTTCTCTTACATTATTTTTATTGCCCAAGCACATAAAGTACGAAAAACACCTTGGGTGCCTTTCAAAAACATTGACTGTTCTATTAAGTTTCTATTGCTGCTAGCAAACCGACTTGTGAACTCGCCATAGGTAGATAACAAGTAGGCTGAAAAGTTTTTGGTCTAGCTACTCAAAACAATTTTTTTTGCCAAATTCGACTTTATTCGTCAATATAGTCCTTTCCAAGAGCAATACAATCAGTGCAACGCTTTTCTAACATTTCCGTACTTTTCTTGTAGAAGGATTTATCTTTGCCTTCAAAGTAGGCCTCAGTTTCGGCGACAACTTCTTCACTGAAGTCAAATCTCTTTCCCGCGAACATTTTTTTGAGGTCTGCGAATAAATAATAGTCGCTGGGGGCCAAATCTGAAGAATACGGTGGATGAGGAAGCAATTCGAACTACAATTCATGCAATTTTGCCACTGTAACCATTAACTTGTGACACGGTGCATTGTCTTGACGAAAGAGCACTTTTTTCTTGTTCATTTGGGGCGGTTTCTTTGCTATTTCTGCCTACAAACGCACCAATAACTTTATATAATATTGGCTATTGATGGTTTTTCCGTTCTTAGCATAGCCGATCAAAATAATTTCATACGTATCCCAAAATACAGAGTACAAAACCTTCCCAGCCGACTGTTGTGTCTTTGGTCGCTTCGGGCGGCTTTCACCAGCTGCTGTCCACTCAGCTGACTGCCGATTTGATTCCGGTGTGTAGTAGCGGATACATGTTTCATCCAGTATCACATATCGCATGAAAAAATCCTTTTTATTGCGCTTAAACAGGTCCAAACAGCGCTCAGAATCATCAACACGTTATTGATTGTTGTCCCACTGTAACCAAACGCGGTACCCATTTCGAACAGAGCTTTCTCATGCCCAAATATTCATGCAAAAATATTACCAACGGGCTATTTTGATATCTTTAGAGTGTCAGCTATCTGACGCAATTTCATTTTACGGTCATGCAAAATAATTTTGTGGTACGACCGCGTTTAAATTCAGCATACCAGTAAAGGATGAGTGTTTTTCCAGGGGCAAAGTCCCCGTAAACACTTATCAAGCCATTGCTTTGCTTGAACGGTATTTATTCCCATCAAAAAACAGTGTTTAATCAACACACGAAATTCGATTTTTTCCATTGTTTTGAAAATATCAAAAATAGCGTCACTAAAACCACTATAACTTGTAAATTAATTGTCAAAATATCATGAAATTTTGACACGTATCGTTTGAAGGTCGGTACTTCCTAAAAATCATATGGATTTTTTGAAAAGGGCAACATCTATGTGTCAGACCAAAAACTTTTCAGCCTATGTGTTAAAATAAAATAATTATTAAAAAAAACAAGTCGAACTTGCGGAATTAGTGTTCCGTACCGTGATAGTTTTAAATTTTTTTTTCCGATCTTTTATTTATTTATATATATATATATATATATATATATATATATATATATATATATATATATATATATATATAGATATATGTAATATTATATACAATTATCAAAGGTAATGAATGCACTCGTGATAACTTTCATTCAATCTACACTCTACACTTTACGGAGAATATTCCAGAATTTTTCCGAAATTTTTTGTTCACTTAAGAGATAAAATGGGGGGACCGCGATTTTTAGCAATTTTTTAAAAACAATATAAAGCAAAGTTTGCGTGAGTATTACGTGATATATATTTTTGAACTTGTGTTTTCACAAGCTTTCATTTTGACACCCCACTCGATCACCTTGAATTTTCTTTTTTAATTCCGATTTCACCCCCTAAAACTAACTTCTTGAGTCAAAATTTAACTTTCAAAACTACACGGCTAGGATTGAATCATCAATTCCTATATTTGTGACAAATTTCAACTTTCTATGCCAAATAGACAGAGACCGAAGTGATTTCATAAGTGTTCCGTTTTTCAATTTTGATACGAAACACTGAATCACCGGTCAAGTACAAGTTGAACTTGCGCAATTAGTGTTCCGTACGTTGATTGCTTTTAAAATAAAAAATTATGGTACGGAGGTATAAAATGATCAGTGACTTCACAAAACCCACCCTAAATGAGTTTTCAACAAAGTTTGTTTCCAATCTTTACTGCAAACTGATGACCTTGAAATTGATGTAAATTTGCATCATGCTCCAGAAGAAGACACAGTGTGCCGAAACAATTGTCAGCAATAATTTAACAAACATAAGTGCTGATCTTAAAAAGTTGTTTAAATTTTTATTCCTAGTTAATGGTATATTATACACCCTGTATATTATTTTTTTAATGATAGTTGTAGTTAACAATTATTGTAGTTTGCATTACTCTAAACTCAGAGATGTCAAACTCAATTTTGCAGAGGGCCATATATTAAATTTAGAATGTGTAGGCGGGCCAGATTCAAATAAAAAAAAAATGTACTGAATTATAACATTTTATTTATTTAATTATATAGTATATAATATACGGTTGTTAAAAATTATATCAAAGTTATAAAAGAGCGATCGCGGGCCTTATTGATACGTCCCGGGGGCCGGAAGCGGCCCGCGGGCCGTATCTTTGACATCCCTGACTCTAAACGTTTTTAGTCGGGGACGGAATTTTAAAAATCTGCTCAACAAAAATAATTTGGTTTTTTCATACAGTCTGTATATAATTTTTTTGAATAAAATATAGCTTATAACCTGACCCGAGATATAATTTATCTTTATGCAAAATTTGTTCAGTTGCAGTAGTAGGCAGTAAACAGAGACAAAGTCTAAAAACGGATAAAATTTATCATTGGATAATTCGTACCAGTCAATTTCCAGACGCAGCTTCTGTTACAATTTTATTATATATTCTGCAAATTGTGTAAAATAAAAGTTTCATTTCACTGAATCCACATTTATAAAAAAGAAAGTATTATTAGGGAGATTCTGCAACGCTAAAGACAAAGACAAGTGAGACATGCCTTTATCTTTATCGTTATCTCAAGCATGCGCACTATTAACGTGAAGGAATTGCAAGGTTAGGTTAGTATTCATCTTCTATAAACTTAGAGGATTTATTCATTTCGTGGTTAAGCACACCAGTATTTGATTGGTCAACATTACTTTATAAATTAAAGTTATGTCTATTAGTGCAGTAAAAAAGCATTTGAAATTGCACAGTTTAAATACAGCAACATTATGACTTTGATTCTTTCTGGGGCATCACCAAGGGTATTGTCCTGAGTTTTTCAAAAAACGCGATTTTTTTTAGAACTTAAAATGCGAATAACTCCGGTTATATATGTCGGATCGAAATAAAAAAAAAAATAAAGTCTTCGTAATAAAATTTCCAATAAATTCTCGTTAGCTTTAAGTCGCTAAAAATGTGTACATAACCTACAAAATTGAAAAAAAAAAACGACAAAATATATTTTTTTTTCATTTTATTGTACAGGTCGACTAAGGGAACCGATCGGCTTGAAATTTTCAGAAAATATTGTTATAGCAAAAAATACCCTGAAATTTTAGTTCAAAAATGTCAGTGGACACAATTGAAATTGTTATTTAAAATTAAATTTTTTTTTTTTCAAAATGATCGAAAATACGCATTTTTTATTTGATTAATAAGCAAATGTAAAAAAAAAAACGGTTAAAATGACTTCAAATTTTTTTTTTTTTTTCAATGGCATCAGAAAGCTGAAGTCAAGACCTAAATTTTGAAAAAAAATCCATTTTGGACTATATATAACAAGGATTTTCTACAGCTGACGCTGTCTTCCTTCTCTCAGCCTTTGATTCCATCCGTTTCTATCTTCCCAGTCTCCATCTGTTAAACCCCTGTCCTCCATAGCCTCGTTCACATCGTCTCTCCACGATCGTCTGGGTCTTCCTCTTTTTCTTCTCCCTATAGGGCTCCACTCCGTTATTTTCTTTATCCACCTATTATCTTCGCTCCGTCTTATGTGTCCATACCATTTTAATCGTTTTTCTTCAATGGTTTTTTATTGCGTTCTCTTTGATGTTCATTCTGCTTCTTATTTCTTTATTTGTTATTCTCTCCATACGTGTCACTCTACAACATCTTCTCCAATACTCCATCTCTACCGCGTTAATTTTAGATTTATTTCTTTTGTTGATCGTCCATGTTTCTGACCCGTATGTCATTATGCTTTGCATTATTGATTTGTATATGCGTGTTTTGTTTCTCTTTGTAATGTGCTTGTCCCACAGGATCGAATTTAATTGTCTTATGCATGTTCGCGTTTGTCCTAATCTAGCTTTAATCTCTTCTTCTGATGTTGCGTTTTTTGAAATGATGGTTCCTAGATATTTAAATCTATCGGTTTCTTTGATTATTGTTTCGTTATCTACTTCTAGATTCTCCACGTTTCCCTCCTTTGTTGTTAGATATTCCATTTTATCAAAGTTTATTGCTAATCCTGCTTTAGTGTATTCTTCTTTCAGTCTTCTTACCATATAACTGAGGTCTTCCTTATCTTGCGCTATGATTACTTGGTCGTCTGCGAAACTTAAGAGTATATAAGTAATCTTCTCGTATTGGGACTCCCATTCCACTACATTTTTGCTTCCATTTTTTTAATGTTTGTTCGAGGTATATTTTGAATAGTGTTGGGGATGTAGAGCATCCTTTTAATACGCCTTTTGATGTTTGGAGTCTCTTCCCTATTTTATGGCCTATTTTTATGTTCACTGTGTTGTTTTCGTAGAGAGCTTTTACTGCGTATATTAGTTCTTTGTCAATGCCTATTTCTTTCATTGCGTTCCATAATCTTTGTCTTGGTACTGAGTCATAGGTCTTTCTTATGTCTATGAAGGCTAGATGAACTTCTCTATTCTTTGCCAGTTTTTTTTCCATTGTTTGTTTTATAGTGTATATGTGGTCTATACATGATTTTCCCGGCCGCAAAGCCTGCTTGGTCTTCTCCAATTTTTCCTTTTATATTTTCCTCCATGATATTTTTAATAATTTTTCCATACAAACGTCCCATACTCGATATTATGCTTAGGCCTCTATAGTTTGTGCATTTTCTGCGCTCTCCCTTTTTAAATATAGATACTATATAAGCTTTTGACCATTCCTCTGGTATTTTTTTCTCCATTTATCGCTCTGTGGAACATGTTTCTCAGCATTCGATGTAATTTATTAGACCCGTACTTAATCATTTCATTTACCACACTCCCCAGGCCCTGCAGATTTATTATTTTTGAGTGTTTTTATTGTCTTCTTTACTTCTTCATAGCTTAGTTCTATCTCTTTTTATTTCCTTATTCTGTTCTTCTTCAGGGTTCTCTTCTTGGAATTCTTGTCTATTTTCTTTTAGTAGCTTCTTATAATATTCTTCCCACTCGCTTTCTGGGATGTACTCTATATACGTCTTCTCTCTATTGTTAGTCCTTAATGCTTTAATTATTCTCCATGACTTCTAGTTCCTCCTATATACTGTTCTACATGTTCGCGCCATTTTTCCCATCTCTCGTTCTTTTCTTTGTTTATCATTTTGGACTAAATGGCATAAAATGGCGAGCAATTCAACTTTTAAATAACAAATTCAATTATGTCCACTTGGCTCAATATTTTTGTACCAAAATTTCAAGGTATTTTTACTATAACAAAAGGAATATTTTCTGAAAGTTTCAAGCTGATCGGTTCACTTAGTCGACCTGTACAATAAAATGTAAAAAAAAAAGATTCTTGCCTGCTTTTTCAATTTTGTAGGTGATGTACACATTTGAGCGATATAAAACCAACGAGGATTTTTTGGAAATTTCATTGTTTATAAACAAAAAAGCACAAGTTTTTCAAGGTCCAAAACTCAGACCAATAATCCTGGTGATACCCCAAAGAGGATAAAATCACAATATTGCTATATCTAAACTATGTCCATCTCATCATTATTTTGACCTGTTTTACAGCAATATAGCAGGTTTCTATCACTTCCTTCAATATTTCCAAATCAATACGAATATGCGATAAATAAAATTTCATTTGAAATTATCACTACACGCACTGTAATGTCATTGGGTCAAAAATTGCAAAATCCCAACATAATCTAAACACTAATTAACTGTTGTTAGTATTATTGGCAATAAAAGATTATAATTTCAATTTTACTGTGTTTTCTTAGTGGTTTGTATACCTAAGTAGAAAAAGAAAACAGACCCCTACCATAATGGCGATAAGAATAACGAACTTCAAATAGCCTCTCTTATAAGTTCCTAAATAAGAGAAATCGTTATCCTTAATAAAGCTTTCTCTTATTTTGTTTCAAACGGTGGGGCGCATGCTTCAAATAACGATAACAGCTGAGTCCTTATATTTATTTTCTTCCCTTTACTATTGCGCATGCTTCAAATAAAGACAGTTGTCAGCCAAAATAAGCGTTGCAAAATCTCTCTATTATTAATAATTTGAACGTTATTTAAGACAAAGTTCGAGAAATACTATTTCAGGAAAAGCAAAACAAAAAGTGCGGAAAGAGAAATAGTCCTTTATTCTCTGCCATGTCATCGCACTACTAAAACGCATGTTTTGCAAAGTGAGTCACGAAATGTGAAAATTCCACGGGCTCGCATTTGTGTACTATGAACAACTGCGTCTAAAAATACCGCTTCAAAGCGAAGACGCAGATATGAAATGCATTTTGTCAACCAAAACGACAACTACATTTTATTACTGATCGGCTTTCCTAGGAAATGTTTTGAATTAAACTTACGATATGAAATGATGCATACGTTATGTGCATAACGACCACGAATTTAGACTTTTTAGCTGTCACTATTTCAGCAAATAGCAAATGTCATCAAAGGACAATCGTATCGATTAAATAACAACACGCCAATACGTAGATTTACCAAACAAAACATCTTAAATTTGCTGATCTGATTAGAATGGAATTTTTTACTCAGTTTGCTTATTAAAAAACCAATCCATCCAGATAATGTGTTATTGTGGACTAAAGAACACATTCGTTTATCATTTTTACTATGTCGCATAGTGTGCCAGGAATCTGATTTTTCGTTCAAAATTGTTTAGAGCTCTCAATTATTAACGAAATCAGACAATTTTTTTTTAAAATACTCGTAAGCGAATCCCAAACAAACGTAAGAAAACCGATTTGCAAAATATACCTCAAAATTTTTTAAAATTGCAAAAAGCAACACGGAACCAAGATGTGAAATTTCGAAGTACACATGATTTCAAGTTTATGCGTTCAAAACTGGTTCATCGGAGATTTCTGAGGTCACTGAATCTATTTTCGGGTCATATTGATCATATGTACCCTTTTAACGGGTGACAATAGGAGTTGGAGGGGAAGAAATTACGATATTCTCTAAATTAGAGTTTCGTGTTCAAAACTGGTTCCTCGGGGGTTTCTGGGTTCCCTGAATCTATTTTCCAACCCCCATTTTCCCCCAAGGAACCAGTTTAAACGCGAATCTCTAGTTCAGGTGAATATCGTAATTTCTCCCCCTCCAACCCCCATTTTCACACTTCAAAAGGGTGCATATGATAAAAATGACCCCGAAAATAGATTCAGCGAGTATTTAAAAAAAAATGTCTGATTTCGTTAATAATTGAGGGCCCTAGACAATTTTGAAGGAAAAATCAGATTCCTGGCCCACAGTGCGTTGCCTCAAAATTTATTCGTTCGATTCAAATCAACCAATTACAGAGTCATAAAATGGTGAAATAACCAATAGGAATATCCACTGTTATAAAAAGAACTGACTATAGATTTCGAAATATTCATTCTTTCAACGACAGCTCGTAAATAAAGCAATTTAAACTTAAATATGTCACAACTTTTCAGTGTTTGCCTCGAATAAAGGTCATGTCAGTCGCAAGTATAGGAACTCCCCAAAAGGATGATGACAAATGCATCTGTATTTCAACAAATACCTAGTTTAATTAGAAATCACACTTCGATCCCGTAGTTCTTAAATTCATTGAATTACTTGACACCTGTCAATTCTTAAGTACACTTATAACAAGGAGTAAGAGAAAAGCTATTGTATCAATGACTCAATCAATTTAAATATTTAGCTTATACGATCTTCGGAGAGTCTTGCTTTGAGAAACCTTTGCGTGTATCAAACAATCGTAATGTGTCTCCAGATTGGCACTACTTTAAGGT